>CM031237.1:322283862-322941362 GCA_018340775.1 Taxus wallichiana var. yunnanensis
CCACAAGTTAGAGATCCTATACTTCGGAGAAAACCGGTGACAGTGCAATCCCGCCATCCCTAGGAAACCTTTCCTCTTTAACTCGATTGGAGTTGGGAGGAAATAGACTCCATCGTTGGTATTCCTGTTGAACTAGGTTTTCTTACTCAACTCCAAGTTCTTTATCTTGACACCAACTTCTTTACATAACCAATTCCCACTGCCCTTTCCAACTGCACTCATCTCCAATTCTTAGAACTTTATGATAACGAATTAATGGCCATATTCCTCTCCGTCGGCAAATTGTCGAGTTGCAATAACTGCGCTTATGGGGAAACGAACTCAGTGGAGAAATCCCAAGCTCTCTCTCAAATTGTACCATGCTTCAAGTGCTTGAGTTAGAGATTAACCAAGCCCGAGTGACACTATCCCATCGGCATCCTGCCTTCTTCAGTTAGCCGGCTACCAAGTGTACTCTTCTATTTGGCGTTGCGGACTAATAACATCGAGGGAAACATACCAAGTGGCATTGGCAACCTCACAAATTTGGCATAATTAGACTTATCTGGAAATCATTTCACTGGGACCATTCATTCGCACTCGGCCAACTTCCAAATCTTGAACAATTGTATCTTCACAAAAATAACTTATCTCGAAGAATTCCAGAAAGTTTGAGTCATGCCAAAAATTTTGGGTTATTATACCTGAGAGAAAACGTACTTTCAGAGACAATTCCAGATAGTCTTGGTGATCTTCCGCAACCAAGGGACCTACTTCTTCATCGCAATCAACTCTCGGGATTAATACCTGCCACTCTAGGGAAATACATAACATTGGAAGTGATGGACTTGTCGTACAACAAATTGGCAGGAAACATACCACCAGAAGTTGCAGGTCTTCCAAATCTCCAGTTCTATTTTAACGTTTCCAGCAATTTCTTACAGGGTTCTCTTTTAGGAATGAGCAAAATGGTAATGGTCCAAGCTATAGATGTGTCTCTCAACCACTTCTCAGGTGAAATTCCAATTTGCACTTTCAAAGCTGCATGGGTGAGAATTACAATATTTGAATCTTTCTTGGAATTCATTTAACGGTTCAATACCAACATCACTCACCAATCTCAAAATTCTCCAGGACATTGATCTCTTAGGGAACAATTTGTGCAGTGCAATCCCAATGGCTTTCAAGAGATGAAATTACCTCGGCATATTAATCTCTCTTCAAACGAGTTAACATGAGAGGTTCTAAAGCGAGGAGTTTTGCAACACTTGATCACTTAGCGGTTGAGGGAAATCTTGGCCTATGCGGCACATGGATAAAATTGCAGCAATGCTCTTATTCAAAACATAAACAGATTCTAGTCTCCAAAAAGGTAATAGTCCCATTTGTAATTAGTAGTGTAATCTTTGTCTCTATTTTACTCATAGTATTTTTCTATAGGAGGAGACATAATAGCCAGAATACTCCTTTACTCCAGGTAAGGCCCACAGGAATTTCATATGAAGAACTTGTAGATGCAACTAGTGGGTTTAGTCAGAGCAATCTCTTGGGAGTTGGGAGTTTTGGATCTATTTATAGAGGGTTTTTAAGCAATGGTACAAATATTTCCATTAAAGTTATCAATGGCCAAGATGAGAATGCTCACCAAAGTTTTATCAAAGAATGTGATGTGTTAAAAAGAGTTAAACACCGCAATGTGATCAAAATCATTTCAGCATGTTTCACCCTTGATTTTAAAGCTTTGGTTCTTCCATTCATGTCAATGGAAGCTTGGAGAGATGGCTACATCCTCAAGAAGGAGATGAATGCAGATTAAATTTGAGTGACCGATTAAGGATAGTAATGGAGATAGCACAAGGAATGGCATATCTACATCATCATTGTTTTGTGCAAGTGATTCATTGCGACCTAAAACCCAATAACGTGTTATTAGGGGATGACATGACTTCATATATAGCAGATTTTGGCATTGCCAAACTACTATTTGGGAAATCTAGGATTCTTTTACTTCAACAAAGGCACTTACAGGATCTGTTGGTTACATTCCACCAGGTAAAGAATTACCTTTATTACATTTTACTTTGTCATTGGATTTTTGGTAATTTCTAGGAATATTTAAAATGGTTTGAGAATCACTAAACATTGTATTATATTACAGAGTATGGAATGGGTAGAAAGATCTCAACAAAAGGAGATGTATACAGCTATGGGATTCTACTCTTAGAGTTGCTGACAAGGAGGAGACCAACAGATGACATGTTTGTAGATGGAATCAATCTACAAAAATGGGTTGGTAAAGATTTTCCAAATAACATCCTAGAAGTGATAGATAATAATCTTCTTCGAGATGTCAATGAATCAGAGATATCAATGGCATTGGCATGCATTACTCAATTTATGGAAGTAGGATTGGTTTGCGCAAGGGAATTACCTCAACAACGCCCAGATATGATGGAGGTGGTTGAGAGATTAGAAAAAATAAGAGGAACATTTCTTGGCACTCGAGGTTTTCAATTGCCCATAGATATTTCACCTTTGCTCAACAGTACAAATCGTATAATGTATAATAATCCAGGGAGCGATGAAAATTGGTCTACATCTACAACCTAACAATTTAGCTAATGATATAAATTGTTTATTATTATTACATTGTTTTCAATTATCTTCTTGTATGGAGCAATAGTATTGTTAATTTGGAATATGAATATAGTACAATGTATGTCTATGTAAATATCATGTGTACAATATTCATACAAATTGGTACAAAATCGAGGGTGATGTGTAATCTTTGTCCCCATTCATAATATGTAAGGATGCCATGGGTATTATTTAAACATAGAATGGAAATTTAGACAAAACTGTTGTTTTTTATTCTAGTCGTGTTTCTTCATACTTCTTTATAAAGAGATTAGTTGTTTTCAAATTTTTAGAATTGGATGATTTTTTTAACAATAAGATCATTATTTATAATTTAACATAAATTAAAGTGGTAGCATAAAAATATCTAGTTTTATAATCAAATAAATAGTAGGAAAATGTTTCACGAGAGGATTGATAAGAATTTACATCATTATTCTTGTCAAATGAATTATAGGATGATTCATAACATACATACATACATATTGTTGAGTCCTGGATTTAATCCAATTCTCTTTACTTTAGGTGTCAATTTTGTAGGGTATCCATTACGCCAAAGTCACTTGGGGCATGATCCTGACCTCATCCCTTTTGTTGATGAGTATCTCTTGTGAATAGAACCTGGTGGATGGCTAAAGCAACACCATCACCATCACCATTCACTCATTAGCAATATATGGTTCCTTAAAATATTATTAAAAATTAGGTAGAGATGAAACTTTTAATATAAATTTTAGTGAAATATTGAATTTCATAAAACGTGAAAGATTGTCATAACCGTGGAGGTCTCATAGAAAATCAAACGTTTCCATGAATACAACATTGTTTATTACAATTGCTAAGGTACGTGTATAAGAGCTCTTAGTTATGAACAAACATGTGTACACTTACATGCATACCTATTAAAATATAACTATTCTAAATTTAAAGTTTTCCATTGTGAAGAAAATATGATCTAATAAAGCATAGAAAATCTCAATAATTTTCATTTTATGTGATATTGAGCAAGGGCCATTTCTATTTGATAGAAAAAATCCATTTGTAAAAAAAGATCTACCTAAAGTTGTATTAATAAATGAGTACTTTGTGTGGATAGTACATAGTTTAAGATCGCATAACTTGTTAATATCATCAACATTTTAGGGTTCATAGAGAATAAATGATCTACATATTTATTTCTAATTACTAGAAACTTGTTAAGATCTACATCTTAATTTTTTTATTGTGTTCATTCTTTATAGTATTTGATTATATTGTGAATTGGGTTTAACAAAGTCAACTTTGTATAAATGGTGATCTCTAACATTTGTTGTAGTTTATGTACATATTATTTTATGGAGTATATATGTTTTGTATATACAATATTTTATAAGCTGATTTTATTTTAATGTAATAGAGTTTATTATATTACACTTAATGTAACATTGTTAGATTCTAGATATAGAAATAACATGTGGTCGTAGAATTTTAAACATTTTTTTATCACATTACTTACATATAATTCTAATCTACAAGTTTTTGAATCCATTGATTACTAAAAATATATTAAATTTATTTTTATAAATCAAGGTAAAATGTGTGTTAGTTGTTGAGTCTCAAGAAAATGTAATTCTCCATCATATGTAAGATTAATATATACAATATAATTTTGTTAATTTCTTCTTCTATGCATAAAAGTTTCACTATATTAAATTCATTATAACTTACATAAATTCATCGATTAATTAGACATTGTGAGATTAAATAATATTTTTGGACTTGCTTACTAAGGATGGAATTATGTAAATAAATCATCTTGACATAGAGTACTATTCTTTTTGTTGGTCACTTTGGCTTGTTTTGCTTCGTTTAAATAAAAAAATTATCCATCCTAATTGTTTATTTAAGTAACATTTTAAGAGTTATTTGTTTACATTTTATTAGGGAAGGGTTAATTTAGTTTATCTTTGATTAATAAGGTTTTGGGCCACCTAATCATGGATTAGGTGGGCCCCACCCTCCTCTTAGTGAGAAACTTTTCCCAAATCTCGAATTTGGGCAAGAAGGGAAATTTGGAAGGGTGTTTAGAAAGTTGGGGTTCACTCTTACCTTAAAATGAGACTCATAGACCATACCTATGGGTAGGGGGACTCTTCCTAAGGTTCGGAAGGATCTTTCCTACCTTTTTCACCAATGCTTCCATCATCAACAATTATGATTTTTTTGGTGCCATTTGGAATTTGGGGATGCTTTATTATTTACTTTGTGTTTTTAGAGAAATTTTCCTTCATTATTATCCTTGTATTATTCTTGAAAGATAATTTTTGATGAATTTTAATTGGGAAGGGATGAGTGACACATTTCACCATCCTTTTGGTTTCCATTTATCCCCTTTCTTATTTAAACCTCCATTTTGGATAGGTTTGGAACTTCTTGGTTCATTTCGACTTAGATATTTTTGGGACCATTGAAGATAAAGAATATTTTGGAGATCGAGATTGCATTTTATTGTTGGTCATGTGTTTCTTGTGAGGTAGGCATCACATCTATTAATTTACTCCATGTTTATAATGAAATATTTATTTCCATATTGTTTGTTTTTTGGCGTTGGAATGCTATGTTGCATTTGTTTTAGTTACTTTGATTCCTTATTGGATTTCTCCATCCACCCCTTTGGGGATTGGATTTTGCAATGTTGGGGATGAGGGAAGAATCCCTCTTGTTACCACAAGTCTTGATGGGAAATATTTTTGGGATTCATATTGTTTTGCTTTTATTTTGTTGAAGTGGGAGATGGGTTTCCATATGGGTTTGAAACCATCTCCAATCCTTGCTAAGGAAACCTCCAAGGTTTGAAAAACCTTGAAAAGGAGAGATAATTTCTATGGGAAGACTAAAGATCTTTAGTGGATTTTTATTACATGAACTTTTAAAAACCTCATTTGGTTAAATGGAAAATTTTTATTAAATGGGTGTAGACACAAAATAATGCACTTTAAACACTATTTAGTCCCAATCTCATACTACTATTTAGATGGTTTTGAGTGAATAAAGTACTAATTAACACCCATATTTTATTTTTGTCGTTATTCCCGACCTCTTGTACCCACATGCCTAGTAAGATTTCATCAATTTACATCATTTTATATTTGAGTGGGGCACTTAGGCTTGTACTCAGGTGCTATTGTTGCCTTAGTCCCATTGGGGACATATTGATCCTTTTCATACTTTCCCGCCATTTTTGGGCTCTTTCTAATCGTTTGATATCTTTATATTTCGGTGGTTAGCCATTTAGGAGTTAATTATGAAATTATATCAAGATAACCCTATAAATATAAAGTTATGAGACCATAATGAGGCACCAAGCACTATCCACTACTATCATCTACCTATAGTTACATCCATTTGGAGATCATTTGTATCCATTAGCTCCATCACAAAGGACAAGGTTTCTTCATCTACATCACACAAGCATAGGAGGGGATTCTATTCTATTTCATGCACCATTCACTTACATCTTTACATCTAGTTATTTCTCATTACTTCAAAAATTGCGATTAGCGAAAAGATCACCTAAGGAACATGATCAACACACGGACCGGAACTACATTTAGGTCTGAAATTGAGTGCAATGCTCGGTTAGTAAGCCCACTATTATGGTAGGTGAGATATTTCTATCATCTTGGATTATTAGTGACACTGTTGTAGTACGGTAAATATGATGTGACACATAACGAGGGTTTCGACCACTTTTCGAACCTATAAAATTTGGTTTTGGACATCTTTCTGAGACTTAGGTGCCCATTACGCAGGCTAGAATGCTGCGGCAGTGCTCCAATCCCTCTCTAGGAACTCCACTCCAGCTAGATAGCTCAAATCCATCCTTTTTGGGGCCTCTGCATAGTCATTCTTATTTTTGTTTCTCCGATTACTTCGTGACATAGTCAATGAGATTTTCTAATCACCGAGTCACTTCCTCACTCATCTTGTACATTAGGTTTTTACTTTTATTAGATTAGTTGTTTGGTTCATTTTACGTTCTTGTTTATTACATGTTGTTCATCTACTATATTTACATGTTGTTATAGATTAGATTAACTACCCTTATTTTTTATATTTTTAGTTAATCATTTTTGGTGAACCCGACATCTCAACACTTCCTTTTGAACATGTCATCTCCTTATCAAGTTATTTCTCAATCTTCTTATCCTACCTTTGTACCAAATAAGGTCTTAGGCATAATTACTACTACTACTACTGATTTCATGTGCGTGTGCATCGAACATCCTCCTCATTTTGTCACACATAGGGCTGATTCATCCATGAATGTAGTTCTTACTCATCATACTCTTCCTAATCTGCATACAAATCCACCCGCATATATTCCTATTCCCATTACTCGGGATCTCCTCCCACTACTTCTAATTGTTATGACATCATTAAAAAACTTAAAAATATGCCTGCTAAGATCTCTCTTTATGACTTGTTGCATAATGCACCAGATTTTCGTAACACGCTAGAAGATTCCCTTCATGTCATTCATATTGAAAGTGATAATTCCATGGTTTCCTTTGCACATCTCATATAGTCTCTTCGTAATTTACCAAATGTTATATCTTTCATTAATGAGGATCTGTTTCCTCCTTCCAAAATCATTCCATGTGTTCCTTTACTCAATATTTTCATTATTAGTACTACTTGCATTAAAAGAGTCCTTATTGATAATGGATCAGCTATGAATCTATGTTCTCACTCTCTTTCAAAGCAATTGGGTATTAAATATAACTTAATTTCTACAAATTTTACTCTCATTCGAGGTTATGATTCTACCACTCATACATGCGTAGGGACTATCTATTTACATATTCGAGTTGGGCCTAATCTGTTCTCACTTTGAATTCTATGTTATCGTTGCCTTCTTTAAGTTTAATATCTTGTTCGGTAGGCCTTGGATTCATGCAATGCACTTAGTTCCATCTACTATTCACCAATGTGTCAAGTTCTTACATGGTGGATATGACCATACTATCATAGCCAATCAGAGCCATTCAAATATTTTCGTATAGATCCCATTACTTCTATGTTAATACGACCTTCACAACGTATTCTCTATAGAAGCCTTGACACCTAGGAAATTTTTCAGTCTAGCACTTCACAATCTCCTCTTACCACTCTTAATTATCCAACTATTTCTACTCACACTATGACTATTATTTCACCTATGGTATCAACTCCTATTAATGTCCCTTCTCTACCTATCATGACACCCTCTATTACTCCATATACGGTGCCACCTACCAACATACTTGATAGTGCTATACAACATGATGATGTTCACATCAATAATTTTGAGGATTACGATGACAAAGTTAGCGTTATTGAACTTATGAAGTATAAAGACAGATCGATTTTACTCCTCTTGGTGTAGATGAATCTTATTTTGAAGAAACATTTATCATCGATGGCTCGAGTTGAATATAGGTTCAACACCCCTTCCTCTACTGATGCTATGGTTCTATATGGGGGTCTTTAAATAGTGTGGATGCTATTTCATCTTCTCCTCTAAGGGTTGCTGACTCTAGTACCTCCTTTTACATGAACACTATTCATCAACGAGGTTCATTTGGCAACACATCCCTATTGATTCTACTTTTTAGACACTATTTGTAATGTATGTGATGGTTTGGTTAGGTTTGGCATGAAACTTAACGATATATTACCACCTCTTCATTCCCTAAATCTATATCATGGCTATTTTCACATTACGATAGATCATGGCTTGTGTGTATTACATTTGAATGTATTTGTTGTGCGTACCCCTTGTGAATCTCCACTCACACTTGGACAATCTTGGATTGACTATATTTGAGGTACAATATATTCTCATCACTCTTTACTCAAACTTCCTATGCCTCTCGGCAATCTCTCTAATCATAAGGATTCCTCTCCCACTTACACTCCAAATATCTCTCATTGGCATGCTCATGGTTGTCAACTAATCGTCTTTCTTGATGAATAATATGCAATGAATGTTTACACACTCTCTGATGGGTCTCTGTATGAACCTCCTCACTCTATAGCTTATCACATTTCTAATCCTGTTCTAGTAGGTTTTGATCATGACAATGATGATCTCTTTGATATCGACACATAGTCATCTTCTCTATCTTTTTTATTAGATAGGGTAAAAAGAAGGGATAGGATCCCAAAGGCCAAGTACAAAAGATAACATCATGAAAGAAGAAAAGATGGAAAAAAAGGAAAAAGACCCCCAGAGTTAAATAGACTTAACTCCAAAATAGAGAAGGGGTCTAAGAAGTAATGATCAGAAGAAAACTAAGCCATTAAACAAGAAAAAAAAGAAATTTCCCAAAAAGTCCTTGACAGTTCGAAAGAAGTTCCATTAGTTAGCTTTTCTTTTACGGAAGGTTTAACCTCCCTAGTCTCCTCTTTCGTATTAGAATCCAAATTCAGTTTCATCTAGGTGGTTTCCTTACCGTCCTCCTTAATTTCCTCCTCAAAAGCCTCCTCCTCCTCTTCCTCGAACTAAACCACCTCCTTTTCCACTTCTCTTTTCCATAGCATCCAGATTTAACGCCCAAATCTCGAACCAGGGAATCCAACTACTTGATATCCCCACGGATGTTCTTCTAGGCTAAAAATATTTGTTTCATGGCTTCAATCTGTTAATCATGCACTTTCTCATGACCGAGTTAGTCTCTTCCAAGACCTAGACAACTATCTCCAAGTACTAAACTTTGTTCTTCCACATATTAATACCATGCTCTCCTTCCGAGGAGACTTTATCCTTCCCCTTCGATGGACCGGCTTCCTAATTTTCTATCCCTTCCCCATTATTCCCTTCACCCATCTTCTTAGAACCTAGATTTCCTTCCCTCATTTTGGACAGACACTCAGCTAGGGTAATATATCCTCCTCTTCAATTGGGGATTTTTTTTTTTTTATCCTGGACTGAATTCCCATTGTGAAATAGGAGATGAATGAGGCCCTCATGAATGGGAGACTCCACCTTACTCCATTGGAAATACCTCACCGAAGTGGTCAGAGACATAAAAAGATAGAATGGGATACTGAGCAGCTTCTTATGTCTAAACATGTTTAGAAATGAAAAGTGGTGGGTATATATCTTGCGATACTTACCCTCCAGAGTCAGATACTTCATGATGTGCAGGAATACCTCTCTCCACACCCCAAGAATGTAGGAACAAGCGATACCATCGGTGAAGTAATGGATAGTTTCCTTTCTGAAAAATAAAGTATTGATTTCATACTCTCTAGTTCCTATCCTTGAATATTTTCAGACCTTCCATGTCCATTCGAAACACAGGATATGGCTTCCTCTAATGTTTCTATTTCCATGCCATGAATCATTGCTTTCCCTTCCTTCCACACTAGCCCAAACTCCATAGTAAGTGAGGGATCATGCCCTTGGAGTCTGGTGATAAAGTTCTTAAAACCCCAATTCAAAAAAGGTGCCACATAGACTTATCCTCCATAATACACCCATGGTTGGATGGCTCGACTTTGGTTCTATCACCACCCATGGCAGCCAGACAATGCACAACACTTTGAGGTTTGTAATTTTTGAAATTAGACTTGTCTTTCCAAGAATAGCTTAAGCCAGAGACGCTTTGGCAGTATTGGAAAATAAACCCATTATTATCCACGCCTTGTAATCATTATTTTTAACTCCCTCATTTGCCAATATGTCTGCACAAGCATTGCCTATGTGAGGGATATGAGTAATGATATGGGAATCAAAGTACTTAAGGTGTTCTTTAGTATCATTAATAATATTTCCCAAGATCTAATTATTGTGACTAGTCTTATTGATTGCATTTAAAATGAGAAGAGAGTCCCCCTCAATAAGGATATGTTTAATTCCTTTCTCCTTTGCAAGACTAACACCCCAGAGAAGAGCATGAGCTTCAGCCACATTGTTTCTCTGAGTCCCCAAAGGACCAACATAGGCTAAGATCCAATCCCCATTATGATCCCTAATTATGCCTCCTCCACCAGCCAAGCTAGGGTTACCTTTAGAAGCCCCATCAAAATTAAGTTTGACTTTTCCCCTTTTAGGTTTGGACCATTTAATTTTAGTGGACGGGAAACTGACTTGAGGCGGAATGAAGGTGAACTATTTGAGAACTTCCTCTTCTCTACTAGAAGAGGACTTTTAGACTTCACCTTAATGAGTTTGGAGTTCTCTTTAATTGAGGAAATCAGCCCAACACTGACCTTTCTGAAATTGGCCTTCTGATTTCTGAAGATGAGAGAATTTATTTCCTTCCATAAGCTCAGAAGAAGTGTGGTAGGGCCATTTTCTAGGTAGCCATAAGAAAGGGATACCTAAAAGGGAAATCCCATTGTAACCAACATTCTTCAATGGAATTAGGATAGACCCATTGGACCTTGAAAAGCTCCAACACCTTGGACAACACCACTCGAGCAAAGGGGCATGAGATGAGGAGGTGGTTGACACTTTCCTCCTCTTTTTTGCAAAGGACACACTGTTGGGGAGGAGCATGCCATGTTTCCTCAAATTTCCATAGTGAGGATTTTATTCTGAGCAGCCAACCATAGGAAAATGTTAACTTTAGGTAGAAGGTCTTTTACCCAAAGTTTACTCCAGTAATATTTTTGGCTAGAATTCTTGAAGTTAAGGAGGTAAGAAAATTTAACAGAGAAATTTCAGAATCCTCTTCCTTCCAAATAATAGAGTCCTCATTTTGTTGGAAAAGAGGAATATACATGTTCTTTAACTTCAAGTTGAGGTCATCAAAAAACTGAGTGTCCCCAATGAAGTTGGGAGGGGGAAGCACCTTCTCCCAAAGAACAAGATTGTTGGAGAAGCTCCAATAGTCCTTAACCCAAAATTTACCATTGTCTTCAAAGAACTATGCCATAGTTCTCCCGGGATCATCCTCCACAAGAGGTTTATCAGAGATCCAAAAATCCCTCCAAAAGTGAATTTGGTTTGTCATGCCGGAAAAGTGACATGCGGCGTGGGAATCTACAGTAACTCTTCCATGTACCCGACCTCCAGGAGAGGTGTGCGAGACAACCGGTGGGGATGGAATATGAGTGGGATGCAGACAAACTAGTTAGGCAATCTAATGTATTCAATACGCACTAGTGGAATTTGTGAATCTAAGGCAAAGAAGGCCCTTCTAACCTGAACTGGTATGATAGATTGATCGCGAGGATGAGTAACTGCTCGAAGGCTCCAATCAATATCGAGCTCTGGCGTGATTCGATCTATGGGTTGTGGAATACGTGGAAAATGACCTGGGATAGTTTCATGTATATCTCAAGATAAGGTCATATGGTGGGTAATGAATACAATTGACTCTATGGACGATTCTCTGGCCTAGTCCAGAATTCTCTAGCTTTGTTAGCTGCTATATCTAGTAAGGATAATTGTTCGATGATGGTGGGTGGAAGTGGAGTAGATCTAAATACTAATGTGCGTAGGCCAGTGTCTATATCTGATTGACTTATGGATTCGTTAGGTTGTGGGATTTTGGATCACAACCGTAGACTCTTGGTTGTTGCGGTCTGCTTTATGGTCATGAACGTAATCAAATCCTAATCCCTAGTATCCAATAATCATATGCTTTCTCAGCTTCTATATTTAGGATTAATAACTACGCGATCTTCTCAGAGTACCTCACAGGCGTTCTTGCAACCTGGATTCTTAGGCTAGTATCTATATCTAGAAGAGTGTCTCCTGCATCCGGCTGTGGGACCAAAGGATCACAACCAAAGGTTTGTTCTCTTTCAAACCCTTCTCTGATCATGTGAATGTTTGCCTAGGGTAATCTGTAGTTCGTTGATTTGACCAAAACGTGTGTGCTTGGTCATCTTCTATATTTAATCCCCTCAATTTGAGAGGTGATCAATCGTAAATCTGTTGTTGTTTGGAAGACTTGGATCCACGAGATTTTGGTCTATGTCAACTATTGTTGTGACGAGGTTGGGTTGAGGCACAATTGGCTCAAATACGTATTCCCTGGACTCTTGGGGTCCCGTGATTGTCATCTGAAAACAATAATGTAAATCTAAGCATGTAACTTAAGCAAATTTTAACTACGTGGAATAAATCTAAAACATATATAACTTCTATTTTGTATTTTACGAGAAACCTTTAAGAATTTAAGAAAGCAGCTATTTAAACGTATCTAGAATTTGACAACTAAGATAAAACTTAAAACAAACAAAATAACCGAGTGTAGCTATTTTATGCATGTAATTTGTATATCTATTCTAAATAATGAAATAAATTACTTAATCTATTTTCTAGACTTTCGATCCTACCTCGAAGTGAGGAATGAATCATAGTTTCTCGAAACTATCAATCCCCCTGACTTCCTGGCAATATCGAAAGTAAATTTAAGCGAAAAGAAGTGATTATCTACTCTATTTGATATATTTCTAACTTTAGAACTTTGAAAGCTAGAACACTGGATTCGCGAGCAGTGGCGAATCCAATGGTGTGTGTGATCTTGTCCCCTCGGTGTGATCTCCTCGTTCCTTTGTGTTCACGTGAATCCGAGAAAAGCGTGTAATGCTAGCATCAGTAGAAGTAGATTTTGGGACAAAGGTAGCTCGAATGCGGGCTGAATATAATGCGAGTAGGAGAGGGATAGCGTAAGAGTACGAGCTTGGCTTATGTAATTCCTAGTGGGATTTATTGCGGGTCATGCAACATAAAGCGTCCCGAGAACACAGAAACTATCCTATTTTGAGGAGAAAAAACTGTAACTTTAATGGCTTCCTAAGCTATTCTACTCTCCAATGGATTGGGTGAAATAACAACACTTTGCTGCTGCACAAGATGGATATGTGGCTTACCAATAGCAAAATAATGCTAACTAGGCGTACTAATGAACTAAACTAAGAACTCTAAGCAAAATGAAAGCTAAATCTATTGCAAAGAGAAATTCAGAGGCAAACTTGGGGCCATTTGCTTGAGCACAAGCCATTTATTTATAGCTTTTCATTCACCCAAAAATCAAAACCAAACTGAACTCTAAAAACTATAAACAATGGCCAAACACTATTCCAGGGGACCAAAAACATAAATGCAAACCCAAGTCGGCAAGAAAAAGCTGGTGAAACATTGATATTTACGTGAGTCGCGTTAAAACACTTTCTGGAAAATGCGTAAAGGACCGCCGCTCTGAGCAGGGCGGCGGTTACTGAGACCACCGCCACGATTAGGGTGGCGGTCACGAGACCGCCGCCCATGTAGGGGTGGCGGTTTAAATCCTTGAAGAGAAAAAGGCCAAGAAAAAGAGAGAAAAGGGGAAAACAAAGCATGCGGGGGCTAAGTGGGGTATGCGGGATGTTAACGCACACTTGGAGATCTTTTCGGATTCCGAACACCTTGCGAGGAGACCTGTATCATCATTGGGGCACTTGTCACGTTGTTCGTGATAAAGATACCTTACAATTTTGGAGTACGTACATATTACCCCCTCGGAGAAGCATTTTAGCCATGAAGGCGTAAAGCGGTGGGTCCAAGTATGGCGGTCCCGAAATGGTAAGTTAGATGTTATATACGATATGTCCGTGTGTTGAAATGACGCCATCCAAAATTCCCGTTACTGCAAAACAAAAAGAGAACTCAAGTGCGAGATAGACACATGATAGTTTGAAAAATAAACGCTAAGATAACAGGGAATGAGAACGTACCATTTGTGCGAGGAAGGGAACTTACCTCCATCAACGCTCCAAACTGTAAAAAAGTCATTTTAAAACAAAGCAGTCTATATATATGAAAGTGGGCCCATTTTCCTATTCATTTGCGTGAGTCAATTTGGTTGATTTTGAGCTCGGGACCCATGGTGACGGTTTCTTGTGTGAGTAGAGTCGAAACATTCCAAGCAAGATAGTGATCATGCCTCCACGTGCGGAACATCGACCTCGGCGATCACGGAGTTAGTTTTCTTGGTTTATTGTTTTCCCCTCTTAATTTTGAAATGCTAAATACTTTGCTTGATGGGGGTCATTTTTGAAAATGCTAGTGTTAAAAGGTCCACCTAGGGGGGGCTACTAGGTAGGCTCCGTTTTTAGGTTAAATGGCCGTTTTTTGCACTTTTTAGGCCTTTTTAGTTTAAAAATCCGCGTGGGTTTTCGGACCACGACCGCCGTGCTGCCCAGGGCGGTGGTTACATGACCGCCATCCTTCTCAGGGTGGCGGTTACACGACTCCACCGCCTTTGAGGCGGCGGTTCAAAACCGACTCCTGCTCGGGGGCGGTTTTGCCTGTAATCAAAAGGAACCTGTTTTTGAGATTGTGTTTGTATTTTTAGCATTTCTACGTGTTTTTATGATTTTATGAGTATTAAATGGATGCTAACTTTCTTTGTTTTGTGTGTTTTTGGGTGTATGCAGGTGAGAGAGGAGTACATCCGATGGAGTAGAGAGAGGGAGTGTGATTGGCTCCCAGGGGTACTAGATGCCCTCTCACAGGATGAGGAGGACACACTTCAGAGGGCTGGCATATTGCGCATATCGCGCGTGCCCCATGTTACACCATCTAGTCACATCCTTTGTGACTTGTTTTCATACTGGGATGCAGATCGGAACACCTTCCGATTGCCAGGGGTCCGTGGCGAGTGGACCATTACATTGGAGGACGTCTACCGCATTCTAGGGGTCCCGATCATCGGGAGGTGACTCACTTTAGAGACAGCAGGCTCACGGGCACAGATTGCACAGTGGGCGACATATATGGGAGATGCAGTCATCTCCATGGGGTCGAAGAAGGGGGTGAGAGTTCGATCTATTCCTTCTTTGCCCATCCCGTATTTCGACAGGCCATCATGGGGATCCTTGCCTCGAGACTGATCGGGGACAAGGGAGGGGACACATTATTATACTGTTGGGCCCCCATTATTGCACAGATAGAGGGGCACGGTCGGATATACGCTTGGGGAGCAGACATTCTTGGGACCACCTACCACAATCTATACAGGGTGGTCCGTTTACAGGGGCAGTCATTGAGCCACCCGACTCTAGTCATGAGTTGGGTTTATGCGCATTTCATCCCCTATGGCAGGGGTGTGGAGGTGGCGAGATCTGGAGGCTGTTAGGGCAGCCAGATGGACAGACATGTCGGTGCTTAGAGCACCTCATCAGCCAGTTGCCTCCCTGACTACTGCCGACATGGAGGCGACATCGTATCAGACTATGGTGGGTATATGGGGCGAGGAGACTCTTACCTTGATCTCCTGCTCCACCATAGGGAAACTCATTGATAGGGTGCGACGAGTGGAGGTGCACCCCTTTGGCCGAGTTCCTTAGCAGTTTGGCCTACCATATATGGGTATGCTTCCCCCAGTGGCGCCGGTCTACAGATCAGTTCATGAGGCCAGAGGGGGGCCTAGAGGCCGAGGTTGGATAGTGATTACTCCTGGCATTCCTATTGCAGCCAGGAGGATAGTTCGAGGAGAGTCGGTGCGCCCCGGGCACCTTTACTTGCCCGGATTGCTGCGGGTCCTGCCACAGCAGCGATGACCCTATAGAGGTAGACTCTGAGTCTGAGGAGTTTACGGGGGAGACAGAGGGGACAGTGATCCTGAGTGGCATGACACTCAGGATATCATGCAGGCAGAGAGGGCTGAGCAGAGTGCAGAGAGGGATACTCTAGTTTCAGAGGAGCCACTCTCCCAGGGCCATGGTGGAGAGGATGAGTCCGTTGCGGGGTGACACATTGCTCCTGCCACAGGAGCAGCCCCTCAGTCGGCAGCGGCATCCGCGGTAGGTGCCGGCCCCAGCGACCCATCCTGGAGGCCTGGTGATCGAGTAAGTTACCCTTTCTCCCTTTTAATGTTTATTTGTAGGCTCTCCTTAGTTGCTATTTTGTATCTTTTAGTTTCTTGTTTAGTTTCTAATTCATTTTCTCCTTTGTTTGCAGAGACTATTGATGAGTGGCGGGATTTGATCCGCAGGGTATGTACTGATTCCCTGATGATCCCCATGGATAGGACCCATGCAGAGCTATCCGTAGACGTTGGGGAGCCTTCAGCAGCCGGTAGGCACACCGATGTCTTTGCTCCAGTTTGGCATGTGGCCAGGATGGTATCGACCCTTCACACCGAGCTAGCGAGTGCGGGATGGTGAGCGGCGTATGATGAGGAGCCATTCTTGTGGTGAGGCTGCGGGCTGCTCCTCGGGACCACTGATCCCTCCGTACATTCAGAGCGCCGGCGTAGCCGGAGTCCTAGGCGTGGGTGCACCTTTGGAGGGGTCGCGTAGGGATTGAGAGGCCACTTGGCTCTCGTAGATTTTGTTTTATATATTCTTTTGTATATCACGGGCTCTTTGAGCGTTTTGACCATGCTTAGTGCATGATGGCATTGTATATAAACATTGATTATTTATATATATGCATTCGATTCTGGATCAAAATCTTGGCACTCATGGTTTCCTTTCTATTTCCAGTTTCCCTATGTATACTACGATGTATGTTTATATGCTTTTTAGAATGTATGCAATGGAGAAAAAATGATGCAAATGTTTGTTTCCTTTTCGTGTATTTCATGATGCTGATATATGTAGATATAATGTGATTTTGAATCTTAGCTTCTGTAAGCAATTTTGGATACCTCATGTTTGTTTTGTAGAGTGATGAATACAAACCAGTACGATGAATAGATAAACTTGCCCCATTCCTAACTCCACGTAACTAGTAAGATGCGAGGGCTCATCACCGAGAGCTAAAAAGGGCACAAGTTACGAGGTGTAGCTGAAATGATAGTGATGAAAGACAGACAAAGCTTTGGTGGAACCAAATTGGAAGTTCTGCAAGCCTACTCTACCCGAGTGACTTCATAGTTTAGAATACAACTTACTTTGTGGTTTATCTAGACTTAGATCCGTAGATGGCCACATAGTAGACAAAATCTGGGTTTTTAGGATTTTAGCTCTCTTGGAATTTTGAACATCGATTCATTTATTTTTGACTCAAAGTTTCAAAGTTTGAATTGTTTGTGTATGACCATTTGCATTTATTTGTCAAGAGGACCCCCCCTATGCTTTGCCCCATGCTACTAGTAAGAAGCGTGGGTTTAACACCGTGGGCAAAGCATGGCGAGTAAGAGAATTTCCATTCTTTCCCAACCCTACGTCACTAGTAAGAGCCTTGAAGCTCATCCTTAGAAGGTTGGTGGGGCAAGGAAATGTGTAAAATTAAAATTTTCTGTTTAATCACTTTTTGACTTGTTTTCTTGAGTAAAACGTCAGTATGTGCTTATTTCCAAAGAGACATATATATGGGATAGATGTGACACCATGAAGCTTCTAGAGCAGACCATAGGTAAGACACACGCCCTAAGAAGAAATCAAAGTGAGAATAAACTTACAGATTTTGGTATGGTTACCGTTAAGACTTTGTCATATCTAACTTTATTTGATAAAATGATTCGAGATAATTTGATGATATCATGAAAATGGAGAGGTATGATTAAAGAGTTTATGTCAACAACATCATGAGTTTGTAATAAATTGCTTTGAGAATAGATTCCTTGATCACAATTTATGTAAGAAACAAGTGGACAAAATGATCTTAATCTATATGAAGATGCAATGTAAATATATATAAGTAGTGCTAGCTAGCTTGCTTATGCGTAGAACCACTTGAGGTGCGGGGAATTGTTGTTTCGCCAAATTCCTCACCTTCTAGCGTACATAAGAGGTATGCTTTGTTTCCGTAGTCTTTCATGACTCGGTATGGACCCACCATTTGGGCTGGAATTTACTTCCTTCGCCGGTCTTCTTGTCGATCCGGGTTGTCTAGCCTTAGAACTAGATCACCTTCGTATATGTCGCGTTCATAGACCTTCTTGTTATCTTGCCGGCACATCCGGTCGGTGTAGATTCTATGAACAACATCTAACCTAGTTTCATCTAGGCTTTCTAGTTGGGAAAAAGACGTGCTTCTCTGTAAGCGTCTTCATCTAGAATCCTTGTAATGAAATGCGGAGGCGGGTATTTCGACCTCAAGTGGGAGAAGCTGCGTCGCGCCCAAGTACTAGTGAGAAAGGAGTTGCTCCCGTTGGTGTTCTTATTGAGGTTCGGTGGGCCCACAAGGCCGGATATAACTTCAAATGCCAATCTCATTTGTTTTCTTTCACAGTTTTAAGGAGAATGGCTTTTAGTGTCTTGTTCGTCGCTTCAGCCTATCCGTTGGCTTGAGGGTAATACAAGGAAGCCGTATGATGGCTTATCTTAAATTTATTACATAGTTCGCGAACCTCTTCATTCTTAAAAGAAGTTCCATTATCGGAGATAATGATTTGCGGGATACCGTACCTGCAAATGATTTGGTTTAAAATGAACTTGGCGATTACAGAACCAGGTACAGTAGTAAGAGGCATAGCCTCTACCCATTTGGTAAAATATTCAGTGGCCGTGATTATAAAATTATGGCCGTCTATGGATGAGGGAGAGAATTTCCCTATTAAGTCTAGACCCCATGTAGAAAAGGGCCATGGAGTAGTGATTGGTTGCAGAGCTTGTGTTGGCATATGGATCTCATGGGAGAATTCTTGGCACTTATGACACCTGCGTACAAACTCTATTGCGTCATGTTCTAGAGTGGGCCAGAAATAGCCCATTCGATGTATTTTTCGAGCGGTGGCATGGCCACCGAAGTGGCCTCCACATATTCCACTGTGGGATTCATGGAGAATCTTCTTGGATTCTTCTGTGTCGACACATCTTAGGAGCATTCCATCGAATGCTTTTCGATAGAGCACTTGCTCTATAATGACGTATTTAGCTATGATAATACGTAACCACCTTCTTTGTTGCGGTGTAACTCCTTCTAGGTACGTATGGTCCATGATATAGTTAATGATATCAGCGTACCAAGGACACTCAGAGATAGAGGGTCGGGTTTCGATGTAGTATACGCACTCATCTGGAAAGTCTAAATCTACTAAATCGCCTCCATCTAATGGGTTATCAGCTAACCAATCTGCGATGATTTGTCCTTTAACCGACTTCTGATTTACAAATGTTAATTCGAATTCCCCCATTAAGGTTATAAAACGCCCAACCTTTTTAGACAAGGATCCTTGTGTGAGGAAAGTTCGTAAGTGGTCCGTTTTTACCATGACCCTCATTTCTTGATTCAGCATATAGTGTCTTAAGCGTTTAGTAGCAAAGACTATAGCAAGGCATTCTCGTTCTGCCTGTGTATAACGTGTTTCATAGTCAAGTAATGTTTGACTAATGAAATAAATTGCGCGTTCCCTCTTGTCATCGTCTTCTTGGGCCAACATACAGGCTAGTGAGACATTGGTAGCTCGTGAATACAAAATTAACGGGTGGTCTAGCTTAGGTGGCATTAGCGTAGGTGGTGACAACATGAAATGCTTAAGCGCATCAAAGGATTCATTACGGTCTTCGGTCTAATCAATGTTATAGTCCTTCTTGAGTAAATTGTTGATTGGATGAATGGCGAAGCTTAAGTGCAGGATAAATCTCCGGATTTCACCAGACTTTACGAGAAATGACACGATCCCAGATTCATCCGAAGGTGGAACCATTTCGAGGACAGCCCAAATTTTGGTTGGATCGACATCTATCCGTCGTGACGATATGATGTAACCTAGGAGCTTCCCTCCCGTTACACCAAAGACGCATTTTTCTGGATTTAGCGTGACTCCGTATTCTATCAGACGTGAGAGAATGACACGGAGTACTTCTGGATGGTCACAACGCTTCTTGGCCTTAGCCAACAAGTCATCTACGTAGGATTCCATGATTTTATGAATTAAATCATGGAATATATATGTCATAGCTCGCTGGTACGTAGCACCAGCGTTCTTGAGACCGAATGGCATAACAACGTAGCAATAGGTTCCCCAAGGAGTTATAAACGTGGTTTTAGCTTGATCTTGCTCAGATATTTTAATTTGATTATATCCCGAGAATCCATCCATGAGAGACAAAAGTTCAAACCCAGTTGTTGCATCAACAATGACATCAATAGATGGCAACGGGAAGTCGTCCTTAGGACATGCTTTGTTGATGTCTCGAGAAATCTATGTAGATGCGTATCTTTCCATTCTTCTTGAGAATGGGAACGATGTTAGATACCCATTGGGAGTAGTCGACTGGTTTGATGAATCCTACTTGGAGGAGTTTTATTACCTCCTCCTTTACCATGAGAGCTACCTTGGGTTTCATGGGTCTTGATTTTTGTTTAACTGGTTTTGCATCAGATTTAGTGACGAGGTTGTGTACCATGATGTGGGGTGCGACTCCTGTCATCTCCTTATAATTAAATGCAAATGCCTTCTGATGTTCTTTGAGGATCCGAGTGTGTATTTCTACTTCTTCTGGGGTTAACGAGGACCCTAATTTCAATATTCTTGGTTCGTCTTCTGTCCGATGTTGACATCGATTGTTTCTTCGATCAAAGAGGCGTTACCCTCTTCGAACTCAGGCGGTGCTGGAGGTAAATCCAAATCATCCCCATTTTCTACTGCGTATATGCTAGGTTCCATTTGTGAGGGAAGATCCATCATGGGATTTCCGAAGTAGGAAGACGAATGTGGAATTAAGGACAAATCTAGCATATGATAGGAGAGATGTAGTGCTGCATAGGCGTTTAAGTAATCCAAAGTAGCCACATCACTATTAACATGATCCAGGATGGTAGATTCACTTCTGTTTAAAAGGGGATTTGTCATTGTTTTTATCAATGGTTCATCACGAATGGATACCATGAAATGGGTATCTTCTAACTCATTGCTTGGAGTAAAACGTGATCTTGAAGTTCTATTGAATCGGCAAGAAGATTTTTCTCTCGTGGGATTGCTTGATGGATATGAAGTTAAACACCTTGCTTAAATCTAATACTGACTTTTTGTAAAGTTCAAGTGTTCGGCTTTGGTTTCGTATACTTGAAATCTGGTTTGTCACTAATTGCGAGTCTCCTAAGACTCGATGTTATCAACACCAATTCTTTTGGCTAAGGTCGAGGCCAAGGAGGAGGGCTTCGTACTCGGCGTCGTTGTTTGTGAATTCAAAATTTAGCTTAATGGCAAATGGCGGGACTTTCTCTTCGGGTGAAGTAAAATTATACACCGCCCCGGCCCATGACGGCATCTAGCCCCATCAAAATGGAGAGTCTAATACTTAGCTGGAAGTATAGATGTTGGGGTATCTGCTGCGTTTACGCACTCCACTTCTACCATGCAGAGATCCTCTGTTGGAAGGGAACCAACACCTAGGGAATATCCTATGCCTACTGAATCAAATGGTAAGAACATTGGTAAATCTTGTTCTATTAACTCAACGATTTTTGCAGTAGTCCCTAATGATACCGTTTCTATAGTGTTAGCCTTATCTTTGGGGGTTGGGGTTGTTTTGGCTATGCTGATAGTTTCAAGATCCGTTGTAGGTACCAACTTCTCCTTTGGTTTTGCGTCAGTGGGTTTATTAAGTTGGTTTGTTGGAAGTTCAAATTCGAGTGCACACCTGGTCTTTTCTTTAAGTCAGCTAGGTGTATATCGAAAGGTTTTGGATCACCTTTGGCTACAAATACCTTTCCTAGGTGCAAGAATCTTACTTCTTGGAATAACGTAGAAGGGATTTCCTTCATTCTGTGTATCCATGGTCGTGAGGATCATATTATAATTAGTTTCCCGATCTATAATATAAAAATAGTCGAGGATTATTTTGGGTCCTAAGGTGGTGGTAGTATTATAGTTCCAATTGAAGTGGCTTTAAGGCTATTATAGCCTCTAAATGTATTTCGAGTGGTCAAAGAGTTTGTTTCCCCATATCCTAGTTTTTGAAGGAAAGAGAAGGGGACTATGTTAACTGCGGCCCCATCGTCAACCATTTCTCGTTTTACGTAGTTATTATAAACCCATACTCGTAAGTGTAAGGATGGATCGCCTCGGCATGCAATCTCAACATCGTAGGAATTTTACTTATTTGAATATGAATTCGACATCTTTATCCGGCTTCCCGGAGGATGGATATCAAAATCTACGTGGTTCACTTGTGTTTCGGGAGGTGGAGTGATATTAATTAGATGACCTAAACCTAATGCCTCTAGAAGAGCAGCCCTGTGGCGGAGAGAATTCTTGATAATTCCAAAAATGAAATGTGTGAGAAGGTTTTTGTTAGGTCACTAATTAAATCATAGGTACCCACGGGTTTTTCAACTATTTGTTGACTCTTATCTATTTCTGGCAGGTGACTTGGGCTTGGTTGAGAGAAATACTCTCGTGTTCTTGTTATAGCTTCGATAGGTAGTTCAGCGTCTAGTTCTACCAAACTGACTATCTTGGGTCTTGGCTGATTTCCTAATTGTGGCGCAACTGATGGATTTAGTGAAGTCGAGGCTTCATGATCATTGTTTCCTGTCGTTACGCTTTTGTTCGTCCCAGTTAGATTTAGTCTATTATTATCATGATTTGGGAGTGGATCATTAAAGATCTTGAGGGGAGCATTCTGAGGGGAAACTGCCCCTGCGAGCGTGCTTGGTGGTGGTGACACGGGATCTACCAAAAACAAATCTGTGAAGAACTGTCTTTGTTCTTCTGGCAAACGTTGCATGAATTTATTGTAGTCACGACACGTTCTAGTATCATGACCTCAAATTTTGTGGAAACCACAATATGAATTGGGATTGTAATTCCTGGTTTGTTGGTTTGGTGTATATTGTGGCCTAAAACTCTGATCAAACTGTTGCCTATTAGGATTAAAGTTTTGCATTTGTTGTTTCTGGCTTTGATTTTGGTTTTGATAACCAAATGAGTTTTGGCTTAGACCCTGTGTGGGATTTCGCCATTGTTGTTGTTGAGGTTGATTAAAATCCACTGTATTGATTATGGGGGTAAAGTTATTGTTTCGTTGATTGTTCATTGGTAATGAAGTATTCATGTATTTACCTTTTAGGCTGATCGGTTACTCCATCTGTTGTTACACCCGATTTTTATTAAGGATTTTAGGTCCTTGATTGGCGTTTGCAGTGGTTGTAGTGTTACGGTGGAGGTGATTAACCTCCCATTTGTTCCATATGTCTTACGACCACTATCTATCGCGCTTGATCTATTCAAAGAGCGCTCTCAAGTACTTCATCGTAAATTCTTAGCGGGAATTTATGGACTTCTTCCTTCACCTCTCTGCTTTGAGAGAATGAAGGAATAAATCACATAGTTCCATCGATCCATATTTGGCACACTTTGAGGAATAAAGGAGTGTATGCCACCTTTGGATGAAATGGGTGACAAATTCGTTGTGTTCTTGTTTGATGTGTAAGAACTCCCTGATTCCTGTTCTTAATAGTTTGTTCATGTCAAATGCCTTAATGAACTCTGATACGAGTTGTTTAAATGAATGGATGGAAGCCTCAGGTATTCTATAATACCAATCGAGAGAAATGCCTTCCAAGGTTTTTGGGAATATTTTAGCAACAACCCCATCCCATGGGAGTAGCTCTCGAATGGCTGTGGCGTAAGCCTTGATATGTGCGTTTGGATCTCTCTCTCCTTTGTACTTGGGTAAATTGGGAAGGGGTCTTGGAAGCATGACGCTTCGTATGGTGAAGTCTAAGGGCTCTTTCAAATACTCTGAATAAGTCCCTATCGCATAGGTCTCAACCATTGATGGTGCCTGTTGAGGGAGTGGTGGCGGGATGGGTTGTTGATATGGCGCAACGTATGTGTTGGTAGGGGCATAAGGAAGTCCCTGTGTTTGAGAAAAAATTCCGGGAGAGGAGAACATATCTCCTTGTGGTGATTTGGAGTACATGTTTAAGTATGACGGGGTATTGTCTAGGAATGGATTGTTTGATACCAGCCGGGAGGAATGGTGTTAGAGATGATGGGCCCGGTTGGCGTTTGTTGTGGATGCGAGGAGGCATTCCTAATGTGCCTACTCCTGTGAGGAGATCTACTTGGATAGGATGGTGTGGAGGATTGGAACCCCCTATTTGTATAAATTGTGAATTTTGACTTCCTTGGGCAAGTTCTAACCCTCTAACCTTTTCTATTAGAGTTGAAATGACTTCACTTGGTGAAGTCACGATATTCTGCCTTGGTGGCGTTTGTTGTATACCCTGGTGTTGTATAGGCATGTGATATCCTGCTATGAACTGATCGCTATCTTGCCAAGTTTCTCCGAGAGTATTCCCTGTATGCAGTGGCATAGAGGTATTTTCTTGAAAAGAGACCTCGGGTTGTGTATGTAAACTTCCTATAGGTGGGTACATATCCCGAGATCGTTGTTCACTCCCGAGGATAACATATTGATTTGTTCATCATCTAAGACTAGGTATGGGTCTTATTGTCTACTAATTTGTGGTCTAAGTAGCATATGAGGAGACAAGCCGATTCTCCGATAAACGTCATATTATTCGAGTCGAAGGATATGTTTGTTG
Organism: Taxus wallichiana var. yunnanensis; assembly: GCA_018340775.1. NCBI lineage: Eukaryota > Viridiplantae > Streptophyta > Pinopsida > Cupressales > Taxaceae > Taxus > Taxus wallichiana. Next base: position 322,308,893 of record CM031237.1, read on the forward strand.
TGTTTGAGGGGTTGATCTAACTCCTCGGTTTGAAAAGACGAATTATATCGATTCTTGGAGTTTGTGTTGACAATGATTAGTTGAGTAGTTGTCCCCCATACCGAGAGTGAGGGTGATGATTGTCTATTTGTTGGGCATAGTATGCCTCAAGACCCAAGAGGGTCTGCCATATGCATCAAATCGACATATTCGGGGTATATGAATACCCATGAGAATAATTGGAAGGAGCGAAGGTGGATGAGAAAAGATGAAACTTCTCAAAGAGAGGGTGAAAGCAGGTTGTTTGTTTCACGTCGGGTTCGCCAATTTTGTTGGTGAAGCTGATGTGAAGGCAAATGAGGTATAGAAGGTGAAATAGTTTTTGTTTCACATCGGGTTCACCAATTTTGTACGCCGGAAAAGCGACAAGCGAGCGTGGGAATCTACAGGTAAATCTTCCACGTACCTGACCTCTCGAGGTCATGCCGAGACAGCCGGTGGGGATGGAATATGCGTGGGATGTAGAAAAACTAGTTAGGCAATCTAATGTCTTCAATATGCACTAGTGGAATTTGTGAATCTAAGCCAAAGAAGGCCCTTCTAACCTGAACTGGTGTGATAGATTGATCGGCAAGGATGACTGCTCGAAGGCTCCAATCAATATCGAGCTCTGGCGTGATTCGATCTATGGGTTGTGGAATACGTGGAAAATGACCTAGGATAGTTTCATGTATATCTCAAGATAAGGTCATATGGTGAGTGATGAATACAATCGACTCTATGGATGATTCTCTAGCCTAGTCCAGAATTCTCTAGCTTTATTAGCAGCTATATCTAGTAAGGATAATTGTTCGATGATGGTGGGTGGAAGTGGAGTAGATCTGAATACTAATATGCGTAGGCCAGTGTCTATATTAGATTGACTTATGGATTTGTTAGGTTGTGGGATTTGTGGATCACAGCCGTAGACTCTTGGTTGTTGCGGTCCTGCTATGGTCATGAACGCAATCAAATCCTAATCCCTAGTATCCAATAATCATATGCTTTCTCAGCTTCTATATTTAGGATTAATAACTGCGCGATCTTCTCAGAGTACCTCACAGGTGTTCTTGCAACCTGGATTCTTAGGCTGGTATCTATATCTAGAAGAGTGTCTCCTGCATCTGGCTGTGGGACCAAAGGATCACAACCAAAGGTTTGTTCTCTTTCAAACCCTTCTACAGTCATGTGAATGTTTGCCTAGGGTAATCTGTAGTTCGTTTGATTTGACCAAAACGTGTGTGCTTGGTCATCTTCTATATTTAATCCCTCAACTGAGAGCTGATCAGTCGTAAATCTGTTGTTGTTTGGAAGACTTGGATCCTGAGATTTTGGTCTATGTCAACTATTGCTGTGACGAGGTTGGGTTGAGGCACAATTGGCTCAAATACGTATTCCCTGGGCTCTTGGGGTCCCGTGATTGTCATACAAAACAATAATGTAAATCTAACTGTAACGAAGCAAATTTTAACTACGTGGAATAAATCTAAAACATATATAACTTCTATTTTTGTATTTTCTGAGAAACCTTTAAGAATTTAAGAAAGCAGCTATTTAAACGTATCTAGAATTTGACAACTAAGATAAAACTTAAAACAAACAAAATAACCGAGTGTAGCTATTTATCGTGTAATTTGTATATCTATTCTAAATAATGAAATAAATTACTTAATCTATTTTCTAGACTTTCGATCCTACCTCAGAAGTGAGGAATGAATCATAGTTTCTCAGAAACTATCAATCCCCACAGCTTCCCTGGCAATATCGAAAGTAAATTTAACTGAAAAGAAGTGATTATCTACTCTATTTGATATATTTCTAACTTTAGAACTTTGAAAGCTAGAACCTGGATTCTGCAGAACAGTGGCGAATCCAATGGTGTGTGTGATCTTGTCCCCTCAGTGTGATCTCCTCGTTCCTTTGTGTTCACGTGAATCCAGAAAAGCGTGTAATGCTAGCATCAACAGAAGTAGATTTTGGGACAAAGGCAGCTCAGAATGCAGACTGAATATAATGCGAGTAGGAGAGGGATAGCGCAAGAGTACAGAGCTTGGCTTATGCAATTCCTAGTGGGATTTATTGCGGGTCATGCAACATAAAGCGTCCAGAACCTGAAACTATCCTATTTTGAGGAGAAAAACCTGCAACTTTAATGGCTTCCTAAGCTATTCTACTCCAATGGATTGGGTGAAATAACAACACTGCCTGCACAAGATGGATATGTGGCTTACCAATAGCTAAACAATGCTAACTAGGCGCATACTGATGAACTAAACTAAGAACTCTAAGCAAAATGAAAGCTAAATCTATTGCAAAATAAAGAGAAAATCGGAGGCAAAATTTAGGGCCATTTGCTTGAGCACAAGCCATTTATTTATAGCTTTTCATTCACCAAAAATCAAAACCAAATGAACTCTAAAAACTATAAACAATGGCCAAACACTATTCGAGGGACCGAAAACATAAATGCAAACCCAAGTCGGCAAGAAAAAGCTGGTGAAACATTGATATTTACGTGAGTCACGTTAAAACGCTTTTGGAAAATGCGTAAAGGACCGCCGCTCTGAAAGGGGCTGCGGTTCAGGGACCGCCGCTCGGCGGGGCTGAGGTTACGGGACCGCCGCCCGATCGGGCGGCGGTCATGAGACCGCCGCCCATATAGGGCGGCGGTTTCGTCACTTAAGAGAAAAGGACAAGAAAAGAGAAGAAAAGGGGAAAACAAAGCACGCGGGGATAAGTGGGGTATGCGGGATGTTAACACACACTTGGAGATCTTTTCCAGATTCTAAACACCTTGCGAGGAGACCTGTATCATCATTGGGGCACTTGTCACGTTGTTCTGGCAGTACGCGCAAAGACAAGTACCTTACAATTTTGGGTACGTATAGTCACCTTTCCCAATGTTCCATTTAATACCCCTACTCAGGATCTCCCTAGAAGAGAGAAAATAATTCCAAAAAAAGGATCCCTTAGGGATATTGTCCTGCAAAAAGAAAGTCTCTATTCCCAGTATTCCTTAAATATTTCCTTTTGATGATATCAATCCATAGGCCCTCTTCCTTTATCACTCTCCAACCAACTTTAGCCACAAGAGCTTCATTCATGAGTCTCATATTCTTTAATCCCACCCCCCACAATCCTTAGGCTTGGTCACTTTTTCCTAGGCCACAAGAGGAAATTTGAACTTCTCCTCATTGACCCACAGGAACCTTTTTTGAATTTTTTCAAGAGCTTCCAAAATCTTACGAAAGCCAAAAAGGGACATGACATAGATTGGAACACCTTGAAGAGAGCTTTGGAGGAGTTGAATTTTTCCAGCTTGAGATAGGAGAATCCCCTTCCAAGAAGACAACTTATTGGAAACTCTCTCGAGCGAGTGTTCCAGATGGAATGATTCAATTTTTTGTGAATGAGGGGCATTCCCAAATAGGAGTCAGGAAAATTCTTTATCTTACAACCAAAAATGTGGGCCAGTCTCTCTTGGAAATGATCTTCCACATTTATGAAGAAAATAACACTTTTGAGGAAGTTGACTAGTTGGCAGAGACCTCCTCATACTCATTCAGAACCTCTTTGAAGATATAGGCTTCTGTATAGATTCCTTCCCCATCAAGAAATTGTCATCCACGAATTGGTTGAGGTAGGTAGGCTAAAGGCCATTAGAAATTTTGAGACCTTGCAAGAGGTTAAGGGAAACCTCCTGATTGCAAATTCTGCTTAAAGTTTCTACCACAATCGTATAAAGGAAGGAGAGAGGGGGTCTCCCTGTCTGAGACCTCTACCAACTTGAAATAAGCCTTCTGGTTTACCATTGATCATAATAGAGAAACTAGCAAAAGAAATGCAGACCATAACCATATTGATGAAGAAGGCATCAAACCCCAACTTGGACAGAATGGCACGAAGGAGGGCCCACGAAACTCTGTCATATGCTTTGTGCATATCCAGCTTGAAAAACATGGTAGATCTTCCTGAAATTTTGATGAGTGAATGGCTTCTTGGATGACCACAATGTTGTCAAGAATTTTTCTCCCAGGAACAAAAGCTCCTTGATTAGGAGAGATAAAATTGGACAACACTTTCCTGAGCCTGAAAGTGATAATTTTGGTAATCAATTTGTAGCTAGTATTACATAGACTGATGGGTCTAAAATATTTCACATCCTTGGCCCCTATCATCTTGGGAATAAGGACTAGGAAAGTGTTGTTGATTTGTTTGAGAATCTGACCATTACTTGAAGAAAGTCTAGATCATCTCAATGACCTCATTCTTGACCACTTCCCAAAACTGTTGGAAAAGAAAGCTAGGAACCCATCAGGTCTGGGAGATTTATCCGGTTCCATGTCAAAAAACATATCTGATTTCTTCCTCCCCAGGAATGAGCATGAGATCTCTATTTTCTTGATCCAAAATGACATTCTGGAAGATTCCGAGGGCCTTCTCCCAAGATGTTCTATTTGGATCACCCCAAGGAGAAAGAGGTCCTTAAAATAATTGACAATAACTTCATTGATTTATTTTTCATCTTCTATGAGAGTACCATCATTTTTCCTGATCTCCTTGATCTTGAGATGATTTGTCTTGGAGGTGGCAGAGAAGTGGAAGAATTTAGTGTTTCTATCACCCTCCTTTAGCCATTTAACTCTATATTTTTGCTTCCAGTAGACTTCCTCCTTGGCCAAGATATCATGGTATTCAATGAGGAGAGCTTTCTCTTGAATTTTAAGTGCTTGGTTGAGCCCATCTTCCTCCATCAGTTCCTCAATAGTCCTTAAGTCTTCCTCTATTATGCTCTTAGACTGAAAAATGTTCCCAAAAATTTCCTTATTCCAAGTTTTCATATTTTGTTTAACATGCTTCAACTTTAAACTTAATTTGTACATCGAGAACCCCATGGACCATGATCCCCCACCAATCCTGAATTCTCAAGAGGATGTCAGGATGTTGGAGCCACATTTTTTCAAATCTGAAGGTCTATATTTTTAGGAATAACCATACCCAGCTTGAGAATGATCGGGTTGTGGTCAGATCCAATTCTGGGCAAGGTGGAAAGAGAGTAGAGTTGATTAATCATGCAAGAATGGCTCACCAAAAATCTATCTAGTCTGATCTGTATAAGGTCTGTCTAGTTCTTTTGTTGGCCCAAGTAAATTTGGACCCTCAAGCTTGAGGTCCACAAGATCATTATTAACTAAAAAATTAGCTAACTCATCCATGTTATCCATATAGGAAATGGCTCCACCTTTTTCCCCTAGGGAAAGAGGGGTATTGAAGTCTCCTCCAAAAATCCAATCACCATATTTAAAAAGGGACCTCCCCTTAGAAATTTCTCTCCAAAGATTCCTTCTACCAATCACAGAGTTGGGGGCATAGATATTAGAAACAATCCAGGACTTGTTTGAAGTTAAATCAGTAAAACCCATGGTTAGGTGGTTGGACGATGACAGGAGCACCATGCCTTTAACCAAGAGGGGATTCTAGAGGGTGACAATGCCTCCTAAAGCCCCTTCCAAGCTTACCCCAGCCCAAAGGCCATCTTTCCAGACCATCTTTCCCACTTCTTTGAATCTTTTCGTACTCATCTTTATTTCTTGTATCATCAGGATATCAGGTTTGTATTTGTTCCTAAAATCTTTCAGGATTATTTTCTTACTGGGGTTATTCAACCCTCTAATATTCCAAAAGAGTAAGATCATTTATTCTTTGATTGAGGAAACCTAAGTGGTTTCGTATCCCTTTATCCATGTCTTTCTTAACCAAGGTCTCCCTCTTCTCCTTGTTATATTTTCTCCCTTTAGGAGTTAAATATTTACCCACATCAGCTCTGAAATTACTTCTAGTAATAGGCTTGGACCCTATTGCGGGAGTAACAGGGGAGGACATTGGATCAACAGAATCCAGAACAATACCTCCCATCAAGAGGTCAAAAGCATTAGAAGTCGAGATTCCTTCCTCCTATCTTTGGCTGAAAGATCTTTGTCCAATCGTGGATAGATCTTCTAGAGAAATACCTTAAGCCACTTTCAGTGCATAGTTCCCTTCTGAATCAGATAGATACTCAACTTCCTTTTGTTTTAGATTTGGGGAAAAGTCCTCTTCACACATCTTCTCATTTTCTACTTTACCCCATTCAACCTTGTTCTTTGGATTGTCTTCTTGACTTGACCTCAAGCTGCAATTTGTGTTTCAGTAACTATAGTCTCCTTTGGAACCTCTTGATCCCTTCCAGGGTCCTTCTGAAAGTTCTTCCATTTTCCCCACTTTTCTCCATTTTGTGTTATCTTTATTAGGACCCGTAGTATGAGATCTTGGACCCCTAGTCATATTATCTATCATACACTTTGGGGGCATAGAATTTAACACACCCCCCACACTCATATTAGCATCTATCATCTTTACATTCTCATACATCAATATTCCCTTATACAAATATTCATACTTTAGCACCATCATTACCCGATGACACACTCTTGTGCTTTGTTTCACACTTATTTGTTGAGGTAAAATTACACATTAAACCCACACACTACACTATAGACACCGGATATCTTGTTCTACGTCTTGTGTCATACATTCTACATTTATTCCATATCATTTTGCTCTTTGCATATTTATACATACACATCATACATTACACATTCTAATCATCATATGGTCATAGATTATCATCATGCATATTGCATTTTATTCTACTTGTTGCACTCACTACCCTATGAGGCACTTTAGTTCCTCGTTCCATACTTGATTGTAAAGGATTTACAAATAAAATGGACCTTATCACACTCACATGTGGTTCATTTTGACCATCCATCACGGGAGATTCCTAGGTTAGTGACATATTCTATAGGATAAATTGTCACCTACTCTTCATCTTGTCTTGGTGTACACTTTAGGCTACATCACCACCCCTTTTATTCATCTTGTAGTGATATACGATACATCATCACTCCTACATTGATCTTTTTGTGATATACACTTTGGCTATAGGGTCACACACATCATTTCTAAGTCACATTTCATCACTACACATATACACATTCATCACAACCCATTACACACAACACACTTTAACCATTTCCCGATGATCACACTCATTTATGGCTCAATATTTATTGCCAAGGGGGAAACAAATTAAACCTCATTGCATACATTTCCATTCACTTGGGGGCATGTGGCTCTATCATCCATCTTGCATTCCATTCCATCCATATACATTATACTACATATTATGGTTGCTCTTACTCTTGCTTACTTTTTCTTTTTCATGGTTGCTTTATTACACATGCTAGTTAGATTTACTTATATGTCATTTATCTATCTCATACACACATGTGTGATCACATCTTATTCTAGCTATGATTATAGATACATGTCTCTTACATGCAACATGGATGCTCACCTTCTACCTTTCCTACACACTGTCCTGGGGTATCCACATTTGTCTCTCACAGTACTATTGTTTCATTTTGTTCTTAGCACTTTACATTCCTTTGTAATACATGCTTTTGAAATACTAGTTAAATTTCTAACATGTTAATGAGCACTTCATGTGCAACATTTTTATGTAGAGATATTTTCTTCCATAGTTGTTTGTTATATTTTTGTCTATTGTTTTCTCTTTTCTGCGGGCATTGCCCTTTGTTTCGTGCGCACACTCATTTTATGTATACGGCCATAATGGCCTTGCATGTATTTCTTCATCATTAGCTATGTCCCATGTTTTCAACCCACTTTGTGCAACTTACATTATTTTCTTGTGTGTTTACATTACTACTTTGCTTGGTATATTTTACATTGTTTACATAGCTTATACAATGTATTTTATATGCATGATTGTTTGTACTAACACTTGTTTTTGGCTAGCCTTCTTGTTTATGTGTGCCTTGGTTTCTACTAAATGCATTCCCTTCCCCCTATAGGGAAGTGTTTGAGTACATACGGTTGGTCATATTTTGGGGCCACAATATCCTATCGAGACGTCGTATGTGCCCCCAAAGAGGGGGCATCATTTGGGGTTTTACAAACTACATATCGTAGTTAAACTAGTTTAATTCAGAGCACTTTCTACCCTTGGAATTTTGGGTTACATACAACAAGTGGGTTCGAGACAAGTCTATGAACCTCCTACTGAGAACAAATTTTATAGAACATGGTATTCCTTAGCATTATGGGAAGCGAGTTAAAGGTTGGAGGAAATAGTGGAATTCCTCTCTATATCTCTTTAGCCATTGGCATTGGATCTCCTAAAAACTAGGACATACAGATAACTATTCACACACATTCGGGGAAGCAATTATAGATTGGAGGATACAACGGAAGTCCTCTATACACTTCTTCATCATGTGGCGTCAAATCACCTAAAAACCCTAGTAGTAGAGGATATCATTAAACATTCTCTTTCGAACATGGATCAGGTTCACATGTTCCATTTACACATTTTCATTTACTTATTTTATATTCACATGATTTTTACACTTATATACATGCATTTCACATTACATTTTTACACATACATACATATATATGTGACTACTTGATTGTTTTCTCCTTGCAGTCTGTTGTATGAGAAACAAGTAGTCAAATGGGGGTAATAACAACAAAAATATCAACAACAACCTCTAACGGTAGAACACACCATACTAACCATGGAGGTGCATCACATCAGCAACTACACACATGTTTATGCACTATGCTCACTCTCATCACTTTTTTTTGCACTTTTGCATCTTTAGTTTCCATGCTCCATCAAATTTTTGTTATTCCACGCTTTGTCTAGTCCTTTTTGCATGCTTTATACTACAATCTTCATGGACATCATAGATGCATCTCTATATACTTTATGTTACAAATTTTTCCGCTCACCAACATAAATGGGGGAAAATGTAGACATAAAATTATGCACTTTAGAAACTATTTAGTGTTAGTCTCATACTACTAATTAGAAGGTTTTGAGTGAAGAAAGTACTAATTAACCCCCATCTTCTAGCTATCTTTTTGTTTCATCGTTCACGACCTCTTGCACCCGCATGCCCGGTCAAATTTCGTTGTTTTATATCATTTTAGCTTTGACTAGGGCACTCGAAGCCGATCTTGAGGCACCCATGAGAGCTCTGGTCCCACTGGGTCACCTTGATCCTTTTTACACTTTTCCACCACTTTTTGGGCTCTTTCTAGTTGTTTGAGATCTTTATTTTTTGGCGGTTGGCCATTTCGGGGTTAATTACAAAATTAGATCAAGATAACCCTATAAATATAAAGTTATGAAACCATGATTAGGGACCAAGCACTAGTCACTACTATCATCCACCTAGAGTTGTATCCATTTGGAGATCATTTACATCCATTAGCTCCATCACAAAGGATAAGGCTAGTTCATCTACATCACACAAGCATTCGAGGGGATTCTATTCTATTTCATGCACCATTCTATTAAATTTTTATATCTAGTTATTGCTCAGCTACTTCACAAAGTGCAAGCTGGCATAAGAGAACCTAGGGCACATGATGCACACACACACACATATTAAAAATAGATTTTGGTATGAAATGTAGTGTAATGCTTAGTTAGTAATCCCGGTGTTGGGGAAGCGAGATATTTCTATCATCTTGGATTATCAAAGATACCTAGTGTAGAGCGGTGAATATGATGTGAAACATAGTGAGGGTTTGAAACCACCTGTTGAACCTATGAAATTCAGTTCTTGACCTCCTACATAGACCAAGGTACCCATTTTGTAGACCAAAACACCCATGAAGTGCCCCAATCCCTCTCTAGGAGCTCCAGTCCATAAAGATAGCTCGGATCCATCCTTTTAGAGCCTCTACACAGTCATTCCTACTTTCTATTTCTCCAGTCACTTTTGTGACATAGTCCAACAAGCTTCTCTAGTCGGTTGAGTCATTTCTTCACTCTTCTTACACATTAGGGTTTTTACTTTTATTAGATTAGTTTATTGGGTCATTTTCCATGCTTGTTTATTGCATTCATTTACTGTATTTACATGTTGTTCTATACTATATTAACTAACCTTATTTTTTATATTTTTAGTTAATCAATGGGTCATTCTACTCCCTCTTCCCCTCTTGAGAAGAATGGAGCTTTATGTATGTGGATTGTACTTTTATTTTTGTGATTGAGTATGCATTTACATCTGTTGTGTATTTCGTTCCTCTACCCCCATTTACACACCTTGGAGGAATGCATCTCCTCCCTCCCATCAACTAAGAAGGATGATAACATGTCCTATTTATTTGCATATGGAATGTGATAACGAAATTTGGTTGGGTGGAAAACCAAGACACTTCTTGTTGTGTTTTGGAGGTTTAGTACATGGATTTTGAGTGGAATTTAGGATATTTCATGGAGATTGGTCCCTTTTTAGATTCATTTGAAAAATTGGTCATGTTGTTCCCACTTAGTGGGAGGATTATCCACTTGCATTTTAGGATTTTTATTCCTTTTTATTTTGTAAGAAAAGGATAAATATAAATTGGATTGCATTGGAGTGGAAAAATATCAATGTTATTTCTTCTACAAAACTTATTTTGAAAAGATGAAGTTATGAGCATGTATAAAAAAATAGACTATTTATATCTATATAATATGTATGTTTTAATGGATTGGAGACCTTATTGTTTTCCTTTTGTAAATCCTTGCGTTAAAACTAAGGAGAATAAGTGTGGTTTGTATTTACCTATGTTTCAATGGATTTTCATTGGGACTAATATCCTTCATTTTTTGGCTATAACATTCTCAAAATTTGGTGAAGGTTTATACATTGTAAGAGAAATATTATCTCTCTCTCTCTCTCTCTCTCTCTCTCTCTGTTATTTAAATTTGTAATTTATGATTCTTGTTTGATGGATTCAACCTAAGAGAGAAAGAAAACAAAGAGATTGATATAAATAATTCCAAAATAGAATAAAAGAAAATGGATTCTTGTTTTGTTCAAGTGGTTTAAAATGGTATTATATGGTGTCAGTATTGGGCCTAATAATCTTAATATTACCTACATAAAATTGGTGTTTTGACGATAGTTCCAAATAGAATAGGAAAATGGGTTTTAGTCTTTGTGTAAAAAAATTTCAATAAGAAGTAAATGTTTGATAACCTTAAAATTTAATATATAACCTTGTTGCAATCAAAAGAAAGATTTCTTTTAATATATTCACCTAGTATCTCTCTTTTACTTATTGAAATGTACAAAAATATAGAGAGATTTCATGTTTTTACTAGAGAATTTTGAATTTTATTATTAATGTCTTTGAGGATTTGGAAAAAGGAGGAAACCAATTGTTAATTTTATTAATGTGAAAATAGTATGTTAGAAGAGAATGGAATATCTACAATATTTAGAGATATTGGACAAGCTGTGTATAAGAAAGAACTAGGTTGCACGTGGGTATAAAAATACTCCTCATAATAAAAAAATTTATATGGGAGTAAAAATATTGTTATAAAACAATATAACAACTTTCTTGAATAATAAACCACTATTTATCTAAGTAGAAAAACTAGTTACCATAGTAAAACTAACTTACCTATGGTAAAATAGCTAAGGTAATAAATGTTAAATTAAAGATACAATAAATTTTACCTAACTTCCCCCTTAATTTTTCATTTCCTCGACGTATAAGGAGAAGAAATCTTTGAAAAAATCAAAATTGTCATGTGCAGTGACTTTGTGAAAATATCTTCTCAATGTTCAATTGTTTGGAAAAACTGAAGTTGTATATTGTATTTCAAGGAATGCTCACGTATGAAATGAACTTGTACCTTACTATTCTTTACTCTCTCATAAAAAATTAGATTGTGAACAAATTTGAAAACAATCTCCATTCAAAAATACAAGCTAGAGTATTTATCTTGTGAATACTCCAAGTCCTTTAAGTATGTGACATAATGATATCACTTCTAGACAACTCCATCAGTAGCATGATATTTGAAATTTGTGAGGAGAGGGAAGAAAATTTTCATTTCTTTCTTCCCCATGATATTGGTCTAAATCCCAAAAAGAACAAAAATCCATAAGTGGATTTCTTATCATCAATATTACTGCGCATGATCTAAATTTGAATATCTAGACAAGAAGAATTAATATTTCTTATTTTACTCTAGACCAAGATCCATAGTACCTTGATATATCTCAGTATTTTCCATTCTACTTTCCAATGATAAACTATGGGTTCCTGCATAAACATGGAAAGATAGCTAATTGAAATGTTGATATATAGTCTAGTATATGTAAGGTAAATGAGAATTCCAATCAATTATTAATAGAGAGCTTTATTTACCAGTGGAGATGGTTCTTAATGAGATAAAAATTTTATCCTCTCCATGAGTTTAGAAATAGGTGTGTAATCCATCATCAATAATTTATCGAGCGTTATCTTGGTATAATTCAACTAGGAAACAAAGACATGATTATCCTTCAGCCATACTTCTAGTCCAACATAATAGTGCATGAACCTGATATCTTTCATGTCAAACGATTGATTATGATCTTTCTTCATATCATAAATCATCTTCATTGTGCTTTCAGTGATGAATAGATCAAAGAAATATTTAACAACTAGAAAAATATCTCCTCCTTGCCTCTTAAGGTAGATATTCGGATCATATATATTTCTCACAAATCCATATTGAATTAGATGCTCATAAATCTTGATGTACCATGTACACAGGATACTTGTTTAAGGCCATGAAGATATTTCGAGTGTACATACCTTTTCTTCTTCACGTGTATGAAAAAACCCTTAGGTTGGGTCATGTAGACTTCCTCATGTTTATCTATAGTAAAAATGCATTTTTCACATCTATCTAATGAAATTTCCAACCAAACTAATCATCTAGGGAGTGATTAAATGTCTCCTCATAGTCTATTCCTTCCTTTTGTGCATACCCATTCACTAAAATTATTTCTTTGTACTTATCAAAGGTCACATCTACTTTGTACTTTGTTTTGAATATCCATTTGCAACCTAAGGGTTTCTTCCTAGTGAAAGATCGATAGTTTACTAGGTGTTTCTTTCATCACTCAATGATACTCACCATGCATGGAATATTTCTAAGATTTTAACTATAGGTCTTTATAGACGGTAGAGGGATCAAAAAAATCAATAAATCCACTCATCAAAGAAAATTTTACCTCTTTTTCATGATTTAATGTGAATATGTGGTCAACTAGTGGATTTATCTAGTGGATCATTGAATTTTACATCTCGAATCATGTTTTTATACCACTTAGGTATATGTTTTACTTTTTGAAGTCACCAAAAGCAGGTCATACTACCCTTATAACCTTGTTAATTAAATTAAGCATACCTTACATATTCATATCCCATAGTGCACATGATTAATTGAATTAATTACTTTAATTAATTTAATTAACATCCTCACTTGACCACCTCACCCAGCCAACTCACCTAGCCACCTCACTCCATGACCCACTCAAACCCCATTAATGACCTAAGACCAAGTCTAAGCCTATCCTAACCAACTAGGACTTAGTCTAAACCTAGACTTAACTCCTATTAAAAACCTAAGAGGACTCTTACTCATTCCTCCATGGTCTATCACTCGAGACTCGGGATGAAGATTGAAGACCACGCCAAAAATAGCAACAATCAGGCTATTTTTGGCCAACCTAGATATTCTGCCTTAACCAATGCCGGTTATACCTCAATCGACGTTGGTCCCCTAACTATCACTGGTTAGGTTAAATACATTTCCAAAAGCATTTGCTAAGGTTAGTCATTGATTCAGGATCTCATACGAACAAAGACTTGGAGCACTCATATTTTCTAAAGCACTCAGGAAAAGGAAAACACACACGGGAACACTACCAACAACCATTGGCATCCATCATCTTCTTTACAATCAAAAATACAAACAAAGAAGCACAGAGGTTCAAAATATCATGGTAAGAATGCAACTTCTCTTCTCTTCGGATCTCGCCATCACCGTCCTCATCACCTGCACTCTCCAAACCCATTCTTCAATAAGTACCTAATATATCTTCATTTATCTTTGTTTTCTTTTATTAGGATTTATTATTCATCTAAGTAATTTATCTTTTTGCACATCCTTACACCTCCCTTCCTCCCACCAAATTATCACCTTACCATACCTAGACCTTCCACCTATCTTCCCCCTATCCTAATCATCTCTAAACCTTTTAGACCATTCCACGACCTCACCCTCACCATTTCTAACCTCTGTGCAATCATAGAGAGTCTAAAAACCATTTCTAAGATATTTTTATTAATTGCCCCTACTCGACGCTAGTTAGCCAACCGACGTTGGTCATCTGAAAAGGCATCGGTCACACAACCGACACATGTTATTGTGTTTGGCAACATACCTCAGACCAGTGAGCTCATACCCATTCCCTAACAACCCAAAATCACTCCTAATCTTGACCAAACCTTACCTAGAGCCTATACCAGACCTATAATCTAATACTAGCCCATCACCGACCCGTTTTGACCTCAATCACCTTTTATCTGACCTTTCTTATTTTTTTGTACAAGATACCTAAATCGTTTCAATTCTAATAAGATTGTTATTTCATGTTTATTTTAAATAAAATTAATATTGTTATTTAAAAATTTGATTGACATCTGTTCAGGAAGCTTCACGCTTCCGGATCTAGCTTTTACTAGGAAGTCCACTTATTGTTTTATTTAACTCTATCTAGTGGTATTGTTTTACATTTTACTAGGTAGTTCCTCCTAGCCAAAAGGGAGTATTCATAATCAACATTGGATCAGGAAATCAGAATGTGCACACAACCTTCAACCGACATCACAAACAGGTATTCCTCCTTGGCCTATCACCCTCTATCTATTTCATTAATTTATCAAGAATCGGTGAAACATTTTGGCACGCCCGGTGGGACCCATCCGAGGTTCCTTGCATTCATTCATTCTTAGGGAAATATTTTGTATGTTTGTTTCTTTTTGAAAAGAAGTCAACATTAAATCTTCTCCTTGGGAATCTTCTCTTTCTTCTATTTGTCTAAGTGACATTTATATTTTGGGACTAAAAAGAATCCTTCTTTTTCTTCTTGTTTTGCATTAGTGAAAGTCATTCTCTCTCCTATTCACTCTCTATTTACAAAATCACATTTTCAATTTGGGTTCTAAAATACTTGCATTTCATATTTATGCTTGCATTTTTAGCTCACATTAAAATTGAGGGCAACCTATACGCTGGAATTCATGCCCAGCTGATGGTTGACATAATTGAATCATGAAAATTTTCTTCTCTCTCTCTTTGCCAAACTGCACAAATAAAAATTCACACATCTTCTTAAAAAACACCTTACCTGGAAGAATTTGTCAACGATCACATAATCAGAGGATTGACAGTGGGCACCCAACTGGTTTCTCTGTCCAGTCATTATCAGAGAAAGGACCACCCCCACCAAAACATAACCTGAAACCACCCTTAGAATTTACCTCTTCATAGGACACCTTCCCAACCAAAAACTCTATTCTAATTCACAAAGTCAGTCTAAAATATAATAAGCTAAAACAAAAAAATTCACTTATAGGATTGTGTGTTTTTCTTAGCTTTTTCTTGAGTTGTGAGGTTATGTTCTTCATTTTCTTCTTCCTTTCACACTCCGCCATCATAGTTGGTGTATTCCGATTGTTTCGAGTGTGTCAGATCCATTATTATCATACTCAGTTTTCTAGGTTGATATTTCATCTAACTTAATTCACAAAAATCAAATTTTCTTCACTTTTCCAAATTTCACATTGACGGCATTGGTCCATTAAGATCATCGGTTTATATTTGACTAGCATTATTCTACCTAACCGTTGTCGGTTTCCAACTCTTTTTGGTCATTCTACCAAAAATAGCATTCATCACATCTTTTGTTCTTTTTAAGTTCTCAGGACATCATCATACCCCTAGAATTTTAAAATCATAGTCAAATACAACTTCTTTATTTCATTTTCATCAGTTTTTGCCTCATTTGCAAAGTTGTTGATTTCCATAGTAACCGGTATCGGATTTCGACCTCATTGTCACCATCATAACCATCATCAGTTAACTTAACCACCAAAGATTCCTTTATTCTGATTTTTAATTAGAACACCGACCCATTTCACCTCTCAAAATCTAGCCTTTTCCATTTCTGTTGTTTTCTATGTCATTTATAGAGTACAGTTTACTAGGTCTATGCTAATTCACATGGTTTTGACTCATAGCCAAACCAACACCCTTGTGTTTCACATTATCCTTCAGCCGCTTCCACCTAGCCCATCACCACCTTCTATCTTGTTGCCTATGGATCCAACTCAGCCCATCACCATTAGTACTTGGTGACGAGGAGTTAGAAGACTCCTTGACCAAAATCTCGCTACCCTACAATACTATCTCACCCACTCATCCACCCAAGACTCCTCGGGATAGTTGGTATATGGTATGCCCGTGTCTATCCCTCCTACCCTCACCCCCACTTCCGCATCATCTACCACTAGCTCAGACATTACCTTCATCCACCTTACCACTTGTGGTATCTCAACTGGACCCCACATCCACTATAACTACTACACCTATGATCATCTATCACACCCGTGGTGTCAACCATCCCTTCACCATCTGCCCTTGGCATAGCCTCATCTAGCACTGTCACCTCATATATACCCATTGCATCGCAACCACCCATGGTGTCGAAACCCACACCCCATTCAAAACCTCATCCTTTCCATCCCGTAGTCTCTACCCCAATTACTACAAGAGTCATTACAACTACCCCACCTGCTTACATACATCACCAATAACCCCCAATCTCATCTATCACTTATTTAGGATATCTTCCACCCGCATCTATTCCCCTTCATAATTCTCATACTTGGAACCCCATATAATGGGATGCCATCCACATCATACATCCATCATCAACCTCCTTTACTGTAGGAGGTGCCCATTCCTCACAACCCACCAATGACCTCATTAGGATGATGATGGAAAAGATGCAAACATTAGAAGCATCAGTTTTCAGATCTCGCAACTCCTTAACTTATGATGAAATTTGTAATGAGCCTATTCATCCATCTATCCCCATTCGCCCATACCTTGTACATTGGAAATTCCCAAGTTCAACCATTTCAATAGTAAAGAAGACCTACAAAACACTTGCGGTCATTCAAACATGGGTGTTATCTGATTACCCATGATAATGCTTTACTCCTATGGACATTCCCCATGTCCTTGACATGACCCACCCTAGATTGGTATATTGGTTTACCCAGACATTCCATTTACTCATTTAACCAAGTGGCTCAAGCATTCTTGGACCATTTCTCAATCAATGTCATCAAAAATTCACCATGATTGACCTATACTCGACATGACAGTATGATGATGAATCTATCATAGATTTTATTGCTCATTGGTGAAGCCTTATCAACCAATTAACATTCTAGTTACCTCAAGTGAGCTTATAGAGTTGTTTACTAGAGCTTGTGCCAGACACATCTCACCAACTTTGTAGGTACAAACCTTCTCGTACTTCGATGAAGCATTTACCATGGCGCAAAAATTGGAAATTCATGCCATTGAAGAGAAGAAAATTCAATTGTGAAACAAAAATGCCGCGTTCAAATCAAATGATGCTTCTTCATCTTCAAATCCCCAAAATAATTATTCAAAAGCCAAAGGATCTTCCAACATGGTAGTTTCTTAAAGCTGGTCCATCTCATCCATCTAACCAAGCCAAACCTTCCTCCAATCTTTCTCTTATTCAAACTTTTTAGTTCGACGGGAACAATGAAAGTACACTCCAATTGGAGAGCCCTATTTTTCAAGTCTTGGAAAATCTTCTTAAGGATGGAGCCATTGCACTTCCCCCATAAAACCTCATATTGGTTTCGATCTTGCTCGTCCTATGCCTGCATGGTATAAGGAACATGACTATTGTAATTATCATCACGTCAAAGGCCATAGCGATGGTAATTGCATAACCTTCAAGAACATTATCCAGAAATGTTAGATAATGGAGATCTTGTCCTGGACAACCCAAATGCACTAGAAAATCAAAACTTGCATATCTTTAAGAATTCATTTCCTAATCATACACCATCATCTAATCAGAATGGTGAACCTTCAACCAACAACAACAATGTCCATGAAGTCCACACTATTTTTAATATCATACTAGTCATTCCTCAATTTCCACCTATTCCTCTATCGAGGAAATTATAGCATGAGCTCCTCTACCCACAGAGGAGCATACCTCATCTACTCCTTCACCCATAGGAGTCCCCTTCATCTCCCTCTTCACCCATGGAGGAGTCCATAATTTTTGCTGATGTCGTTTCACCATATACCTTGCAACCTACCAAACAATCAATGGTATTAACTCTCCTACCCATGGGAGAATCATCATCGCTTTCTTCTCCACCGAAAGAGGAATCTACCTCACCCCACCTACCATCGATCTTACCCATGGGGGATCCTTTAGATGTGCCACTACCTATTGGGGACAATTCCCCATTAGCATTCCAGGATCCCATTGATCTGCTCTCGGATATTTTACCCACAAAGTCCGAGGCTAACCAATTCCATGTCTCATGGACATATTTTATAGGGATTTCCACTAAATCAACATCATCTCCTCTTATAGCAATGTCATTTTCACGACTAGCTGATCACTTGGATTACATTGATAATTCCATGCTTTGGGACATCTTCGGCTCCCATTTTTACCCAAATGCAAATGTTGCCTACAAATACCTCCACGATCTATCCAAAGGTATTTCAACAACCAAATCAACCATGACCATGCATGTTGAAATGGCTTCTTCTTCGTCACCTTTACCTACATCCGAACCTTTACCCATAACCAAACCCATTCCTCTGCCTAAGAACTTACTTACACCTACATCTCCTCCCACATCTAGACCTATCACTACCCTGGGTGTCATGCCGACATCAATCCTTGTCCATCCACCCATCAAATTGGACTTATCCACATCTTCCCAAGCCCACATGAAAACCATTCCTCCACCTAAAAGGAAGACCCAACCTTCTAGGATGCATACACCTATTTCACCCACCATGCCTCTGTCACCTTCACCCCTTCCGTCTATCCTCGGACCTCACCCATCTACCCTAGTCAAACAACCTCCTACCCAAAGAAAAACAAAAGCGCAGCAGCCCGCCTCTTCATCATAATCCTTTATTACATCTAATCGACCTACGCAAACCTTTCTCCATCACCCGTAACTTCCTTACCACCTATACCCCCACCAGCTACCATAACCCCATCACTACCTATGCAAATTTCTTCTCCTCAACCCATACCTTCCACCCGGCCTCTACCGAAAACCTTTACCATGCCTCCATTATCACCATGGCTAACCCATCCTCTGCCACCATCTGCTTTCCCTTTTGCATCACATACTCCCACCTCACCTTTACCCAAGAAGGTGCAATCCAAGGAAAAGAACCCACTACCCTCCAACAAGGTAGTTAAACCAACAACACCTTCTATTATTAGTTCATCTACCACACCTTTACCCAAGCAGGTACCATCAAAACCTAAGATAGTACCACCTACCAAACCGGTGGTCAAACCTATTCCACCTCCTATAACACCTCTTCCACCACAATCATCCGCACCTTTACCCAAACCCACACTCACTTCCCATTGTGATCCATTGGCAGGGTCCTACACCAACATTTTAGCCAACCTCTTAGAGACCTCGGTCATCACATTACCGCCGCTTAGACCTTATGACCCCCTCAAACCCAAACCAAAAGGGTTTGATGAAACTAAAATTTGTGCCTACCATTGTGTGCTAGGACATGATGTAGAGGGTTGTAAGGCTCTCAAAACCATTCTCCTCCAATTATGCCCCTAAAGAAAATTTTGATGATGATGATCTTCTAGATGAGGACTCTATTCCACCTTCACCAATCACCACATCTCCACCTCCACAACCTTTTATCCACCTCTAACATTCGAGATCAACATGGTCCATATTAGAGAGTTGGCCAAACCACCACCTAAATGCCAGTGTGCCCTACTCATTTCGCAAGGTTCTTACCCCGCATTAGGTTTTTTTCCATCATGTCATTATACTACTCATGACATACCTTCTCCATCCACCTCTTTTCCTTAGATTAACATGATCCAAGTTTCCACTCACACCTAAAAAGAAAAAGGAAAAGCAAAAGAAACTAGCCCATCCACTAATCATGTGCCTAACATACCATTGCACCCACACCCAAAATCACCATTCGAGGACCCACATACCCTATTTTTGATGGGGTCACCCATCATACAATGATAAAACAATTACACCAATCCCCTCTAAAAATTCTTTGTATGATCTCGTCCAAACCTATGAATCTCATCGACAAGCCCTCATGGAGGTTTTGCAATCCATCAAGGTTTTACCTAATGACCCCACACTAGTAGCCTCCATTATCACCCCTCACCATGTGGCCTCTCTTACCAAATCATCTCCTTCTTCTACCCCCGCTCCCACTCATCAAGTGGCCACCCTCAGCTTTTTTGATGAGGAGATCGTACCTCTCCAATCAGATGACCTTGATCCCACTCTTTTCATCTCCGTCTATATCAATAATATTCACGTTCGATGTGTTATGATCAATGGTGGTGCCAACATCAACATTATATCCTCCCATGCATACAATCAAATGTGCATCCCTTCAAATTACATGCATAATAACCCAATTATGTTGTGCTCCTTTAATGATGCCATCACTTCCACCCTTGGCACCATTATTCTTCACGTTCATGTGGGCCCCCGTACTATGCCAAAATTATTCTACGTTTTAGAAGGGGAATTCTAGTATAACTTGTTGCTTGGCCGACCTTGGATCCATGTCATGGGTTGTGTTCCTTCAACTTTACTTCTCCTTTATCCACCTATTCACCGAGCCACCTTCCCAAACATGACCATTTTCATCTGATCTCCAATCTCTCACCAACCACCACTTTACCCACACTTTCCTTCACCATTGTGCATGGAAAGGCTTTGGATTTGGGTTCTACAAACAAGGTTGTCATATTGTCATCCGTGTACCACATGTAAACACAAAGACCATAGTGGTATTGGCTTTGCCAAACCATCTTCCAAGAAGGCCCGCATCGACCTCATTGAGGATGAAAACCTTCTCCACCTCATTCACCAACATCACCACCTTCACCCACAAAGTCTATAGATCCCGAATCTATTCCTCCTAATTTTTTTTCATGAACACCATTTCCCTGGGACCTCTGACTTATCAAAACGATGGTGAGGCTCCCTCTTCTCTTCCCTTCCTATATCCTGACATGATCGATGATGATACACCATCCATTAATGTCATTCAATGTCAAGAATATAGTCTATCCTCACCTACCTCGGGTGTGGAAGATTCTTATTTCATTGGTCATTGCCTTCGAGATGCAAGCCATGTTTAATGAGGCTACCATTAAAATCAATATTAACACTCAATGACTCACACATTCTAAAGATTGGTCAATCTTTGTATCTTTGCTAAATAGGAAGCTTTTACTTCTTTCCTATGGGATTATAGCAACGAATTTGCTTGGTCCAACACTAATGTGCTCGGTATTGACCCAAAAATTGTGGTCCCCAATATCATAACTGTTTCTGAAGCCAAACCCATAAAACAGAAGCTACGAAAAATTCATCATCGCTTTTCCCTTCTTATCAAAGAAGAAATTCACCACCTTCACTTAGTTTCCTTCATCCTACCCATTAATTATCCCCAATGGATCTCTAACATCATACCTGTCACAAAGGTAACATGAGGACTCCACATTTACATGGATTTCAATGACCTAAACTTAGCTTGCCCCAAAGATGATTTTTCTCTACCTAGTATTGACATGCTAGTTGATCTTACCGCTGGTCATGAGATGTTATCACTCATGGATGGTTTCTCAAGTTATAACCAAATATTACTTTCCCTGAAGATCAACACAAAACCACCTTCATCACTCCTTGGGGGACCTTCTACTATCATGTTATGCCCTTTGGCCTTAAAAATGCTGGTGTTACATATTAGTGGGCTATGACCTATATCTTTCATGACATCATGCATTATATATTGGAAGATTATGTAGATGAACTTATTTCCAAATCAAACATCATGCCAAACACCTTATAGTCCTGAAGGTCATTTTTGACCATCTCATCAAATATTGTGTTCGCCTTCAACCAAAGAAATTTGTCTTCGTTATTCTCTCAGGAAAGGTAATTGGTTTTATCATTTGTTTGTGTCGCATAGAATTCAATCCCACTAAAATCAAGGCTATTCTTGAAATTCCTCTACCTACTAACCTTCACCAACTTTGTATTTTTCAAGGTAAGTTGCAATCTATTTTCATTTTATTTCACATGATTTCCGACCACTGCCACCCATTTCATCATCTCCTCTAAAAAAGGACATCTCTTTCAAATGGGATAATGAATGCCACAAAGCCTTTGAGGCCTTAAAATAGTACCTTCTCCAACCACTTGTACTCATTCCTCCTAAGGATAACCAACCATTTTACCTTTACATTTCTGCTATGGATCATTCCTTGGGGGCCATGCTCACCCATCATGACAATCAACACTGGGAGAAAGCGGTTTATTACATAAGCCATACCCTTTTGGACTATGAAACCAGATACACCCACGCCGAAAAAAACTCTACTTAGCCTTAGTTTTTGTTTCCACTAAACTTCATCATTACCTACTCAATCATAAAACCTTTGTTGTCACCAATATTGACCCCTTACATTACATGTATATGAAGCCCTACCAACATCTATGTGCTACATGTTGGCTAATGCTTCTTGTAGACCTCGAAATAGAATTCATGCATCAAAAATATATCAAAGATGAAACCGTCACTAACTAACTTGAGATGCACCCCTCTCTAGATATCAATCTTCTAACTTCAATTTTATGGATGAATCCATCTCTACACTCTCTTTGGATGATATCATTTACCAAATGAACTTATTCTTCAACGGTTCCAAATGTCAGCGTGGGGGTGGTGCAGGCGTTATCCTCATTCATCTTGATGGTGAACCTATACCTTTATATTTCAAACTAGATTTTTATTGTACTAACAATATCACCGAATATGAAGAACTTGTATTAGGCCTTCAAACCACCATCGCCTTAGACATCAAATAAATTAATATCTTTGGTGACTCTCAACTGGTTGTAAATCAAGTCAATGGTATATACCAGTGTCATAACAAAATACTTCAAAAGTATAAGCATCATGTAGACATACTTTGACTACCTTTGACTGTTATGAACTTCAAACCACTCCATATTCCACTAACAAATTTGTGGATACCATGGCCTTCCTTGCTTCTCAGATTCCCGCCTCGCCTTCCGACTTGAAAATATTTGTCATAGTATAAAGGTTGCAATCACCTTCCTATCTATTTTGAGATGTCAACCTTGTCGGAACCATTACACTTGACCCACGTGACCTTTGGTATAAGTAGTTTACAAACTACCTTTCCTTGTCGATTCTACCTCCTGACCTTACTCATAATGGGCAACATGCCTTTCTCAAAGGTATCTCTCACTATGTCATCATGGGAGGCCTTCTTTATAAATGTGGCTTTGATGGTATCCTCTTACGATGCCTTACAAGTTTTGAAATTCCTTACACCATCAAGGAGGTTCACGATGGAATTTTGGAGATCATTTTAGTGGCTTGGGTTTTGCCAAACGCATTCTTCTCCTAGGCTATTATTTTCCCACCCTCAACAATGATTTTTATGACTATGTCAAATTTTGTGTGAAATTCGAGCAACATTCTAATCTTCATCATAGGCCTTACAGTCACACGAAATCTTTGACATTTCTCTCAATGGGATTTGGATCTTGTCGGAGAGATCAATCCTCATTCTTCACAATCGAAATGGATTATTACCGCAACCAAATACTACACTAAATGCTAGAGGCCATCCCCCCTCATCTCTATAAAAGTCGAGAAAATTTATGAATTCTTCAACCATTACATTATTTTTGCTTTGGTGTCCCTCACCGCCTCATCACTGATAACGGTAAATAGTTCAAAAACAAAACCCTACAGAAAATTTGTGATGCCTTCGACATTCAACTTAGTTTTTCTTCACCTTACTACCACAAAAAAATGGCCAAGTTGAATCAACCAAAAAATATTGAACAAAATTCTTATGAAGGTGGTTGATGATATACGGAAAGGATTGGCACACGCACATTCCTTTTGCTTTATGGGCTTACTGTACTAGTATTCATACCTCAACTGTGGCCACACATTTTTCTCTGGTCTATGGTATAGAGGTTGTCCTACCTCTCGAAGTCTAGATTCCATCTCTTTGTATTTCACTCAAAGAGATGCTTAACGATGATGAATTTCGCCAGGACCGTTTGGCACAACTTGAGTTATTAGATGAATGTCACCTTAATGCTCTTGATCATCTCCAAATCTACCAAAAACGTATCAAATGTTCCTATGAAAAAATGTCCACAAATGAACCTTCTCGGTCGGTGACCTCATCCTAAAGGGAAATCAACATGTAACAAAGAGGAGAAAAGTAAATGGGAAAATTCACTTCTAATTGGCTTGGACCTTATATCATTACTCATACCTATGGATCATATGTTTATCATTTGTCTTCACTCGAAGGTAAACCTAAACCTGATTCCCTCAATGCCTTACATCTTAAACCATTCTATTGTTGAAATAATTCCTATATCACTGTTGTCTTCATATCACGAACTCCGAGCCCTCAATACCTTACATCTTAGACCATTCTACACTTGTCCCTTGAGCACATTCACCTTCCATTTTACCGATCTTATGGATCAACGACTAAACTAGGATCATGTGATTATCCAGCACTTTTTCATCCCTATCTTCAATATGAGTACCATGACCCTACTCATGGCATGATTCTCATGGATAATTTTCATCCTTTTCAATATGGAATCCCATGGTCATTCATGATGTAAATATTTCTTCCATAGTTAGCCTCTTTGTGCTATGGTTTTTCCTTCAAAACATGAGCCTATTTTTCTCTATAGTATTGTCCATGAGTTAAAATTCCAAAAACAAAGAAATGAAAAAAATACAATGTGATTCAACTCCTTGAGTCAAACTTCTAGAAAAAAGATGATTCCTTCAAAAGGACATCTATTCTCTCTGATCTTGCTATTATAAATAGATTGCTCCCTCGAAGGACAACTATGCAAAGCTAGCCATATTGTACTTAGTCTCTCATCAAAAGAGGACTATTCTTGCAAAATAAAATAAAATATTCAGAAGCTTCCGCATCGATTAGCTTCACAAAGACCTCAAGGAGATAATATACTCATCCCTCATAGACTTCCCACATCGATCAATCTATCAAAACAACAACAAAAAGAAGAAAATGATAAAAAAATTTCATGGACTTGTCTATTTTGATCTTAGGTCTCTTGCCAAGTAGGCATGTTGTCTTACACCAAGTGATGCTAAACACCAACCATCTTCACCTCATTGCCTTTTTTTTAACCCTAATTTCCTACCTTCTCAAGGGACTTGCCATAAAAATGACATTTCATGATCATGTGACTTTCTTCACCCTTAGCATAGTCAATCATGCAACACCTTTAGGGTCTTACATTCATAAGCCCACCTTTGGTATGGTAGACTTGTTATGGTTCTTACCAATTAGGTGGATCTTTTGGTCACCTCTTACCCTTCACCTTCTTCATTACTTGTTGATTCTCCTATACAGGATTAGACCATTGACACCTACATTTTAAGAATTCCTCTTTCACCAACATCACCATGCCTAACTAACCTAAACTCAACCATGCCTACAATCACCTAAACTCAACCATGCCTAAATGACCTAAACTCAACCATGCCTAAAATCACCTAAACGTAACCATGCCTAAATGACCTAGACTCAAAACATGCCTAAAACCTACCGACCCATTCATCTATCCTCATCATATTCTTCCCTAGCTTACGAGAGAACTACATCGGCCTGAGGCCCCTTTTCACTAGGGCTATGTAGGCAGCACTCAGGGCATGGGGCCCTTGGAGGTTAGCTCAGCCACTCTCTACCCTAACCAATTTCCACCCCCATTTTTCTATTCACATTCTACCTTAGTTAGTTTCCATCTTATACACTACTTGGAAATTAAACGAAAATAAAAATATACAAACATGTATATCTACCTATTTCTTACATCATCATATCATACATCCATTATTTCACCTTTCCATGATATCAAATATTTTGAAATCTACACCATCACATACATATACATCATCATTTATTTCCCATATTACCAATAACTTGGAAATTAAATCAAAACCAACAAACCTTAACTCAACCATGCCTAACTCACCTAGACTCAACCATGCCTACATGACCTAGACTCCACCATGCCTACATGACCTAGACTCAACCATGCCTAACTCACCTAGAGTCAACCATGCGTACATGACCTAGAATCCACCATGCCTACATGACCTAGACTCCACCATGCCTAATTGACCAAGACTCCACCATGCCTAATTGACCTAGAATCCATCATGCCTAACTAACCTAGACTCCATCATGCCTACACGACCTCGACTCCACCATGCCTAATTCACCTAGTTTCCATCCATACAAAAATAAAAATGGAAATTAAAACACAAGTACATCATCCATACCATAAATCTCATCATCTATAACAATGAAAGTCTGTATATCAATACAAATATACACCGATACAAATACATACAAGTATCTCCAAACACTCATATACATCCTCACTATCTTTGGCATACAGGCTGGTATAGGATCAAAATATCAAAATTCTTAGATACATCCTCACCATATTTGGCATGAAGGCCGGTATAGGATCAAAATATCAAAACTCTCAGATACATCCTCACAATGCAGGTATAAGATCAAAATCTCAAAACTCTCATGTACATCCTCACTATCATCGACACACAGGTTGGTATATATCAAAACAAGATGACTAACAAATCATATCTAGGTGACTAGTCATCACTCCATCTGATATCCATGCATATCTCATCTGTCTCCTCCTCCTCCTCTACCAACCGCCACTATGCTAGAATATCTCCACCGATCATTGGTCACGGTTTAGCTTCGCGCCTTTCCCTAGGATGGGTCTAGCCTCCATGAACTCATCACCTCACCCTAACCCTGTCTCTAGGCTCACGGCCCCTTGTGCTCTCTGAGCTATGTGGGATCTAGTCCTCTCACTCATTGCCTATTATGCCCTATACTCAACATAAGAGGGGACATCTATCCTTATGGTCATCAAATGGTCTTGGTAATACCGTGCCTCATTCAGGGCATCCTTGAACCTCACCATCGACACGCCTTAGGTGGTGCCATGGGTCTCACAATAACCTATGAGCTATGTCCCGCTAGGGTGACCGTGGACCCTGTACCTACGCTCCCTATCCTCCTCCTTGTACTTGGGGACCCTATCTTGTCCTCGATGCTTGTAGTGTGGGACCCGTCCCTAAGCTCTGTGGAAGTGCATGTGATGTAACCGGGCTTGTAGAGGCACAACTCGAGCTTATGTAGTGGCCAAATGGCCCTGTAAACCTACTACACATACACTGTAAGGTGGAAACCTACCTCTAATCTCCATCTCCACACGTGCGTGTGCCTTCCTCTGTGGAACCTAGGCATATAGTGTTAACACCTGAGCCTGTAAAATGGAAACTTGTGCCTCTAACCCTGTGAGTTTCCCATGTAAAATTTTAATCTGTGCCAGACAGGGGCCACCTTACCCTACAAGGTATCCCTCTACACTGTGATGGTGGATGAGTTTGTCTCCCCCGGCCTAGGGGTGTTGCTCATATCTGTGCTTCCCACCACTACTGATATCTATGAGTGACCCTAAAATCATCAATCCACCTTTCTATCACTTTCTCCTCCTTCCCCTGTCAGACACTCGATCATGGTGGAGACATAGGTCTCTCCATGTCATATCTCTTATACTAAGGGAAGGGTGGCGGCATATCCTGTGGCAACCGAAACTACCATCTAACCCTATCTATAAGTATCATCTTGTGCTCATCGGCACAACACCCCTATATCCACCCGAGAATCAGAATTTCTAATTGCTCCGCTATGTCTTTATATATGGGATAACTAACATAAGGCCTCTAAACAATATCCACACCAGACAATCCTTCCAATACACACTGTAATATGAAACATCATGCATGGCCCTAGCCACCCTGTGCTCCCCACCAACTTGTAACCACCATCTATATCATACTCTAACTAATCCACCCTTGAACCAATCAATTTGGGGTAAACTAAATGGATACACACATACGCTGTAAGCATATGCCCAACAATGCAAAAAAAAAAGTGCAACGTAAAAATAAACCACCACAACCTCCCATAGGCCCATAGCTCCCTATATAGTTGCACTGGAATGTCGGTGTCCATGTAAAACAAATCCACTCCTCCACCATATCCTGGAGCACTCCCATCAATAATTGTGGGAATATACCACCTTCGTTATTTAGTAGGGAGAAACAACATACCACTTCCATATTCAAAACAACCAACCGCGTCTCCTAAGGATGAGCTGCATGCATCTCTCCGTAGCCGAGGTTAGCGTTGTGGTACCTCAACTCGTCTATCGCCTCCCCAAACATAGGAACTATAGGATCCATGGAGGCCTCTGACGAAATAGAATACACTTGCTCACCCACAATCGGTAGTTGTAGGATCCTATATATATCCTCCAGGGTGACATTAATCTCACCCGTTGGTAAATGAAAAGTGTTGGTCATTGAATCCCATCTATCACTAAGTGTGACCATCAAAATAGGATCTCGCACTACATACCTATAGCATCGGATCCCAATCAATCCAATGTCAGTCATGTGCTCCCACTCCTCTGCAGTCACACTTGACCACATATCTACTAATAATGGTGGCACTCTGTCTCGCATACATAGCTGGTCCCTAGCCTACATACGATAAAAAAATTATTATTAAAATCTCACTACCTCCAATTACGTCTTAACCCTAACACCATACCCAATCAGACCAATCCTACTTACCCCATTTACCTAATTCACATACCAACCTCCTACCCTTTACACTCATGACTCATTACCTTCACATTATTTCACCTACTCACCTAACTCATCTATCCAACAACCATATGTTACCCTTACCCCTCTACAACACACATTACTTGCCCTTTTTTGACCTCTTTTTCCTTTTGAAGCATAACCCTTCTTACCCTAGTCCCTCTTTCACCCTAACCGATGTCTGGTCTCCTAGACCATCACCGGTTCTCCTTGACCAACATTGGTTCCGATTAACCGGTGTCGGTCACCTTAGTCTTGACCAATGTTGGCTATAGCCAATCGATGTCTGCTAAACCTTGGATCGACATCGGTCTTTTTTGCGACCCCAAAACTAAAACCCCCTCCTCTATTTCTTAAAATTGACAAAACCAACCTATAACCCTAATTAATCCCAAACACTTACACCCCACATTTATTTCTCCCCTACTTAGCCTATATTTGACCTCCTTCCCCCTGATTTCATCTATTTTTCACCCATATTTCAAAATTAACATTCCCCCCAAAAATTTCTTCATTGTAAAAACACAATTGGAGAAAAATAAAAACAAGCTAGAAAATTCTACCTACCTCATCTCAATGGTGTCTACATGGTGGTACATCTGTCCACTCCGCTAGTAGTCCACCCAACCCCTCTCCTACCTCTTCCATTCCAAAATCAACCTCAAACCTCTCTACCAATCACACATCCATAACTGTGCTAGTGGACCCATCTACCTAGCTCCTCTCAACACTTAGTCACTTCCACCTCAGCCTGGTACACTAGCTTGCCTTTTTCCTCCTCAAAAAATGTATAAATAACTCAGATCTTCCATTTTCACAAATTCAAAAACAACAATGATTCCATAAAATATAGAGTTTTACATTATAACCCTATCCCGCCATGACCGACGTCGATTATTTGAAAACCAACATTGGTCATTTGCCAATACCATTTCCTCGCACGTTTTACCTATTTTGACCTAACCTCATTACATGGCACATACCTTTTTCCAAAGACTCACACCCCAGTACCTTAACCACAAGCCTAAACTACCTTGATAACTCCTTAATTATGCTTAGGGATTTGTTATTTTACATGTACCTTGGCCTTACTTGTGCCACGACCTATTTACTTGGACTCGACCTAATTTTTGTGACCATTAAACTTGTGTACTCGCTATACCTTGTGATGCAATTACCATTTTTTAGCCTAACAACCATACCTTGCCTATTGTCACATCATTTATCTCGACCAAACCCATGGTGTACCAAATCATACCTAAATTTTCCTACACTTGACCTACGTTGTGTTCTCGGACCATATCCTATACCCTGGATACCTGAATCACTTCAACCTTGTTTGGATAAACCTATCAACCTTGGACGATGTAGATTTTTCAAGCTCTTCAACTTGGTACAATGTTGTGGTCTATACGTGTGTGTGCGTTTGATTTCCATTACCCATTACCCATTACCCAATTTGATCTTGGCCCATTGCTTATTACCTGATTTGACCATTACCCAGTACCCAATTTTACCCTAGCCTATTACTTGTTACCTGAGTTGACCATTACCCTTTCCCAAAGTACCCATACTCTTCCCCACCTACCTTAACTTACACCAACTACACATTTATCAAACCACTCACCGACTCCATATAACACCTCATCAGTTCCTGGTTTGAGGGGGATCACCTTCACCCACACTTGGGGTAACCCCACTCACCCATACATGGGGAAATCACTTCCTATTTTTGTCAGCATCGCTTACCAATACAAGCTACGCGAAAAAAAGGGGCAAAATGTAGACACCAAAATTAGGTCATACTACCCTTATAACCCCGTTAATTAAATTAACCATACCTTACATATTCATATCCCATAGTGCACATGATTAATTGAATTAATTACTTTAATTAATTTAATTAACATCCTCACTTGACCACCTCACCAATCTAACTCACCTAGCCACCTCACTCCATGACCCACTCAAACCCCATTAATGACCTAAGACCAAGTCTAAGCCTATCCTAAGCCTATTCTAGATTTGCACCCAAATACTATGAGGTTTGTAACACTTATCTTCTAATTTTACCATACTTGATGTGGTGTTACTCCATTAAGAGTGATTGTTGGCACTCTGTTAAGAAAATTTACTTGTTGGCTTCACTACTTCTTCCTAGAACGTGATTTAACAAATATTGGAATTTGTAAAACCTTAATTACAAAGTCACATGTGATAAATACAATACTAAAGTACATATCTTACATAAGAAATACTATAAATAAATATGAAACCCTAGGTGCAAGAGATGAAATAAAATACTTTTCGATTTCACTATTGATCCTCGAAGTATACTAGACTTGAGACCGATGAATAGGAGGAAAGCTGTCACAACCACACATAGAAAATTGTGTAATTTTCATAATGAGCTAGACCAAGGTGTCTCGGGCTAGGTTAGGGGAACGTAGGTGCTATATACCTCTGTTAGGCTCTTGTAATCGTGAAAATGGTTAGAAATCGATTCTTCTTATGTCATACCAATGTCGCTAAACTTTAATTTTTATCACCTGTGTGTCACACTATGTCCTGAATTATCTTGTAACCTGGAAAACAAATGATCTCCTGTAAAACCCCAAAACACATAAAATCCTAAAAATAAAAAAAGATGCAAATGGGGAGTTAGACTGACCCCAATGGTCCCCGATAGAGTGAACTTACAACTAAGTGTTGGACTACATCTTAGACTCCATGTATTTTTTTGTGTTTGTAGAATGAATACCTAGGAGAGGCTCTTATGCAAGATGCACTTAATAACGAGCAATAACTAGATGTAGAAATGTAGATAGATGTGTGGATGTAAAAATGAACTTCCCCTCCTATGAAGTGTGTGCAGAAATAGAATATAAACACCCTTTTAAAAATTGATTGTTTAACTATAAGCATCCTAGGAGTAATCAAAGATATTTATTTAACCCTCCATGTTTGTCCAAGTTTAACCATAAATCAAGATGTTTCAGTCATTGATTTTCATCCTTTGTTTTAGATTTGTTTGATAAAGAGACTTCACAACTTAATTGGGTGGATAATTGTCTTTAGATTTGTCTCACATGCTCCTAAGAACTTAGATGGTACTAGATTCACTATATAAGATGATCCAATCTTCTCTTATCATATTGAGTCTTATAACCCCACTCCCCTCCAATCTAATTATCTCATACATGAAGACCAAGATCATGATTGAGTTTCAATAGATCAACCCATCTCGCCTTAATTTTTTAATATTTCATTAGATGGATGAGATATAAAAATTATGAATTTTACCCTTATCAAAACCCGTGGAAACTAGACTTGGAACATATTGTATTCATGAGAAATAATTCACTTCCAAAACGTTTATTACACAATAAAACATTTCTTATAGATTATGTAAAATGTTCTTTGATGGATCTAGAAACGTAAATGGAGCTTGGGCAGGTAATGTATTAATTTATCCAATGAATGAGAAATTATTCTTTACTCTTAGGATGAAGTTTGTATGCTCTAACAACATAGAAAAATATTCTTATCATTACGTAAAAGATACAAATCAAAGAATTTGATATTTTCTCGGGATACATATTTATTCATCCACCAAGTTAGAAGGAAGTGTCATACAAAGAACAATATTTTAAAATATTATAAACACAAATTTTTGGACCTCTTAGAGAGTTTTGATGTTGTCAAGCTACAAGTAGTGTCAAGAAAATTGAACAAAGATGCGAGACTCAGATGACAACCCTTGGATCACAAATTTCATCAGTTGAAGATCTCATCCAAGGATATTAACAACATATAAATTTTGTGGTTATGCTATCGATTCCAGGTAATGAAATTAGATGGAAGGTATTAGATAAATATAAACAAATTATATAGTTTATCCATAATGAAGGTGATATTTCTTGAAAAATGTAATCTAATTTTCTTGATAGTTATGGTAACCAATTCATTTAGTTGAGGAAAAATAAATTACCTAAAGGCTTGGTCACTCTTGATAAAATATTCAGTCATGATGATGAGTTCGAGAGGAGATGAAAATAATATAATGTCAAAGCAAGAGGACTACCATCCATTCACTATTACACAAGGAAATAAGTTGTTACCTTGAAATGTATGCATTGAAGATTAGAAGCAAGATTTCATCTCCTTGTGTCAAATTTTTAATGATATATTTTCATTCTTTTATCAAGAATGCATTAGTTATATTCAACAGTCCATAGATCTTGACCCCAATGTTAAGCCATTTAGACAAAAATAGAGACCTGTTAATCCCAAAATAGAGCCCCTCGTGAGGAAGGAACTATCCAAAATGATTGAGAAAATAATAATATTGCCTATAAAATACTCTACTTGGAGGAAAATATTTTTCCATTGAGGAAGAAAATGGAGAAATTGGACTTTTTGTATATTTTAGGGTCATGAACAAGGCTTCCTTAAAATATCATTATCCCTTACCTTCCATGGAACAAATATTACAAATAGTTAAAGGAGTTGAAAATATTTCCATGATTGATGGATACTCAGGTTTCAATCATATCAAAGTTAGAGAAGAATATCAATTCAAAACGCATTCAACACCAAGTGGAAAACATATTCATATTAGAAGATTCCCTTTGGTATGTCAAATGCAGATTCAAGATTTCAAAGAGTAATGGAAATTAATTTCAAAGGATATATCAATGATTTCATCCTTGTCTACTTAGATGATATTACCATGTTATCAAAGTAGATAAAAGATCATATCAATCATCTTGAGAAATTTTTTAAGAGATGTAGGGAATTTGGGGTGTCTCTTAACCCCAAGAAGTGTAATTTTTAGTTCCTAGGGGTAAGATCTTGGGAAATATTATTTCAAAATATGGTATTGTTATTGAAATAGAAATAATCTCATTGATCTTGGATCTCTCCTTTCTAACTCACAAGAAGGATCTGCAATCATTCCTTGGAAATATTAACTTTGTTAGGAAGTTTATTCCTAATTTTGTAGGATTGGTTAGACCCATCACTCTAATGCTCAAGAAATATTTCATCTTCAAATGGAAAGTAGAGGGAAAATAAATCTTCTCCAATATCATACAAGAAATTTCTTGATCTCTAACACTTATCAACCCCGATTATGGAAAGGACTTAATCCTATATGTATATGAAGATGATTAAAACATTTGTTACTATTTTGGTACAACAAAATGACCAAGGTTTAGAGAATGTAATGGCTTCAGCCAAACACTGGAATATTATGAGTTGAGGTATATTCACATATGAAAATATGTATTTTCCATCACGAGAAATATCAAGAAATTCAAGATTATGCTTGCCACTAATCATATAAAATTTATTGTCTCACACTCTAGTGTGAGAGACTCCCATATTGGATCATAAATAAACAACAAGAGAGTTAGATGGGTGACCAATATCATGGAATATTATGTCACTATCAAAGACAAAAAGTTGGTGAGATGAAAAGAAATTTTTCAATGACTAGCTTTGGATGCCCAAGATGATCAAGAAAACTCTATTGTTATAAATGAAGAACCTCCACAAAATGATGAAATCTAACAAGTTATATATAATTCACCCAATCCTAAAACTTAGATTGATGACATATGAACATTCTTGTCTACTAGTACCAATCCTTATGCCCTAAACAAAGTAAAAAGAAGAGATTTGAGATTGCATTCCATTCCATTTGCATTGATCGGTGGAGTTTTCCTCAAATGAAAATTTTATGGAGTGGTGTTAACATGTATGGAAGGTAAGCGAGGTCAAAAATTATTGGAGGAGTTCCATAATGGTTTATCTAGTGGAAAATTCTTGTTGGTGTGTATTATTTTCCACATCATTAGGTGATTCATCTCACTAAGGTGAGATCATAGGTCCATGTGTCATTTAGGGGTCATTATGAGATTCTCTTACGCATTAGTACGTCAAAGCACATCGGTGCGCCATCACATTAGTGTGCCGGTGCATCATATGCGTCATTGGGAGTTACACTTCTATTTTGGGAATGTAACTCCCCCTCTCTACTTGAGTTGTCATGATTGTAGCACTGGGGGTTACTCAACACCTCCTATATGTACACCCCATTTGATCTATGAGATAGAGGAGAGTTTTATGGCTTAACCAGTTCTACCAGTGTTTCAACTCTTTACATGCACATTCGGTTGATGCTCGCTCCTCCCGAGATATCTTCATGCTTCCGTTTGCATGTTCGTTGATGTGCACATCGTCCCTCGTGATCCTTGCTTGTGGGTTTTAAACCCTCTTTCATGGTATCAGAGTGGATCTTGTGGATCCGTGCACTCATTGGTGTTTCGTGCATATTTCAAATCTTTCGGCATGATATTCAGTTCTCGTTGCATGTGTCATAATGGAAATTCTGACCATGCTCTTCCTGCATTGATTTGGGCATTTATACCTCCATTCGGGTTGTTCATGGTTTGTTTTCGGGTGTTCGTGGTTTTCCAATTTTGCATGCGGTCTTCAGAGGTGGTTTGCATTTTTGGGTGTTGTTTGAGGGCTTAGATCTGAGTTTGGGTTTTGCTTCCTGAGGTCATTTTGTGGTCTAACATTGGCTCGATACCTATGCTCATGCTTATCTAACTACTTCTGCGTGGTGTTTTATGCACTGGTTTCTTGGGTTCATTTTGTTTGACTCATGTTTTGGCCACGTCAAAACCCCCTGCCTCTTTTTGGCACCTCGTGCACTAGTCTACAGCTCGAGTTCTCATGTGGGTTAATGTGTTTTGTATTGCTCAACATTCAAACCACATTCATTCTACCACGTTCAGCTGCTCAGATTCAAATGGCTCAGGTTTTGCTCATGCGTTGATTCTCCTTGTTTGCTTTGCTCATGCTTCACCATTTTTACTTGCATTTTACCCTGACCTGCAACGTTTTTGGCACCTTCGGCGCTGGTTTCACGCATCTCTGGCTCGGGAGGGTCCACCTTGCACCATCCATGACTGTGCATTGTTCATTTTTAGTCGACTTGCCTTGTTTTTGGTACCTCATGCTTTGCTCGAGGATTGCTTCTCTCGCTTAACGCTTTTTTTTTAACCTCGCGTTGGAATCCAACCCGCCTCCAACGGTTCTTCCTTTGTTGCATTCAAACATGCCTCAGACTACAAAACCTCCCTCTCCCGCATAGCAAGCATGTGGGCCTCCACTCCTCCAACAACCCCGCACAACACGTGGCCACCTCCCTCAATAGCTCGTGACAACTATTTTTTTGGTGTTTTTCTCCATTCGCTACAACTTCAATAACTCCACGTGGGCTCCAAACACTCGCTGCCACCATGCTTTAAAACGTGGCCCCCTCCCACCTTATTTTTTAATGTTTTAGGGTGTTAAAAAAATCATTTATTAAATGGCATGTAATTGATTTTGGGCTGCTGATTTTGCTTGTATTTAATCCCCTCCTACGAGCGTCGAAGATGAAGGGCGAGGTCCGGGGTTGGCAGGAGGCTAATCCCCCCTCATAGTCAAAACAAACCCTACTTAAAATTCCATGTCATTTCCAATGAGTAGTCACACGATACCCTTTGCACCCATTTTGCACTTTTTTAATCAGTTTGCAGCGTTTATTGACTTTTTCCATCAGTTGTGGGAATTGTATTTATGCCATAACTTTTGACTCGCTGCTCATTTTTTAGCACTTCCTTGGTCAAAGTTGCATGATTTTTCACACATTATGTGATGGAATTGTCAGTTTTGTAAATGCACTAATTTTATAAAGTGCCACATTCGGGGGTTGCTTGTACTCTTGGGCTTTCACACACAGACGCATTATCGGCCGAGTCCGATGTCTTGCTTTTGTGCATCTTGCATTTTTCATCATGGAGAGTGCTCTTTCTAGACTTGAGCATTGTAGGATCACTTTATAGCCTCCGCCACTTCTCACCAGGAGAGGGAACTATTCAGTTTGGCGTGCTTCCATGGAACGTTACTTCGCTCACGAGGGTCTTTCACCCTTCTTACTTGGGCCAGTTCCTGCACCCACTGATCATCATCATCTAGAGGAATTTCTTGACACTTGTGACCATGTCTTTTGTCACCCGATGATGCATGTCTCTAGATCTCTCTCGGTTTCACGTGGCACACTCAAATCCACCTCACCATGTCTCGGAGCATTCTTCGGATCCCTCCTCTATGCAAACCCTTCACATATCGCCACCATTGTTGTTGCTACGATTCGGCTTGTCTCCTCTTCTTCATGTGATAATAGTTCCATTGACATAGACTCACTTGGTTCTACTTCGATGACGAGGATTGTGCATCCAGATTCGATGTCGAGAGTAATAGTCTGAGGACTCTTCTCCTCTTTCTCTCACTATTCCACACAAAGTGTTGTCACATCCCACATCTCATCGAGATATCAAGCGAGCTCTCCTACTCGGCCTCACACCGTCATTACACCTATCCTCCTTTCCACTTCCCAGTGTGTGAGGCCCCTTCCACTCCTCTACCTTCATTGGATGACTCATACCTATCTCGACATCGCTTCTTATTTATTGAGCCCCTCATTCGGACGAGTATCTCGCTCGACCTTAGTCGTCTTTTCACAGAGTCTACTTGTGATGCTCTATAGGTCCCTCATCCATCTACAGGTGTTTCAGAGGAGTTCATCATATCTGTTGTTGGGAGTGTGCCTTCCGGGAATCATGTCACTTCCACATTTCCAGAGACCTTCATTGATCCACCCTCAGCTGTGGATCCCTTTTCTATTGTGGAGGATGTTTTGTTCCCTTCACATCACTTTGAAATCCTTTTTGTGGGTGTTCCTTTTCACTCTGACAGTTCTACTCATGTGGCATTACCTTCGGTTCCTTGGCACTCACTCGCTAGAACTATGTCACACTTACGTGCATGAGACTCAAGGTTCTTCATGTTTCCGCCTTGATTTCCTTTATGGAGTGGGCGGACTTCCAAAGCATGTCATTTCTTTCCTTCCTAATGTTAGACACATATTTCATCTTAGGTGGCTCTTCTTCGACCCAGAGGTAGATGATCTCATCATCGACATTATTTTGGGAGACCTCCTAGAGTTACTGAGTTCAGATCCACCCATGGCATCTTCTACATTCCTCTTGTCTCCCTCTTCTTCTCTCTTCTTCTTCTTCTTCTTTCCAAGAGATTTCCTCTTTGTACATGGGTACCTTTTCAGGCTCATCTATGGCCGGGACCCATATTTGGCATCTTTCTTAGATTAGAGAGTGTGTTTTGTTCTCTTGTGGTGGATGTTTTTCCCACTGGGTTTTCCTTCACTACTTGGGACCTTTTGCTTATACATGGGTACCTCATCGGGCTTTGTCTTTGGGACCCATTTCTCATTTTTGACTTACCACCTCATCCTAAGTTATGATGAAGGGGGGTGTTACTATGTATTATTTTCCACATCATTAGGTGAGTCATCTCACTTAGGTGAGATCATAGGTCCATGTGTCATTTAGGGGTCATTATGAGATTCTCTTACGCATCAGTGCGTCAGTACGTTAGTGCATTAGTGCGTCATATGTGTCATTGGGAGTTATACTTCTATTCTGGGAATGTAACCCCCCCTCTCTACTTGGGTTTTCATGATTGCAGCACTGGGGGTTACTCAACACCTCTTATATGTACACCCCATTTGATCTATGAGATAGAGGAGAGTTTTATGGCTTAACCTTGAGTTCTCGCCCGTGTTTCAAATCTTTGCATGCACATTTGGTTGATGCTTGCTCCTCCCGAGATCTCTTCACACCGCTGCTCACATGTCCATTGATGTGCACATTGTCCCTGTGATCCTCGCCATGGGTTTTAAACCCTCTTTCACTTCTCTCTAAAAGCAACAACAATGAAAATCATAAAATCACAATTCCTCCATCCCTCTCAATTTGTTTATTCTCACAAATGGGTTAAAAAATGTAAGAAATGTGCTTTCTTCATAGGTAAAGATAGGTTTGATGCCCTTCTACTTCACCCAATCCAATTAAATCATCCATTATCCTAATGGGGTATTTATTTCATTGACATGAATAACCCTCCAT
The DNA here is from genome assembly GCA_018340775.1 of Taxus wallichiana var. yunnanensis. NCBI lineage: Eukaryota > Viridiplantae > Streptophyta > Pinopsida > Cupressales > Taxaceae > Taxus > Taxus wallichiana. The sequence goes on from CM031237.1 coordinate 322,348,088, forward strand.
CAAGTGTTGATCACAAGTGGGTATTGATAGAAACTGACTACTTTACCAGGTGGATGAAATTTATGGCACTAAAATAAGTAATCGAGTCGAGATCCTTGAATTTATCGATAATATTATGACAAGGTTTGGAGTCCCTTAATCTATTATATCTATTAATGAAAAATATTTTCTACGCTCTAGAATTTTTGATTGGGATCTTAGACTGGAGTTTACTTGAAGACATATTCCAATTATTACCCCTAGAGTAATGGATTGGAAAGGTCTACTAATAAAAACTTGATCATAATCATGAAGAAGATAATGGATGTAAACTAGAGATCATGGCATAAAAAGGTAATCACTTCTCGTTAGGCTAACATAATCATAATGAAAAAGGAAATCAAAACTTCTCCTACAAACATGTGTATGGTAAAATTCTAGGCTTCCTTTATCACTTGAATTACATTCACTAAACCTATCTCACCAGGTTGGAATTTTAATTTGCAAATCAAAGAGAGATTAGAATGGAAAAATTGGTTGAACTAGAATTCACAAATTTTGTCATGATCAGATTGAAATAAACCAATTATCAACCAAACAATGATTTAATAAGAGATCCAAGGATCAATAATTTGAATTTGGTGATCTAGTCCTCAATGGGATGCATATAGAGCTAATGTAGGGAGATAATCTAAGTTTTATGTAATTTGGAGTGGGATATACATCATCAATGCTTAAAAAGAGGAAAATTATTTTGAGTTATCCAAGATTGAGGGAAATGCATTACAAATCCTATTCAATTGGATTTATCTCAACCATTTCCATTAAATTGTTTTAGTACATATTGTACGTTTTAGATTAGTTTCCATTCCTCTAATTTATTTCATTACATTGTCTCGTTGGTAAACCCTTTCCATAAGTTCTTTACAAAGGTTCTATAGTTTCTTTTGGGATGGAATTATCCATTGAAAAATGGTTCAAGAGGGTTTAAGAGGAAGATATGTTTTATAAAGAGCTAAGGGTGACATGTTTAGGTACTAGAAACAACATTGAATAGTTCAGATAAGATTGGAAAATCCAACAATCTACACTTCCTACAATTTACTTATGATATCTCAAGATTAAGTTTAAAATCAATCTCATGATGATTTTCCACTTTCATTAATCTCAATCAAAATAATTCTTATGTTGGGAATGATCTCTTCTAGTGGATTCACTTTGGTTCTTAGTCCATGTGGATTCAAGGGTAATATCTTCAAGGTTTCATATAAGTTTCAAGTTTTTATGTTGACTCCATGTCAAATGGATGCTCAAGGCAACTAATATTTCCATATAGTAGGCAGATGAGCCCTAAAAGTCACAAAAATTGTTATCCAAAATCACACCCCCTTGTAATTTTATATAACTCACCAGGAAGGACTTAACCATTTTTAAAACATGAAAAGTCATGGGAGACTAATTCAGTCTACCGCAGAATCCAAGATAATTTAGTGTTCCATGGGGTTTCTCAAACCCATGGAACAAATAAATGAGAAACATATGGACTTGGGTGTTATGTTTGTGGAGCCTATTTTCATGTTAGAATGTGGTACACCTTCTATGTGTTACACTCGGGTATTTTTACGGTAGTCTCGCTTGCTTGGGTGAGCGGTCGGGGATTCGGGGCAAAGCCCTCAGCAAATTTTCATGGGTGGTTTATTAACCCATGGGTAATGGGTAACCGTTATGGGCTGTTTTTGGGCCCATGGTTTTTCGGTACCCATTGTTTTGTAAAACCACCTCTTCGGCTACCCATAGGTTTATGGGACGGTTTTATTTTTTCCCATTGTTTGATACCCATGGTTTTGTAAAACTGCTTAAGTAGTTGTCTATTTATATGGTCTTATGCATATGATAGATAGACAAGAAAATGTATTGCAGATGTGCTTTGAATTTGGGTGTGAATTCTGTAGAGTTTGTTGAGCATAGCTCCAAACGGATCTGGGTATTGTATTGAGAGAGTGGAGGCTTGTAATAAAATCTAAGCAAGTGATTCTTGGTGGACGTAGCCCATATTGGGTGAACCACGTTAAATCTTGTCTCTCTGTGTTGTGTTATTTATTCTTGCACTTTTATTTGATATCTCGTAATATTTTCTACATATTAGTTTCTACTATTGTGATTCGTAAGGGATTATTCCTCATATTTTATCTCTTATTTCCTAACATTAGGAAGATTATTTGGAATCTAGTGTTGTGTCGCATTATTCCCATTTTGTAATATCAAAAGGATAAGTCCTTGGTAAGAAGGTAGGTAATTTAGGTGTTTTGGGTTTTATTTACAAAGGAATTAAAGTATTGGCTAAGTTAAAAATGTTGAACATTGTCTTAATTTTCTGCGGGTTTTCAAAAGTGTAGTGTCCTCGTGAGTTTTCTCAAACCTATAAATTATTAAAAATAGTTTTGCAATTGTAAACTTTTAAAGTAGGAGCCAATCGCTAACAACAATATTTATTGATCTCAAATGGGTTATATAACATATTACATTTTCCGTGGAGTTTCTTAAGTGTAAAATACTTCCCAGTCTCAATTTCCTAGCATCATCTCTGTGGTTATCCAAAAACAACATGAAAAGAGGCACTTCACACTTGCAAGATGTAATATGCATCCTCACTAACAAAACCCATCATTATTTTAATCGGGATCTTGTGGCTCTATGACATTCAAGTAAGTCATGATTCAAAGCATGCAACATGCATTCAACCTTCTCGCTCCTAACAACTATTGTCAAATGTCTTAACCCCATAATAAATTAGAAGGTACCATATGGAAAATTATTAGGTTGTCAAAAGGGATATGTGTCACAATTACATTCACTCTTCAAGATATTTGTAGTCCACGTACCTTAAGCCCACAAATGCATGATATTTAAAATAGTTTTTGGTCTGCGAGATTGAAATGCAAATTTATAGTCAAGATACATGTTGGCAAGTTAAAAACGTTGGTGATCCCTGTAGAAGAAAATTCTACCATGTGTGTTTGGAACATTATAACATTCATTCTAATTTAAAAATATTCAAATGACCATATCTTTCTCCACAAATCTCCAAATCAAGAAAAATAATTATTTTCAAAAAGGTCTCTTTGAGACCTTGAGTTTAGTGTCATCGGTTTCATTTTCTAATGGTCTATGTAAGGTGTAATGGAGGAAATTATTCCATAATTCAATGTTGATGTTACAGATGGATCTACCACCTAAATTGATGAAGTAAACAGCTCCTTACATATTCTACAAGCAATGTAACGTGGGACAATGATATTTTTGGGAAACCCGTGATTGTTATCCGAGAATTAATTTAGGTTGTTTATGATTGAAAATAATTTTTTAATTTCCCTCTCTTTTCCCTCCCATTTCTATCTCTCTCTTTCTATATATTGTAGAATGATGCCCATTTATAATGGTTAGAACCTCTCAAAATACATAGGATTCATTCAAAGTGTTTCCTAAGTTTTTTTTAAGTCCTATGCCTTAGATTGGAATCTATGTACTATGTTTTACCTTCTCCATGAAATATAATGGACTGTGCATCATTTTAGTGAAATAAAAATCACATTTTTTTGGTCATTCTCTACCCTAGCTTGCATTTTCTTTCCTTTAATGTGTTGAATGTATGTTGTGTATTCTTTATCACTTTTCACTATTTATTTCCTTTATGCATCTTTAAAAATGGAATTTTGAATAATGTTATACATTTTGACACTTAAGTCTCCCATCTCCTTGCATGTTTCCTCCCATTTTTATCATCGAGTGTCTATCTATCACCTCCTATTAGCTTAGGTTTTTCATTTTATTCATCTCCTTCGAACTTTTTCCATTGGAATCTTAGTTTAGGATTAACTAGTTATATTTCTTGTTGTAGAAGTAGTTTATCATTAATAATAGGTAAAGGAAGCTGGTCTTCTCAAGGTTGATCTCAACTTACAAAATCCACATTGTTATAGTCTTTTTATTTACTAATGAATAATTGGGCATGATGACGCTTCATCAAGATAAAGGTCTAAATGCCCAACTAAAGCGTGTACAACCACCAAGTTTCTCTTTTGTTCACTTATCAAGATGTGGTTAAAACATATATAATCATAACCATTATAAAGTACATGAATGAAGATACGACATAACATAGGAAAAACATATTATAAGGAAATCATTCAACATAGATAATGATCAATAATATTTGAACTCCCATTATACCATACTCATATCTATTAACATTTAAAATCCATATACAATTATACATCATAAACAAAATTATTTATATAACCATTGACTACATCTAGAGATATTACATCCATGTGTGCATATAGAATCACACTTCTATATATCTCTCGGACCTAGTACTCAACACTCACTTACATCATCCTCATCTCACATACATAAAAATCACACACTTACAAAGAGTGCAACACCTATTTATACACGGTGGGGACTTTCCTTCACCACTTATATGTATTTTCATAATAATATATGCTCTAATTATAGGCCACATGATTTACTGATTTTTATGTATGTAGTTTGAGATATAAATAACACAACCTCTTTCATGCTTTAATCCTAAAAATAGATGCCACCTTTACATGTTCTTCTCTTATCTCTAGACCTTTCTTGCATGATACATCATATACGATTTCTTCTTGTTTGTGTCCTCTTCTAGTAAATTTTCTAAGTAATTTATCTATGTGTATATGCACGAGCCCTCGTGTGTTGACCTTCTTCTCCATGTTGTGTGCACCTTCACGCATTGACCTATATTTTCTCCATGTTCACACACACATTCTTCTACACATTGTGATGTATAAAATTCTTAATTGTGCACATAATGTTTAGCATTACTTTGGATCTCTTCATATATCTTTAGTTTCTTTGTGCACTTTCATGCACGTAGAATTAAACCTTTGTGCATGGTTAATACTTATCCATTTATTCACTCCAATGTTACCCCATACTAGGAATATTATCTATCTTCGGCAAGAACTATAGACACCCGGGTTTTTGTTACCTACCTACTCCCGCATACACACATTATAATATCCAAACCTAGTATTATAAACACTACATAAGCCATGCCTCTCATCTCATAAAATTAACTTTTACCCCCTTTGTAAATTACATTTTACTCATCTAAAATTAGCTTAAACCCCTTGAAACCACATAACCATTTCTCAATCAACCCTAACCCATTTTAACCCAACCTCCAAAACTTTTATAACCTCTTCCCAACAATTTTATCTCATCCCCACACCCAAAAATCTCATTTAGGAAGTGGTTGGAACCACTTATAAATGTTGTCCCCATAATTCTCGGATCAACAACAATTCTAACAAATTACAAGCGATTATAAATAAGAATTTTAACTCCCTTCCCAAAGATCTTCATCAATTATTTATAATTCATTGCATCCTTGTTTTTTTATCAATTAGTGAAGCTCTATCATTCTAGTGATCTCCAAGCCAAACAATAACATCAAAACATCTCCAAGAGCCTACAACACATCAATCTTTGCATTCTTATCTCTTGAAATCCTCACAAAAACCAACAAACATTGACCATATCAAATTAAAATCATCATTTGCAAGTGTTTTGTGTCCTCTCAACACTACATGGTAATCTTGTTCAATTTTTCATTGCTTTAATCACTTTAAATTTTACAAAATCAATCATTTAGATATATTTTTATATCAATTTTTCCTTTTTGGAAAAATCAAACATTTTATTGAAATCGTTAGTAATTCATTTATATTTCTTACAATTCCCATGATTCACCCATGATTCTACCAAATTTTCAATGATTCCTTAGAATCACCCACGATCCTTAATCTCTGTCAACATCATTTTAATCAATTATAGTCTTTTGTCAACTTTTATTAATATCACTAGATTTAACCTCTCTTTTATAAGTATGTATTTTCTTTAGATGATTGTTCCAGGCCAATCACAACCCATAATGAGCATTTCTAACCTCCCAATTGTTTAATAACCTTTCTTTTGGGAGAAATTTGAAATCTTTCACGAACTCATGTTGTGTGCCATTTGATTCACATCTTACATCAATGATATATCAGATCGATTAAATTTTCTCTACGAGATCCAAAAAGAAACTACAAACTTATGGTATGATTATTTTGAAGCTATCTAGATAGTCTCTACCTTATCTTGGGCTACCTAAGAAGCGGAGAAAGACTTGCCTTTACACCTTGAATTCTAGCTTCTTATCTATCCCTCTCATTTATTTATAATTTTATCATGATTATCAATTCATTTAATTGTTTAAAAATAAGCTAACATCCTCTAAGGAAGTCCCTTTGGATTCTTGGAATCAATCTTTACCAAGAAACTCATCTACACATCTTAGCTAATATTTCTTGTTTAGTTGTCTCTGATTATAGGTCTCTTCACTTGGCGAAAGGAGGAGTAATTTTCCATTGCTATATCCAACCATCTCGCCATTATGACTATCGACCTAGGTATCATTAAACCCTGCCTTGTTTTGAGTTTTAGGTACTTTCCACATTTAATAGCAAAGACCCAAAATTTACCTAATACATTCTTGCTTTGCACACGTGGTCGGACCTGCGCCCTTAGTTTTATTTAAGATTTAAATTATATTCATGCTCGTGTTTCCTTCTCTATAATCGCTAACCATTTAGTAAAATTGCCGATGATTTTGGTGAATCACTCACAATTCCTTCAAATCACTAATGATCTCTCGTATATTGTTTTTAACTATTCAAAAAATCTTCCTTTAATATCATGTTTTTTCCTTATGTCTTCATCTAACCATTGTAGATTCCTATCTTTGGAGAATTTTATTTGTGCATTGTAATGAATGATAAAAAAAAATAAAAATCTATAAAATAAAAATAAAAATTACAGGTACACTCTCCTTGTCATTTTATTTCCTTCCCCATCACATTTTGTTTGTTATCTTCATCGAAAAAACATTTCTATTAGGACTTAAAATTAACCTTTCATGTTTTCTTGAACACATAGTCTTTTTACAAAGTTAATTTAACTTCCCTCACATACAACCAAATCACATTAAACATAACTTGCATCAAAAATATTCTACCAATGTGGAACTATTTGTATTCTATCACCAAGGGGATAAGCCAACTCAGTGTTTTGGATGAGTGTAAATAATTGGTGGGTGGTGTATTGACTAAGTAGAAGACACCCTTATCGTTGCGTGATCTTGAAGTGAGGGGTAGGCCCCAATACCACCACTCATACCGACACCATCACATATTTAGGCCTCATGTAATTTTAGGTATATCGAGGACTCCAGCCTTTAACATCACCTAAAACCAACCATATATTTCCATTTCCTAGGACCCAATAAGCCATTTTTAACATTTCACCTTTTTCTAATTTGATCAAGATGAAAAAAATTCTGGTGTGACTTTCTTGCTTGTTCGTAATAAAATTTATAGGTTTATTTATTAATCCATTGATTTTTACTTTCATGGTATTAATGTGAAAACAATTCCATCAACAAAAATTTGATAGTATGGCCGAACGTTTCCAATATTCTATCGAAAATATCCAAACCCGCATTGATGAAACTACATATCTAATCGACCAACATTGAGCTTATTTATCATAATTAAAACAAAATCAAGAACCCCAAAACTCTCCTAGTAGTCATTCTACCTCATTTAAAATCACTAATCCATCAAATCATCATTTCTTCAACAATGGGGATCTAGTCTTTACTGAGATTTTAGATTCAAACCTCATTGCCCTCAATGCTTATTTAGGTGCCCGGGGTTTTCTTCTTCAAAGAGTATACACCTTAACCATGACCCCCTATCTCCAACACCACATATGAATTCTCCCAAGTTTTTGATCCTAACTACTAGTTAGTCACCAACAAGTACATCCTTATCCCACTACTAGTAATTCAAAAACACCCAATCTTGTGTATTCATCTTCTATTATTATTTTTGACCTTATTGTTGTCTCCTCATAGGATGCAAATAATCAACAATATTCATCTTCATCCAACTCCTCATCCAGATCCACATCATCCTAAAACAACACTAATACAACTTTGTCCATTACAAGCCCTTTGGTTTCCTCCACCATACAAACTCCTCCTATAAATTCAACATCCATCCTATTAAACATATCTTATAATATCTCATCTCAACAACCCACGTCATATATTCAACATGTATTTATGTCTATCCCTACATCAATACCACCTATTAACATGAGTTCAATCTCTAGTGTTCACCTCTCATGGAAAGAGTCATCAACCACTCCTACCTTTTCGCAACACACACCTAAACCATCTTAGCCTCTCATTCACTCATAAATTCCTTTTCAACACATACCTCAACCATCAAAACCACTCATCCACACCTCAATTCCTTTCCAAAATGTACCTTAATAATCCCAATATTTCATTCACATGTCAATTCCTTTCAACACATACCAAAATAATCACAAACCCTTTTAAACACATCTTTACCGATCTGAATATAATTATATTCAACCTTCACAATCCATAGCCTCATAACCTACATATAGTATTCCTATGAGTACCCCTTTTCAACATAACATTCCTTTTCCTTACCAAAGTGTACTCAATAATAAAGTTCATCTACATACAATCAGTTTAGTTCCTCCTCATTCAACCATCAATAACAACCATAAAAAAATTACCCTTTACAAGTGTTGGTGAATATACTTTCTATCCCTGAAGTTGTTTCTATGGGTCTTAAAAACACATTACCTTACGAAAAAAATTGTAATGAACCCATCCACCCATCGGTACCATATAAAGCATATCCTCCACACTGGGAACTTCCTAAGTTCCTTAAATTCTACAAAAATAAGACCCTCAACAACACATCTAGGCCTTTCGACATGTCTATTACCTCATAAAGCACACAAGTAGGACCTCATGTTGAGGAAATCCCCCATGTCACTAGCTGACCTTTCCTTTTATTGGTATAACAAAATTCCTTAATACTCCCTTTTATCATTCTCTCAACTTGTGAAACTATGCATAGAATACTTCTCAATCAACATCATCCGTAAAATCACCATCACCGATATATATGCAATTAACTAATTGAAGATGAATCTATCATGGATTGTTTCACCCAATGGAGGGGCATTATCAATAAATTATCATTTTCCCTCTCACAGACTAAGTTAACTAATTTTTTTCTCGCTCTTGTGCCAAAATTATTTCATCTAAATTACAAATCGAATCCTTCTAAACTTTTTACGAAACCTTCATTATGGCTCGTAAACTCGAGCTTCGTGCTCTAGAAGACGTTAAGGTTAAAACTAGATAAAAGAATCCTAAACCTTACTCTTCATTTATACCATCCTCTAGCCATGAAAAATAAAAAACACCATCAAATCTAGTGGTTGTAAATACTACTTCCAAGGTACATTCAACCTCTCGAACATACCCGTCCTCAACGTAATTACACATCTATCGGCCAATCTTACAATGTAGTTTATGAAAACTTCTAGCTACCAATATGATCACCCTTCCTCCCATCCATCCCATCAAAAATATTTCTCAAATACCTCTTGGTATAGAGATAATGATTATTGTAAATACCATAGGGTCAAAGGACATGACATCAAAAGGTGTCATTCATTTCTAAACATCCTTCAAGATATTATCAATAAATGTGCACTACAACTAGATTACCTAAATGTACCTTCCAATCAAAATCCCAATGTTTTTAGAAAACCCTTTCCTAATCACTCCCCATCCACAAATCAACAAAATTCTAATCTCATCCATTCCGATCACACCATCAACATAATCAAATACCAACCACCGTATCATTAGCATCTCGAGCCTTTTACCAAAGAGTTACCGTTTGAATCATCCAATTATAGCTCTGTCATAGAAACAAAAAATAAAATACCCATCAAGTAAAGTACAAATTTATATACATCGATTTCATCCACTTCAAATCTGTCCACAAGCTCTTCACATGCTACACAAATGAAACCCATCTTACAATATCGAAAATATCTTATGATGACCATATCACTTAACACTATATACGAAACCTTTAAAGACCTATCACACAATCATACAACCCTTTATCTAGAAAGGACAATCATTTCACATGAACCTAAAATTCCTCAATATAATAACCAAATCCCATGTCTTCCATTATAGGGCCACACCCCTCATCCTAATTCCAAATCACAATAACAGAATCAAAAATCGTCCCACAATAGAAACTCGAACATACTTACATCAAAAATTATTCCTTCAACTCCTATCCAATGAAAAGAACCATCACTTCCTCCAACATTTTCCTAAAAATGATATTATACCTTGATCCTTGAAACAATTCTTTAATATTTTATCATAACATTACCTCATCTTAAGAATTTTGGCTCTCTATGGTGTAATGCCTCCTGGTATAACTTCAAATCATTTTTTGATTACCATAACACACCAGGACATTATATAGAGGATTAAAATCCCTTCATGATTCTATCAGGAGAATTTTTGACAAGGGCCTTCCCCCTCCAGATCTAGAACTATCAAAAATACCCCACAAGACATCTACAACCACCACATTTAAACCATAATCTATAATCACAACCACCAAAAGTGGGGATCCCTCTAAGAAATTCACTCCTCATAAAATTGAAATAGTATGTATCGCCATTATAGAGAGTACCTGGACCCCAACACCGCCGATCATAATATTTCTAAAGTCTCTATCTCGAGTTGCTCTGAGTCATCTAATATAATACCCCTGTTAAGGATAAGGTATCTATTAATTCCTCTCCTCATATGCAAGTAACTACCCAAATACAAAATTTTGTTATCAAACAAATTCAGCAAGCTCTAGTCAAAATTTCCCTTTACTAGCTTATGTAGACTTTGCCTCAGTATCAAAAAGTCATGATCAAATCACTTCTATCTATATCAGTACCCTCAAATGATCCACAAAGTTTTTAAAACCTATTGGGTACACTCGAAACATCCATTGCCATATCCTTTGACAGCTCAAAAATACCATCATTACAACTAGAGGACCATGACCTTGTAAACCCTAAATCATGCACTTTGGGTATCTATTTAGTCCTACTCGTATAAAACTATTCATGATTCCTAAGTAATAAAATTACTAATCAACCCATATATTTATTCATATTTTCTATCTTTCGTTGCTTTTGTTGATCTTACACTCCTTTTAGCCCAATATATCTTTTCACACTTCATAATTTATCACTCTAGACACCATCACCTAGCCAAGATGATAGCTCCAGGCACCCCCGTCCCCTATGGGTACCCATGACGTATTTATAAATTTCTCACATATTTTTGGTCCTTTCGAGCCATTTGGGCATCTTATATTTTTGGTAGTTGGAATTTTAGGTTTAATTACGAAATTCAAGAAAGGAAATTATATAAATATAAAGTTATGTGGCAAAAATAAAGTACCAAGCACTAAGCATTAGATATCACCACCTAAGGTTGCATTCAAAGGAATTATCAAGAGATTTCAAGCATCCATCTAGGATCCACACAAGGGAAAGGGAATACATTATTCTCCATACACTTCATAAGCTGGGAAGTTCATTCTTTCATCTACACATCTATCTACATTTTATATATCTAATTATTGCTCATTATCAAAGTGTGATGTGCAAGAAAGCCATGTATGGCATGATATATTCACACACATACATAGAACTACATTGGGTTTGAAATGTAGTGCAACGCTTAGTCGTAAGATCACTCATTTGAAAACTAAGGACAATATGACCCCTCATTTGTATTATTTTATTTTTGGGATTTGATGCACTTTCAAGGGTATTATAGGTCATTTCTTTATTGCAGGTTATCGGGGACATTAGTGTTCATTGTGTGTTATAATAGTGACATGTAGCAAAGGATAGCGAACATCTTATTTTTGCACGCTTTTTTGGTTTCGGTGTGACACTCTCTTCTCTCTATTAATCGGATCGTCACTTTGTGGCATATTCTAGGATTATTTTCAAATCAACTAAGTTATATTATCTCCTCTTTCCAACTAGGATTTTATACTTTCTAGGTTATTTTTATTTGGTCAATTTTTGTATTTCATTGCATATATTTAGCATTGTGACATAATTAGTATTAAGCATCTATTTATTTGAATATTTGTTCAATCATTTTTTAATCTTAGGTCTCCCCGGCTCTACGCGAGTCGACTATCATCTCCATAAATGATTTGTGTCTAAAGTTAATTCACAATAAACAAGTTATCACTATCAATGGTTTTTTGCCATCCACACCATGGCCACACCCTCCTCTTGAAGTTTCCATTGAATTTTCTACTGACATCTTGGTCCCATGAACTTCCAAAATATAAAGTAAAATCTTCTCATATCTTGCATGTTTGCACATTTCCTACACAGTCTCATTGGTCTACTAGTCCATCACTTCAATATAGGCCTACCACTCACAAAACTCCTTCACATCAGTATATGTCATAAAACTCATTTTTATTCACATCGGTGTCTATCACCTCCACATTTTCCTTCACATTAATTTCCATCACCTACGCATTCTACTTCACATAGGTTTCCATCACCTCGGCATTTTGCTTCGTATAGGTGTCCAACACCTCTGCATTTTTCTTCATTTACCTACATTGTCCTCTACATTATCCTAATCGGTCACATGCACATAGGATTCATTTACCTACACATTGTCGATCTCATACATCACCAATATTATAGCATGGTCACACACCTTTATCTCTATAAGCATCTGGGGGAGGACCCTCATATTTCACTTTCATCAGATAGCATATTCATCACTACACATATGGGGGCATCATAATTTTTTCCCCTCCTAACATTGATAGGTGTCGACACTTCATGTCTAGTATCTCACACACATCATACATATCTTTATATGCTCTTGGTGTCATCATTTCGATGATGTGCTCCCATGATTTAGTTGACACTTGACTTTTTATGGCATACTATACACATGAACCTCACATACTACACACTTCACATATCAAAAATTCATCACATATCTTTCCCCCACCTCTACTATAAAGCATATACACTACTCATTACAAACTCAATGCATTCACAACATATCTTTCTTGCATATACTCCTACATGTTGTACTCATTAACCTATGATGCACTCTAGTTCCAATGTTCAAAATTGAGTGATAAGGGTGTCATATAAAAAAACCTCACCACAATCACTCACTCACTCATTCACTCATTCACTCATTCACTCACTCACACACTCTCTACGCTTTACACTTTGATGATCACATATTTCTAGCGCATAATTCAAACCATTTCCCGATGACACACTCTTGTTCTATGGTTCATTCTTGACTGTTGAGGGGGAATTTATAAATAAACCTCATCACAAGCATACTCATTCATACTCACTTGGGGAAGAATTATTATTCTATCATTTACAATGTATTCCATTCCATCTCATCCATAACATACTGCATATCTTGGTCACATTTAGTCTTGTTTGCATTTACTTGTTACATTTACTATCTATTACACATGTTAGTCAAATTATTTGTATGTCATTATATTTTACCATACACACATGCACATTCACTTGCCTTGTAGTTGTGATCGTAGGCTTTACATATATCTTTATTTGCAACATAGATTATTCGTGTAGTACCTCATAACATTCCCACAATAGCTCCTTGCGGGCATCTAATTTCATACAAACTAAAGGTTGTATTGTTTCATTTTTCATATCACAATACAATATTAGATTATACATGCTTTGATATACTTTATATCTTTCTAACATGCTAATGTGTGTTCTATGTGCATCATCTCGTCTTACAGGTCTCTATTTGATTCCATAGTTGGTTGTTACATTACTTTCCATTATTTGTCTATGCTTGTCATTTTCTATCATTGTTTTCGGTCTTTTCCCTTTTTCTTGTGTGCACACTGTCTACTTTCAACCATATCAACCTTGTGTATCTTGTAACATCGTTAGTGATGGGTAAGTGCACAAATATGGGGGCAAAAAGGGGGTAAAAAAGGGACACCTTTTTCCCAAAATTAGAAAAACCTGAACTTCATCAAATAATTTGGCATGCCTATGCTCAAAATCTGAAAAATTGATAAGAATAAGTATCAGATACTCGTAATCTTATTTTAGAACTACTATTTGTTTTTAAATGGTTGAGATTAAGAGGCTCAAATGTTGTGTGCACACAAATTATGTCTATTTTTGTGTAAAAAATATAAGAACCTATTGTGTGTGCGCCCCCATGTTTTGAGTTGTATAAAAAATTTTCAAATCCCTTTGGTGGGAAGTTAGCTAAGACCATATACGAGGTCACACTAAATTTTCATATTTTTGGATTTAATAGATAATTTTTATTAATTTTCAAAGTGCACATATCCCAAAAATGAAATATTTGTGTGTGCACCCCCATAACTTTGAGAAAAAAAGTCTTTTTTAGTTTTATTTTTGAGTGTGTGTAGAATGGAGTTTAGAAAAAACCACATTTTTTTAATTTGGATGAAAAAATCGTAAATTGTGCACCAAAACGTATGCATAGGTTTTTGCAAGAAAACAAGGCACTAGTAAAAGAAATTATGGATGAAAGCCTTAAACTAATCAAATTTTAGAAAGAATTATATCATCATCAAGGTAAAAATGAGCTTGACATCGTAGTATAATTTATTTTTGAATATTATGTTTTAATGCATGAGATATTGGGGTGCACACGTGAAATTTTGATATTTTTCTGTCAAACACAATTTTAATCATGCAATACACATTCCAAACCTTTATATTGAATATTTCAAACCGTAACAAGATGAAACGTAGGTGCATTATAATGAACTAGCATTATAATGTGCTCGCGTTTCTGTTTCCAATGCAAAATATGTCCATTTGGGAGGGATAACATGGAAAAACACATAGAAAACCATAAGGTGAACACACTATAATTGTAGAGCATTATAGAACAAGCCCGTTATAACACGAGCATGTTTTTCCTTGGTAAACCCAAACCGTAATGCGATCGTGTTATAATGCGACCTAGATTTTCCCTTTTCATGTTATAATGTGACCGAGCCATAATGCAAGCGCGTTATGGCCAAAATGGCCAAAAAGTGGATTTGTTTATGCTTTTTGGCCCCTCCGTGTTTGTGCATATGCCCTGATGTTTGCTTTTTTAAACCCACTTTATTGGAGACTACTTTTTCTTCTTGTGTGTTTACACTATATTTTTTTGTGCTTAAATTACACATTATCTTTTACATGTGTATTTATCTTTTTTATGATAACACTATTCTTCTATCCATTTTGTTTACATGTTCCTTTGTTTCTACCAAGCACACTCCCTCCCCCCTATATGGCATCAATATCGTTTAGTGGTCACCCTCCTTTGGGATGTATACTCAATGAATTCAAATCCTCAAATGAGGGGATGGAATCTATCGGGTGAGTCATTCACCCCATACAACGTCTTACAATCATCACATAATGTAGTTCAATACTAGTACAACACATTCATCGGCCTACATATGCGCAGTCAAATCAATACTTCGGTCCTCAAAATAGCACAAACACTAGCGCCTGGTGCCCCTAGCCCTTCTTGGATTTCGTGACTAGGGGATAGTTACACAATATTTTTCAATTCAACACAGTTCTCAATGCTTCAAAAATCAAACTTTAAATGGCACACAGTCCTTAGCACTCAACAATCATGCATTACAAAACATTTTCTAGTTTCGCATTAGAACAAAATTATTCAAAATAGATGGTATTTTTACAAAACATTTGCTATGGTGTTCTATATTATAGGAAGCAGTTAAAGGTTGGAGGATGACACCATAATTTTATCCCTACACTTCTTCCATATCTTGGCATGACATCACTCAAAAAACTCGCAGTGAGTGCAACGGTGGTGTGAGATCGCCCAAAAACATTTCTTATACATCATCTTCAGGATCCTTTCTACACTCTTTACTCATCATGGATCAGGTGAACATGTTCCTTTTTCATTTTCTTGCATACTTTTACACACTTTTTACACATTTTGATCATATATATATATATATATATATATATATATATATATATATACACTCATATTTGACTACATGTTCATTCTTTTCTTTTTAAGTTCCAACCTTATGGGAAGTGGTAGTCACATAATCACACATCATCACAACATCAAGAGACATCAACAATAGGTACAATCATGACATCTACACATACGTGTTCCCCTTAAGGTCATCATCATCACTTATTTTACACTTCTTCTTCTCCAGTTTCCACGCTTCACATTTTTGTCACTCCATGATTTTCCTTATCTCCCGAAAAATTTTTAACCATCGATCTACATGGTTATCAAGCATGCTTCTCTTATCTACTTTATGTTATCGATAATTCATTCAACAACATAAATTGAAAGAAAATGTCAACATTAAATCATGCATTTTGGGTATCTATTTATTCTATATCACATACTAATATTAATATGATTCCTAAATAAGAAAATTACTAATTAATCCATGTCTTTGGCCATATTTTCTTTCTTTCTAATGCTTTTGTTGGTCTTAAAATCCTTCTATCCCAATATGTATTTTAAAATTTCAGCTTTTCTCACTCTAGACACTAGCGCCCATCCAAGACACCAATGTCAAGCACACCCATCCCCTCCGTGTGCCCCCGAATTCTTTATACTTTTCTCACATCTTTTGGGACCTTTCTAGCAATTTCGACATCTTATCTTTTTTAGTAGTGATCCTTTTCAAGGTTAATTACAAAATTCAAGCAAGGTAATTATATAAATATAAAGTTATGTGGTAATAATAAAGGAACAAGAACTAAGAATTAGATATCACCACCTAAGGTTGCATCCAAATGCATTATAAAGAGCATTCAAATATCCACTTAGCATCCACACAAGGTAAAGGGACTGCATTATTATGCATACACTTCATAGACTGGAAGTTCATTATTTTATGCACACATATGTCTACATTTTCTACATCTAGCTATTGCATGCAATAAAGTGCAATGTGAACAAGAGCCACCTAGGGAACAATATCTTGACACACACACACACACACACACATGCATAACACTATATTGGGTCTGAAATTTAGTGCATCGCTTAGTCATAAGATCACTAATTTGAGAGTTGATAACAATCTGACCCCTCATTTACATTTTTTTTTTTTTGGGATTTGATGTAATTTTGAGGGGTTTTTTGGTCAATTCTTTATTGTAAGCTATCATCAACATTAGTGATCATTATGTGACATACTAGTGCCAGGAAGGGAAGGATAACATATATCTAGTGAATCTCTGAAGTTGGTTTTTTTAGGTTATGATTAGTCACATGCAGTGGATAATAGAGTTCGTTACAGCCCACATGGAATAAATAAATACTTGATGATTTTTTCAATTTCTAGCAAATAAAAAGAAATGCATTCAAATGGAAATTCAAGATAAAAAATTTTACCATAAACATCCACAATGTGCACAACAAGACTTTATAAGACACAAAGTTCTAAAATCTTCCTTCTTTATTCAAGCTCAACTGGTTTACAAGATGAACATATGATTACTTCAACACAAATTTTGAAATAACAATGCACAAGTACAATAATTGTTTTTGCCAAAAAAATTGATCCCTTGGCCCATAGGCCTCTCTCACTATTTATAGCATCCATGGGAAGAAAATACAAATAGGATTCATTAATTACATTTAGTTTATGTGCCTAGCTACAAAACTGCAAGAGGTTGAGCATTTTCCTCCTTAAAACTCTAGTGTTTGGCACACACACATTTGGAATGTTCCACAAGTCCTAACTAACTTCAACTACTTCTCATGTTATGCCACATACTCATAAGTAATTGAATTTTTCAAACAACTTGAAGTAATGGTGTTTAACCAATTTACTTTAGTTTTACAATGAAGTTTCATTACTTTATTACATATTGAATCATGAGAAGGAGAAGAAGAAATAAAGAAAGAAGAAGAATAAAAAGAAGAAGAAAGAATAAGAATATTAGGATTATTCCAGTTGCAAATACTTCAGTTTCAGATCTTTCCTTCCTCCTCAGTCTCAACCTTGTTCTTCTCTCGATATTTGGCATATTGATCCAACATATATTTTATCACTTTCTCATCAACCTTTGTAATGGCTTGCATTTCTGTTTCAAATATGAGTATCTCCCTTTCCAAGATGGTGCAACAACCTCTTACTTTCCCTATACTAGATGCAAGGTAATTGACATCTTCTTGAAGCTTTGAAATTTCTCCATTGAATCATAGGTGAAGGGAGTAGTAGCATTATTCATTTACTTGTTGAAAGAGTTGAAGGAACTCTTCCATGTATTTTGGGGGTTTTGTAACATTGTACTTTGTAACATCATAGATGCCATCATCTAGCTCATCCATAGCTTGTTTCTACCTCTCCTTCTAGTAGCTTCATCTCTTCCATCATTTGATTAAGAATCTTCTTTCGAATGAGAGAGTAATCTCTTCCTATTTACCCTTCTTTATGGACCCTTCAAGAACAATTTGTTCTTCAATTAACACATTTTCTTAGAAGTGAGCCTATTGCTTTGAGGCTTTCCAATTGGAGCTCTGCAATCCCACATTCATTATCAGCTTCCAGTCTCAAATTTTTAGTTTATCCCATTTATCTTGACATTCTTTCATCTTGATTAGAACCTCTGTGTACTCTTCATTGGTCATTTTGGAGATCCTTGTTATCCACTCATCCATGGCCTTGGCCTTGTCACCGGTTTCTTCCATTATAGTGATGACCTGGGGATTGAATTTCTCCTCTGATAACACAGGTTATGAAGAGGACCTAGAAACTTTCATAATGATTTCACATAACTTGGATGTTTGTTCCTTCAACTTAGCATTTTTAGCTCTTTCTTCATCAAGCTTGAGGAAAAGACTATTAATCATGGTCTGTATATCTTGTTTGAGCCCTTCAGTAGTATTAATTTCCCCAGAGGTACTCTAGTCACCACCAAGTATTCTTTAGTCAATTCATATTTTTGTTTCATATGTTGGGGTGGAAACTTTAGCAAATTTCTTCCCTGATGGCTCAATTACAAGCTTTGAAGTTACTTTTTCTGCTTTAGATCTCTTCCCTTTCTTATCAATGCTTTAAACAATAAAAATCCATTTTTTCAAAGTTAACCACTTCCTTGGAACTTGGAAGTATTTTGTTGCTAGCCATGTTGAGAAATATTTCCCTGAAGAGACTGGAGTGCTGAATGGACCACCATCTCTTGAATAGTTGCAGTTGTGATAGGATGCACAACTATTTCTTGTTGTGTCTTAGGAGCATCGATTAGTGAGTTGCCTTGTAATAATACTTTTCTAAGTTCAGCCATCTTTTGAATAACCAATTGATTTTCCATTTCCTTCTCCTGAGAGGTCTTGTGGCTAGGAATCTAATTCCATTTCTCCTCCCTTCTTTGGATCTTCTTTATGCTCTTGAGACTCCTGCATGGTCTCTAAATGAGTGTGCACTTCACTCTCTTTCTCAATTTCTCCCTCTTCCAGCTCTTCAGTCTCTATTGTAGCTTTATCTTTCTCTTAGAAATGAGACACCTCATATGAAGTGAAGAACCCTCCATGGTAGCATCATGTTCTTCCTTGTTCGAGTTATTGAGGTTATTGATCATCTGATGATGGAGGAGGAGGATTTCTTGGTGGAGAGAAAGGAGGAGGGGGAGAAGGAGTATCCACCCTTATTGGAGGAAGAATGAATGAGGTAGGCTTCAAGGGTGGTAAGATAACTTTCACTTGTGTAGAAGGAATTTAGAGGGAAGGAGCAACAAATAGATGAAGATACCATTTTTTTGATGAGTGAGAGATTCACTCAAAGTGACTTCAAATTTGATGTTATTTTGGATAATGAGTGTTTTGTTCTAGGTTTTCTTGGTTGGTTGTGACCTTTAGACCCCTTACTACTTTCACTCGGTCCTTCTTTCCTTTTGGTGATTTTTTTCACTCATCTGCTTCATTATTGATTCTTCAAGACAATAACCTCTTTCAAGGATCCAATTTGAGGTGTAAACCAGGACCCTTGATGTTCTATCCTCAATTGTTTTAGCTTTATTTCTTATGGATGGGAGTGGAGCATTATCTCCTCCCATCTGATTATAAGAATCAAAATCACATTCCCATCATCATCTAGGAGATCCTTGGGAATATTTTAAACCAAAACTATGATTTATTGTACATCATCTACTATAATCTCTCCTTATGACTTCAAATTCATCCCAACAATCTATCCATAAATCTTCAAGTATCGGAAGACATGTAGTCTAATGAGACTATCTTTTGAGCAATATTCCTGAAGTCAAAATTTTTTTTGGCTTCATAGTCTTCTTGTTCATAATGATGAAACATCTCTTTGAAACATTCCTATCCTTGTGGATATTAGCACAATGATAATGACAAATGATAATTGGGAAGCTGACCATTGGTCTATGAAGTGTTGATTGTAGGTCATGTAGCTCCACTAGTTGTCTGCATAGTTCCAGTAGTATCCACTTATCATTGGGATATCTTGGGAGCTTAAGTGGTTTTCCTGAGAAACCACAACTATGAGATAAGTGAAAGAAGAGAATTGAATGAAGATACACCCATATTGAGTAACTGTGTTCCATGCTGCATCAGTCACTCTTTTTTCTTACTTTAGTATTGAGCTAGAAAATAATGTCATAGAAAAATAAATCATTTACTTTCCTATATTTCTTATAATATTTTGTCAATACCAACTGAGGGTAATACTCATACAAGTTCTGAAGAAAAAATTCCTTTGTGATGCAACCTAGAAAAAGTACCATTTAATGCTGCAGCAACATACTAGATAAGAGGTCATCTTAAAATTGAAATTTTGTCTAACTCTTTCACAATTTGATGATCAATATTGACACTTATCAACTCAGCCCAATTAATCATTGCATTGGTCTTGTTAGTCTCAATTGTTTTGATGAAATAGTACATCCAAGTGGAGAATTCTTGGCATTATTTTCTCCATTAATTCTACATAACAATTGTTCATGTCATCAACCTCCTGTACAAATTGATCTCATAATGGTTTTAGGAAACTTGGAAGCTTGCTTAGGTTTCTTCAAATAGTTAAGATTCATGATCTTAATACAATCACCTGGATTGTCCTCCCATTTCTTAATGGCCTTCTTCATATCTATATCAAACACTTTTTCCTTTGTGGGGATATTTAAGCTATAATTGAAAAATTGAGTGTCAAGCCTCACTACCAGATTACCTGATGTATCCTTGACTGATCTTGATAAAGGATCATAATACTTGGCACATTCCAAGAACAAACTTAGGTAATCGAGAGAACTAGGAAAAACTTCTAAATCAATCACTTTGTAGTTAGTTAGCTTGCATAAGAGGTGTTTTCCTTAGGCCTTTGATCTTTCTATAAGCTCATATGTGGACACATGCCCCATATCTTGTGTCACTAATTTCAAAAATTTAGATGCCACACAAGACTCAATAGGATAACCTTTATACTCATACTTCATCTTACCCCCTTGTCTCACTAGTTGGCCTAGATCTAGACTTTCCCTTTCCTTTCCTATCCCAGTGGTTTTCAATCAATAACAAGGTTGGGGTCTTCTTGAATGATAAAACTTCCTCTACTTCCAATGACTTCTCCTTTGTCTCAGTTGATCCTTCTCTTGCCTCAACATTTTCTTTACTTTTCTTCAAACAACTGTTGCAATGTTAGCAACAATCCCTGCTTCAAATGTAGAATTCAAGTTAAACTAAGAGAATTCAAGTCCATGAGCATATCTAGATCTAGTCTAGTCATGAAAGTACATAAAAATCCTTCCAGAAATGAATTTTTAAGCTTACAACAAGTGAGCTAGTAAAACAACTTGTTTTATAATGTATTGTGGGGTTTTTAGGGTGCTCTTGCTTAAAACTTTGAGTAAGCAAGTAATGATGGTTTTTCACACAAAGAAGTGAGGAAGTAAGGGCATCTAGAACACCATAAAGTATGGTAAGTAATGGCCTCTTGAAAACCCACAAAGAAGAATACTTAAGTAACAAGGGTTTGGTTTAGCAAAAAACACAGTTGAAGTAATGAGTAACTGAAAACCTGTAAAACACTAAGGAGTAGTGAAGGGTTAAAAACCCACAATGAACAAGTCTTAAGAAGAAGCAACTGAGAATCCCACAATGAATGGGAAGTAAAGAGGTTTCAAAAACCAACAAAACAAAGGAAGCAATGATGGTTGGTTTAACAAAAATGAAAGGGAAGTAAAATAGTTTAGAACAATGCAAGGCATTTCTTAGGAGTAATGTAGGATCAATTTTCTGCAAAGAAGGAAGTAATGGATGTTTAGTTTTCCCAATCAAGCTAGGGAAAAAACCAAGGTTCCTCAAATGGTGAAATTGGGGGTATTTTGTCACAAAAGATAACAATGAATTTCACTAAGTGAACTAAAACCCTAATCCACCATCAATGGAAATGACCTAATTTCAACAATTTCTCAAAACCAAACAACAATATAGATAAGTGCAAATGTCCAAATGAAGGAAAAGAAAAACTAGGAAAAATAACAATGAAGAAGAAGAAAAAAAACAGAAAGAAGGAAGAAAACAATAAACATACCTTTCTTGCAAATGGGTCGAGGTCGGATTGCTCAAAACTTCTTCAATTGGCAAGCATGAGGTTGTTAGGTTCACAAGTCAAATTACTTCTCTCTGAGTGAATAGGATGCATGGAAATGATGTGGAATAACTTGACCTTTTAAATATTCCACCTCATTAATAAGCCTGGTATGGATGCCATGTCATTATGTGGGTTTGGAAAATAACTTAGCTTATTTGATTTTGAAGTAACAAGTAATCGCAAACCTGATTGGGTAGTGCTTTGCGGGTTTTTTAGACATGACTTTACTTAACTACTTTTTGTTTGAAGTAAGTAAAGTAGTTTGAGAATGCTTCGATAAACTAGGTCTTCAGTTATGTGGTGTTTAGCATTTGCTTTACTTACTTAATTTTCCAAGTAAAGAAATGTTGATTTATCATAATGAGGGTAGTAATGGTACACTGATTCTATGTAAAGAAGGAGTGGAATTTCTTTGGTTTTGGGGTTTGGTGGTTACTTTGCTTGATAGTGGTAAAACAAGTAAAGTAGGCCCAAAATCATGATAAACTAAAGGCCTTAGTTATGTGGGTTTTGAGCATTACTTTACTTATCAAATTTTATAAGTAGAGTGGCATCGATTTAATGCAAAGCTTGCAGTAAGAGAACTTTGTTTTAACACAAAGAATAAATGGAGTAATAGCTAGATTTTGTGAGGGTTTAACAACTACTTTTCTTGTTTTATTTAGTGAAGTAAAGTGACTTCAATTTAGCGCAAATAAGGCAATAGTGAAAATCGGGTTTTGGAGGGTGAGCTACTACAACTTAGAAGTAAAGTAATTTGAGAAACTTGATTGCTTAACAGAGTAAGTACTTAGATTTTTAGGGACTTTTAGGCATTTTGGGAAAATGGGTATTTCTTCAACTACTTCCAAGCAACCTCTTGTAACCTTTTGGAGAATTCTAGAGAAATATGAACCCAAATGAGTTAAGGTAATAACCTAAACACAACTAAGACTCACATAAGGAGACACAAGAAACATGAACACAAATCTTCACAAGACTAGAAGACTTAAAATTTTAAAGGGGTACCCCAAAATTTCTAAGTGAAATCTTGGGGACACTAGTTGGCTCCATCTATGGACATCTTTATTTTTCCAAAATAGTAGAAATGAAGATGAGATCCCAACATCTCGGTTTCAAGTCTTGTTCATTGGGTTTGGGGTCACAAGAAGGGAAACACAAAAAAGAAAGACACAACACAAAACACTTGAATTTATTTATATACATACATGTTTTACCCTAGAATCATCAATTCCTGAAGAGCTTAAAATGTTTACCCATTGTATGGAAATGGAATTCAACTCCATCTTGGTAAGCTAGGATGAAACTATCATTTCAGCAGCTCTCGTGATCATGAATGGTCCTTTCCACAATGAATCAAACTTTCCATGCATGCCCTTTGGCTCATTTTTCTTATCCCACAAGAGCACCCAGTCTCCAATCTCAAACTTTCTATCTCTGGCCTTTTTTTCAAATACTACCTTAACCTTCCTTTTTTGATGCTCAACTAGTTTTTCAGCTACCTGAAACATGAGCTTCTTATAATTCAGATAAGTACATGATTATTTTTTCAAGTGCATCCTGATAAGTAACATCCTCCAAGGATTTTGTCAGTTGTAAAGAAGGTAGTTCAATGGTAATAGGAAATTTACATCCATCCCATACAACAATTGAAAAGGTGACATACCTATAGCCTTTTTGGGAGTAATCCTATCAGCCCAGAGTGCATCAAACAACTTCTTGTTCAGTCCTTTGATTTTCATCAGTCAACTTCCGCATGATTGTTATCAAGTTTTTGTTACTTGATTCAGCTTGTCCATTTCCTGAGGATAGTAATTGGAAGAATGCACCAAAATGGACACCATAAGTGTAACAAAAATCAAAAAATCCTCAGAAGAAATATTGGAAGCATTATTTGTGACTATCTTGTGTGGGACACCAAACCTTACAATTATGTTTTCTTTGATAAAGTTACACACTTCTTCAGAGGTAGCGTGTTTGATAGGAATGGATTCTACCCACTTACTAAAATAATCAGTGGTTGTGAGAATGTAATGGTGACAAAACTTGATGGAGGATTTAACATACCAATGAAATCAATACCCCATTGTTGGAAGGGTTCATTTATCACAAATAGTTTTAAAGGAAAAGTTGGAAGCTTCATCCGTCCAACAAATTGTTGACATACTTGACACCTAGAAACCCATTCTGCAGTATCTTGAAAAGAGTGGCCAATAATACCTTTCTCGAGGATCTTATGTGCAGTGAATCTAGCTGAGAAGTGGCCTCCACATAATTTGTCATGGAACTATTCAAGCAAATTCTCTTTGTTGAGTTTTGTCAACACATGGAGAAAACACCATCAATCCCCTTCTTGTATAAACCATTGTCCCAAAGGACAAAGTCCTTTGAATTTAGCTTGATGGTTCATTTTTATTTACATGTAATATTATCTAGGAATTCTCCATATGTGAGGAAGAAAGAAATCTTACTATACCATTCATCCACCAAGTTCACAAAGAGAACTATGGGCATGTCTTCATCAATTGTTTCTTGGAGTGGAGAAGTCCCATTCATCTCTGGATCATCATGCTTTCTTTCATTCATCAATTGAAAATACCTCTACCTCTTACCATATTAGTTGGATTTATATCTAGATCATATTCTTACACTTTGGTGACCCAAGTGCCTCTTAGAAGCCCCATCTCTTGTTGTGTCAAGATAGATTTAACTGCATAGTGTCAAGAACATATACAATAGTATGTGATGAATAATGTAGTACCTAAATGCTTTGCAAGATTTGAAAACCATGTATGCATGCTTTTCCATAGGGTGTATTTTAATTCATAATATTTTAAAGGCATACTCATGAAAGAAATGGGGGCTTCAATGTTCTCTTCATTCTTTTACATTAGAAAAGTGGACATAGTGTGCTCAAAAGAATAACATTAGAGGATGAATTCCTTACTAAAGTTTAGGTGACACTAGCACAAGAGCTTATGATAAGAGCTACTTTTATTATTTTAAATTCCTTTTCCCTCTTCATTCCACTTGAAATATTGATTCTTTTTCATCATGTTTGAAATATGACAAGTTAACTCAACAAATTCAGGGATAAACCTTTGAAGAAAATTTACTTTGTTGAAGAAAGAATGGACTCCCTTTTTTGAAGAAGGAACAGAAAAGTGTTAAATTTCTTGCACTCTTTCATGGTCAATTTTGGTTCCTCCTTTGAGAAAATATGACTAAAAGATTTCCTTTAGTTATAACAAATATGGACTTCTTGGGATTCAGGGATATCCCATGCTTTCTACACTTGAATGAAGACTTCTTCTAAATCAATGAAATGGATTACCTCTTTCTTTGGAGAAGATTGTCAAATCATCAAGATACACCACTATGATTTTATCTTTTAGATGAGAAAATTCCAAATCCATAGCCCCTCTGAAAAGTATCTCCAACATTGATCAACCCAAAAGGCATCTTTGGTAAGTGAATGTTCCCCATGGTGTGGTGAACGTTGTTTTGTATTGTCTTCTTTAGCCACTTGAATCTAATTGTACCCCAAAAAACCATCTAACATGGATAAATTTATGATCCTATAACTACCTAAAAGTATGATCCATGATGGGGATTGGGTAGTTATCTTTGAGTGATGCTTGGTTTAGATTACGAAATTCCACACACAAGAAGATTTTTCCATTTTTTTTTCTAACAGGTATAATGTTTGAAACCACATTTTGAATGATGAATTGGATAAATAATTTTTGCATCATCAACAAATTTTGAACTTTCACATAGATTGTACCTGAAATAGTTGGATTATGTCTCTGTAGCTTTTGTTTGAAAGGCTTTTATCCCTTTTTGTAATGGAATGTAGTGTTGTACTTCTTTGGTCTGATATGTCTTGAGGTCTTTGTAAGACCATGAAGACATCACTATAATTCATTAAAATATTTGTGAAATATTCTTGCTCTATCTTGAAACAACACTTACCAAGATTTACCAACTTGGGTTCATCATCTTGACCCAAATTCAAAGGCTACACCTCTGACGAAGAACTTTCACCATACTCCTTATTTTTCTTTAAGAACTGATCATGCTTATCAAAAATTTATTCTAAGGAGACTATACCTTTGGGGATATTATTACCTTTTAGTTGAATAATCCCTATGTTGTTATCATGTTCTAGATTAGTCTCACCAATTGTTGTTTGTCGTGGAGGTGAATTACTCCTTCAAAGTATAACTCATCAAATTTGTCTTGCTGCTCCAGAAATGTAACTATCTACTTTTCATCATTGAATACTTTCCATTGTTCAACATTATTTGGGACTTTTGGTGATATAATTTCTCAAATTTATAGTTACCTTGATGAAACATGTGAGGGTGGATGGTGATATGATTCAAGAACAATAAAAATTGCTAGTGAATTTCCTTGAATTTTGATCTCTAGGGATGAAGTTAATGGAGAGAGTTCTAAAGTCATGTGTATCAACATTACTATATCCTGTAGTTTCTCAGCTTTTCTTCTTGACTTGATATTGGAATCTTATTTTCTTTCATAATAGTTCAAAATCTCCTGTGCTTGAGTAAATTTCACTCCCATCTTCTTTGGCTTGTTCCATTCCTAACAACAACACTTCATACTCTATGTTATATTGTTAGTATTTTCAAACATTAACTTATAGGAGTAGGGATGTACCTTCCCTTATGGAGATATTAAAACAATACCAACACCTGATCTAAAGGAGCAACAACTACCATCAAACTCTAGTGACCATATTTTTCTTCCTATAAAGGTAGGTCTTGGATCTTAGTCTCTTGGACTTCTTTTTCCATCTCTAAGTAATAGACCCCATGATCTGATTCTTGGAAAATAATTTGAGACCTTGGGTCTTCTGATTTCATTATTATATACTTTTATTTCTTTTTGGGTTCCAATCTTTGATTCACTCCTTTAATTGGGATGTGAGCACATGACCAATCCATTTTACTTCTCCACCCAACTCTTTAGAAAGTTCTAAGTCAACAGAATTCCATAGGACATGAGGATGTCTACTACCAGAATAGTCATCTTCAATCTCTTATCACGGAAGGCTGCCAAAAAATCCTGAGCATCTTTAATTTGTCCAATCAAAGGGACTTTCCTTTCCATTGAATAACATCTCCCAATTTTCTTGGTCAATGAGACCAAGAGCATTACAAGAGGTTGGCATATACATTATCGAAGGCCTAATCTAAAATGTAATTACTCAATTTAAAACCATTAATAAGAAAAGATACATAAAATAGCTCAATTCATTTTGGAAGATGTGGGAGCATCAATTACAATGTTATTCTAAGGAGGGGTATTTTTGGGATTAGGAAAAATGTCTTTTGTTGCAGCATAAGGTGAATTATTTTGATCTAATGCTCGTAACATACTTAAAAATTATATTCAATTGGGGAAAGCTCTTAGGTATTTAGCTTATGAAATTTGAATTTTTTTCTCTTAATGTGATCTATGATGTCAAAAGATTTCAAAAGCATTTAATGAGCTTGAGGAACCATATCTCATTAACCTCTGAGGTTGAGTAGAAGAAGAACTTACTTTCTTGTTTCTTTGAGCTAGGAAACAAGTAGGGGACTACCTCTTTTGAGTATGGTTACATTTGACCTTGGTTCATCTCTTTCCCTTCTTTTTCCACTTGAAGATGATTCACCATTTTGATTTTCCTGAGATCTTGTAAACACTACGCATAAGTGTGACCATAATCATCTTCAAAAGTTTCATAGTGGTCATTATCCGATTCATAGTCTAGGTAACCAATGTTGGAGTCACCAACAGGGTCTACAAAATATTCATCTTCAAGAAGATCACAATCAAAAAACTTGATCTTCCTCATTCATCTCTACATTATTCATTTGTATAGCCTCAATTTCTAGGCTTTAAGGAGCAAAAGCAATGTGGTTCCGGTTATTATTTTGATTTTTAAAATTTGTGTAGGAGAAGTTCTAGAAGGAACACCATTGTTTCCTTAAGCCATTTGTTTCTTCATTTACATCATGTCATTAGCTAATATTTGCAATAACGGATCTAGATGTTTTGGTTGAGGTTGTTCCTTCAACTTTAGAAGTTGAATGCTTAATTTTACCCTCTCTGATGAGGTCATCTTCTAATTCAATGGAAATTTTTGAGCTACCACCAAATTATCCGGTTGTGTTCTCATGAAACGATAACCAACCTCTAGAAACAAAGCATTAATGAATAACACCTTCTTATTTTCATCACTAAGAGCAGTAGTAGTAGGAGGAATTTTGTAAAGTATCCTCTGGAACTTAGCAATGAAATCCCTCATATTTTCATGAGGTTCTTTTTAAGTTGGGCTAGTTGAGTAATCAAAGTACAAAATTCTTCAAAAGGTTTAAATATTTTCAAAAATTGATCCCACATAGTAGTCCAATTTTTTATGGTACCCAGAGCTAATCGATAGAACCATTCTCTAGCTAAGTCATGCAGAGTCTCTATAAAGAGTCTAACCAACACATCTTCATGTTCCACAACAAGCAATCCATAGATATAAAGAAAGTAGCCAAGTGATCATCAAGATTTTTTTTCCATCTCCATAAAATTTAGGAAATTATTCCTGGAACCTTTAGGTAACTCATGGAGATGAGGCATTAAATTCAAATTTCCAAAGGCTACACCCCATGGGACAGGAGGTTGTTGAGCCATTCTAAGAGGAAAAAACAAATGAGGATTAATGTTTTGAATGATACCAACTACCGGGATGTTTCACATTTGGTTTGAAGGAGGGTTCTACACTCTTCCTATGGGTGAGAGACTTTATTTACGTGTTCTTGCTTGAGGAGGTGATTGAAATTGAATTTCTCTTGCAAATGGAAGAAATGGTCAATCTAGCCTTGAGCTTTACTTGCACGGGTAAATGGATGATTTTCCATAACAAAATATTGGTTGAAAAACAAGGATGGGTGCTATAAAATTTATTTTTATAAGGGAAAGACTTAGTCTATAAGTGCACAACAATGTGATATGAAACTAATTTTGGGTTTTGAGCTAAGAGATAAATGAAGCCAACTTTAGTTCACACAACATAAATATTTAAATCAACAATATATCTTAAAAATAACATCACGGGAGTGCATGAAAATTTAATTTTTTAATTAAATCGTAAGGTGTTGAGTTTAAAGCCACCCAAAAACTTCAGTTAATCCAAAAATTACTCAATTTTACTTCTTTTTAATTATTTCATGGGAAAGAAAACCTCAATGTTTTAATTGTTCATTCCACAAAAGAGTTTCCAAAAGCTGTTGGCTAGATTTTATACATGCACAAATCTATGTAGTTGTGGGATAAATCCCCTTCATTTAATGGTAAAAATACTATATGATATATTTATTTATTCTAAAGCCTATTAATTAATTTTTTGGGTATTACTTTAATTATGCAGCTCATGGACCATAGCCAAACAACACTATAGCAAGTAAGCAATTGTATGGAAAAGAAGTGATTAAGAGAAGTGGAGAGAGAATGCGGGGAATAGTAACAATGGTGTCCAAAAATATTTCACTTAGAAATTTTGGGATACCCCTTTTAATTTTTCTGATTTCCCTAGAATTCTCTAGAAGGTTGCAAAAGGTTGCTTGGAAGTAGTTGGAGGAATACCCATTTGCCAAAAATGTCCTGAAGTTCTTAAAAATCTAATTACTTACTCTGTTAAGTAATTGGGTTTCTCAAATTACTTTACTTCAAAGTTGCAGTAAGTCGTCCTCTAAAACCCAATTTGCACTACTTCGCGTGTAGCATATTTTCATAGTTTCCTTTACCCCTTAAAGTAATTAAGAAACGTTGCTCAAACTTTCTTATTCCCTTATTTTCATTAAAACGAAGTTAGTTTACTTCTAAAAGTAACTATGTAAAGCAATTGCAAAAACCCAAAAAGAAGCAAAAAGAATAGAATAATGTGGAAAAATGAAGTTACTTTACTTATAAAAGTAACTAAGTAAAGTAGTTGCAAAAACCCACAAAGAAGGAAAAATAAGAGAGTAATGCAGAAAAATGGAGTTAATTTACTTCATAAAGAAACTAAGTAAAGTTGTTTCAAACACCGCAAGAAGAAAAAATAAGAAGTAATGTAGAAAAATAGAGTTACTTTACTTCATAAAGTAACTAATTAAAAAGTTGCAAAAACCGCAAAGAAGGGAAAAATAGAATAATGTGGAAAAATGAAGCTACTTTACTTATAAAAGTAACTAAGTAAAGTAGTTGCAAAAACCCGTAAAGAAGGAAAAAGAAGAGAGTAATGCGGAAAAATGGAGTTACTTTACTTCATAAAGTAACTAAGTAAAGAAGTTGCGAAAACCCGCAAAAAAAAAAATAAGAGAGTAATGCAGAAAAATGGAGTTACTTTACTTCATAAAGTAACTAAGTAAAGTAGTTGTAAAAATCGCTAAGAAGAAAAAAATATCAAAGTAATACGGAAAAATGAAGTTACTTTACTTCTAAAACTAACTAAGTAAATTAGTTTTAAAAATCCATAAAGAGGAAAAAAAAGAAGAGAGTAATGCGGAAAAATTAAGTTACTTTACTTTTAAAAGTAATCGAGTAGAGCATTCCAATAATTCCTATACAAAGAAAATTTCAACAACTCATTACTTCATTGAAGTAATAAGTAAAGTAGTTACTAAAACCTGAAATACAAAGGAAAGCAGTAATGGGGGGTCAAAAACCCGATTGGCCATAACTTTTGCTTAAGTGCTCCATTTTTGAGATTGTGGACTTTCTAGAAATATTTCGACCTCCTCTACATCATGGAATCCAAAAAAATCTAATTTTGGAAAGAGTATCTGGGTATAATAAACTCCTGACATGAAATGAATAGTTTGAGGAATCATTGCTACCATAATATGGGTAGATTTCTTCTCCAACATAAAAAAATTGGAAAATCCATATTGAGGTTTTTCAACTAGAATTGTTTCTTCTTCTTCTTCTTCTTCTTCTTCTTCTTCTACTACTACTATTACTACTATTACTACTACCACTTATTTTTCTGAAAAATCTAATGAAGTTATTGATTTTAATTGTATAACTTAAGTAATCTGTTAAAATCAATTACTTCAAGTTGTTTGAAAAAGTTAGTTACTTATAAATAGGTGGCACATTAGAACATTCAAATATCATGCATACAAAAAGAGAGATATTCGAGGAGGAAAATGTTGAAATTCTTGCAGTTTTGTAGCCATCATGTGTGAAAGGCGCAATTAATTTATCATATTTTTATCTTCTTTCTATATGCTTTAAATAGAGAGAGAAACCTGCAAGAAAAGGAGGATGGACCTTTCGGCAACTAGTTATTATAATTTTATGCAAAAATTTAAAGATCTCATATTTTGTGTCGAGACTCTAGAATGTTCTTTGTATAAATTTGCTAGAATTAAATAAGAAGAAATCAGATTTCTGGATAATTTTGTGTTTGATAAGTCTTGTTGTGCGTTCCGTGAGGATTTTATGAAAAAACTTTGTTTTACTTTAAATATAAATCTGAATCAATTTATTTTTCATCTACTAAAACTATGACATTTTTAAAGTATTCATTTATTCTCTATGGCTACAATAAGATCTGTGATCTACTTATTACAAAGTGCATTCTCTCTTTTTCTCACTTTTGTTATACATCTTCTTTTCCGCACAAATTTTCCAAACACAACTACTTACTTCTTTGCAAAATTTTAATTTGTGGTTCATGAGCCCTATAATTAAAGTAATACCTATAATATAAATTAATAGGCTTTAGAATAAATAAATAAATCACATAGGATCTTCACCATTAAATGAAGGGGATTTATCCCATGACTTCCTAGGTTTTTTCTTGTATAGAATCTAGCCAACATTTTTGCCAATTCTACTGTGGAATGAATAATAAGTGTTTATTTCTTCCTATCCTGTGAGTCTGTCAAATAATAATAATAATAATAATTTGGTGACTCAGTATCTATTTTTTCTATTATTTCTTTCTATGTTTAAACTATCAAGAATGGTGTATACTAAAGAATAATACTCTACAAATAGCTTTCATGGTTGTGCAACAACCGCAAGCTCGATTCCTTGGGTCTAGCTATTATCCCTCTTGAATTAATTTAGTCGTTGTAATAATTTTAGCGTGGATCACATAAAATTTCCCAAAATTCAATGGCAACAGAAGCAATACCCGAATTAGCAAATAGTTGTTAGAGTAGGTATTTACCTTAGCTCATGTTCACCTAGGTACATTATTTACCTTTATTGTATTTATCATCACCCACTTATGTGTGTGGACATTTCTTTCATCTTATTTAGATATTAGGAAATATTATCTAGTTGTTAGGTACAGTTCTTTCCTTGATCTATGGTATTGACTAGATCCTTGATGTCTAGTTCTCTCATAAATCTACGGACTTAACTAGTTCTTTGATGACTAGTTCTTTCCATGATTTATGGCTTGATCTATGACCTTGACTAGTTCTTAGATTGTTATTCCTTGCCTATATAAGTAAGGCCCATTCTTATTGTATTTCATTGAGTTCCATAATAATATATGATATTGTTGTTTATTTGTTTGCAAAGGTTTTATGTAAAGTTATTATGATGAATTGCTTTCATCTTATTGATCATGGTGTTTGATTAGCATCTGTGTTCTTGGCTTGAGTACGATCCGATTATTGTTCCTTTTATGGTATCGAGAGATGCATGACTTGCTTTGTCACACTAAAAGCTCGAACTTATGGTGGAGAGGGATCTCATCATGTTAATCAGCTGCTACACCAACACCCTCCCGCACGATGGAGCTAGGTATACACCCAATCAATCCCAACAACATTAGGAGGAAGTGACACCGAAAATTTCCCAGGAGGTCACCCATCCCAACACTACTCTGGGGATGGCACTCTTAACTACTCGGTATTAGAGCATGACTTCTGTCACACCAAAATCTCAAACTAGTAATGGAGAGGGATCTCATCATGTTAACCAGCTGCTACACCAACACACCCCCACACGATGGATCTAGATGCAACCACGTGAGCCCTGAGCCCACCATGTATTCACCAAATTAGGTCCAACAACATTAGGAGGCAATAACATTGGGACTTCTCGGGAGATCACCCATCCTAGTACTACTCCGTGGTCGGGCACGCTTAACTTCCCGGATCGATACCATGTACAATTTCAGCGTGGATCACATAAAAATTACCCAAAATTCAATGGCAATAGGAAGAAACACCCGAATTACCAAATAACTTCATTTTTGTAGCTTGTGGAGTTATGGGAGTGCCTCATGAAGATGTATCTATTCGACTGTTTGTTGAGACACTTGAGTGCTTTGCTACATAATAGTTTTATCACCTTCCACATGCATGTATCACCAATCGGGATATTATGAGAACATGGTTTTATCACCTTCCACATGCATGTATCACCCACTTACACCTAACCATCTTTCTTACTTTAGGAAGAGATACCAAATCCCAAGTATGATTCTTCATCAAATAAGAATACTCGGTTGCCATCGCATCATCCAAATCCGTATCCCATAAGCATTTGAAAAATACTATGGATCCTTATAAACTACTAGACACAAAAGTCCAAAACTTGTAGA
Source organism: Taxus wallichiana var. yunnanensis (assembly GCA_018340775.1). Classification (NCBI taxonomy): domain Eukaryota; kingdom Viridiplantae; phylum Streptophyta; class Pinopsida; order Cupressales; family Taxaceae; genus Taxus; species Taxus wallichiana. The sequence goes on from CM031237.1 coordinate 322,382,426, forward strand.
ATGTGCGTGATGATTCTCGTTATTCAAAATAAGCCCCTTGGTTATTTTTGGCTAACTCTCTTTCATTTCTTCCTTTCTTGCGCCTCAGTCAATTTTTTTCCACTTTTTAGGCACTAAGTTTTTTCTAGAAATGGATTCATCGGATAGAGAATTTCCTCACCTTTCCAGAAAGGTAAAATTTTCCTTCTAACTCCATGTATTTTGCAAGTTATGGCTCGGCGGAGTTTTTGAGGGAAATTTTCCCTAGGAAGGTCCGCAACCAATCAAAATGTGCCACGTGGCGGCGGAATGGCAGGTCGGTGGAGGTAAGTTAGAAAATTTTCAAAGGGCTCGGCAGGGGTCGCAAATAAAATTTTTGGCCCGAAGTCCCGCGAACCAATAGGAGGCCACCACGTGTCCACGAGGCTTGGGAAGTCGGAGGGGCACAAAAAAATTTGGTTTTTCACAAAAATAGTTAAGGGTGAAAAAGGAAAACCCGGCACCAAGGCCTGTAGCGAATGAGGAGGCACCATGTGGCATTGGAGGTCGGACCGAGAAGGGGGCGAGAATTAAAAATTACCAAAGGATGGTGAAATAAATAAAAATTTGATTTAAACCCGCGTACCAAAAATGCACCACGTGTCTTGTTCTCGGCGGAGGTCGGGGCGGAGGAATTGACATTTTCACCAAAGTGTAAATGGTAAAGGGAAATATTTGGTCCGCAGGCCCACCAAGGAGAAAATAGAAAATTTGGAGAGAAACCCCACCAGCCAATAGGAGGATGACACGTAGCGGCGTGAGTGCGGAGCGGCGATTTTAGAATTTTTCCAAAATGCAAAAAGGGCGTAAAATGGTCGTTTGGAGCCCTGTAGACCAATTGGAATGTGCCATGTGGCATTGGATTGGTAGGGGCAGAGTTTTTGGGAAAATTTTCCCAAATTCTAAAAAAAGGGGAAAATTTTGGTTTCACCGCTAACCTAATTTTTGCAATCTTTTTTTGCCCTAAATATTCGCAGGGGCATATCTTTCAATCTAGAGCTCAATTTTTCTCGATTTTGGTGTCATTGGAAAGATATTGAAGTCCTCTACATGATGGAATCTTCAATTTTGTTTTTGGTGGATTTTAGTGAGAGAAAATGAGAAAATGCCTCTAGCATGGGGAAAAGAGTAGAACCGACATTCAACCACCATTTTTAATGCAGTATGGCTTCCATTCTTCTCCAGCATGGTTGAAAATCTTGGGGAATGAAATTTTAAGGGTACCCATGCTATTTTGATGGATTTAGTTGGTGGTTGAATCATTCCTTTCATTTTTCCCATGTTTCTCCTTCCGAGCTCAAGTTTTCATTGTTAAAAGCCAGATTTGGCTCATTTGTAAAGGTTGGACATTTTTTTATGTTTTGTAGGCTCCCTCCTTCACCCTGGAAAGTGAATTTGTGGAATATCAAACCTTTTTGAGGATTGCAACATGTTTTTCCTCCTTGCTATTGTAATGCACTGTATTTAAAAATGGAAATGACAATGCAAGCTCTGTGAATGAGTTTTCAATCCTTTTCTTGTGTTGTTTGCTTCATTTTGATCCTTCATTACATTTTAGAAATTTGTGCATGATGTGTGTTGCATTTTTATAATCTGTGTCAATTTGTAGAACTAGATTTCCATCACTCCTTTGGTGTATCACCTTGTAAGTTTTAGTTTTATCTTCTTTCCTTCTATCCTTGTCTCCTTGGCGAATTAGAGTAGGATTTTTAGTTAAAACCTCTACAAATTTCATGCATACATCTGATCAGAGGAGTAGAGGAACCAATATTTAATCTAGATATTTTTCCCATTTCTGCAAGTCCCACACTTGGGGAAAAGATTCAATGTTGTGCAATCACACTGGATGTCCATTATCAAACTAGAAATTTGAGAAAACATCCAGGGGTGTTGCTGATTTGCACTAACAGTTTTGGCATGCCTAGTGGGACCTTAGAGGTATTCATATTCATTAAAACAAAGTTGATGTGCATTTGTTGTAAGTTTCTTGCTTAAAAGAGCCCTGATTTACACATCTGGCGACTCCAAAGAGATAAAATCAACTGGTTTCAGCAGTCCAAGTTTGAAGATTCATGAGAAGGTTCCAAACAAGGGCAAGGTCAAGAGAAGAGTGATTATCTAAGTATTTGTAATTATCCCCAGGAAGAAGAGAGAGAGGAAGAAGAATTCAAAGGTCTCCATCTCCACCAAACATAACTCTATCAACTCCTCCACCTGGTAGACCTTTCACCCAATCAATAAGGGTTCTCAGGCCAATCAGAATGGCACAACACAACCCTTATGTCAACTTCACCAAGTAGCCCACTTTCTCTCAATGCACAAAACCTAGTTCCAGTTGCAACATTAAAGAACATCCCATACTTTACTGGGGAAAATTAGACCACTCCTTGTGATCATGTCAAAGACATTGCCAATGTTTGTGCAATCCATGAGATTGTTTAGATGCAAATTGCTTTGTCAAATTGTTGGCATCTTCATTCAAAGGGAAATTCTTTCAATGGTTCAGGAGCCTTGGAGCAAGCTCTATCCAAAATTGGAACTAGCTGTGTATAGCTCTCTATGAGCAGTTTGGAGAAAAGGGAGATAATTTGTTTCTATTGGAACAACTGACAACTATCAAGTGAGCTCTCAATGAGTAACTAACAGACTTCAATTTCAAATTTCAAAGGACATGGGATAGAATCCTAGTGACAATAAGGCCAACAGCTGAAGGTGATTTCTTATACTATCTCAAAGCTTTAAATTCTGATATTTCTATGTTAATCCAATCCATGGGAGGTGAAAATATACCTGCAACTTATAACATTACCATTAGGGCTAAGAATTGTTTGATCCAAGCTGGTAAACTGGCTCCTAGGCCTCCCATGCCCTTATATCCAAACTTGGAAATCCCAAGCACTAGTCAAGCACCTACTTTAGCTCCTATTCCCACTCCTAGAAATCAGATTTCAAATGAAACTTCTACTTCATCCTCTAGTGCCTCAAATGAACTTCAAGAAGTCATGAAACAATTACAAAATTTAGGCAATGAGCTGGTTACACTCAAGAGGCAGCAAGCCTAAAGTTTTAGACCTTCTTATTAGTCTCAAACTCAGCCTAATAGGCCACCCAATCCAACTGTAAATCAAAATCAAGTAAGGCCTCCTGCCAATAGACCATTTCAGCCCTATAACCCCAATGCTACATCTACCTCTAAAGCCTTAGTGCCAGTGCAAAATAATATAGCTCAAGAGTATGATTGGTGTTTCACAAGCAATGAACCTTACAACTAGTCTATGTGCTTCAATGGTGCTTTGAACCAAGATTTGATGGTGAAAAAAACGGCATAGAGAGTGAGGTGAGTCAAGAAACAAACCAACAACAAGGAACATCTCAGCAAAATACAACTCCAAATGAGACTACACTTGTGAACTAGCAGGCTGAAGATTTTTGTGGTATGAATCAAGAAATTTCTCAAAATGTAGCAGCTAACACACGGTAAAAGAAGAGGAATATTGGTGAAGGGAAATCATTAGCTCCAGGTGATCCACAACCTTCCATCACTCCACAAAGTGTTGGCAAGCAAAATGTAGTTCCAAATGTGTAAGGACAGCCCAAGCCACCTTCTAGACCAGCTCAAATGCCAATTGTTGCAGCCCATGTACAAGAAAAGAATGTGCAAAGCTAAGGGGAAACAAAGAGATGTTTCATCCCCATTTAACATCATTGAACAAATGAGGAAGACAAATGTGAATATATCTATGTGGGAATCACTATCCATCCAGGCCAAAGGGATCTACTACAAGCTGCCATGAAGAATTGGTCAACTTCAAATCAGTAAGCTCATATGTAAGAGAAGGTGCTCACAAATGTTGCTTAGTCTGAGGGGAATCTTGGAGTAAAATAAGGTAAAGTTTTGAAGCCCCCTCCATTCTATGTTTCATTGATAATTGGGGATAAACTAGTACACAATTATATGAATGATTCTGGGGCAAGTAGTTTACGTGATGCCTAAGCAAATAGATGATCAACTGGGCCTCCAATATGCAGTCATATCCAAAGGGGTGGTACAAATGGATGGGACAACAGAATAACAATAGTAGGGGTAATTAAATATTTGAGCCTCACTTTACATGCATGCCCCAATGTCACTGTTTTGCAAGATGTGTCAGTGATAGATTTACCACCACTTTTTGCCCTATGTTTGTCAAGGGATTTCATAGCTAGAATTGGAGGGTATTTATCTGTTGATTGGTCACACATGTTGTTCCAGACTAGATATGAAACTAAGGCCATAATCAGGTCTAAACCTATTGCAAACTTTCATATTGAGCCTCATACTCCAAGCCCAATCAATGCCAATTGTTCAACATTTGATCAAGAGGATTATCCAAGCATAGATGAAGTTGACACCAAAGTTGGAAGCATCCCAGATTTGAATCTTGATGAATGGGAAAGCAAGGTACATGCTTTTGATCCCTACAAGGAAATAGAAGAATATGAACTACGAGTTTATTACATGCATGAAGAAAATCAGCCTATTCTTAGCATCACCAAGCCAGACCATAAAGATGAAAATGAGGTATGGCAACTGTTCTTTGATGGATCAAGAAGTAGAAAAGGTGCAGGGGGAGCTATGCTTGTTTCACCTTAAGGAATTAAGTATTATTCATCTTTTAGATTTTAGTTTGCATGTTCTAACAACACTGCTGAATATGAAGCTTTGATACAAGGATTGCATTGGTCAAGAAAGAGAGGTATCAAAACTTACAAGTCTTTGGTGACAGTGAGCTGATTGTTAATCAAGTTAAAGGGCAACATGCTGCCAAAAATGACCTGCTCAAGTGTTATAAAAATAGGGTGTGGGACCTCATTGAGGATTTTGAAGGCTTTGGCATCAACTCCATCCCTAGGAAAGAAAACCAAGTTGTTGATAGGCTTGCAGCAGTTGGAGTAGCCTTTGATGTTGTGGAAAGTATCAAGGAAGATAAAGTGCAGCCAAACATTCATGTGATTATAAGGCCATCAGTGCTAGACAATAATGTAAGTTGGCAAGTGTTTGAAAGTGACCAACAAATCATCAATTTCTTGTAAGAAGAAGCTGAGTTCTCAACCAAAAATCAGGAAAAGTTAGAACAACAAGTATGGTGATCAAGTGGTACAACTGAGAACCAACAAACGCCAAAAGGACTTGTCACTTTGGAGTCCATCTTTAATCCTAATGATCAATTTAGGAAGGAGAAAGAAAACATCCAAGTCAAGGGAGAAGATTCAATGCCCATCTTAGTGGGAGAAGGCAAATCACTTCAAATTGGTAAAGTGGCAACCAAACAAGAAAGGTATGAGTTCATGCAACTTTTCCAAGAGTTCCTAGATATATTTTCTTGGAGCTATGAATACTTGAGAGGTTTCAATCCCAAGCTAGCTCAACACACAATTGAATTGGATCCAAGTGCTAAACCCATCAAGCAAAAACAAAGACCGGTCAATCCACACATGGAGCCTCTCATGAAGAAGGAATTGAATAAGTTAATAGAGGCAAGTATCATATTTCCCATCAAGAATTCAAGCTTTTTTGCAAACTTGGTTCCAATTAGAAAGAAGAGTGGAGAAATCAGATTGTGTGTAGACTTTATAGACTTGAATAGAGCATCCCTCAAGGATCATTACCCACTTCTTTCTATGGAGCAGATTTTGTAAGTTGTTGTTAGCTCTTAGAGGTTTTCATTGCTAGATGGTTATTCAGGGTATAATTAGATCATGGTAAAGGAGGATGATTAATTCAAAACAACACCAAATGGGGAACCTATGCATATAGAAAAATTCCATTTGGGTTGTCTAATGTCGAACTACCTTCCAAAGGGAAATGGATATGGCGTTCGAGGGTTGATAAATAAAATAGTGCTGATATACCTAGACGATATTACTATATTTTCTAAAAGTGCATCAGATCACCTCTTTCATTTGAGACAAGTGTTCCAAAGATGTAGAAGATTTGGGGTATCCTTGAATCCCAAAAATGTATTTTCCTAGCTCATGAGGGAAAGCTCTTAGGCCACATTGTTTCCAAAGAGTAATTAGCAATTAATCTAGAGAGGGTTGAAGTAATAAAAGCACTGCCATTACCAAGTCACAAGAAGGCCCTTCAAAGTTTCTTAGGAAGAATCAATTTTGTTCAAAGGTTTGTTCCATACTTTGCAGCCCTTGTCAAGCCAATAAATATGATATTGAAGAAAAGTATGGCTTTAAAATGGAAATTTGAAGGTAAGGAAAGTTTTGAGGTAATCAAAGAGGATATCTCAGAAGCTCCAACTCTCATTAACCTGATTTCTCTAAGGATTTTATCCTTTATGCATTTGGAGGTGATGATACAATTTTTGCAATTTTAGTACAGCAGAACAAAGAAAATGCAGAGCAGCCAATTGCCTTCTTTAGCCAAAGCTTAGAGGACTATGAGGTGAGGTATTCCTTCATTGAGAAGCATGTTCTTGTAGTGATTAGGAGCTTGAAGAAATTTAAGCATCTAGTTTCAAACAACAAGGTTCAACTGTTGGTTTCTCATGTGGGAGTTAAGGACTTCCTCCTCAACAAAGACCTAAATGAAAAATGTGTAGGGTGGATTACTCATGTCATGGAGTATGAAATTGAGATAAAAGTCACCAAGCTGGTCTAAGGAAAGGGATTGTGTGAGCAGCTGGTCTTGAGAAAATCAATGGAAGCAAGCAATGAGAAGGATGTTGTTTTGGCATTGCAAGACAGCCAAAAACAAAGAAGTGTTCAAGAAGAGAATGGTGATATGCTCACTCCTTGCTGGACCTAAGACATAATTCACTTCTTACAAATAGTCCTATGCCCTCCAGAGATGAACAAAACCAAGAGAAGACACTTCAGATTGTAGGCTATCCCATATGCACTTGTTGATGGTGTCTTGTTCAAAAAGGATATAAATGGAGTGCTACTGAGATGCATTGGGACAAATCAAATTAAGAGAATGTTAGAAGAGTTCCATGGTGGATCAGCTTGGGGTCATTTTTCTCTAAGAGTGATAGCCCTCAAGATTATGAAGGCTGGCTATTATTGGCCCAAGGTGTTTAGTAATTATTATGCATGGATCAAGAGGTGTAAAAATTGTGCATTCTTCACAAGAAAGGAAAGATTAGTAGCCCTCCCATTGCGCCCAATTTCAGTTGACCAGCCATTCATGCAATGGGGTTTGGACCTCATTGGAGTCATTAACCCAAACTCAAGCCAAGGAAACAAGTGGATTCTAATAGCAATGAACTACTTCACCAAATGGACTGAGGTGGTGGCACTCAAAGAGGCAAATGAATCTAGCATTCTAGACTTCTATGAAGGGATAGTAACCAGATTTGGCATACCGCCACTATAATATTAGATAATGCATTGACATTCATAGAATCAATGGTAATCGAATGGATTGTTAAGAATGAGATCTATCTGAGCACTTCATCAAATTATTACCCTCAAGGTAATGGCCAAGCTGAGTCTACCAACAAGAACCTATTAAAGATCATCAAGAGGAATCTTGATGAAAATCAGAGGACTTGGCATACTAAACTGAAATCATCCTTATGGGCTGATAGGATAACTCCCGAGAGATCCGGGTAACTCTCCATTCATACTTGTCTATGAAAGAGAGGCAATCTTGCCTATGTCACTTGAGTTGCCAACGTTGGAACTCAAGAAGCAATTAGAATTGTTGGAGTTTGAACCCATGGAGGTTAGATATGTAGAATTGATGTAGCTTCAAGAAATAAAAGAGCATGCAGCCCAAACAATGGAGAAGGACCAAGCCTTGATCAAGAGAACCTTTGATAGGAAAGCTACGGCTAGAACCTTCCAAGTTGGAGATTTAGTGTTGAAATGGGATGCAGACCGAGCAAAACCATGAAGGAATTCAAAGTTTGATGCCATTTGGAGTGGCCCCTACATGGTCACAAAATGTAAGAACAACAATACCTTCCAATTGTCTACATTGGATGGTGAAGAACTACAGATTCCAGTTAATAGAATCCATCTAAAGCATTGCTACTAGAAGGTAACTCCTCACCTTGTACATATTAGCTTATATTTTCATTCCTCCAAGTGCTTGTGCACATTATTTTGTTGTAGCTTAGTTTTACATTTCCCTAAGTGCTTTAGCACAAGGTTTGCTGTCCCAAGGATGCATCTTTGTCATAGGCCATGCTCTAGATCAAGTGATGTTCTACTCTCATAATCTTCTTTCTAGAAATTTTCTAATGAGTTGATAGTACCAAGCAGTTAAGTTGATTAATCCATGCCAAATGGATTGCATCAAGTAGCTGATCATTCATCCCGCAAGTAGATGACCCCTCTGAGTCACCAAAATTGTTATCAAAAATAAGCCCCTTGCTTATTTTTGGCTAACTCTCTTTCATTTCTTCCTTCCTTGTGCCTCAGTCAAATTTTTACTCTTTTCAGGCACTAAATTTTTTCAAGAAATGGCTTCATAAAATAGAGAATTTCCTTACCTTTCTAGAAAGGTAAAATTTTCCTTCTAACTCCTTGTATTTTGCAAGTTATGGCTCGGCAGATTTTTTGAGGGAAATTTTCCTGGGAAGGTCCGCAACCAATCAAAATGTGCCACATGGTGGCGGAATGGCGGGTTAGCAGAGGTAAGTTAGAAAATTTTCAAAGGGCTCGATGGGGGTGCAAAGAATTATTTTGGCCAAAAGCCCCACGAATCAATAGGGAGGCGCCACGTGTCCATGAGGCCGGCGGGAGTCGGAGGGGCACAAAAAAATTGGTTTTTTGCCAAAAATAGTTAAGGGCGAAAAAGGAAAACCCGGCCCAAGGCCCATAGTGAATGAGGAGGTGCCACGTGGTGTCAGAGGTCATACCAACAGGGGTGGAGTTAAAATTTTCCAAAGGATGGTGAAATTAAAAAAATTTGATTTAGACCCTATGCCAATCAAAATGTGCCACGTGTCCTGTTCTCGGCGGAGGTCGAGGGTGCAGAGGGAATTGAAATTTTCACCAAAGTGTTGCAAATGGTGTAAGGGAAATATTTGGCCCATAGGCCCACCAAGGAGGAAATAGAAAATTTGGAGTACAACCCCGCCAGCCAATAGGAGGATGACATGTAGCAGCGGAGCAGTGGAGCAAAGAAAGCACGGAGCGATTTTGGAATGTTTTCCAAAATGCAAAAAGGCATAAAATGGTCATTTGATCCCGCAGACCAATAGGAATGTGCCACATGGCATCGTACCAGCGGGGTGGAGTTTTTTGGGAAAATTTTCCCAAATTCCAAAAAGGGAAAAAAAATTGGGTTTCGGCCCGCCGACTCGATTTTTGCCCTAAATCTTCAACGGGGCATATCTTTTGATCCAGAGCTCAAGTTTTCTCAATTTTTATGTCATTGGAAAGCTATTGAATTTTTCTACATGATGGAATCTTCAATTTTGTTTTTGGTGGATTTTAGTGAGAGAGAAAATGAGAAAACACTCTGGCTTGGGGAAAAGAGCAAACCCGACATTCAACCACCATTTTTAATGCAAAGTATGGCTTCCATTCTTCTCTAAAGCATGGTTGACAATCTTGGGAATGAAATTTTAGGGGTACCCATGCTATTTTGATGGATTTGGTTGGTGGTTGAATCATTCCTTTCATTTTCTCGTGTTTCTCCTTCCCGAGCTCAAGTTTTCATTGTTAAAAGCTAGATTTGGCTCATTTGTAAAGGGTTGGACATTTTTTTTTATGTTTTACAGGATCCCTCCTTCACCCTGGAAAGTGAATCTGTGGAATATCATACCTTTTTAAGGATTTCAACATGTTTTTCCTCCTTATTGTTGTAATGCACTATATTTAAAAAATGGAAATGATAATGCAAGATCTGTGAATGAGTTTTCAATCCTTTTCTTGTGTTGTTTTCTTCATTTTGATCCTTCATTACATTTTAGAAATTTGTGCATGATGTGTGTTTCATTTTTATAATCTGTCAATTTGTAGAACTAGATGTCCATCACTCCTTTTTTGTATCACCTTGTAAGTTTTAGTTTTATCTTCTTTCCTTCTATCCTTGTCTCCTTGGCAGAATTAAAGTAGGATTTTTAGTTAAACCTCTACAAATTTCATGCATACATCGATCGAGGAGTAGAGGAACTAATATTTAATCTAGATATTTTTTTCCCATTTCTGCAATTCCCACACTGGGGAAAAGATTCAATGTTGTGCAATCACACTGGATGTCCATTATCAAACTAGAAATCTGAGACAACATCCAGGGGTGCTGCTGATTTGTACTAATAGATTCCTAGTGGGTGGAAGATCCTCTATGAAAGGTGTTGCATGAATCGTAGTATGATCCCACTTAGGCATAGTGACAACATAAGTGGGAATATGATCCTCAACAACATCTATAACCTCCTCATCAATCTCCTAAAAGAAAGGATCCTCAAGATGACGTGAAGAAGAAGGAGGTATGAAAGAAGATGAAGAATCATGAGAAGTGAATCACTCATCAAAGTGAACATCCTGTTCAAAAATAACATCTTGTGTATTAGGATCTAAAATATTATAAGCTCTCATGTCCTCACAATACCCTACAAAGATCAAGGGTTTACTCTTCTTATCCAAAGTTGTACTTTTCTTCTTAGGCACAAAGGCCCAAGCATGGCTCCCAAAGACTCAAAAAAACAAGACATCTAGCTTAGTGTTGGACCAATTTTCCTCCGGAGTCAAATGCTCAAGTGCTCTGTGTGGTGTGTAATTCTAAATGTAGCTAGCACATTAATCGCTTCTTCGCCTAATAGATATGATGTATATCTCTAGAATGCATCATACAGTTAGCCATTTCCTTCAAATTTCTATTCTTCCTTTTCTGCTAAGCCATTCTATTGTGGAGTATGAGGAACAAAATACTAGTGAATAATGCCTTGAGTTGCCAAAAAGTTAGAAAACTCATTGTTGAAGTACTCCCCCCATTATCAGTATGAAAGTTCTTTATGCTACTAGAATATTGTTTCTCGACCAAAGCCTTGAAGAATTTGAAGTGTGAAAAAACATCGCTTTTGTACTTGAGAAAATAAACCCAAGTACTCCTCGAGAAATTATCTATTCAAAACATAAGTGCATACTTAGCTCCATTAAAATATGGGGTAGGAAAAACCATCAAGTCACTTATGCACAAACTCAAGTGGTGAAGAAGCTCTCTTAGAAAAATTCTTAGGAAAAGGATCTTGGTGTTGTTTCCTAATGCAAAACCATGACAAAATCCATTAAGACAAGAAACTCTAGGAAGACCATCTACCATACTATGAGTTCTCAACTCCTTCAAATATATGTAATTGAGATGTCCAAATATCTGTTATTAGCCCTCTTGAATTAATTTAACTGCTGCAATAATTTCAGCGTGGATCACATAAAAATTTCCCAAAATTCAATGGAAAAAGGAAGCAACACTCGAATTAGCAAATAGCTTCATTTTTGTAGCTTGTGGAGTTATGGGAGTGCCTCATGAAGATTTCGGCTGTTTGTTGAGACACTTCAAGGTGCTGCTACATAATAGTTTTATCACCTTCCACATGCATGTATCACGAACTAGGATATTATGAGAACATGGTTTGAAGCTAGATTCAAACCCGTAGAAGATTCAAATGCATTTATAGCACAAATCGTTCAAATGAAAAAATAGTTGCATGAACACATGAGGGATTTCATTGCTAGGTTCCAAAGGATTCTTTATATGATTGCACTTGCTTCTTACCTTAGTGATGAGAATCATAAGGTATTTTCATTAATTATTTGTCACCTAAATTTGGTTATCAACTGCATAGATAACATCTTGCTAACTTGTTGATACCTCAAAACATTTATATCAATGTAGAGAATGATATTATCATGGTAGGTAAAATCATGCATTCAACTCCTAAGGTTGAAGATTCTACTTCAGCTAGTACTTCTCATTTGTTGTTACAAATATTGGCAAATGATATGTTACGAGATAAATAAGTAGATTAAACAAGATAGAAATTCTAATCATGCTAGGAACATACCCATATGGAACCGCATTGTTGTTTCTCCTCAAAGACTAGTGATTGAAGTTGTCCCAAGGAGCAATGTAGGAGTGAATGAATAAGATCAATGTGCTACTGATTATGATCCACTAAGAGCATGATTTTTAAACCCCGCACGACAACTCCAACATTGGCTACTTAAACTATGAATCAAATAATGTGGTTGATTTCTTATCAGATTTGAAATATTTCCTTGAAGAAGAAGAAGTCACTGAATTCACTTCTTATGCATTTTCACCATCTATCTTCCCATACCAAGATCCTCTGGATACTGAAAACTCCCACAAATCAGCCATGGTTGAAATAGTAAAAGAAGAGCATGTTTCCCAAATTGTTCCACATAAGGAAAACCAAGTTGAATCAATTGCAAAAAAAAATCTTGATGGAATTGTAATTTTTTCTATGGAAGCGGAACAAGGATTACATCGATTTGTATGTAGCTTTATTCATCGAGATGAAATTCGACGGAGTTTCCCCATTCATGGAGATGGGATTCAAAGAAATGATCAAGTCATGAGGATTAGGCATTTCCCAATAAGATATTTGGCTAATTTAGAGCCACCTAAGAATTTGAAACCATTCATGCTTATTTCAAAGCATGAGGATGAACTTCAAAGCACACCAAAGATCAACCTCAGTTCCTCTCAAATCCAAATATTGAAAAAATGGAGTTATTTATTTTATTTTTTGTTGTTGATAATTTGGTGAGAATGGTGGAGAACTATCTTCATAACAAATTTTCACTCTTGCTAAGGACCATGTTCAAATTTTCACTCTAGGTTTGTTAGGAAAGGCAACTTTTTCTCTTTGTCTATTGTAGGATTCATTTGATCTTCCTTTTCCTATGTGTAAAGTAGAGTATGTAGTTTTTTTTTCAGAAAAGAAGTTATTTCATAGACTTTTCATGTTCTCACTTGAAACATGTATGATTTTACATGATTGTATATAGTTTTTGTGAGTTTTTGTTGTCATATTTTGTTTACTTCAGGATCAAATCTAATAGTCGGAGTAGTTTTTTGAGATTTATTTAGAGCTCTAAATATCATTTTGGCTAGCAATCATTAGTCGGTTCAATTTGGTGCCAATTAAATCATGGATTTAAAATGAAAATTTTCTAAGGAAAAGATTAATTTCTTCAAGGTTAAACTCGATTCCATAGCCCAATGTATAAGACTTAAAACCAAAGATATTGTGATCTCATCTCTGCTTTCTTCCATTCTTGCAGAAACAATTATTTCCATAGACAGAGCTAATTGGCGTCCCCAAATATTTCACATAGAAATCTTTGGATACCCCTTTTAATTTTTTTGCAAAGTTTTTCGAGAATTCTCCATATGGTTGCAAAAGGTTTATTGGAATTAGTTGGAGGAATAACCATTTACCCAAATTTCCTGAGTTCTTAAAAACTAAGTACTTACTGTTAAGTAATCAGGTTTCTCAAATTAATTTACTTGAAGTTGCGGTAAGTCTTCCTCTAAAACCCAATTTGCACTACTTCACGTCCGGCAGTTTTCATAGTTGCTTTACTCCTTAAAGTGATTAAGAAATGCTTCTTAAAAATTCCAATTTTCTTCTTTACATTAAAATGGAGTTAATTTACTTATAAAATTAACTAAGTAAAAGCGATTCAAAAACCTGCAAAGAAGGAAAAATAAGAGAGTAATGTGAAAAAATGAAGTTGCTTTACTTCTAAAAATAACTAGGTAAAGCGATTGCAAAAAACTACAAAGAGGGAAGAAATATGAGAGTAATGCGGAAAAATTAAGATTCTAAAAGTAACTAAGTAAAGCACTCCAAAAATACCTATACAAAAGAAATTTCAACAACTTATTATTTCATTGAAGTAATAAGTAAACCAGATGCTTAAAACTTAAAATGCATAGAAAGCAATAATGGGGGTCGAAAACCCTGATTGGCCATAAATTTTGCTCAATTGCTTTGATTTTCGAGATATTGGAATTTCTAGAAATCTCTAGAACTCCTCTACATCATGGAACCCAAAAAAATATTTTGGAAAGGGTATCGGGTATCAAAAATCCCGCCATGAAATGAATAATTCTAGGAATTAGTGCTTTATCGTAGTATGGGTGATTTCTTCTTAAACATAAAAAAGGTGGAAAAATCGGACTAGGAATTTTCAGCTAGAATGTTTTCTTCTTCTTATTATTCTTCTTCTACTTATTTTTTCGACAATGAATTAAATTAATCAAGATTAATCGTAAAACTTAAGTAATCTACTTAAAATCCATTACTTCAAGTTGTTTGAAAAAGTCAATTACTCATAAATAAGCGGCACATCATAATAGTTGAATATAATGCATACCAATTTTAGATATTTTTGATGAAAATTCTCAACTTCTTTTGTTTTGTAGCTAGCATGTGGGAAGGCATAATTTATTTATCATATTTTTATCATTTTTCTAGAGATCCAAAATTTTCTCGGCTATGGTTCATGAGCCTTACAATTAAAGTGATGCCTAAAATATATAATAATAGGTTGTAGAATAAATAACTACATCACATAAGAGATTCACTGTTAAATTAAGGGGATTTATCCCATGATTTCCTTGGTTTGTGTGTGTAAAAATCTAGCCAACAAATAGCTATACAAAAGAAACTTGTTTCCCAACAAGTAGATAACAATGTTCATTATATAAATCGAAATAAATGAATACTTGATGATTTTGTCAATTTCATAAAATAAAAAAATGCATTCAAATGGAAATTCAAGATAAAATAAAGTTTACCATAAACACCCACAAAGTGTGTACAACAATACTTTATAAGGCACAAAGTTATACAAAATCTTCCTTCTTCTTATTCTATCTCATTTGGTTTACAAGATGAACATATGATTACTTCAACACAACGTTTGAAATAACAATGAAAAAGTATAACAATAGTTTTTCCAAAATATTCAGATCCCTTTAATCGTAGGCCTCTCTCACTATTTATGGCACACATTTGGAGTGTTCGATAGTACTAAATAACTTTAATTTCTTCTCATGTTATAACATACTAGAAAGCAATTGAATGTTTCAAACAACTTCAAGTAATGGTGTTTAACCAATTTACTTCAGTTTTACAATGAATTTTAATTACTTTATTACATTATCAAATCATGAGAAGGAGAAGAAGAAATAAACAAGATGAAGAAGAAAAAGATAAATAAGAAGAAGAAGAGGATCTATTCCAGGTGGAGAGCTTCAGGTTTCAATCTTGCCTTCCTCCTTAAAAGTATCAACCTTGTTCTTCTCTCAATATTTGGCATATTGATCCAACATATATTTTATTACATTCTCATCATCCTTCGCAATGGCTTACATTTCTGCTTCGAATACAAGTATCTCTCTTTCCAATATTTTGCAACAACCTCTTACTTTCCCTATACTAGATGTAAGGTAATTGACATCTCTTGAAGCTTTTACGTTTCTCTAGTAAATCACAGTGAACACAAAGAAGTAACATTATTCATTTATTTTTGAAAGAGTTGAAGTAACTCTTCCATGAATTTTGGGGTCTTTGCAACATTTTAATTTGTAACATAATAGATTCGATCAGCTATCTCATTCATAGCTTGTTCTACCTCTCCTTCCAAAGAGCCTCATCTCTCCCATCATTTGATTAAGAATCTTCTTTCAAAACGAGAGAGTAAGCTCTTCTTATTTACCATTCTTTATAGACCCTTCAAGTACAATTTGTTATTCAATGAACATATTTTCTAGAAGTGATCGTATTGCTTTGAGGCTTTCTAACCGGAGCTCATAAATCCCACATTCATTATTAGCTTCCAGTCTCAAACTTTTCGATTTTATTCCATTTATCTTGAGATTATTTAATCTTGATTAGAACCTCTCTGTATTCTTCATTGGTTGTTTTGGAGATCCTTATTATCTACTCATCCACGGCCTTGGCCTTATCACCATTTTATTTCATTATAGTGATGACCTAGGGATTGACTTGCTTCCCTAATAGCATAGGTTATAAAGAGGACGTAGAAAATTTCGAATGATTTCACATAGCTTGGATTTTTTTCGTTAAACTTAGAATTTTTAGCTCTTTCTTCATCAAGCTTGAGGAAAAGACTATTAATCATGGTCGAGTGCATATTTTTTTAGCCCTTTAGTAGTAAATTCCCTAGAGGTACTTGTATGATAGAAAAGTGACAGGTAAGGATGAGAATCGACAAGTAACTTTCCCCATACCCAACCTCTTGAGGTCGTGCGAGAGGCAAGTGGTGGTTTGAAATGAGGGTGACTTAGATGATAGTCACATATGAGATTATGGCCATGTTTGTATGATAAAAAAGCAACATGAAAGGATGAGAATCGACAAGTAAATTTTTTCCACACCCAACCTTCCGAGGTCGTGTTGAGACAATTGGTTGTTTGAAATGTGTGTGGCTAACTATAGGAGGATCGATGACTAAGATTTGGTATTGTGATCTCATGGTAGCTGAATTGACAAAGGGGTGATTTAGAGGCTATGAACGGGTAGCGTAAATTCCCTACGGTTTGTTCTCCTAACTTGGATCTAAATATTAATCTAGTTTGAAGTCTCTGAATTAACTTAAACTTAAAATAATAATCTATGCTACTGTTGACAGGGAAACTAATCTAAAAAAAAAAATATATTGAAACATTACAATCTCAAAAACATTTAAAATATTTCTATACTAAAAATAAACAAGTGAGATAACCCAAAGTGTGATTATTCACTTGTGCAAATGTGTGAATCTAGATGAAAAACAACTAATTAATTCAATTGAAAACCTTCAATCTTACCTCATAAGTGAGGAACAAATCATAGCTTCTCATAAACTATCATTCCCCACAGCTTCCCTGGCAATGTTGAAAGTGAGCTTAACTGAAATGAAATGATTCACTACTCTATTTGATATGATGTAATTACAACTTTGACAATTCAAACCTAGAATTTACAAAGAAGAGGTAAATTTGGTCTGTTGTGATTCATCCCCTCAGTGTGATCTCTTTGTTCTTTCATGTTCACGTGAATCTAGAAGAATTAGGAGTGTAGCAACAACAATAAGAGAAGGAACTGGAACAATGGTAGCTTCAAGGTAAATTGAATGAAGTAAAAGTAGGAGAGGGATGACACAAGTGAACTGAGATTGGCCTATGCGATTCCTAGTAGGATCGTTATAGAAATGATAAATCAGAGAGAGAGAGGGGCCAGTAGCAGGTACTCAAACAATGCACAATAGCAGCTTCAGAGAAACACAACGAAGTACAAGTAGGAGAGGGATGGCGTAAGTGAACTGAGATTTTCCTATATGATTCCTAGCATGATCATTGCAAGTGTATAGTGAGGCATAACTAAAAGTTCAAGGTTCTAGTCCATGCTAGTGGGATTATTCTATGAAACTAGGACCTTTTCAACTAAATTACTCTCAACAGGAATAATGAATTGATTCATAAACAAGTTTGGGGAGAGAAAAGAAAAGAAATCTTTAGATCAAAAGGCCTCCTAGACTTAAGTGCAAACATGCTATTTATAGCATTTGCAATCACCAGAAGACAAGTTCGAATTGAACTCTTCTACCATTTAAAATGGAGAATTACTGTTACAAGGTGGTTGGAAACTTTAAACAAAACAAAAGCGGTTGAGAGTTGCAAGTGCAACTTGATTTTTCACTTCGACGAGTGCGTTAGAAGGTTCTAGAAAATGCAGGTAGGACCACCACCCAATGCGCAGGCGGTGGTTTCAGGATCGCCACCTTGTCGTGGGTGGTGGTCATGGGACCGCTTCGCAAGGCGGTGGTCCGACACTAATGACCAAAATGTAAGGAAAAAGAGGAAAGGAGTTCGAACAAATCGTGCAAAGTCTGGATAAGGTATTTTAGGATGAAAATGTGTATACGAGTGCACTTTCTAGATTCCGAACACTTTATGAAGAGATCTCGAATCATCATGGGGTTTCCATTGTTGGTGTGTGACTGTCCAGTCATCGTCCACATCACCTAGGTGAGTCATCTCGCCTTGCGAGATTCATAGGTCTTAGGAAGTCAAATGACAAGTGTCAGATTCTGTCATAGAATATGACATTGTCATTTGCGTCAATGTGTCATAGGAGTTACATTCCTTATTTGGAATTGTAACTCCTCTTCTAGTGGTGTCATATGCGTCAATCAACGTCATATGCGTCAATGGCGTCATTGAGTTCTTTCCATGTTTAGGCATGGGGTTACACAAAGACCCTATTTGTACTTCCTATTTTTTGATCTATGAGTATGAGTAGACCCATTCTTCTTACTTGCAATCTTCTTTCCATTGTTTGAATCTTGCATATTGCGTTGGCTTGAGGTTACCATCGGAGTGCAACTTCGTTGTGGTGCATCGCTTTTCGACATCGGTTCTCGCGAATCCCTCTTTCATGGTACCGAGCTGGTTTCGGTAAACGTGCACTCTTCGTTTCTCAGTTGTTTATTACTTCTGGTTTCTTCTCATTTCCTCGTGTGCAAGTTTTTTTCGATTATCATTTTGGAATTATTGCTCACCTCGTATTGAGGTTTCAGCAGTTGCAAGTTAAGGTATTTGGTTGGTTTGTTTATCAGCTGAGTTCATATTTGGATATTTCTAGATCTTTGTGGCTGTTGTTTCTGGGTTATTTCTTGCTGGTTGTGTTCAGATTCAGCTGCAGGGTAAAAGAAGAGCTCGTTTTTTGGCGTGGACCTGTGATTACTGGTTGGGATCGTTGTTTTTTCTTCACCGGTGTATACTCAGACTATTCCGAGCTTCTTCCTCATCGCTGTGGTTCCTTGCTGTCTCAAAACGTTTTTTTGCAAACCTCTCACGTTTTTTGCAAAACCTCTCACGTTTTTGCCTGATCTCTCACGTTTTTGGGAGTCTACTCACGTTTTTTTGAGCCTTGCTGCATTCCCCAGCTTCAACGTTCAACCTTCTATGACTTCCAGGCGTTTTTAACCTGTTCCAGGCATTTTTTCTATCCTCTGGCTGTTTTTTCAACTGTCCAGGCGTTTTTAACCTGTTCCAGGCGTTTTTTCTATCCTCTGGCTGTTTTTTCAACTGTCCAGGCATTTTTGCACTGTCCTCAGTTATTTTTCTCTCCTTTCCTGCGTTTTCCCAGCTTCTCTGGCCGTTTTTCCCTGTCCTCAGGCGTTTTCTTTCAGCTGGCTGCATTTTTGCACGCTGTACTGGCATTTTTGGACTGTTAAGGCGTTTTTTTGGGCTGTCAAGGCGTTTTTTGCATGTTACTGCGTTTTCTGTACCTGCTGGCATTTTTCCTACAGTGGACAGTCACTCAGTTACTTATTTTTACCTGCCCTTCATCCCCACGTGGCCTTCTCGTCCGCTGCCAGGTAATATCTCTCTTAAAATACGTTTTTTATTCACTTTTCTTAAAAAAAACGTGGTTTCATTCTTTTTATCTTATCACTCTTCTAAAAAACGTGTTGTTTCATTATTTTTAAAAGGTATAAGGTAAAAACATTACATTTTATTGGCATTGTAAGTTTTTTGGCTTGTTTTATTAACCTTCCGTCGAGTGCCGAAGACGAAGGGTGAGGTCCGGGATTGGCAGGTGGCTAATCCCCCCTCGCAATACAAACAAACCCTACCTCAAATTCCGTGCCATTTCCAACGAGCATACATACGACACCTTTGCATGCGTTTAGGGCACTTTTTTAATCCGTTTGCAGGCTTATTGGTTTTTTCTCATCAATTGCGGGAATTGGTTTTTGCTATAACTTTTGACTCGTTGCTCGGTTTTGAGCACTTCTTTAGTCAAAGTTGCATGTTTTTTCGCACTCTAGATGATGGGATATTTAGTTTTGTAAACGCACTAATTTTATAAAGTGCCGCATTCTGGGGGGTGTCTTTGTATTGCTTAATTCAGCTCATTTTTTCTTGAGCTTTGTATTCCTTTTTTGTGGACTTGTGAGCGCGTCCGCCACAGTCTTACAACAAAGGGATTCTTTTGTGCGACGTGAGACGTTGTTTCTCACAAATCTCTTTCTGTGCTTGCTTGCAGTGTTGATCTGTTGTGCCCTATGAACCTTGATTGTTGTCTCCACCATTGCGTGTTATTACGCTAATTGCAAGGTGAGTGACAAAATGGTTCTCGGAACACAGTCGCATCTGGTTGTAATCAACGCACTGAATTATAAAGTGCCAAACTCGGGGGTGTAATTTTGTTCTGGGGTGGTTGTTTCTTTTCTCTCTCCTTCCTTCTGCATTCCTTGGTTCTATCTCTTCATTATGGATATCTCTAAAGTACCAGTGCTCACACCTTTTAATTTCTTCGAATGGAAATCTAAAATTATATTGGTTTTGCGAAGTAAAGGGTTATACCGAGTTACCATGGGGTTAGAGACCGAACCTACTGATGAACCCGAAAAATCTAAATGGTTCAACCGTTGTGATGAAGCCTTAGGTCTTATCTGTATGTCCGTATCTCCCGACTTGCTCTTCCACATCGAAACTTCCTCAACACCCGATCAAGCGTGGAAAACGCTCGATGATATGTTTGGGAAGCAAGATGACATGAGAGCGCATGAGTTGGAGAACGAACTACTAGGGTTAAACCCTAGTGACTTTGAAAACCTACAGGCCTTCTTCTCAAAATTTGTCCGCACTAGAATGCTTCTAAAGGAATGTAAAGTGGATAAGAAAGAATCTCAATTTATCTTGTCGATTCTTTCTAAGTTAGGTCCCGAATACTCTGTTTTCGTTTCAACTTTTCACGCCACGAAAGCCGCCTTGGGTAGTACTTGGACTATGCCCTCCTTTGACAGTTTTTCGTCCCAACTCATTCGAGAACAGGACAAACTCATTCAAATGGGGACTCTAAAATCCAAGTCACATGCCCTTGTGGCGAATAAGGGAAAGAAAAATGAAAAGAAGAAAGAAACTAAGGACCAACCTAAGAAAGAAACCAAGACCAACCAACCCCCAGTTAAGCCCATCACTCATACTTCGACTTCTGAGCCTAAAGCAAAGAAGGAAAAGTATAAATGCTCCTATTGTAAGAATACTGGCCATGACGAGCAACATTGTTTTCGGAAACAAATTGATCACTTAACTCATTTACTTGAGAAGAATAAAATAAGTGTTCCTGAATCCATTAAACAAAATGCTCAGAAAGGTGAGTCTTCTAATGCAAAGGAGACTAAAAATGAAAAGAAGAAAGGTAAGGCCCTCGTAGCTAGATCAACTCCATCATCAACTTGGATTATCGATTCCGGTGCCTCGCACCACATGGCTTCTTCAGAGGTTGAATTCTCTAGCATTGAACCATGTGGCATGTCCCAAATCACGTTGGGTGATGACACTCATGTGTCGGTTTCAGTAGTGGATCGGTAGAGATAGAAGGTGGAACATTTAACCAAGTGTTGAGTGTTCCCAATCTCTCTACCAATCTCCTATCGGTTTACCAAATCACCCACCTTGGTGAAGGAATGCGAGTGGAATTTGGTCCTAACTCGGTGATTATTCGTGAGCTTAACTCTGATTGCACTGTGGCTGAGGGAAAGGTAGATCACCGTTCACGGTTGTATACCTTTTCCCACTTCTCTTCTGATTCGATGCCCAATGCCTTGCTCACTCATGAAAATGAGGTTAGCAAGTTATGGCATGAGCGTTTTGGGCATCTAAATTATCGTTACCTTGAACAATTGAGCCAAAACGAAATGGTCAAAGCTACCCCGAGTTAAGTTTTCTAAGGGTATTTGTGAGGGTTGACTGAAAGCACCAAAAAAAGATTTGACAAGGGAAAATCTCGAGAGCTACTCGTCCCTCGATCTTGTTCATAGTGACGCTTCGCCCTTTTCCGTCTCCTTCTTTTACTAGAGATCTATATATACTAACCTTCATTGATGACTTTTCGCGTTATACTTGGGTATATTTTCTTAAGCTTAAGTCTGAAGTTTTTGAGAATTTTCAAAACTTTAAGGCTCTTGCTGAGAAACAAGCAGAACGGTCTATCAAGGTTCTTCAAACCGACAATGGAGGTGAGTATGTGAGAAACAGTTTGAGGATTTCGCACTTCGAGGGATTGCTTTGCAGCAGTACAGTTGCTTACAACCCTTCCCAAAATGGAGTTGCAGAAAGAAAGAACCGAACTTTAAAGGAGATGGCTACTTGTATGGTTCACTCAAAATCTCTTCCTCCATAGTATTGGGTCAAGCAAGTGAATTGTGCTTGTTATATTCGTAACCGTGTCCCACACAAGGTAGTAGGAGGGATGACACCCTTTGAAGCCTGGTTTGGACACAAGCCTGATGTTGAGCACTTTCGAGTCTTTGGATCCAAGGCTATGGCTCGGATTCCCAAAAAGAAATGCAAGGCATTGGATCCACAATCCAAACCTTGTATCTTTGTCGGGTATCCTGATGGCGTAAAGGGATATCGATTGTTGAACCCTACCACCCATGAGCTTTATATTGAGAGGAGTGTGAAGTTTGATGAGTCATCCTTGACTTCAACTTCCACTGAGGTCCTTTTTCCCACTGATTCAGATTTTGACTCTTCAGATGATGATGTTGTTGAGCGAGTTCCACCTCTCCCTGCTCCTCCCGATCCTCAAACTTCTGAGTCTTCTGATTCTGACAGTAGTGATGATGAGGACTATGTCCCTTCTCACTCAAGTGAAGAATCTTCCGACTCGGAGCCTGAGCCGTCGGGACCTCTTTGGGCCAGGAAAACCTTACAGAGTGCTGGAGATTTAGTTGGAGATCCTTTGGATGAGAGACGTACTCGCTCAGACTTCACTGGACCTCACTCCTTCTTCACCTCTGCTTCTGATCCACCATCCTTCCATGAAGCTTCTGGGATTCCTGAGTGGGATTCTGCCATGGATGAGGAGTATTCCTCACTCATAAAGAATGACACTTGGGATCTTACCCTTCTTCCGAAAGGAAGAAAAATCGTTCGGTGTAGGTGGGTATATCGAACAAAGTATGGAGCTGATGGAGAAGTTGAGAAGTATAAAGCGCGACTTGTAGCTAAGGGTTTCTCCTGGCAGCTGGGGTTGATTACTCAGAAACCTTTGCTCCGGTTGTGAAGATGACTTCCATTCGACTGACCCTTGCCATCGCTGCCGCTAACAGATGGGAAGTCAACCAAATGGACGTTAAGAGTTCCTTCCTTCATGGGGACCTAGAGGAGGAGATCTATATGGAACAACCTCTGGGTTATGTCCATGATCCATCCCTCATTTACAAATTAAAGAAGTCAATCTACGGCCTTAAACAAGCCCCTCGGGCTTGGTATGCCAAGATGGACTCCTTTTACTTGCATCGTGGTTCACTCGTGTCACTCGACACAAATGTGTATATTCGCGACATGATGACTCCATGCTTATTCTTGTTCTCTTTGTTGATGACTTGTTGATCACCGGTAGCTCTTCCTCTATCATTGATTCTCGTGAAGATCTCCTCGCCAACAAGTTCTCCATGTCCGACTTAGGATCGCTTCATTACTTTTTGGGATCCAGATTTCACAATCGACTCAGAATTATGATCTCGCAGCCTAAGTACTCTCTTGATTTTCTTGCTTGGTTTCACATGTCCGATCGCAAGTCCTCACCTACTCCTTTTTTCCGGGATTAAGTTAGTTTCGATTGCTCTTCCCCTGGTCGATTGTGTACCCTTTATCGACAGTTGGTGGGAAGCTTGATCTACCTTACTCACACTCGGCCAGATCTATCGTATGCCGTCGGGATCGTGTCCAGATTTATGCAGGAGCCTCATGAGCTGCACTTAAAAGCAGCAAAGCGGATCCTTCACTATGTTCGTGGCACTCACACAGATGGTATTCATTACTTAGGAGGGACTGAGATTGACTTGGTTGGATTTACAGACTCAGATTGGGCCGGTGATCTAGATCATCGGAAGTCTACCTCAGGCTACAGTTTCACTCTTGGTTCAGGTCCTGTCAGTTGGTCCAGCAAGAAATAGAACACCATTGCCATATCATCGACAGAAGCAGAATACAGAGGAGTAGTTAACGCTGCCACATAAGCTGTTTGGTTACAGGGTATTATGACAGAGTTTGGCATCCACTTTCGGCGGCCTACCATTATCTACTGTGACAACATGAGCACTATCTCGATTTGTAGAAATTCCATTCAAGCATCAGCGGACGAAGCACATTGAGATTCATATGCACTTCATACGGGAGCTGATACATGAAAACATCATCGACATACAATATGTTCGAGACAAATTGATCAAAGTTCAGAGACATTTTCACCAAGCCCTTCACTGAGGTGAAGTTTCTTCACTTGCGGTCTCTTCTTGGGGTGAGGTCTGCTACAGCCGCCCATCTTCTTTGGGCTATATAGTCCTCCTTCTTCTCCTCTTCTTCTTTCCAGAAATATGTTGTTTGTACATGGGCACCTTATCAGGCCTTTAGTTGCCGGGGCCCATTGACACATCTTTCTTAGTTGTCTAGGGGAGTCTTCTTTTTCTGTTCTGGCTTACCTTGACCTCTTCCTCGGCTTCGATGAAGGGGGGGTGTTGGTGTGTGTGACTGTCCAGTCATCGTCCACATCACCTAGGTGAGTCATCTCACCTTGCGAGAGTCATAGGTCTTAGGAAGTCAAATGACAAGTGTCAGATTCTGTCATAGAATATGACATTGTCATTTGCGTCAATGCATCATAGGAGTTACATTCCTTATTTGGAATTGTAACTCCTCTTCTAGTGGCGTCATATGTGTCAGTCAACGTCATATGCGTCAGTGGCGTCATTGAGTTCTTTCCATGTTTAGGCATGGGGGTTACACAGCACCCCTATTTGTACTTCCTATTTTTTGATCTATGAGTATGAGTAGACCCATTCTTCTTACTTGCAATCTTCTTTCCATTGTTTCGAATCTTGCATATTGCGTTGGCTTGAGGTTACCATCAGAGTGCAACTTCATTGTGGTGCATCACTTTTCGACATCGGTTCTCGTGAATCCCTCTTTCATCCATAACCTCTTTCCAATAGTGTAGTACATACAATTTTGGGTACGTACATATTTCCCCCTTAGAGAAGTGTTTTAGTCATGAAAGGGCATAAAACTATGGATCCGAGTATGGCGTTCCTAAAATGGGGAGTTAGAATCTATACATGACATGCTCATGTGTCGAAATGTCACCATATGGACTCTTCTTTGTTTGTAAAATGAAGAGAAAACTCAAGTGCAGATAGATAAAAGAAATTTAAAAATAAATGTTAAATTACAATGATATGAGGACTCACCATTTGCATGGGGATAAGAACTTACCTCTGTCGATGCTTTAACCCTGTAAAAACACACTCAAAACAAGATTAGAATATTATATATATAAAACATGAGCTCATTTTCCCATTCATTTACACATATTGATTTGGTGATTTTTGAGCTCTAGGCCCCAAATGATCATTTTCAATGAGAGTGCATCCAAAATGTTCATGCAACATTGTGATCATACCTCCGAGAGCGGAGATACCCTCTACAAAGTCCTAGGTAAGCTTTTCTCAATTGTTTGCTTTTAAACCTAAAATATGAAAATGTTGAAATCTTTTTCTAGGAGGGGTTATTTTTGAAAATGTTTTTGTTAAATTAGTCTCTGGGGGCGCCCATAGGGTAGGTTTTTATTTTTCTCAAAATGGTGTTTTTATTTGTTCTTTTGAGATTTTTAGGGCTTTAGAGCCGTATGGTGATTCAAGACAGATCTCCACCCCGCATAGAGCGGTGATCACGGGACTACCGCCCTATGATGGCAGTGGTTGTAGGACCGCTACCCCGAGCAAAGCGGCGGTCACAGAACCACCACCCTACGTAGGGTAGATGTTCAATAACAAAAAGTAAAAGATAGCCATAATAGTTAATTTTTTTTTGTATTTTTAGTATTTTGCTATGTTTTTGATGAGCTTATTTATTGGATTGTGTTACTAACTTGCTCTTTTTCTCTATTTTGGGTGGATGCGAAGGAGGAGTATATATGGTGGAGTAGAGAGAGGGAGTGTGATTAGCTCCTGGAAGTGTTAGACATATTGACCTAGGCAGAGCGAGATACTCTTCAGAGGAAGCTGGTATCTTGAGGATTTCATGGGTTCCTCATGTTACTCCTGCTAGTCACATATTATGTGACTTATTCTCCTATTGGGATGTAGACCAGAACACTTTTCGGTTACCAGGTGTTAGGGGTGAGTGGACTATCACCCTGGAGGATGTTGGGGGTTCCGATTCTGGGAGCTGGTTATCTCTTATGACAGCAGGATCCGTGTCTCGAGATGATTTAGTGGGCCACCTATATGGGGGATGTTGTTGTCTCCTTTAGCTCGAAGAAGGGGTGAAGGTCTGATCCATTGCTATTGCTCCTATCCCCACCATCCGTAAGGCCATCATGGGTATCCTGGCCTCACAGTTGATTAGGGATAAGGGAGGAGACACTCTATTATACTGTTGGGCTCCTATGATTGCATAGATTGAGGCCCATGGCCATATTTATGCTTTCTTGGGAGAAGATATTCTTGGGACAACATACCATGATCTTTGGGGTGGTGGTCATATTACATGGGCAGTCTTTGAGTCACCCTACTCTGGTTATGAGTTAGGTGTATGAGCATATCATCCCCTATGGGAGGGGTGTGCTAGCAGAGGATCTGGGGGTTATTAGGGCAGCTAGGTGGATGGGGATGTTAGTGCTTAGGATGCCACACCAGCTAGTGGCTTCACTAACTACTGTAGATATGGAGGCTACTCCTTATCAGGCAATGGCAAAATTGTAGGGGTAGGAGGTGCTTACATTGGTTGCTTTCTCTACCACAGGTCAGTTGGTGGATAGGATAGGGAGAGTGGAGATCCACCCTTTTGATCGAGTCCCTCAGTAGTTTGGCCTCCCTTATATTGATATGCTTCCTCCAGTGGGGCCTATGTATAAGACTGTTCGTGAGGCCTGGGGAGGTCCTAGAGGAGATCGAGGTTGGACCATAGTTACTCCTGGAGTACCTATCGTAGTTAGGCGGGTGGTTTGTGCCTAAGGGGCAGCGGGTCTCCTCGAGAACCCTTGCTTTAGATTGGGGTAGCTCCTTCTCACAATGGAGAAGGAGATGAGCCCATTGGTATGGACTCAGACTTTGAGGAGTTCAGGTGAGAGGGGAGACTAAGTAGGAGACGATGGGAGAGGGGGTTGGAGGTGAGGCCAGAGGGGTGGCTCAGGAGGATGACAGTGATTCTGAGTGGCATGACACTTAGGATATCTTGAGGGTGGAGAGGGTGGAGGCGAGTGCGGAGAAGGAGACCTTGGTATCGATTCTCGGGATAGTGAGGGAGATGACGAGTCATGGCGGGACATCATTTCGCCCTAGGTTTTGGGGAGGATCCATAATCGTTAGCACTCTTATCTCAACCTTGTTAGCTAGAGATGTTAGTTGATATTTATTTTTGTTTTTTTGTTTATTTTTGACTTGTTTTTGGTGATTTTATAACTTTTTATTTTCCTTTCTTATTTGCAAAGTGACTACGCAGGATGGCAGGATCTCGATTCGGTGGGTGTGTGTGGACACCCTATTAATCCCTTCGGGGAAGACTCGGGCTCATCTCACTGAGGACGTAGGAAAGCCTTGATGGCTGATAGACACAATGATGTGTTTGCACCTTTGTGGAAGGTGAAAGAGACTAGGGTAGCTCTTCGTACGTAGGTTGCAGGGTATGAGGCTACCGAGAGAGCAATGAGGCAGAGACGTTCCCGTAGTGAAACCACAGCCAGTGGTCACCACCATGAGCACTCCCACCATTCATTACATTCACGATATCGTAGCCACAACAAGAGTCCTAGGTGTGAGCGTGTGCCATCTCGAGGGGTCCCACAGTGGACCGAGAGGCCATTTAGTCCCTTTTGTAGTGATTTTGCCAAATATTTATATGAGGTTTTTTTGTATTTTTGAGATTATTGAGCATTTTTGACCATGCCTAATGCATGATGGAATTATATGTAAAACTTGATTCCTACACACACACACACACATATCTTTTTTTGGATTCAGATCTTCTTTGTATCTAGAATTTTGTGGTTTTGTTTCTCATGTGTACACTAGATGCTTTAGAATCTCTGATTTTATATGCTTTTCAGAATGTATGCAATGGATAACAAGTGATAATAAATGATGGACAAAATGTTTTCTTTTGTTTGTTTTTTGCAATGTTGATATATGATAATGCAAACATATCTTTGTTATACTAAACTTTTGGTTTCTTTTAGTAATGTTAGTTGCTTCTTCTTGTTTTGGCAAAATGTGATGAATATATAATGATGATAGTGATATGAACTTTTCCCATTCCCGACTCCACGTAACTAGTCGGATGAGAGGCTCAAAACCAAGAGCTAGAAAGGGCATAAGTTGTATGAGTTGATTGAATGGAAATGATGAGAGAAAGACAAAGTATTAACGGAAACCAAATTTGGGCCTACACACTTATCTTACTCAAACTTGCTACATAGCTCAAATTGTAATTTACTTTTTAGTTTATCTAGACTTAGATCCATAGATGGCAACTTGGTTGAAAAAATCTGGTTTTGAGGATTTAATCTCTTTAGAACTTGGATGCTTAATTTCACTTTTCACAATACACTTTGTTTTGAACTTAAAATACTAAGATTCATTAATTTGCATGAATGGACCCCCTACGCCCTGCCCCATGCTACTAGTAAGAAGTATGGGATTATCACCAAAGGTAGGACATAGGCAAGTAAGGGAATTTCTTTCCTTTCCCATCCTTGAACGACTAGTAAGAGATGCAGGCTTATCACCGAAGGTTGGTAGGGAAAAGAAGTGTGTAAAATAAAATATTTTGTTTGTTTAGTATTTTTATTCAATTTGACTTATCATTTCTGATTTGTGATTTTGGAGTATCCTTGTTTCAAAGAGACATAATATGGGGTGGATGTGACACCAAGAAGTTCTAGAACAAATCGTAGGTAAGAATAGCTTAACCTAGTAGAAGAAAATGAGTGTGACCAAGTGTGCGAGGCCTTAGTATGGTTTTTGTCAAAATTTTGTCTATTGAATTGATGAGATGATTTGGAACCATTTGATGATCTTATGAAAATTGAAGAGATATGATTTGAATTCTTTGCCAATATTTTAAGAAGCTTATAATAAATTGCTTAAGAATAAGTTCCTTGACCACAACCTTTACTAAATGAGTGAAAAAAATGAACTAACTGGATGGCTAATGCAATGTGGATGCAACAATGTACATATGAAAATGCGGGTGGAACTACATGTCATGATTTCTAAGGTGAAGAAATTTGATGAATATCAAAATCTTCACCCCTAAAAGTGCATAGTGGAGAACCATTATCCTAAAAATTCATTTTCTTGACGAGGGCCTACAATTATGGGTTTAAACTTATAACCCTTTCCCGAAGTGTATATGTCCAATCATTAAAATCCTTTTACAAAGAGACGTTCACACACCTCTTTGTCATGTTTTTTAGAGATGGTGTGCGGGTGACCATGACTATGCTTCCTGACCTTATCTCCTAGGTAGAGCATTTAGTTTACTTGTAACTCTTGTTGAATGATGAGGTCTTGCCCCATGGATATGGAAAACTTAGTTTCATATGCATGTAGTTCAAAACCAGGGATTAGAATAGAGAAACCCCTAAAGATGGTTTTGATGGGCATCGTTTCAATCTCAAATTTCCCTTCTTTGTTAGTCAATTCTATCATGTTCACACCTATACCTAGGTCATTGGAGGGAAGAGATGATATACCGAGAATACTACTCATTCCCAAAGTGGTTCAAATGGGAGGAAGATCAGCTCGTCACTCTCCAAGAGTTTCATAATTCCTACTATGGTTTTAATTGACACAGTTTCCATGGATATTGATTTAACTTTATTTGTCTTTGCCACCTCATATGTTTTTGTGTTAACAACTTCAACCTTCGAAATGTCTAGGATGACTAGGACTATCTCTTTTGTTGGAGGTGGTTTGTTTAATTGATTCGCAAGAAGTTCATACTCTATATGGACTCCTTTCTTCTTGTTGAGGTTTTATAAGTGTATATCGAAGGGTTTAGAATCCCCTTGATTGATGAAGACCTTTCCCATGTGAAAAAATCTTATTTCCTAATACAACGTGGAAGGGATTTCCTTCATTCGGTGTATCCATGAGTGACCAAGAATCATGTTATAGTTGGTTTCCGATCTATAATATAAAATTTGGTGATAATTTTTTGGGTCCTAAGGTGACCGGTAATACTATAGTCCCAATTGAAGTTACCTTGAGGCTATCATAACCTCTTATCATGTTTCGTGTTGAGGAATAATTTGTTTCTCCATAACCTAGCTTTTGAAGAAAACTCGAAGGGGACTATGTTAACTACTTCCTCATCATCAATCATTGCACGCTTAACGTAATTTTTATAAATCCATACCTACAAATGCAAGGCTAGATTTCCCCACGCGTAATTTCACCATCCGTTGGAATTTTACTTAGATCAAATATGAACTTAATATCCCTATCTGCTACTTACTGGAGGGTAGACGTCAACGTCTACATAGTTTTTCTTACATTTTAGGAGGAGTGATGTTAATCAAATGACCAAGACCTAGCACTTCTAATAGATAAGCCCTATGATTAGGAGATTTTTTCAAGTAAATCCTAGAAAGAAATGTGAGAGAAGGTCTTTTTTAAGTCATTAATCAAGTCGTAGGCACCTACCAGTTTTGCTAGTGTTTGTTGAACACTATCAGGTATTGATGGATAGGTTGGAACTGGTTGAGAAGAGTAGTCTCGTGTTCTTGTTATGGTTTCTACTTGCAACTCGGTGTCTAACTCTACCACTCCAACTATCTTAGTTTGTGGTCGAGTTCCTAATTGGGGTGCGACTAGTGGATTTGATGAAGTCGAAGCTTCATGATTGTTATTCCCTGTTATGACACCTTTGTTTGTCCCATTTGGATCTAACCCGTTATTGTTAGAATGATTAGGAGAGGATCGTTGAAAATCTTGAGAGGTGCATTTTGAGGGGAAACTAATCCCATGTAGGTATTTGGTGTGGTTAATGTGGAATTTTCCAGAAACATATCTATAAAGAGTTGTTTTTGATCTTCTGGTAAACATTCCAAGAATTTTTGTAATCGCGGCAAGTCCTAGTATCATGACCTTGGATTTTGTGGAAGCCACAATATAGATTATGATTATAGTTTCCTGGTCGTTAGTTTGAATCCTGTTGTGGCCCGAAATTTTTATTGGGCTACTGATTATTATAGTTGATATTTTGAGGTTGTTACCTTTGGTTTTGGTTCTAATATCCATCTGGGCCTTGGACAGGGCCTTGCGACTAGGTTTTCCATTGTTGTTGTTATTGTGGTTGTTGTGGAGGATGATTAAAATCCACCGTATTGATTTCTAGAGTAATGTTATTCTTATGTTGATTATTTACGGGTGACGGGGTGTTCACAACATTTGGTGTTTTGGATTTATCAGTGAATCCATATGTTGTAACCCCTTGGCTTTTTTTAAGGATCTTGGATCCTTGATTGGTGTTCCCAATATTGGGATAAGTTGTAGTGTTTTGATTAGGAGCGATTAATCTCTTGTTTGTTCCATATTTATTATGAATGTTGTCTATTGTTGTTTGATCGATGTGGAGAGCACTCTCAAGTACTTCATCATAGGTCCTTAGTGGGAACTTTTGGACTTATTCCTTTATCTCTATGCTGAGAGAATGAAGGAATAAGTCATATAGTTCCATCTGATCCATGTTTGGAGAACTTGCTAAAGAGTAGAGGACTGTACACCATCTTTGAATGAAGTGAGGAGCAGATTTGTTGTGCTCTTGTTTAATGTGTCTTAACAATTTGTTCATGTCAAAAGTTTTGATAAATTCGGACACAAGTTGTTTAAACGAGTGTATCAAAGCTTTGGGTATTCTATAATATCAATCAAGGGAAATAACTTATAAGGTTTTAGGGAAAATCTTGGCAACAACCACATCCCAAGGAGCAATTATCGAATGGCCATGGCATAGGCCTTGATTTGTGCATTTGGATCTCCCCCCCCCTTGAATTTAGGAAAATTGGGTAAGGGTCTTAGAAGCATGACACTTCGTATGGAGAAATCAAGAGGCTCTTTTAAATATTCTGAGTAAGTCCCTACCGCATAGGTTTCAACCATTGATGGTTCCTTTGGGGAGGTGAAGGTGGGACAGGTGTTTTTGATATGGCATAAGGAAACCCCTGCGGTTGAGTGAACATCCTGGGAAAAAGAACATGTCTCCCTATGGCGATTTTGAATACATGTTTAGATAGGGAGGAACATTGCTCTGATATGGGTTGTTTGGTACTAAACCAGGAGGTATCTTGTTTTTAACTGGAACAACATTTGAAAACACAGTTCTAATTTGTGTTTGTTGTGGGTATTCATACAAATGTTTGGGAGGCATGCCTAACATTCATGTTCCTATGAGGAGGTTGACCTGACTAGGATGATGTGGAGGGTTGGAAGTTCTTGCTTTCCCTGAATGTGAAGCTTGGTTTGCTTGAGAAAGTTCTATCCCTCTAACCCTCTCAACCAAAGGTGATATGACCTCTATTGGTGATGACATATTGTTCTACCTCGATGCATTTTTGTACCCCTTGAGGTTACAGAGGGGTATGATACCCTGCTATGAATTGTTCATTACTCTGCCAAACTTCACCAAGAGTATTTTCCATTGGTGGAGGAATGGGGGTATTTTCTTGAAGCAGGGTGTCGGGTTGTGTTTGCAAACTTCCTATAGGTGGATACATGTTTTGGAAGTGTTTCTCATTTTGTGTAGCATGTTAAGTACTCCTCATCCAAGAATGGGAGTAGATCGATTGCCTACTAATTTTTTTGTCTCAACCAAACTCGAGGAGATGAACCAGATTCTCCAATAAGTGTCATGTTATTAGATCTTAAGAGATCAGGTTGTTGTGTTTGTGTGAGTTGGTATAGATCCTCAATTTGGGTTGAAGAACTAATGTTAGTCCTTTGAGTTGGAGGATTTTATGATGAAAGGTAGTTTCTTGAGTAGTTTTCAACCCATGCAGAAAGCAAGGGTGACTGTTGTCTACTCGGCTGACCATAATATGCTTCGAGACCTAAGAGAGGTCTTCCATATGTGTCATATCTCGACATATTCAGGGGGTATATAAATACCCACAAAATAATGGGAAGGAGTGAAGATGGATGAAATAAATGGAAACAAAAAGGAGCAGTGTTTCCTTTCACGTCAGGTTCACCAATTTTTTACTATAGAAAAGTGATAAAGTAGAATGAGAATCAACAAGTAACTTTCACATACCCGACCTCTTGAGGTCATGCCAAGATAGCCGGTGGTTTGAAATGTGGGTGACTTAGATGATAGTCACAGCTGGGATTATGGCCAATTTTGTATGATAGAAAACCAACAGGCGAGGATGAGAATCGACAAGTAACTTTCTTCTGCACCTGACCTTTCAAGGTC
Organism: Taxus wallichiana var. yunnanensis; assembly: GCA_018340775.1. Taxonomy (NCBI): domain Eukaryota; kingdom Viridiplantae; phylum Streptophyta; class Pinopsida; order Cupressales; family Taxaceae; genus Taxus; species Taxus wallichiana. Next base: position 322,415,931 of record CM031237.1, read on the forward strand.
GTGCCAAGACAACCAGTTGTTTGAAATGTGTATGGATAACTATAGGAGGATCGGTAACTAAGATCGGTAGTGTGATCTCCTGGTAGTTGAAGTGATAAAGGGATGATTTAGAGGCTATGAACGGGTAGCGTAAATCCCCTACGGTTTGTTCTCCTAACTTGGATCTAAATATTAATCTAGTTTGAAGTCTCTGAATTAACTTAAAATGAAAATAAAAATCTATGCAACTTCCGATAGGGAAACTAATCTAAACAAAAAAAATTACATTACAATCACATGTTGAGTTGTGGAGCTCAATTACTTAAATTTAGCATGTAATTGGAACTTACTGGAAAACACTGTAACCAACATCAGTTAAGGGAAGACAAAGATCGGTCGTAAGCGCATCGACATCATTCAGGGAAGACCGACATTGGTCAAGGGCAAGTAGGAACCGGTGATGGTTAGGAAGAACTGGCGTCGATTACCTATGCGATGAAGTTTTAATTAACTCTCAAGAATTATATTTATTTTTAGCATTAAAATAGATTTATTGATTGTAATTTCATGGCTAAGTTCCCTAAGTCTATAAACAACTATATAAGCACAAAATCTAGGGTTTAGAAGGAATGATAAACAAGAATTAGAAAGAACTTGAAAAAGGTTGGTGAGAGAGAATTCTTGGTGGTAGAGAAAAAGCTTGAAGGAAGAAAGTATTGAACATCTGAGAGGTGTGGAAGATTGTAAATATTCATTGTATATCTTGTCAAAGCTTTGGATAATAGATTGACTTGTTTCTTGGTGGACGTAGCCCACACTAGGTGAACCACATTAAATATGGTGTTGATTTATGTCTCTTGTTTTGTATATTTCTTCTAGTAGAATATTCACTTTTATTTGCATGTATGCTTAGATTTGATATATTGTCTGTACAACTAGTGTGCTAACCCCAACAACTGGTATCAAAGCTTTGTTGAGGGTTTTTGTGTTGAAAAATTTAGTTACAGAGGTTTTTCTGATTAAGTGGGAGCTACAACAATGGAAGAAGATACTAAATACAAGGTAGAGAAATTTAATGGCCCAAATTATCAATTATCGAAGATGCAGATTGAGAATTATCTATATCAAAGAGATTTGTACTTACTAGTTGGATGAGAAGTCTAGACCTACGAAGATGACTGATGAAGAATGGAAGATTCTTGATAGAAAGGCTTTGGGATCTATAAGATTGAGCCTGACAGATCTCGTGGCTTCCAATATTACAGAAGCGGCTTCTATGGTAGACTTAATGAAATCTCTTGCTAATTTATATGAAAAACCTAGTGCTTCAAATAAAGTTTATTTGATGAAGAAACTATTTAGTTCTAAGATGCATGAAGGTGAATCTACCTCTAGTCATTTGAATGATTTCTAATCTATTATAAATCAGTTAAAATCAGTTGCTATACCATTTGATGATGAAGTAAAAGAACTTTTATTCTTATGTTCTTTTCCTGATAGTTAGGATAACTTGGTAATGCTTGTTAGTAATACAACATTTGCTAATAAAATTTTGAATTTTGATGATGTGGTTAGTATAATATTTAATGAAGAAATTTGCAGGAAGAGTACAGAGGAAACATCATTTGGAAATGATTTGAATGTAGAAAGCAAGGGCAAGAAGAAGGAGAAATCCAAGAGTAAGAGTAATGGGAAATCAAAGTCAAGGGAAAGCAGATCTAAATCCAGAAGTAAGGGAATTACTTGTTGGAAATGTGGAAAGAAAGGACATGCAAAGAAAGATTGTTGGTCAAAGGATAAAGAGAATCAACAACCAGAAAAAGGTAAAGAGGTGAATCTTACTTCATCAGAGGTAATGCAAGATGCTCTTATTCTTTCTTTGGACAATAGAATTGAATCATGGGTTTTAGATTCAGGAGCTTCTTTCCATGCAACCCCTAATAAGGGTTATTTCAGAAATTATGTCCAAGGAAATTTTGGGCATGTTTATTTGGGTGATGATGAACCTTGTAGTATTACTGGTAAAGGGGAAGTTCATCTAAAATTGTAGAATGGAAATACATGGGTATTAAAAGATGTGAGGCATGTGCCAAGCCTTAGGAGGAATCTTATTTCTGTAGGGTAACTAGGTGAATCTAGTTGCATGGTTACTTTTATAGGAGACTCTTGGAAAGTCAGTAAGGGTTATTTTGTTGTGGCAAGAGGTAAGAAGGTAGGAACGTTATATTTATCTACTTGTATTACCAATTCCTTTTTCGCATTATCTACTTGATTCGAGATGCGTGCACGTGGCATAATCAGTTGGGTCATATGAGTCAAAAAGGAATGTAGATCTTAAAGGCTAAGGGTAAGTTATCATATTTGAAAGATTTAGCTCTTGATTTTGTGAGCATTGTATCTTTGGAAAGCAAAAGAGAGAGCAGAAATTAGAGCTTGTACACTCGGATGTGTGGGGACCAGCTCTGTAGCTTATTATGGAGGATCCTAATATTATGTTACTTTCATTGATGATGCTACAAGAAAGGTATGGGTTTATTGTATTAAACGTAAATATGATGTTTTTGAGATTTTTAAAATATGGAAATCCCTTGTTGAGAATGAATTAAATTCTAAGTTAAAGTGCCTTAAATCGACAATGGTGGTGAATATCGTAGCAAGGCTTTCAATGATTATTTTTCAAGTGAATGGTATACGTAGAGAAAGAACGATTCCAAGAACACCACAAGAGAATGGTTTTGCATAAAGAATGAATAGGATAATCATTGAATGTGCTAGAAGTATGAGGATACATTCTAGATTACCCTTGCAGTTTTGGGAAGAAGCGATGATACATGTTGATTTATTTGATTAACCGTGGTCTTTCAAGTTCACTAGATGGAGGAATACCGAGAGGAAGCTTGGACCGGAAAAGAAGCGAGATCTTTATTTTCTTAAAGTTTTTGGTTCGAAGCTTTTATGCATGTTGATAGGAAAATAGAAAAAAATTGGATGTAAAATCCAAGAGGTGCACTTTCATTGGTTATGGTTCGGTGATTTCAGTTTTTGTTTTTGGGATTTAGAGAATTCTAAAATTATTAAGAGTCGTGATGTTAAATCGAATTAAAATATAATGTATAGGGATCAAATTTTGGTACCCAAAGATGAGAAAATTGAGAAGTTTATTGATGAAAATGAACTCTCAGGTTTTAAAGAAACACCTACATAAATACACAGAATCGTGGTGGTTGGTTAGTCCCCCGATTGACATCGGTCAGATGAACCACCAACGGTTACATAGGATCAGAACTGACATCGGTTAGTAGAAACGACGTCGGTTAGAGGTGATTGGCGTCGGTCATTGTCAGAAGTTGATACTAAGGTTTAGGAGGCCTGGATAGAGCTTCGGTACCCCAAACTTTTGTGAGAAGGTCACAAAGGGTAAGTAAACTTCCGAAATATTTACACCTTCTATATTTTATTTATTGTTAATCGATAGTGGTGAACCATAAAGATTTAAAGAAGCAATGCGAGGATAAGACTCACGTTCGGTGGGAACATGGCATGGATGAGGAGATGGACTCCTTGGAATAGAACCAAACTTGGGATTTGGTTAAGTTGTCCAGCAGGTAAGAGGACATTGTAGAACAAGTGCGTTTACAGGATTAAGGAAGAAGAGGGTGGACAGAAAAGGTACAAGGCAAAGCTTGTAGTAAAGGGATTTACACAAAAAGTAGGTATTGACTTTGGTGAAATATTTTCTCCTGTTGTTAAGATGACTTCTATTCGTACTGTATTGAGTTTAGTTCGATAATAGAAGATTTACATTTAGAGAAACTAGATGTGAAGACATATTTCCTTTATGGTGATTTAGATGAAGAGATTTATATGTAACAACCGCTTGGGTATGAAGTCAAGGGTAGAAATTAGTGTGCAAGTTGAAAAATAGCCTATATGGGCTCAATCAAGATCCAAGGCAATGGTGCATGAGGTTTGATAGATTTATGCATGAGCATGGTTACTAGAGATGTGAATCTGACCATTTTGTTTATTTCAAGAAGCTTAAAAATAGGAGCTATATTATTTTGTTATTGTATGTGGATGATATGCTTATTGTAGGATCTAGTATGTAGGATATTAGGAAGCTTAAGAGAAAGTTAGCTCACACATTTGCTATGAAGGATTTAAGAGCTACAAAAATAATCCTTGGCATGAAAATACATAGAGACAGGAAAAACAATAAATTGTATTTGTCTCAGGAGGATTATATCTATAAGGTGTTAGAAAGGTTCAACATGTAGAATGCAAAACCTATTAGCACACCCATGGTTGGACACTTCAAATTGAGAAAAGACCAGTTTCCTTCATCACATGAGGAGGTCAAATACATGCCATGAGTGACATATGCTTTAGCAGTTGGAAGTGTCATGTATGCTATGGTTTGTGTAGACACCTATAATTACGCCCAAGTAATTTAAATACTTAAATTGTGCTAATTATCCCCTTTCTCGCAAATCAACAACATATCGTCAAAAGCACTCATTTTCTCTCATATCATGATTAATTAATTACACTAAGCTAATTAATTAAGTTGCCTATCCAACAAATACCCTAATTAATGACCTTTCGTTAATAAAACACCCTTCTACCTAAACTAATTAATTATTATTAATTAATTATTTTTCCCTTCCATTTAACCAATAAATCAATATTTAATTGATTTAATCCCCTTATAATAGCCTAAATTGTACTAATATTCCTCTAATTAGCTTCTATAAGCTTACATCTACCTATTAGTTAATCACATTTGATTAATTAAAATACCCCGAAGTCCCATGACTTGCTAAACATGTATTAAACCCTTCTAAAGTAAGGTTACCTTTAATAAAACAACCTTATTCACTCCTAATCATGTTTTACTTTTATCCCACATTCATGAGAATGTGTTGAATCCTTTATCCTTTGGGCTATATAAAGAGCCCTCCACCTATCTTTTTACTTACACCTAAACTTTCTAAGAGAGTGAATGCAAAGCATATAGCAAAGACTAAGAGCTTGCCTTTTACCCTTTTGAGAGTTCATCATCTTGAAGAGTTAAGCCTCTTTCTTAAGTGCTTAGGTCATATGGGAGGTGTCAAAGGGGTCTTGTAGCCCAACTTTGATAGGCCCTCATTCCTAGGTTACTTGGCATACTAAGGACAACTATTTTGATAGCCATGGAGCTTACTTAGGTCCATTCATTTATTTGTTGTTAGAGAATAGAGGAGTTTAGATATTTAGCATTGTTAGTTTCAAAGTTTGTACTTATGAATGCTAGCATCTAACCCTTGTTTAATTCTTATCTTGATGGTGTTTAGTTTGTTGTTCAATTCTTGCTAAGTTAAGGCTATTTAGGTGTTAGTCTTTACTCATATTAGCATTATTTTGAAAACAACACATGCACACATTTGGCACGCCCGGTGGGACATACTCCATTGTCTTTTGCACTTAATTTCAAGTTTTTGTAGTTAAGTTTCATTTTTGGTTACTAACCCTCTTTTACACATGTTGATCTAACTTGTTTTGTTGAGTTTGCATGTGTTGAGTCTTCCTTGTAGGTATGAAGGAGGTGAAGTGCTGTCAAAATTGGAATTGATGGGAAAATTTCAAGATTTCTCCATGTTTTCATTTTTAGAGCTTACTTTTTAACATTCTACATGCTAGTTTTGTCAATTTCTTGAAAATTTTAAATTCTTGAGCATGTAGGTTAGTGTTTGATAGTGCTTGAGTCTTCTATTTACATATTAATGTGGTGGGTTTCTGTCAAAATTTAATCTTGGTGAGAAAATTTCAAGATTTCACCATGTTTTCATTTTTAGAGCTTACTTTTTCATCATTCTACATGTTAGTTTTGTCAATTTCTTGAAAATCTTAAATTATTGAGCATGTATGTTAATGTTTGATAGCGTTGAGTCTTCTATTCATATATTAATATGATGGGTTGTTGTCAAAATTGAATCTTGGTTAGAAAAATTTGCCCATTTTCTGATTAAGGGACGTTTTTTAACATTTTTGAGTGCATGGCAAGTGCATACCCATGAGCATAAGAGCATATGCGTAACCCATCCAAAGAAGGCCATAAATTTTGCTCCCGAACTCAAAATGACTCCATTTTTTGCGTTGAAAAGTATTGAAGTTAACTATGCAATGAAAACATAAATTTAGGATTTATACTTACAAAAATCACAGGTTTTTTTGTTATTTTAAAACTGGTCATTTTCTAACATGTCTAATGTTTTGATGAATGTTGTATTTCCATGCTTCCTCGATTTAGACCAAAGCGTGTGTATGCTCTTCTCTTGCACCTTTTGGTGATCTTGAGAATCAAAAACAACTTTGATCTATATCTTTTTAACATTGGGATTAAACTTGGAAATTTGATTATTCATTTTTCTTAAGGGAATGAACCTTTTACAAAGTATTTTTCAATGGTCCTTTGATTTGAATTTTTCCATTTCTATATAGTTGGGATAAAGTTTGTGTATGCTCTTCTCTTGCACCTTAGGGTGATCTTGATAATCAAAAGTAACTTTAGTCTTCATTTTATAACATTTGGTAAATTGGAAACTTCATCTTTCACTTTTGGTTTAAGGGAATGAACCTTTTACAAAGCATTTTTCAATGGTCCTTTGATTTGAAGTTTTCCATTTCTATATAGTTGGGATAAAGTTTGTGTATGCTCTTCTCTTGCACCTTAGGGTGATCTTGAGAATCAAAAACAACTTTAGTCTTCATTTTATAACATTTGGTAAATTGGAAACTTCATCTTTCACTTTTGGTTTAGGGGAATGAACATTTATCAAGAATTTTGTATGGTTCATTGATTGAAAATATTTTCTTTACTTTTTAGTTGGATTATTTGTTGTGTATGCTCTTCTCTTACATCCTTGGATGATCTTGAGAATCAAAAGCAACTCTTAATCCTCTTTTAAATAATGTGATTTTCTTGGAGAACTACTAATGCTTGAGTACAGGACCTAAAAACACTTGTCAAAGAAAGGAGGAATCAAAACGAAATCAAAAACTACTAATACATTTGTTATACAAGTTGCCAAAAGGTGTTCAAGCAAACCACACCTAATTAAACAAGATAAAAATAACAACATATTCAAAACACTGTATTACAGGTTTGGAAAGGGTACATCCCTCTCCGCTCAACTAGAACATAACCCCTTTGGCATAACACCTTAAGCTACAACAATGGGGGTGGTTCCAGGAACCCCAAAGTAGTCCACGCAAGAGGGAACCTTGTGGACGAAACGGGAAGTGCTCTGCACTACCTACTTGACTAGTGATTCCTTTGTGAGATAGCATTATAAGTTGTCCGTTGTGGCGACCCCAGTGATAGTACACGTAGATGCACTAGTTGCCTACTATTCTTGAAGGGGGTAAATTAAAGCCGAGATACTCCCAAACTAGTAAGTGTGACTTTTGGGTAAATCACGCTCGCTCGTGGCAACTTTGTAACACCTAGGGCGAGAGAACCACCTAGGAGAATATACTTTGGCTAGGAGCCCACTTTGACCATTTTAAAATAGTGTTGAGTTGTGAACCTTTTTTTTGAGAAATGTGTGACGTATTACTTTCACCTAGTTTTTACTTGCCTTAGGGCGAGGCAAAACTCTGCCGAAGTGAGGCTAGCATTTTTCGTCATTTTTCTTGATTTATTTCCTTCATATTCTTTTGACACTTTGTTGATCAAAAGAGGTGTGATTACCTTTGTGTTTCCATTCGATTGTTTCTCTCACTTTTATGTCCGTTTACGCCCATCCATGTTTGTAGCTGGGTTAGTTAAACGTCTAAAGTGAGCGGAGGCGTTTTCACGTCATTTGGTAGCCATTGTGATCTTGATACCCATGTCAAGATCATCATTGTAGTTAGGCATGGTTCATCACCATGGACTTCCATAGAGGAGTTATCTTGTTTGTCTCGTATCATTACAATTTCGATATTTATGTTTTGTTTCTTGTAAACTTGACATAAATACCTATATTGTACGGTTACGCTACACACATTCTTAACTATTCCTAGCTATACTTTGAGCTTATTTTTTTGTTCGTTTTATTATTACCTTGATTTCAAAAGGTGCTAGGCACTACCATTTGTGCGTGTTATATCAATAACACCTCGATATCAATACATCACTTTCTTGCAAAGTGGGTTAACATATCTTGGTGATATTGTTGTGTCATTCACAAATCATAATTGGCACTTTTTGAGATATAGGTCTTAATCAGACTTGAGCTTTCTTGTCGTATATCTTGATTGAGAGATCGCATTTAACTTCATGTATTTACTTATGTCTTGTTCATTCCTTTGAACTTGGCATAAGTGGAGACATCTTGTTAATCATATGACATCGCAAATTACTTTGAAACGTAGTCTAGGAAGTACTTCATTTGATTAAGTTTTGGTACCAAACGATTGTTTCATTGGTGACTTTATCATTCTATCACATTGGTATTCTCACATTGTTAATTTACTCTTAACATGTACATCTTGTGTTTCACTTAGGGGTAGTCATTGAATTTTGAACAAATCTACAACTTACCTTAGTGAAACTTATCACGAAAACATGGCTCCCAAGGTGCATCTAGGTTTAAAGAAACAAACATATGAGGAACAATAGGAGTAATCTTGCGAAACCTCTAACAGCAAGGGTCAAACCCATTTATCAGACACGATCTAGGGCAACAATTTTCTATAGAAAAGGAAATAGAAGAAATGGTTGACCATAGTGGAAATGAATTAGAGTCACCACGCGTGGACTTTGATTTTGACCCTGCTCTACTAGATGAGTTTATCCTTAGAAATAAAGATAGATTTTTGGCACGGGTCATGGAATTAGGGGCCAAATTACCCACCGAGAATGAACCAATATTACCTACAAATGACACTACTAAGGAAGAATGTCCCCTTATCAATATGGAATATATTTTAACAAAGGGCATGCTTCCACTTCTTACGTAGAAAATGATAAAGTGGTAGGGCATATAATACCCTCATCAAAGTGCCACGAAGAAACAAGATAGAACATGAGACAGGGAAGAACCTCCACAATACGAAGAGGAAGAACCTTTAGAAGAAGAAGACACAAACCAAGTCACAATCCAACAACAACTCAGTAACTTAAGCCGACAACTAGCTTTGCTTACTTTCCAGGTACAGAAAGACACAAACAAGAACATTCAAAAGTCAAGGCCTAAGTTTAGGATCCATGAACTCCATTGATAAAACCAAGGAGAAGAAGACATGGGGTATCATCGTGTACACATCCCCGCTTCTCCCACTAGAGAACAATTGCTCACACAAGAAGTGCAATATATGAAAGCAACACTTGCGAGCATACAAGAAATAAATATAGGGAGTATTAGGAAATACCAATATGAAGAACTATGCCCCTATCCTTTTGACAAGAAAATGACCCTTTAACCCTTTCCAAAGAAATTTGATATGCCAAAGTTTGACAAATACAAAGGAAAGGGAGACCCAAGGGATCATGTTAAATATTTCTACATGGCATGTCAAGAGGTGTCTTATAGTAATAATTACCTCATCATACTTTTTCCTAAGAGTCTCAGAGGTTAAGCATTGGAATGGTTTACGTGCTTACCACGAGGATCAATTTTCACCTGGCCAGAATTGGTGGAAAGATTTGTGTGTCATTTCTCATATAACATAGAGAGTGACATCACCATGGCAGACTTGTGTGGCACAAAACAACACCCAAATGAGACCTTCACTAGCTTCCTCCAATGATGGAGAGGGATAGCTAGTCGCTTCCCTTGTGCTTTCCTCGAGAAGCAACTGGTCAGTATTTTCGTCCCTAATCTCAACCCAGATATAGCTTTTCACCTCCAAATGCATTGTGTCCACACCTTTGAGGAGATTATCGAGAAAAGATTCAAATAGAAAGGGCTCTCATTGCCAAAGGCACCCTTAAAACCCAATCTAAAGATAACCAAAGTGTCAAACCCACTGAAAAGCCAAAGATCTTTAACAAAAACAAAAACGTGGTGGGAGACGGAATCACTAATTCCAAACATGTTCAAACGGTCCAAACCAGTCAACCTTTTAAACTAACCAAGGGCCCAATTCAACCACCACCAAAGTGATGAACATTCACCTCCCTTAATGAACCATTGTCCGTCATACTAAAATAGTTGGATGCGGCCCACATGATGACCTATCCTAAAACACAATCTGTTTGATGACAATGCTCCTAAACCTTCATGGTATAAGGAGCATGAATACTATGAAATGCATCACGTTAAAGGTCATAAGATAGAAAAATGTCTGCGGCTTCACCACTATATTCAAGACCTCATTGATAATGGGGAGATAGAGGTGGATAACCCTGGAAAAATAAAAACACCTAACGAGAAAATGGGGATTTATAAGGAACCATTCCCTAAGCATGATAAGTCGGAAAAGAAAAAGCTGGATCGGGGAGACTCATCCCAAACCTATAAAGATGTGAATTACTTGTATACCAAAAGAGATAACAATCATTATGATTCTCTTATTGGATGTATTCACTCCCCTGCTGACCGTGGCAATACCATCCGGATCAAGGGAAAGGACTACGCTGTGGTAACAAGGCATGCCCACCTCATGATTCCAGAACCCTCTCTGTTGACCCCACAAACTGGTAAATATAACCTTTTAGAACAACTTGAGAGAACACCTGCTAAGATATCGATCTTAGATCTTCTCAAGATATCCAATGTGCATGAGGACATTTTGTATCAAAATCTTCAGGGGTTGGGAGTGCCTTTAGAAGTCAATCCTGCGTACCTTCAAGCCGCAGTGGCAAATATTGCACCCAGTGAGCATCTCACTTTCAACCATAGGGAGGTCCCTACCGAGAATCCTAAACATAATCTTCCCTTATACATTGAGGTAGTTGTCACCCGCAGGAAAATCAAATGGGTGCTTGTGGATAACGGATCTGGATTAAACATATGCACACTTAAATTAGTCAAACAATTGGGACATACAGAGGCAGATCTTGAGTCCCATATCATCACTATCACTGCATACGAAAACGCGGAAAGAGAGTCAGCAAGCACCATTATGTTTCCCATGGATGTGGGCCCCACTTGCCATCAGACGAAGTTTCATGTCCTAGACTTGAAACTTCCATATAATATGCTTCTAGGCCGACCATGGATTCATGCCATGCAGGCCATGCCATCAACATTTCATCAATGCATCAAGCTGAAGCATGAGGGACATACGGTTACAATACCAGGAGATTTAGAGCCCTTTGCTCATTGTAGAGCTCTTAATAGCTTTGCACGAAAGGGTACATACGTATGTCCCTCCACAGATATAGCTATACCTCTTCATTCTGAGGCCATGGAATCTCGAGTAGATTCAAATTCTCTTAGTTCTTGCACTCATGGGGCATCTACTTCAACATCTCCATTTGATTCATGGGAGATGAAAATTCTGGAATATGGCTATGGGGAGTATAATGTACAACAAGCACTCTTGGTTTCTGACCTCTCCTTGTCGCCCAAGACTAGAGGTCAACCCAACTACCACTTCAAGAGACCTAGAGAGGAACACACTATTGGGCCATTCCTACCTGGAGGCTTGTTAGCTGAGGAAAAGTTACTTGATCCACCTACTACTTGGATCCCTGAGGACACTCATCCATCTTGTTATCAAACCCTGGAATATGAAAAATCGAGCAGAATGATGTAATCCATGGGCTACAAAGGCCTAGGATGTGGTAAGAATGAACAAGGACAAAGGGAACTAGTCCCTCTCCCCCATTTCAAAACTGAAATATATGGCATCGGGATTCACCCTTATGGGGCACACCCTAACAATCAATATGTGACTTGTTTAGAGCATGAGGATGGCTCGATTATCTAGACAACGATACGGATTCCTGTTGTAGCCAATATGAGGATCTGGCCTCCACGAGCCTTTTCATGAATAGCATTTTCCTAACCATCACCCCCACTAAACCAACCCTTGACCTTGTATACCCCTCCCTTGTTGAATGGGACCAACAATGTCACGTGCCACTAGATTTATTCGAGAACAACGAGGCTATTGTAGAGTTCATGGGCATAAGGGATACAATTCCCATTGGAGATCACAAGAAGGGTTTCTTTATCGACTTAGACACATGCTCCTACTTTGGCGAGGAGGATGAACTTTGTGGTTAACAAAATTTAAAGAAAACTGAAGGAAAGAGTTCTAAAGAAAAGCCTTGGCAAAAATTGAAGTCCAAGTCACACAGTGAAAACCTCTTTGAGGCACTGGCTGAAAAACAAATAAGAAAATCAAAGGACAAACAAAGTGACCATGCCAAGGATGAAAATCTCGTAGAGACATCCTTGGATGAAGATCTCAACCTACCTCCCGATCCTACGTGTATGGAGGATTTATCAAAATTGTTAGTTGAAGAAACCATTGATGTCAATATTGGTACCAAAGAAGATCCCAAGATAGTAAAATTGGGAGCATCACTCTCGGCTAGAGAACAAAAGATGTTCACTATGCTACTGCGAGAGTTTATTGATGTGTTCGCATGGTCTTACAAAGACATGCCCGGCTTAGATCCAACTTTGGTCATGCACAACCTGGTTGTGCACACAGATGTTAAGCCTATCAAACAAAATCTCTGAAATATGCACCCAAGAGTGGCCTTGTTAGTTAAAGAAGAGTTGGAAAGGTTGCTTGCAATAGGATTCATCAGGCCAATTGATTATTCTAAATGGATATCGAACATTGTTCCTGTCCAGAAGAAACCTATTGGTATCTGAATCTACATAGATTTTAGGGACATCAATAAAGCTTTCCCTAAAGATGACTTTCCGTTTCCCAACATTGACATGATTTTTGAATCAACCGTAGGGTACGAAAAGCTATCACTTATGGATGGCTTTTTGGGTTATAATCAAATTAAGATCACTGAGGAATCCCAACACAAAACAACTTTCACAACTCCTTGGGGCACCTTCTGTTATCAGGTGATGTCATTTGGCCTTAAGAATGTGGGAGCAACTTATCGTGAGGCCATGAAAATAATATTTCATGATATGATTCATGACATCATGGAAGACTACGTAGACGACATCTCGGGAAAGTCCAAAACAAGAGAGGATCATCCTATCATTTTGCGGCGTATCTTTGAACACTGCGTGAATACAAAGTCGGGTGAATCCAAAGAAGTGTGTCTTCTTTGTGTTATCTAGGAAAATATTAGGCTTCATTGTGTCAAGATGAGGTATTGAGGTAGACCTGCTAAAGTGTCTGCCATCACAGAAATGCCTCCACCTGAGACTATCAAGCAACTGCGTAGCTTGCAGGGGAAAATTCAAGCCATTCACCGCTTCATCTCCCAGCTTGTAGATAAATGTCACTCATTCACTCATTTCCTTAAGAAGGATGTCACTTTCATTTGGGGACCCAAGCAAGCAAAGCAAGCCTTTGCTTTTCTTAAACAAGATACACTGGCTAATCCACCTATCCTCATGCCTCCCACTGGGAGAACCACTTTTGCTCTATATTTCTACTACGCAATATGCTATTGGTGCACTGCTCACCCAATATGACCTTAGCCATAAAGAGAAAGCAATGTACTATCTGAGTCACACCCTCATCACCTATGAACGTAATTATCCTCAGATTGAAAAGGCTTGCTTGGCCATTGTTTTTACCTTTCAGAAACTTCGCCATTACCTACTAAATACTAAGACCAAGCTCATATCCAAGGTTGACCCACTCAAGTATTTGTTGTCCAAACCCGCCCTCACAGGTAGAATGGCTAATTGGATCATTCTACTCAGTGAGTTTGATATAGAATTTGTCCATCAAAAATCAGTTAAAGGACAAGTACTTACCAACCAGCTAGCGGAAGCACCTTTGCAAAGCATAGAACCTTTGAGTCTGGATCTACCAGATGCATCTTTTCTCTACATTGAAGAATATGTCGTATGGCAGATACATTTTGATGGATCTTTTATGTTTCATGGTTCAGGTGTAGGAGTGGTCCTTATTACTCCTTTGGGTGATCCTATACTGCAGGCTTTCTCCTAGCCTTCCCTTGCACGAACAACATTGTGGAATATGAAGCACTCATTGCGGGTTAAGGTTGTAGGTGATTCATAGCTAATCATCAAATAGGTTAATGATGAGTATAAAGTTAAGGATGACAAGCTCATACCTTACAAGAAGTTGGTGGAAACTCTGAAGGAGTATTTTGTGCGCATTACCTTTGAGCAGATCCCAAGAGCACACGAGACAGATCAGCGAGATGCTATGGCAACGGTGGATCTATTCTTCGTATTCTACCGAGGAACAATGATATGCCATTTTTCGTAGAAAATATACACCATCCGTGTATGACGTGCCATAATATTTCCTAGCTTGTGAGGTTGTTGGTCCCTATTCCCGTGGTACGAACGCATTTTCACCTATCTTAAGGACTGTAATTTCCCTCCTAATATCTCCCATTCTGAAAAGTAAAGCCTAATTCACCAGATAGCTCGTTACACCCTTTTAGGAGGTACACTTTATCATCATGGCTACGATGGGAGTATGTTACGTTTTCTGGATGTGACAGAGTCAATCCAAGCAATTAAAGAAGTACACGAAGGAGTATGCGGAGCACATACAAACGAAATGGTCTTGGCTAAGAAACTGTTAAGAGTAGGTTACTATTGGCCCACCATGGAAACTGATTGTTGTAATTATGTTAGAAAATGTGTGCTTTGCCAAAAGTATGGAAATTTCATCCATGCTCCATCGCAACCATTGCAACCAATCACTACCCCGTGGCCATTCTCCAAGTGGGGACTTGATCTAATAAGGAAGCTTACTCCTACCTCATCTGATGGTCATACACATATCATCACAGCTACAAAATACTTTACAAAATGGGTGGAGGTGTCCTTTAACCTATGTCACAGAGCACTGATTTCTAAATTCATCATGAATCACATTATTCATCGATATGGTATCCTTGCAGCCATTGTCACGATAATGAAGTCATTAAGAACAAAATTGTGAAAGGTATTTGCCAATGGTTCCAAATCAGATTGAAATGGTCCACACCATATTACCCTCGGGGTAATGGACAAGCCGAGGCAACAAACAAGAATTTTGTAAGGATAATGGAGAAGATGGTTAGCAAAAATGGTCGAAAATGGCACCTGGCCCTCTGGGCCTACCGAACATCAATTCGCACTCCTACGGGTGCAATGCCATATTCCCTAGTGTTTAGGACAAAATCTATCATCCCTTCGAGAGATTGAACTCCCATCCCTATGAATTTCTGTTTGGGACTATTTGGATAAGGATGAAGATTATCGAGTGGCAAGATTGGCTGAGTTAGAGCTCCTAGATGAGAGGCATATTCCCGATCTTAATCACCTAAAGGTATATCAACATAGAATCACCTGCAACTACAACAAGAGAATCATCCCTTGCCATTTTGAGGTGGGTGATTTAGTTATGAAGGAGAACCGGTTCAACACCGAGCAAAGCAAGAAAAGAAAGGGAAGTTCGAACCACATTGGTTAGGACCATATGTCATAGTTGCCAAACACAAAGGGACATACAAACCGGCTCACCCTAATGGTGATGAGCTCCGAGAGCCAATGAATGCCATGCATCTTAAGAAGCTCTATGCTTGAACATGGAGCAAAAATTAAAAAAAATACAAAAACATCAACAAAAAATCCAAAAAAGAAAAAGAGAAAACAGTCGTCCACTAGTGAAAACCACGTAATTATTGCACTTTGGACAAGTCCTTAGGTGAAAACCGGTTTTAGGCACCTCGGGAGGATTCTTTGTTCACAAGCATTCTATATTAGAAGGGTATTTGTCTTTGTCCTGGACTTAGTTTTTCCTTCGAGTTTCCTTGTGCACACCATCTAGTCTAGCCTTGATCCGACTTTGCCTTCTTCTATTTGTCTGTAAGGGACGTGGTCTTTCGTTATTTCCCATCTTACGCTAGGGGAAACTCAACGAATTCACCTTCTTGTTCATAAGTGCGTGGCTTCTGCCCTTGTATATTCCCCACCTAATGCTAGGGGCATCCATGCTTTCTTGGTTACCTGCACATAGCTTTGGAAAACTGTTAAAAACACAAAAACAATAGAAAATTATTTTGAGGAAAACACAAAAACAATAGAAAATTGTTTCGAGGAAAACACAAAAACAATAGAACATTGTTTTGAGAAAACACAAAAACAATAGAAAATTGTTTCGAGGAAAAACAAAAACAATAGAACATCATTTTGAGAAAACACAAAAACAATAGAACATTGTTTTGAGAAAACACAAAAACAATAGAACATTGTTTTGAGAAAACACAAAAACAATAGAAAATTGTTTCACAAAACACAAAAACAATATAAAATTGTTTCACAAAAACCTAAACAATAGAAAATCGGTTTATGAAAACATATCTTACAAAAACATTTACTTGCATTGTCTTGTTTTCTTGCTTTGCTTGTTGC
The DNA here is from genome assembly GCA_018340775.1 of Taxus wallichiana var. yunnanensis. NCBI lineage: Eukaryota > Viridiplantae > Streptophyta > Pinopsida > Cupressales > Taxaceae > Taxus > Taxus wallichiana. The sequence continues at coordinate 322,432,412 of CM031237.1, forward strand.
TTGTATAGTGTTTTGCGTGCTTGCTTTTGAGTTGTTTGTTGCTTGGGTGTACTTTTTCATAGTTCATCTTTTCTTTCTTAGAATAGATTCATTCTTGCTTGTGCATATTGTGGTGGGTTTCGACATGCTAGTGTGTTAATTCTTTATTTATTTCTTAATGCATTTGGTTGTGTTTTGTTACTTGTTAATAAGGCATGGTGATTCATGGTGTATTGCATTAATTCCTAGTGTTCTTTGTAGCATTTGGCTATGTTTCTTGCATGTGCTCTGTTTTTTTATCATTCACATCACATTACCATCACTATCATCACATTTAGCATCATCTATACTTCATATATAAACACAAATGCTAAGTTTTACATCATGCATGTATGTTAAGCTAATCATCACATATCGTATCATCAATGGGGGCAAGAGGGGTTGTGCATAATCAAAAATCTATCCCCCCTGCACCAATATCATCATATCATCCCATCCATATACATAAAAATAACACTTGAAAACAACATTTGATATTGTCTATAGATCTATCATCTATAATCTATAGCACACCTCAAATGATCACATGCGATCACCATTTCTCCTGAGTGTCAGAGCCTCATGGTAAGTTTTCTAAACTGAGCGGTTAAAATGAACTGATTGCGATGTTTTTACCCCCCGGGGGTATATTAACCTATTTTTCTTCGATCGGACGGACAAGACACCCGTTTAGCTCACCGTTTTTCCTCTCATTCATTTGTGGAATAATTATTTTTAATTAAATAATTATTTTTCTCTTATTTTTCACCGTATTGGGGCATTTTTTGTCCAATACCCCTTTCTTCTCCCCAGAAAATTTTATTGCTCCCTGGAAATTTTTATTCTTCTTCACACCTCGTAAATAATTATTTTTCAAATAATTATTTTTTCTTAATTTTTCCACTAAACAAGGACATTATTTGTCGTTTGTTTCTCTTTTCTTCCACCTAGGGAACTTTATGTTGCCCTTAGGCCCTTATTTTTCTTCTTCTCCTTTCTTCTATTGTTTATCACGGTTTAGAAAGCCAAAACAATACAAACATTTACTATATATATAAAAAAATCCAAAAACAAGGCATTTTTTAAAAAAATTCCTAAAAAGTAAAACACCCTACAAAATGGTAACTTGCTTCTTACAGCTGAAACTTGTGTCTTGCGCATGGTATTTTCTCCATATCCTGTTGGTTTGTCTCACATCTTCCCGATTAATACAACTCACGGATCACTAGATTCACAACCATTCACAAAAGCTAGCTGCTTGCTTCGTCTTTACTCTGGGGCACTTTTGGTTGCCTGGTGTTGTTTCATTGTGCACAAACACTTTTCATGGACCCCGTGTCCATTTTCATTTCCCCTTGCATGTATCCTTGCTTGGGGCATCATTTTTAACCCTTTGTCGTCAATCACGAACTTGTGGATCTCTTCAGCACTGATAACAAAACATTTGTACAACTGTCTTGACCGTTGTTGGGTTGGATATGTGCATTCATACTTGTTTTCCCTGTTATATGAGCTTGTTTCCTTATCGTATTACATTGCATTATTGTATGTTACGTGGAGTTGGTACTTTCAGCAATGGACAATTGTTCGTAGTATGGCTTTTCATGTCATTCTACCTTTGTCGTATGCTTATATTTTTCATAAGGACCGATGATGTAGTTCCTATGGCAATATGATGACATCAAATTTGTTCCAAACAAATAAGCGGCTAGAGGTTAAGCTCTTCTCTCCCCTCATCCATATTTCTTCTACACCACTTCCCTTTCACCCCTAATTCTCCCTCTCCTCGGGGCATCCTACCTCGTCCCCATTCTTTTTCCTACTTCTCATCTTTTTCGATCGTCGATCGGCTTCCTTCATCACCCCATCAACACTCGAGGGGGCATCTCTCCCTCCTACTAATTTTTCTTCTATCCCTTCAAAATCTCTTCTGTCTACTATCTTTGAAGTGGCATCACTTACGCCACCCCAAAGAGGGGAAAATGTAGACACCTATAATTACGCCCAAGCAATTTAAATACTTAAATTGTGCTAATTATCCCCTTTCTCGCAAATCAATGACATATCGTCAAAAGCACTCATTTTCCCTCATATCATCATTAATTAATTACACTAAGCTAATTAATTAAGTTGTCTATCCAACAAATACCTTAATTAATGACCTTTCGTTAATAAAACACCCTTCTACCTAAACTAATTAATTATTATTAATTAATTAGCTTTCCTTCCATTTAACCAATAAATCAATATTTAATTGATTTAATCCCCTTATAATAGCCTAAATCATACGAATATTCCTCTAATTAGCTTCTATAAGCTTACATATACCTATTAGTTAATCACCTTTGATTAATTAAAATACCCCCCAACTCCCATGACTTGCCAAACATGTATTAAACCCTTCTAAAGTAAGGTTACTTTTAATAAAGCAACATTATCCACTCCTAATCATGTTTTACCTTTATCCCACATTCATGAGAATGTGTTGAATCCTTTATCCTTTGGGCTATATAAAGATCCCTCCACCTATCTTTTTACTTGCACCTAAACCGTCTAAGAGAGTGAATGCAAAGCATATAGCAAAGACTAAGAGCTTTCCTTTTACCCTTTTGAGAGTTCATCATCTTGAAGAGTTAAGCCTCTTTCTTAAGTGCTTAGGTCATATGGGAGGTGTCAAAGGGGTCTTGTAGCCCAACTTTGATAGGCCCTCATTCCTAGGTTACTTGGCATACTAAGGAAAACTATTTTGATAGCCATGGAGCTTACTTAGGTCCATTCATTTATTTGTTGTTAGAGAATAGAGGAGTTTAGATATTTAGCATTGTTAGTTTCAAATTTTGTACTTATGAATGCTAGCATCTAACCCTTGTTTAATTCTTACCTTGATGGTGTTTAGTTTTTTGTTCAATTCTTGCTAAGTTAAGGCTATTTAGGTGTTAGTCTTTACTCATATTAGCATTATTTTGAAAACAACACATGCACACGCTTGTACTGACCATACATTGTATAGCAATGGGAGTTGTGAGTAGATATATGGATAATCTAGGTAAAGAGCGTTGGAAAGTAGTCCAATGGATACTCAAGTATTTGAAGGATACATCTAGCATGCGTTATCTTTGTGGAGGTTCAGATTTCATTACGTGGCTATGTTGATTTGGATATGGTTGGAGATCTGGATGGTAGAGGAGCACTATTGGATATATTTTCATAGTAGGTGGAATGGCAGTTAGCTAGATTTCAAGATTGTAGAAGGTTGTGGCTTTGTGTACTATAGAGGTAGAGTATGTTGTAACTATAGAGGCTAGCAAGGAGATGATATGGATGAGTAGGTTCACATAAGAGTTGGTAAAGGAGCAAAGTGATTGTAAACTATTTAGTGATAGTCAGAGTGTAATTCATTTGGAAAAGAACTCAGCATTTCATTCGAGAACAAAACACATTCAGTTGAGGTATCACTTCATACGGTAGGTATTGGAGGATGGACAGTTGAATCTAGAAAATATTCATACAAGAAAGAACCCTGCAGATATGCTAACGAAGCCATTAACAAAGGAGAAGTTGGAGCTACACTCCACTTCTGTTGGTCTTTGAGTTTGAGACTTGAAGAGGAAGAAACAAAGCCAAGGAATGATCCAAGAATGATGCTATACAAGTATGGTGTAGTAATTAAACTCCAAGTGGGAGATTATTGAGTTGTGGAGCTCAATTACATCATTTTAGCATACAATTGGAAATTGTTGGAAAACATAGTAATCGACATCGGTTAAGGGCAGATCGTCATCGATCGGGAAGACCAACATCGGTCAAGGGCAAATAGGAACCGGTGTCGGTTACCTGTGCGATGAAGTTTTAATTAACTCTTGGGAATTATATCTATTTTTAGCATTAAAATAGATTTATTGATTGCAATTGAATGTCTAAGTTCCCTAAGTCTATAAAATACGGTATAAGCACAAAAGCTAGGGTTTAGAAGGAATGATAAACAAGGATTAGAAAGAACTTGAAAAAGGGTGGTGAGAGATAATTCTTGGTGGTAGAGAAAAATCTTAAAGGAAGAAAGTACTAAACATCTGAGAGTTGTGGAAGATTGTAAATATTCTTTGTATATCCGTCAAATCTTTGGATAATAGATTGTCTTGTTTCTTGGTGGACGTAGCCCACATTTGGGGTGAACCATGTTAAATCTAGTGTTGATTTATGTCTCTTGTTTTGTATATTTCTTCCGGTAGAATACCTGATTTTATTTGCATGTATGCTTAGATCGATATATTGTTTGTAAAACTGGTGTGCTAACCCTAACATCACAAACAACATTTAAAATATTTCTATACTAAAACTAAACAAGCGAGATAACTCGGTATGGTTATTCACTTGTGCAAATGTGTGAATCTAGATGAAAAAAACTAATTAACTCAATTGAAAACCTTCAATCTTACCTCAAAAGTGAGGAACAAATCATAGCTTCTTAGAAACTATCATTCCCCACGACTTCCTTGGTAATATTAAAAGTGAGCTTAACTGAAATGAAATGATTCACTACTCTATTTGATATGATGTAATTACAAGTTTCACAATTCAAACCCATAATTTATAGAGTAGAGGTAAATCCAGTCATGTTGTGATTCATCCCCTCAGTGTGATCTCTTCATTCTTGTGTGTTCACATGAATCCAGAAGAATTAGGAGTGTAGTAGAAGAAGTAAGAGAACGAACTAGAACAATGGTAGCTTGGAGGTAAATTGAATGAAGTATAAGTATGAGAGGGATGGCACAAGTGAATCGAGCTTGGCCTATCTCGATTCCTAGCAAGATCATTATAGAAATGATAAATTAGATAGAGAGGGGCGATGAGCGGTGTACACAAACAATGCACAATAGCAGCTTTGGAGAAACACAATGAAGTACAAGTAGGAGAGTGATGGCGCAAGTGAACTGAGCTTGGCCTATGTGATTCCTAGAAGGATTGTTAAAGGTATAGAATGAGGTGTAACTAAAATTTTGGGGTTCTAGTTCATGCTAGTGGGATTATTCAATGCAACTAGGACCTTTTCAACTAAATTACTCTCAACAGGTAATAATGAAGCAATTCATAAAAAAGTCTTGGGAGAGACAAGAAAAGAAATCTTCAGATCAAAATGCCTCCTATACTTAAGTGCAAGCATGCTATTTGTAGCATTTGCAATCACTAGAAGACAAGTTTGAATTGAACTCTTACGCCATTTAAAATGGATAATTCTTATTCAAGGTGGTGGAAACTTTAAACAAAGTAGAAGTAGTTGAGAGTTACAAGTTCATTAGAAGGTTACAAAAATGGGAAGGATTACCACCCAACACGGTAGGCGGTAGTTTGGGACCGCTGCCCTACCCTAGGCGGTGGTCATGGGACCGCTACCTGTGCAGGCAAGATCCCGACATTAATGACCAAAATGCAAGAAAAGATAGGAAAGGATTTAGAAAAAAGCATGCAAAGGCTGGATAAAGTATTTGAGGATGCAAATGTGTATACACAACGCACTTTCTATATTTTGAACACCTTGCGAAGAGATCTCAATCATCATTGGGATTTCCATAACCTCTTTCCAACAGTGTAGTACATACAATTTTGGGTACATACAGGACTCTAGTCACCACCAAGTCTTCTTCAATCAATTTTTTTTTTTCCTACTACTAGTGTATAAAATTAAGAAAATTTATACCATGATGGCTCAATTAAACAATTTGAAGTTAGTTTTGATTCTTTAGATCTCTTCAACAATCGAAAATAGATTTCTTCCAAGTTAACCACTTACTTGGAACTTGGAAGTGTTTGTGTTGCTACAAATGCTTTGATAAATATTTCCCGAAGAGATTGGAGTGGCTGAATGGACCACCATCCCTTGACTAGTTGCATCTACGATAGGATGCAAAAATATTTCTTGTTGTGTCTCGGGAGAATCAATCACAGTTCCTTGTAACAATGCATGTTCTAGTTCAACCATATTCTTAATAACAAATATATTTTCCATTTCCTTCTCTTGAGCAGTCTTATGACCAGGATCCAATTCCATTTAACCTTTTTCCTTATCTTCTTTATTCTCTTGAGGCTCCTACATAGTCTCCGAATGAGTTTACACTTCACTTTCTTTCTCAATTTATTCATCTTCTAGCTCTACGGTCTCTATTGTAGCTTTATCTTTCTCTTACAATGGAGACACTTTATGAATGAAGAACCTTCCATGGTAGCATTGTGTTCTTCCTTGTCTTTGAGTGATTGATTTATCATCGATGTTAGAAGAGGAGGATTGATTGACAAAGGGAAAGGAGGAGGATGGGGAGAAGGAGTCTCCACCCTTATTAGAGGAAGTATGAATGAGGTAATATTTAAGGGAGGTAAGATAAATTTAACTTGTGTAGAAGGGATTTGTAGGGAAGGAGAAGCAACAAATGAGAATAAAATTTTACTTGGTGAGTGAGGGACTTCACTCAAAGTGAATTTAGTGATTAAGTTTTTCTTGGATGATGAGTATTCTTTTCTAGGCTTCTTAGTTGGTTGTGACCTTTTAGGTCGTTGGTTACTTTCACCAAGTCCTTCTTTCCTCTTGGTGCTCATGTCCCTCATCCGATCCATTACTTATTCTTCAATACAATAACCTCTTCCAAGGATATATTTTTATGTGTAAACCTGTACCCTTAATGTTTTATCTTAAACTTTTTTATCTTTATTCCTTATGGGTGGGAGTGGAGCACTATCTCCTCCCATCTTATTGTAGGAATTAGAAATTACATTTCCATCATATGGGAGTTCCTTGGGAATATTTTCTAGGCCAAAAATAATGATTTTTTGTACCGTCATCCTGCTATAATATCTCCTTCTGACTTCAAACTCATCCCGACAATCTATCTAGAAATATTCAAGTGTTGGAAGATGCATGTAGTCTAATGAGACTGTCTTTTGAGCAATATTCCTGAAGTCAAAATTTTCTCTGGATTTATATTATAGTTTTTGTAATGATGAAACATCACTTTCAAGACATTCCTATCTTTTTTATATTATCAAAATGATAATGACCAATAAAAATTAGAAAGCTAACCACTCGGTCTATGAAGTGATAACTATAGATCATGTAGCTCTACTTTCAACATAGTTCTAGTAGTATCCACCTATCATTGGGATATATTGGGAGCTTCAGTAGTTTGCTTGAGAAACCAAAAACTCCGATATAATTGAAAGAAGAGAATTGAATGAAGATACACCCATATTGAGTAGTGGTGTTCCATGTTGCATCAATTACACTATTTTATCTTACTTCAGTATTGAGATAGAAAATAATGTCAGAGAAAATTAAATCTTTTACTTTCATGTATTTCTTATAATATTATTTCAATACAAACTGAGGGTAATACTCATAGATAGGTTATGAAAGAAAAATTACTTTGTGATGTAACTTATAAAAATTACAATTTATTGTTATAGCTGAGGCAAAATAGAAGGTCATCTTAAAATTGAAATTTTGTCTCACCTCTTTCACCTAATGATCAATATTGAAACTTATCAACTTATCCCAATTTATCATTGCACTAGTCTTGTTAGTATCAATTTTTTCGATAAACTAGTACATCCAAGTTAAGAAATTATTAGCATTCTTTTCTCCATTAATTCTACATAACAGATGTTTCATGTCATCAACCTCATGTACAAGATCTAATCTCACAATGGTTTTAGGAAACCTGAAAGCTTACTTAGTTTTCTTCTAATATTTAAGATTCATGATCTTAATACAACACCTGGATTGTTCTCTCATTTCTTAATGGCCTTATCGATATATATATCAAACACTTTTTCCTTTGTTGGGATCTTTAAGCTATAATTGTAAAATTGAGTGCTAATAATGAACACTAGGTTACCTAAAGTGTCCCTAGATGACCTTAATAAAGGATTATAATACTTGGCATATTCCATAACAAACTCGAGCAACCGAGTATAACTTGGAAGTGTAACTACCTAAATCAATCCACTTTCAGTTAGGGCTTGCATAAGAGTGTCTTCCTTAAGGCCATTGATCTTTCAATAAGCTCATATTTTGACACATACCCCATGTTTGTGTCACCGAATTAAACAAGCTTAGATTCCACACAAGAATCAATAGGATAACCTTTATACTCATACTTCATATTACCCCCTTTGTCTCACTAGTCAACCTAGCTATAGACTGTCCCTTTCATTTACCAAACCTTAGAGGTTTCTCCAATATCAAGGCTAGAGTCTTCTTAGATAAAAACAAAGGCTAGAGTATTCTTAGATGAAAACAAATTCCCCTACTTCCAATGAGTTATCCTTTGTCTTAGTTGATCTTTCTATTCCCTCATACATTTTATTTAGTTTTCTTCAAACAACTACTACAATGTCAAGTAATAAACCTTGATTCAAATTTAGAATTCATGTCAAAATAAGAGACTTGAAGTCCATGTGCATATAAAAATCTAGTATGATCATGAAAGTACATAAAAATCCTTCCGAAATGAAGTTTTAAGCTTACAAAAAGTAAGATAGTAAAACAACTTGTTTTATAGTGTATTGCGAGTATTCAAGGTGTTCTTACTTGAAACTTTGAGTGAGAAAGTAATTGTGGTTCAGTTTCATGAAAATAAGTGAGGAAGTAAGGGAATATCGAACATCATAAAGTATGGTAAGTAATGGGATTTTGAAAATCCCCAAAGAATAAGACTTAAGTAATAAGTGTTCGGTTTAGCACAAAGCATAGGAAGTAAGAGAGGCTAAAAAACCCACAAAAAACAAGGGAACAATTTTGGTTTGTTTTGGAACCCTAAAATAAGTACCTAAGTCGTGAAGATTGGTGGTGTGTGGAAGCAAAGCACGAAGGCACATGTGGAAATAGTTCAAGTAGATGCACAAAGGCTTACACCCAGGAAGGAAGGATTTGGGACTTAGTGAGTTTTGGATAGTAGGAAACGACACATTTAGGGAACGAATGAAAAAGTGACCTGATATAGATATGGATAAGCTATGGAGAAGTTTAGCTCAAGAAAAGGATATTTTAGGGCATCAATATGGTTATCATGAAAGTATAAGGAGTCGAGTTTGTTATGGTTTATTTGGAACATACATGCTAAGGGAACTCAATTGAGGGAGACACATGATGACATTTGGCATGTTCGTGGGTAGTGGTAGGAAATCATGAAATATTCCTTCATTCTTTCTCATGTAATGATGAGCGATTAATAGGATATTCCTTCGAGTTCCTCATATGGATGGTTTTACAAGGCATTAAGTAGAGAGTTTGTGCATGTGAGGGAGAGAGCAAGCAAGGAGATAGAGGTAGTTAGGTAAAATAGGTAATGTGTAATGGAAAGCTCAGTAATGTAGTGAAGATATTATATCCATACATGGAGCTCTTTTGATGTAATCTTGGCTACTGTAATTTTACTAATGAATATAATGGAATGATTCAAACACTTGTGTAATCAATCTCCATATGTGTAATTCCTTTTATGTTCATAAGCATATTACTTGGTTTTATTAATGATAATAGTGATTTAGTTCTACTTCCTTTGTAGTATGATCATGATATACGATGTTCGGTGCATTAGACTTGGAGTTAGTGCTTGAATAGTATTCCTAAGAATGAATGCATTCATTCTCTATTTTTGCAACAACCCCTTATTAAGGAAGAAATTTTTCATGAAGCTCACATAAAGGAGGGACTTGGCACCTACGCACACCTCGGTGAGCTTCCTGGCCGTCTGGATGATGTGACAATGCACTTGGGATTGATCGAGACTACACTTTGGTTCCATTTTCTAGAGCTCTTTTCAAAGTTGTTGTGAGAATTATACATGATGATAGAGCGCTTGACCTTGGATAGTGTCGAAGCTTAGTTTAAAAGAAAAGAGGATGAGTTTTCTTATAGATTTAATTGGATCTCGAGTTTGATGCATGTAAATGGGTAGAAGAACACTTGTATCATGAGCTATATGAGACCTTCTTTTGTTTCTTTCCAATAGAGTTGTATGAATGGATTTCAGCATATGCATCTAGATCAATTTGGTACCATATACCTCATGTATGTACCCAAGATAAGTGTCATAAGTTGCATGATGCCGATCTAACCTGGACCCGTGTTGTTGATCATAAGTAGAGTAGAGTGTTGACTAGTTATACCTTAGAATACGTTGTTTCTACATATTATTTCATGAAGATTATTGAGTTTGAGTTCTTAAGGGATTCTAGAGGATCATTCTTATGTGATATCCCTTTAGCTATCAAGATCCTAGTCATTACTTTGATTTTGTAAGCTTTTCCCATGGTTGGCTAAAGACCTATCGTGCGAAGGGCATGAAAGCCATTGTGGTGAATGATGGCGGTTCTATGACGGAGGAGAGAGAAGAGAGGTGACTTGAGTATGATGAAGCATGAGAGAGGAATTTACAAAGATGACGTGAGGTTTCTAGAGTGATGGAGATATGGAGATAGATGTTATGGGAAGGATTTGAGGTGCAGTGCGGAAGGCATGAGACCCAAACAGTGCCTATGCTACCCCATCTTGGAAAGCACAGAGAGTTACCTCCTCACCTTATGGTGAAAGTTTGTTGTGTGAAGAAAGGAGAGCCGTAGGCATGTATCTTTTCCCACTTGGAAACCAAACCTTAACACTTTGCCTTCGAGTTCCAAAGGAAAAATTGTCTCATTCGGTTGCTAAAGGTGTTGATATCAATGGTCAAGTGACACCTAAGAGCTATAAATTTTCATTCTCATCTGTGGCCGCACAATATTTTCCTATATTTGGAGGTATTTTCTCTAGCACAACATTTGGGAAAGGTCTAGGTTCACAATTTTTTTGTATCGTGTCTCTGGAGTTGGCACACATTTTAGTGTGATGGTGGGGACGAAGGGATCTAGTGCTTTAGGCCCTTTTCTTGTTGTGAGATGAGGATCCTGGTCGATCCATATGAATAATAGCTAGTGGATCTAGTGGATCTGGTGGTAGAGGTAATACGGGAGGAAATAAAGGCCCCAGAGCAAGAGGGAAAGGACCTCAACCACCTTAGTAGGTGTTTTACGAGATGTCCCTAAAATTTCCTGATTACAACGGTGTGTAAAATGTTTCAGATCATGTCCATAAGTGTGAGCTACTATGGAAAGCAAATGGAATCAATTCCTAGAGTGGAAGGCAAGTTAGTTTACATCTACATTGTAAGGGCACGCGTATAGCTAATACCGAAATATGATATGCACTAGATGGTGGTGGATTACACTGCACTGCATGATGCATTTTTGGAAGAGTTCCACATTCCCGAGTTCAAACAAAAGAGCATCAATGTGTTGAAATAAAATCAATAAGGGATGAAAAAGAGTGTGTGGGAGTATGACGTGCACTTTAAGAAAATCTTATCAAAATTTTACTATGATATTCATCCTTCTTAACATGCTCGGTGGTTTGTTGGCAAGTTAATCACACTTTTTAGGAGGGCACTTTCACATAAAACCTTCATAGACTTGCGTGAGGCCTTGGGGCTACCTTACATGTTGAGGCCATAGGAAGCACTGAAACCGTAGTCATTCCATTTCTTGAAGCCCATATAATCTGTCATGTAAAAGTAGTGAAGAAACTATTTTCAAACTCAAAGCACATGAGGCTCTCACTAGGCTATGGTGCATGGATCATGAGGTAGAAGGGCATACAAAGGATAGTTTTCTGCGAAGATCATTACGTCTTTGTGATGGTGGATGTGAAATTTTCCACGAAGATCATGATGCAAGTAAGTATCCACCGCTACATCATGTGATATGTAAGAACGTGTATTGATATTGTAGGATTTTCACTTCCAATACTCATGACACCAAGGATTGCAGATTGATTGACTAGATACATGATGTCATTGATACTGGCGTGCGCGGACTAGTATTGCAAGGAGTTATAAGAAATATGGTTGTTATTATGAAGGGAGAACCGACAAAGGTTGTCATGGAAGGGGATTTTGTGGAGGATTTAGAGGTCATGACAAGCTGTGGAAAAGGAATAAGTGAGTTCCCACTTGGAACTTGTTACAATTGTGGGTCTACGGAACACTATAAGTGTGAATGTCTTGATCTATTATAGTGCTCTTGGTGTGGAAAGAAGCACAAGTATGAGGAGAACTGGAATTATTTGAACACATGATCCAACAATAATGAAGGACAAAGGTGTCAGGATGGTAAGAATAAAGAAATCTGATTCAGAGTGGATGCAAGGGTGACACGTAAATCGAGTTAGAACTGTATTTGTGAATTTACGGGTTGAGGCTGCATGTTCCAAGGAGATACCAAAGTAGAGACCGCTAGTTCTTTGTTGAAGTGTAATCACATAACCCCTGAATGTCTGCAACTCAATGGGTTGAGAATCTCAGTGTGATTATATAACATGGAGCTTTTCCCAAAGTGTGGGACCTTGTGATCAGGAAATCTCTCCTAATGAAGGCCAGTTCCTATTCCTTTGTTCAGGTGCACACATACAATTTACAGAGGATCTACTCTAAAATCTACTCTAATTTGCCAAGGAGAAAGGGTTAAGAAGATGCAAGAAAATAAATCTAAATTAACAAAGGTGATGCACTAAAGGAATGTTGAACACCTACTTTGCAATTAAACACAAACCATAAAAATGCAATACAACCACCATGCACAAATAACCAAGATTGCAATGAGAGATCAGGTAGATGTAATAACAAAAGAGAGGGTTGAGAATCATCCACAAACTTATTTTATTGCTCTACAAGTTTGATACAGTCCATTACAATGGCCAAGAGGCAAGATTGTATTCCCACTTGAATGGGAGGTTTGAATTCCAAAAATCCACTTGTAGAGAAGAGAAGAAGGGAGGGTGTAAGGCAAAATTATCCAACCTTTAGAAAAATGCCCCTCCTTACAATATATAGGAAGAATGGGAGAAGGAGATAGAAGAAATCTGAATTCTTACTCCAACCACCCAAGAAATGCATTGAATTTTCCTGCAAAAAATGATGGGTTCCATGACAAAACCCATGCCTCCACATATTGTTCCTTGTTGGGAAAGAAAGGAAGCCCATACCTCATTAATGGTGGTAGGTGAGAAACCTTGGAAACCCAAAAAATGGTAAACTTGTATTTTCATTTTGAATAACTTAGTCCCACTAATTTAAATATATCCAGTCGTAGTTGTGTAGAAGACATCGAGATATTTCCAAAAAGTCCTCTCTTTCTCAAATCCAAGCTCCCAGTCAAAATTTATGGCCATCTGAAGGTCGAGGTGTCATTCTACAAAAATGGCGGGTTCTTGATCTGTCACTTTTCGAGTCCGAAATGCATGCAACCTCTAAAATCCTAAAATTCAGAATTTTGGACATTTTCATTTCGAAGAAAAAACACTATTCATCCACCAAATTTACTTGAGAGTTCCAAAATTCTGAAACCTGAAAGTTCGAAAGTCTGAAATTTCATATTTTTGGAATTTGGAATTTCAGACATTTCTAACGATTTTCATGTTTTGAGGTTGAGAATTTCTGAAACTCAAAAGTTTGAAATTTTGGACTTTCATAATTTAGGATTTCAAACTTTTTGACTCATTTTTCCATTTTGCACCTGAGAATTTCGAAACCCAAAACCCGAAAGTCGACTTTTCGGACTTTCGGGCTTCAGGATTTCGAGACTTTTTTTAATCTTTTTTCGCTTTTGCACCTAAGAATTTCCGAAACCCAAAAACTTAAAAGTCTGAAATTTTGGACTTTTGAACTTCAGGATTTCAGAAATTTTTGACACATTTTTCCATTTTGCGCCTAAGAATTTCTGAAACCGAAAGTCTAAAATTTCAGACTTGAGAATTTGAGCCTTTTTGACTCTTTTTGCCCTTTTGCGCTTGAGAATTTCTGAAATTTGAAAACTTCAGGATTTTCTCCATTGTTTTCCTCTTGAGCTCTGATCTTCTTTGACATTTCCATTGGCCATTGATTTTCTCGCCCTTGCATTGCCATGACGATTCTATCTATAACCTAAATTTGAAAATCACCTGTGAGCTCGCATGATCGAACCAACCCTTCAATTTTCTCCTGTGCAAGGTCGTGTTTGATCAATTTTTCCTGATGGGAGAAATTGGATAACAATTACTAGATAATATTTGGTGCATCGGAAGTATCCAGACCCTTCTCATCGAAAGAAGTCTATCAGGAAACCATGGATGTGATTCAAAGCCTATAAGGAGAGATCTAGTGCCTAAAGGAGAAATCATGGCAATTAGAGAAAAAGAAGAGCGTTGAGGCTCCACAGAAGGATCTAGATGAATTCAGGGAGGTATGCAAGATGTTGAGGCAAGATAATATCATCCCTCTACTAGGAGAATGGTTACGGGAGAAATTACCGTGCGCTAGAGGAGAATGCAAGCGACAAGTCTTAGACACTAACCTTCCATATGTACACTTTGCGTGTGACCAAAAATGTTGGTGGGTGGCACACCAGGACAATATTTTAGAGTGGCGTGAGGTGAGGATTGTGCTTTATGTTATATTCTTCTAGAGAAATGTGCCTACTAAAATATGTGACTATGATGGAAGGGCGTCTACCTCAGAGCATATTTAGGAATGTGAAAAGACATGGATGGGAGGCACATAAGCTTTACCCCCTTCCCTATGGGTACACAAGTTTTATTCCACATCAAAAATTTGGGCACATGCATGGTACATTTATTCAAAACTACGCCATTAGATAGGGAAGTGGCGAAGTTGTGAGATGACTTGATTTAAACCTTTGAGTATCAAAGTACTAAGTCAAACCTGACTTGGAAGCGCGCTTCGATGATGAAGAGCTAGAGTAAGTATAGTTTGTGAGTGATTATATTGATAAAGAGAAGGGAAGCTAGTCTATGTGATAGATGGTGAAGAAGTGGAGAGCTTAGATATTGACCATCTTTGTGGGTACGTGTGAGATGATGGATAGTAATGATGAGCAAGCACACACCGACCACCATGAACCCCTAAAATTGAGAATGTTAATATTGGTTTGGATGCGAGAACCTAAGGAGGATACTATTGGGGATTACTAGTCGGGAATGTAGGTTTCAAAGATCAACGATATGTTCACGTGAATTTAAGGATTTGTTTCTACTCGGGTATCATGAGCTTAAGGGAGTTCACTAATATTTAGGAGAGATGCGAGATCAAACTAAGGGACGGTGTGCACCCAATTTGGAAGAGACCTTATTGAATGAATTTGAATATACACGTAAGGGTCAAGGAAGATATTAACAAGATGATCTTATCAGGCATCATTGAGGTTATTGAGGAATCAAAATGGATAAGTCCAATGGTCATCAACATTAATAAGGATGGGAGGATAAGGATTTGCATTGATTACAAAGATTTGAAAGTGGAATGTGTTATTGACCCATTTCCAACCCCCTTCACCAAGGAGATCCTAGAGGGATTAGTCGGGTGCGAGATCTATTATTTTATGGTTGTCTTCTTAGGATATCATCATGTTATAATTTTAAAGGAGGACCAAGAAAATAAAACTTTCACCATTAAATGGGGAAGTTTCTTCCTACACATGATCATGCCGTTTAGTGAAGAATACACCTGTTGTGTTCTTGTGCATTGTGGACCAGAATTTTTGAGACTTCATCCATAAGTTTCTTCAAGTATACCTTGATGATTGGATAATGTATGGACTAAGGAAAACACCACCACTGCGACAATATGTAGTGGATGTTTGAGAGATTCCACAGTTGAGCATATCCATCAACATGAAGAAATGTCTTTTCCCTACTCCATTCGAACCTGTTAGGGGCATATTATATGTAAGGAAGGTTTATTGGTGGATCTGCCAAAGTTTCCATTATTGTAGGATTAGGGGTGTAGACACCAAAATTGGGTCACACTCCCCTTGGCCCCTGTCGAATAACCAACTCAAACATATTTACCTAACCATGGCCCCTTCAACCCCACATTAATATTAATTTAATTTAATTAATACCCATCCTCACAAAATTCATTACTTAATTATTTTAATTAAGCTAAATTTCCACCTCTCCCCTCCACCTCACCTAGACACCTCACCTAGCCACCTCACCCTAGACCTATTCTTGGCATGTTTCCATAACTAAGACATGATATTAGTTGCCTTAATGAGATAAGATTTGGTCTAACCCTAAAAGCACATGCCTAATATTTCTCTAACCACATTCCCACTCATTAGAAGGGAAGCTTTCATTTTGATCCATGAGAATAAACCAACCTAGATGAAGAAATTGAAAAGCTCTGCCATTTTTAGTAAACCTAGGGAATCCCACCTTAAGTGATGATGGTCATCTCTACACCGACGCCGATTAACCGGGAACCTCCGTTGGTTACCATTTATTCACCTTAGCAATCTTATTTTTAGGTTGGCAGATTTTGAGATCAAGAAAATGAGAAGAGATCTACATACAAGTAGAACCAAAGTCTTTTCACACACCGAGACATCCACAGCCAGCACCAGGACATATCTAGAGGTATTGTGCTCATGGAAGCATTCTAAGAAGCACTATTGTGGCACCAAACACCATTCTTCTGATCAACTCCCATCACCATTGAACCATCAAGCTTGTATCCCATTAATTATACCTTTTACCAACATAGTCCCTTTCAATATAATAGCCTTGTTACTTCTGTTATCAGTTTATACTTTACATGCCCAATTCCCATCTCCTACCTGCTTGTAGATTCAACCATTTCTCTACCCACACCACCAAATCACCCATTCTCACCTACTACCTACCTCTGAGTATACCTGAGACCTTCACAGACCTCCTAGTCCACCCTTCCATCTCTATTTATCTCCAGCTCAATCCCCACAATCAGATCTTATTAAGTTCCTTTCACCCCGACCCTACCGATGCCGGTTATCCACAACCAACATCGGTCCCTTCTAAACCGTCGTTGGTTATACCCGATCGACATTGTTCTATGTGTTTCATACCTTTTACCAATAAATAAACTAAATAACCTTCTACCAAGTGACCTAAACAACCCAGAACCTGACCTAGACCAATCCCAATACCCTGACACCTACCTACCCTTCAGATATGACTATAGCCTAGCCTGTTATGTTAGATTTACTTATTTTACTTGAATGAAATACCTAAATCATATCAAATATAGTATGAATTCGGTTATTTCTCACATTAAGTTGTTTTAAACAGTGGATTGACAGCCATCTAGGGAGTATCACACTTCCCGGATCTAGCACCCGCTAGGTAGTCCACTATCATATATTATTTAACTATTCTTTTGTGGTCTTATTTTCTATTTTGGGTAGTTCCTCCCAGCCAAAAGGAAGCTCTCACAATCAACATTATATTGAGAGGTCAGAATGCACACAACAACCATCAACCGACCAACATAAATAGGTATTCCTCCTTGGCCCTTACCCTTATCTGTTTCGTCTCAATAAATGTAAAGAAAATGGTGAAACATTTTGGCACGCCCAGTGGGACCCATCAGGGGTTCTATTGAATTTTCTTCATTCCTAGGTGAAATTTGTGTGTTTGTTTCCCTGTAAAAGGCTTACACATTAATCTTCTTCTCTAGTAATCTTCTCTTCTTTCTAATTTCTCTAAAAGAAACATTTCTCTTGGTGCATTTAAAAAGAATCATTCTTCTTTCTTTCTTTCTGCATTTAGCCAAAGAGCATATCCTCTCCTATTCATCATTTTCTTCATCGATCATGATTTTTTTGATTTGGGATTAAAATTGATTGCATTACATTAAGATTTTGCTACATTTAGCTCACATTAAAATGAGGGAAACCTATATCTTTGGAATTCATGACCAGATAATGGTTGACACAAAGAATCATAGAAAGCACATTCTCTCTCTCTCTTTGTCTTACCAAACTACAAAAATTGAAATATACACATCTTTCTTAAACAACATCTTACAGGAACGCTTGTTAGCAATCACACGATCGGAGGATTGAAAAGTACTCCCCATCTCATTACTTTTGTCGAGTCATTACCTCGGAGGATGGCCCGCCTTCGCCATAATAGAATTTGAAAATTCTCCTTTTAGATATCATTCTTCGTAGGAAGCCTTCCTCACCAAAAAATCTACTCTAAATCATGAGTCAGTCTTCTAAATAGCATAAGCTCAACACATTAAAAATCACTTGTTAGGTATGTGTTTTTAGCATTTGATTGACGTGCTTTTTGAGGTGTGAGGATACATTTCTCCATTTTTCCATTCTTTTTCCTTGCACACTCCACAATCACAGTTGGAGTATTCTGACTTCTTCTAAGTGTGTCAAGACTTCATTGTATCATCTCCAAACCTCTGGGTTGATTATTTATCTGACTCAAATTCACAACAATCCATTTTTCTACATTTTCCCAATTTTCACAGTAACGCATCAATTTATCCACTAGTGTTGGTCCCTCCCTAACGGCATCGGTTTTCTGTTCTTTTTGGTTAAATTTCCCAAAGAACACTTATTTCATTTTATTTGTTGTCAGAGTTCCTGTGAGTCTTTATACTCTCTATGATTTGATAAATAGTCATCATACAACTTATTCATCTAACAATACTAGTATTTGCCTCATTTGGGAAAAATGTTCTTGTCTCACAAGAACCGATGTTGGCTACCCCGAACCAGTGTCATCGTCGGCCTTAACCATTTTCGGTTACCTTGTGCTGAATCTCAACATTACCCAAATCCACCTATAAACACCTATTTTCTTCATTTCCACTACTCTTTGTGTCATCCGCAAGATACAACATCACCTGATATACATCCATTCACATGGTGTTGACTCGTAATCAAGCTAACAATCTTATATTCCATGCAAGTCGTCAACCACTCCCGCCTAATCCTTCACCACCCTCTGTCCTGTCACCCATGGATCTAACCCTACCTACCACCATTGCCACAGGTGATGAGGAATTTGCATGACTCCTTGATTAGAATCCCATGGCCTTACAGTTCTACCTTTCCCACTCTTCCACCCGAGACTCCTCAGGTCAGTTGATATATGGCATGCATGTATCCATCTCTCCTGCCCTTATTCTTACTTCTACATTACCCCCTACTAATGCAGCATTACCATGACCTACTTTTCCCCCAGTGGTTTCAAAACTAGGCCCCATAGCTGCTATATCAGCTGTTGCATCTATAGTATTAGTCGCACCTATGGTATCTGTTGTCCCTTCATTGACCACCCAGACCATAACCCCATTCACACCCATTGTCTCACAGATACAAATTTCAACACAACTACCTATGGTGTCGGTGACCCATACTCCATTCCATAATATTTTCCTCTCCATCCCACAATCTTTACCTCGAATCACTACTAGATTCACGGCGACCATCCCACCTACATACACATATCTTCAACAACCCCTATCTTGTTCATCACCCATTACGGATATATGTCCTCTATATCGGTTCCCTATTCTTAACCTTCCTTTTCAGCACCGCCATACACTAGAATTCCACCCACATCACATGTTCAGTATCATCCCTCCTATGCCATAGGAGGAGTTCTTCCATCACAACCTATCAATGTCCTCATCAAATTAATGATAGAAAAGATGCAGCATAATAGAAGCGTCGGTTTCTATCTCACGTAATTCTCTCACCTACAATGAAATCTCTAATGAGCCTATTCATCCATCCATTCCTATCACCTATACCTTGTGCATTGGGAAATGTCAAAATTCAACCATTTCCATAGTAAAGAAGACCCAATGCAACAGTGTTTGCATTCTTTCAAACATGGGTGTTACCTAATCTCCCATGATGACGCTTTACTCCTACGGACCTTCCCTATGTCCCTGATAGGACCTAAATTGGACTAGTACATTGGGATACCAAGACACTCCATCTGCTCATTTAATCAATTATCCCAAGCCTTCTTAGATCACTTCTTAATCAACATTGTTAATAAGGTCACCATGGTGATCTTTATGCACACGACAGTATGATGATGAGTCTATCACTAACTTTTTTTCTCATCATTGGCGCAAACCCTAATTAACTAGCTCACATTTCAATTACCTCAAATTGAACTCATAGATTTGTTTACTCGGGTTTGTGCTAGACACATCTCACCAACCCTACAAGTGCATACCTTTTACAATTTTTACAAGGCATTCACCATGGCATGGAAATTGGAAATTTGTGCTATCGAAGAGAAGAAAATTCAATTACGTAATAAGAAAATTGTGTTCAAATCAAATGATGCTTCTTCATCTTTGAAACCCCAAAACTATTCAAAACCCAAAGGATCTACCAATGTTGTAGTTCTCAAGGTGGCCTCCTCATAAATCAAACCCAACCAAACCTCCTTCTAATCTCTCTCCCGTCTAAGCTTTCCAGTTCATACGAGAACAATGAAGGTACACTTCAATAGGAGAACCTTATGCTTTAGTTTTTGAAAATATTATTAAGGCTGGAGTAATTATCCTTCCACCTATAAAACCACACATTGGTTTTGACCACGAGCACCACGTGCGTGCGTGGTATAAGGAACATGAATTTTAAAACTATCATCATGTGAAAGGTCATAGTGACAATAACTACATCACCTTTAAGAATATCATCCAAGAAATGTTAGATAATGGAGATATAGTCTTCGATAGCCCGAATGCTCCTGCTAACCAAAACCTACATATATTCAACAAGCCATTCCCTAATCATGCCCTTTCTTCCAATCAAGCTGGTGACACTGCAACCAATGAAAGCAATGTCGGCGAGGTCCATGTTATTTTCGATGACATACCAGTTGCTTCCCAATTACCTCATGTTCCTTCCATAGATGAAATCTTAGTCCGAGCTCTCCTACCTACGCAAGAACTTATTTCATCTACTCCTCCACCCATAGAGGAACCCCCTTCATTTTCTCCTTCACCCATGGAAGAGCCTATAATTAACATGCCGCCTTTGACCCCTCAAATTTCTGAGTAGTTGTTAGTGGCACCTCTTCTACTCATAGGAGATACATGTCCACAACCTACACCATCACAAGGAGATTCCACCTCATCTGGACCATCCTATCCTCTAGCCATGGAGGATCTTATAGAAATACCATTTCCTTTAGATGACCATTCACCATTAGACTTGTAAGATCCCACTGATCTGCTTTCGGCTCTCTTACCCACTGAATTTGAGACTAGCTATTTCCCTGTGTCTCAAACACATTTTATGGGTATTGCTACTTGATTCACGTCAGCCCCACTTATGACAGTAACATTTTCATGCTTGGCAAATCGTCTGGAATATGTTGATATAGCCTTACTTTGGGGATTCCTTCTACTTCTGTTTCAACCCAAATGCATTGTCACTCACCGACACCTCCAATATCTATCCGAAGTGTTTTGACAACCAAACCAAACACAACCATGACTATTGCAACACCTTCCATGTTACCAAAAGTATCCCAATACACACCTTACCCATAACCCAACATATATCAATGCCCAAACACCTACCCACGCCTATATCACCTCCCTTACTTAAACCCATCACCACCTTAGGGGTCATGCCGACATCAAAACTTACTCACCCACCCATCAAATTAGATTTAGCCACATCTTCCCAAACCAACACTAAACATATTTAGGCTCCTAAAAATAATACCCAACGACCTAGGCCTCATACACCAACCCCGCCTATCACACCAATATCACCTTCTCCCCCTTTGTCCATCCTAGGACCTCACCCCTCAACCCCGGCCAAGTAACCTCCTTCAACCGATAAACTAAGAATGCAACCGCCATCCTCCTCATCACAAACCTCTAATATACCCAAGTGACCTATACAACCTCCTCCATCACTTGTAACCTTCTTACAACCCATACCACCACTACCGTCAATAACTTCTTCACTACCCATGCCACTTTCTTCTCTTTCACTCACACCTTATACCCAACCTCTCGACCACCTCCACAATAACTCGATTACCCCCATGGGTCACCCTGTCCTCTTCCACCAGCCTATTTACCATCTTCATCATGTACACCCATGTCACCTTTTCCCAAAAAGGTGTAACCTAAAGCTAAGAATCCGTTACCCTCCAATAAGGTAGTTAAACCATCCAAACCTTCCATTGCCAGCTCTTCTACCATGCCCATCCCTAAGTAGATGCAACCAAGACCTAAGACCACTCCACACACCAAACTAGTGGAACAACCCATTCCCCATCCTATAAAGCCTCTTCCCCATAATCGTCGTATTTGTACCCAAAGCTACGATCACATCCCATTGCAATCCACTAGTAAGTTCCTACGCCAAAATATTAACCAATCTCCTTGAAACTTAAGTCATCTCATTACCACCTCTTATACATTATGATCCACTAAAACCCAAACCAAAAGGGTTTGAAAAAATCAAAAATTGTGTCTACCATGTGTGCTTGGACACGATGTAGAGAAATGTAAGGCTTTAAAAGCGCCCTTGTCCAATTATGTCCTCTGAAGAAAATTTTGGTGACAACGATCTTCTTGATGAGGACCCCATTTTTCCTTCACCAATTTCCCCAGATCTTGTTCCATTACCTACTCAAAGAACCAATATCTCTATCCCCACAACTCTTTGATCCACCCCCGAGGTTCGAGATCAACATGATCAACATTACCACCCGCGCCTAGAAAAAGGCAAGGAAAAGGAAACTAGCCCATTAACCAACCCTATACCCAACATACCATCCTCAACCATACCAAAATTCATCATTCGAGGTCCTACATATCCTATTTCCGATGGGGTCAGACATCGCACAATGCTAAAACAACTGCATCAATCCCCCTCAAAATGTCTTTATATGACCTTGTCCAAACCTCTGAGTCACATTGTCAAGCCCTCATAGAGGTCCTTCAATCTATTGAGGTTTTACCAAATGACCCCACACCCGTAGCCTCCATCATTACCCCTCACCACATTGCTCTCTCACTAGGTCATTGCCTTCCTCTACGCCTCCACCTACTTGCCAAGTAGCCACCCTCATATTTTCAGATGAAGAGATCACTTCCTTCCAGTTCGATGACCCCGACCTCATTCTTTTCATCTTCATCTTCATCGATAATATAAGGATACGACATGTTATGATCGATGGTGGTGCTAGTATTAACATCATCTCCTCTCATGCATATGACCAAATGTGAATACCTTCCAATTACATGCATGGTAACCCTTGCTTTTTTTTGCTCCTTCAATGACACCATGACCTCTACACTGGGTAGTGTCATTATTTATGTCTGCGTGGGTCCCCACACTATCCCAAAACTTTTCTATGTCCTAGCAGGGGAGTTCTAGTATAACTTGTTACTTGGATGACCTTGGATTCATGTCATGGGTTGTGTCCCTACAATTTACATTGCTACCTTAAATTTGAACATGAGGGACATAATTACATGATCCCTTGACGACCCATCACCTTTCAATACCTGTAACATGCTATCTTGGCCCAATGATGTACTTGTACCAGTCAAGGCATTTGTAACTATCCCTACTTCACCTTCATCCAAAATCCCATCCACTAAGATTACCACTACCTCTCCCACATCTAACCCTACTATCCCTATTTCCATGTGGCCTCTATCGCCGACTCACATGTTTCCCCATCATCTAGCAAGTTGTTTATCCCCACTACCCACATATCAACTACTAATTCCTTAGAAGGTGTTTTTAACACCTCACTTTGGGGGAATATCTCCTATACAATATCGACACCTTCCTCACCCTGCAAGAGTATGGGAACCTACGTCAACACCCCAATTATGAAATCCGCATCGGTGACGTTTTTCCTTATGGCCATCCTCACCTTTGCACTAATCTAACGTATGGGGGACTTGATATGGCCACCTATAAACCCAAACCTCTATCCCAAAGCCAACCATTTTCATCCGATCTAAACTTCCTCACTAACCACCACTTCACCGACACTTTCCTCCATCGGTGCGCGTGGAAAGGATTTGGCTTCAGATTTTATGAATAGGGCCACCATACTGTCATTTCTTGTACCTCTCATAAACACAATGACCATAGTGGTATTGGTTTTGACACACCACCTTCTAATAAGGTTCATGTCGACCTCATCTAGGATGAAAATTCTTCCCCGCCTCATTCACCCACATTACCATCTTCACCCACGAAGTCCATAGATGTTGAATCTATTCCTCCTAACTTTTTTTTTTGTAAACACTATTTCCCTAAGACCTCTAACCTATCAACGTGATGGCAAAGCTCCCTCTTCTCTCCCATTCCCGTATCCTGACATGATTAATGATGATACACCTTCTATTAATGTTGTTAAATGTTAGGACGATGAATCCATCTTCACTTACCTTGGTGCTGAATATTCTTATATTCATCAGTCATTACCTTCTGATACACAAACCATGTTGAATGAATTGACCATCAAAATCAACATTCACACTCAAGACCACTTGTACATTCTAAAGATCGACCAATCCTTAGACGCTACCAAATAGGAAGCCTTCACCTCTTTCTGCGGGACCATAACAATGTGTTTGCATGGTCCTATGCCAATATTCCTAGTATTGAGCCAAAAATTGTGGTCCACAATATCGTAACCATTCCTGATGCCAAACCCATCAAACAAAAGCTATGGAAAATACATCCTCACATTACTCTTTTGGTCAAAGAAGAGGTTCAGTGCCTTCTCTTAATTTCCTTTATCTTACCCATTGAATATCTTTAATGGATTTCTAACATCTTTCTGTCACAAAGGTGATAGGGGGAATCCACATTTGCACTGACTTCTGTGACCTCAGCCTAGCTTGTCCCAAAGATGATTTCCCCCTACTAGGCATTGACCAACTAGTTGATCTCACCGCTGGCCATGAAATGCTATCGCTCATGGATGGTTTCTTGGGCTACAATAAAATATTACTAGCTCTAGAGGATCAACACAAGACTACCTTCATCACCCCTTGGGGGACTTTCTGCTATCGAGTCATGCCTTTTGGCCTTAAAAATGTTGGTGCTACATATCAGTGAGCCATGACTTACATCTTCCATGACATCATGCATCGCATATTAGAATATTACGTAGATGATCTTCTGGCCAAATCTAAACATCGAACCAAACACTTGTCCATCCTTAAGGTCATCTTTGACCGCCTCATCAAGTATTGTGTGTGTCTTTAACCAAAGAAGTGCATCTTTGTGGTAATTTCCAAAAAATCTCCTAGGTTTCATTGTTTCTTTGTGTGGCATAGAAATCTATCCTGCTTAATTCAAGGCTATTCTGGAAATGCCTCACCTAATAATCTCCTTCAACTTGAAGCCTACTGAGGAAAATTGAAATCTATTTGTCATTTTATCTCATAGATTTCTGACCGTTGTCCACCATTCCATCATCTACTCAAGAAGGAGGTGTCATTCAAATGTGATGATGAATGTCATAAAGCCTTCAAAGCCTTAAAACAATACCTCCTTCAACCACCAGTGCTCATTCCCTCCGAGGATGACCAACCCTTTTACCTATATATTTCCACCACTGACCATTATTTAGGTGCCATGCTTGCTCATTGCGACGACCAACACCGAGAGCAAGCATTTTATTACATAATTTGTACCCATCTTAATTACGAAACTAGAAATACACCACATTGAAAAAATCTGCTTAGCCTTAGTTTTTGTCACCACCAAACTCGACATTACCTACTAATCCAAAAACCTTCGTCATTACTAATACTTGACCCACTACACTATGTATGCCAAACCTTATTAACATCAATGTGTCACACATTGGCTTATGCTTCTTGCTGACCTCGACCTTGAATTCATTCATAAAAATTCATTCAAAGGCCAAGCTATCGCTAACCAAGTGGCCGACACACCTATTTCGCGAATCAATCATCTAACTTTGATTTCTGAGACGAGTCTATAGTTACCCTAGATGAACCTTCTTACCAAATGACACTCTTCTTCGATGGCTCCAAGTGTCAACGTGGGGGTGGGGTTGGTGTTATCCACATTCCTCTTAATGGTGAACCTATGCCTTTGTCTTTCAAACTTGATTTTTATTATACAAACAATATTTTGAATACAAAGCACTCGTATTAGGTATCCAGGCTTCTTATGCTTTAGATGTTTAGTCAATCAATATCTTTGGTGATTCTTAGTTGGTCATAAACCAAGTCAATGGTATATACCGGTTTCTTAATGAGATACTTCAAAAGTATAATCATCACATAGATATACTTTTGACCACATTTGACCATTACGAACTTGAACCACCCCATGATCTACCAATAAATTTGTGGATACCATGGACTACTTGGCTAGAGATACTGCTTCACTGTTGACTCTAAAATATTTGTCACAATACAAAGGCTACAATTACCCTCTTATTTACCTTGTGAGGTCTACTCGTCAAAATCGTTTCCCTGCCCTACATGACATTGGGTATAAGCAATATGCAGACTATCTTTCCCTTTCCATTTTACCCATTTACCTCACTCGTAATGGACAACGTGCCTTTCTTAAAAGTGTCTCCCGTTATGTCATCATGGGTGGTCTTCTTTACAAGTGCGGTTTTGACGGCATTCTCTTACGATGCCTTATAAATTCTGAAATTCCCTACACCATTAAGGAAGTCCATGATGGAATTTGTGGAGGTCACTTTAGTGGTTTAGCTATCACAAAATGCATTCTTCGCCTAGGCTATTATTTGCCAACCCTAAACCACGAATGTTTTTTGATTATGTCAAATGTTACGTGAAATACCAACAACATGCTAATCTCCATCAGACACCTAGTCATGCCTTGCAGGTCGCACGAGACCTTTGGCCTTTCTCTCAATGGGGTTTAGACCTTGTTGGTGAGATCAACCCCCATTCTTCACAATTCCACCAATGGATCATAACCGCTACTAAATATTACACTAAATGGGTAGAGGCCATTCCCCTCATTTCTAAAAAATCCGAGAAGATATGTGAATTCATCAACCATCACATCATTTGTCTCTTTGGTGTTCCTCACCACCTCATCATGATAATGGAAAGTAAATCAAAAATAAAACCATATGCAAACTATGTGATGCTTTTGACATCAACTCAGTTTCTCATCACCTTATTACCCACAAACCAAAGGTCAATCTGAATCATCCAATAAAACCCTAAAAAAATTCTTATGAAGGTAATCAATGATCTTTGGGAAAGATTGGCATACACACATTCCTTTTGCGTTGTGGGCTTATCACACTAGTATTCACACTTCGAATGCTACCACACCCTTTTCTCTAGTCTACGGTACCAAGGTTGCCTTACCTCTTGAATTCTAGATTATGTCTCTCTACATCTCACTATAAAACATGCTCAACAATGATGACTTTCACCAAGATCATTTTGTGCAACTTGAGTTATTAGATGAACACCCTCTCAATGCTCTTGACCATTTCCAAATCTACCAAAAATGTATCAAATGTGCCTATGACAAACGTGTTCACGAATGAATTTTTTAGGTCGGTGACCTTGTCCTAAAGGAAAATCAACATATAAGCAAAGAGGAGAAAAGTAAATCGGGCAAATTTATTCCTAATTGGCTCGGATCCTATATCGTTACCTATGCCTATGGATCAGGTGCTTATCGTTTGTCTTCACTCAAAGGTAAACCCAAACTGAGCCCCTTAATGCCTTGTATCTTCGACCATTTTATTGTTGACATCAAGTTTTATACCACTTTCTTTTAGTTGATCGCTCATCCCTTGAGCGTTGTTCACCTTCCATATTACCCGTTTTGAGGATCCATGACTCAACAAGAATCATGTGATTACCTATCACCTTTCAGCCTTATCTTCAATATGAGTACCATGGCTCTACTCATAGCATGATTCTCATGGATATTTTTTTCTTCTTCAAGATGGAATCCCATGGTTGTTCATCACTCAAAACCACCTCTTTCATAGTTAATCTTTGTGTGCTACAGTCTTGTCTTCTAAACAAGAACCTAATCTTCCTCTATAGTCTTGTCCATGACTTAAACATCTAAAAACAAAAAGGGATGCAACTCCTTAAGTCAAACTTCCAGAAAAATATGACTCCCTCAAAAGGGACATCTCTTCACTCTAAATTCTACCGCTATAAATAGACTGCTCCCTTGAAGGACAACTATATCAAGTTATTTCACAAATCCAATAAAAATATCCGAAGCTTCCCGCATTGATCAACTTCATGAAGACCTCAAGGAGATAATATACTCATCCCATATAGACTTCCCACATCGATCAGTCTATTAAAAACAAAAAAATGAAGAAAAAGATGAAATTTTCATCATGGAATTACCTATTTTTGATCCTAGGTTTTTTGTTCCAAAAAACACGCTGTCCTACACTAAGTTACGGTCAACCGCCCATTCTCATCTCCTTTCCCTTTTACCTAACTTCCTTGTTACTCAAGGGACTTGCCACAAACGTGACATTTTGTGATTATGAAACTTTCTTCACCCTTAGAATGATCCATTATGCAATGCCTTTAGGGTCTTACATTCATAAGCCCCTCTTAGGTATGGTCGACTCATTAGGGTTCTTATCAATTAAATGGATCTTTTACTAGATCTTACCATTCACCTTCCTCATTACTTATTGATTATCCTATACATGACCAGATCATTGACACCCATATTTAAAAACCACTCAACCATGCCTATGACCTCCATTCACCCATGCCTAACACCTACCAACCCATTCCTCTACTTCATCATAATCTTTCCTAGCTTATGGGATAACTGCATTGGCCTGAGGTCCCTTTTCACCGGAACTATGTAGGCAACACTTTAAGGACATGGGGCCCTTGGAGGTTCACTCGGCCACTCTTTATCCTAACCAATTCCCCTTTCACTTTCCTATTCTACCCTAATTATTTTTCATTTTATATCAATAACTCAAAATTAAACCAAACAAGCATCAAATAATACACATTTTATTACCTCATCAAATCATTCCTTTCTCATTTTCACATTTCCACTATAGCACATATTTGGAAATTAAAACCATAACTTGTATATACATCACCATTTTACCCCATGTTACCTACAATGGGACATTACCCCATACCTAAAACAATTTGACTCAATCATGCCTAAACATGACTTGACATAACCTTGCCTACCACCTAACTCAACCATACCTAAACAAGACTGACTCAACCATGCCTATAACCTGACTCCACCATGCCTATGACCTAACTCAACCATGTCTATAACCTGAATCCACCATGCTTATGACCTGAATCCACCATGTCTATGACCTAACTCAATCATGCCTATGACCTAACTTCACCATGCCTAAACACACCTATTTTCCATCCATCTATACATAAAAATCAAATTATGCCAACACAAGTACATCATCCCAATCATCCATCTTATCATAAAAATATGTGTATCCATCCAAGTATACACTAATGCCAAATAATAATCACAATATCTCAAAAAATATCATATACAGCCTCACCATCTTTGGCACGCAGGCCGATATATGATAAAAAATAACTAAAAATATCATCTACTGACCTCACCATCTTTGACACGCGGAGTCGGTGTATGATCATAATTACAACAACTCTCGTATACATCATCACTATATTTGGAATGTAGGCTGGTATATATATCAAAAATGTGTCAACAACATAGATACACTGATCATAAATGGTGACTAATCTTCACCCTACCTAATATCCATCCTGTCTCATCAGTCTCCTCCATCTCCCCTCCAGTGGGGTGCCCTGCCAACCTCTCTCCACCGAGCCTTGGTCTTCCATCTGATGGTCCCTCACCTAGAGCTAGCCTTTGTACACTGGTAGCCTCTCCATGACCCTATCCTAGGGCTCGCTGACCCCCTACACTCTCTACACTATGCATACGAGACCTGTTCCTCTCAATCGAGGCCTGTTATGCTTTGTACTCTGCATAGGATGGGACTTCTATCCCGATAGTCATCGGGTAATCCCGATAATATCGTGCCTCCCCTAAGGCATCCCTAAATCTTTCCATAGGCACTATCTATGGAGGTGCCATCGGTCTCAGCCCCTGTACCTATCTCTCAAGACCCTGTCCCACTAGTACTTGTAAAGAGGGACCCTATCCCTATACCGTATACTGCTCCCGAGGGACCCTGTCCTACCCCTACCTGTATCTGGGCACGAAGGGACATGACCTATGCCTATACAGTGGCCAAATGGCCTTGCAAACCTATAACCTACACTTGTAGGGCGGCCACCTGTACCCCATCCCCACCTCCACCCTGTGCGGGTGCTTATCCTACTTACCTAGGCCTATAGAGTTGCCACATGTGCCTATAAAGTGGTAACTTGTGCCTCTAAACTTGTCAACTGCCCCTACACTATCCCCAACTATGTAACTATGGTAGCTACCTACCCTTGTAGGGCATCCCTCTGCATTGTGATGGTGGCTAAATCTGGTTGCCCCAGCCTCTCGCGGTATTTCTCATAAATGTACAACCCACCACTTTGTCTTTATCTATCTATCATCCTGTCATCATCAATCCACTAGTCTACCACCTACTCCTCCAACCCTGTAGGAACCGCCGGTGTGGTAGAGCTATAGGCCTCTCCACGTCATCTATTATGTACTATGGGAATGGTGGTGGTACATCCTGCATAAAACCAAACTACAGTCTCACCCTGTCAACAGGTATCATCGCGTGCTCTCCTGCACGACACCTCTCTATCCATCAAAGCAACTGTAGCTTGTCTAACTCTATGGCCATCTGCATGTATGATGGGAAGCCCACATATGGCCTCAAAATGATGTCTATCCTAGATAATCCCTCAAGTATCTACCTTTAGTAGGCTACATCATGCGTAGCCCTAGACCCCTGGCACACCCCACCAACGGTACCCACTTGCCTGTAACGTAACCAACCTAGACCATACCTAGCTCAAATGCATCTAGCTAGGGAAAACCAATCAGATGAACACACACAATGTGCTCGTATGCCCAATAGTGAAGGAGAAACGTGCAGCATAAGTTGAACCTCCGTAGCCTTTCGTAGGCCCATAGCTCCCTGTATAGTTGTACCAAGTAGGTCGGTGCCCATGCAAAGTAGGTCCTGTCGACACCAATCCATCATTATGATAATTCTTCACCGGGAACTCCTCGTGCTATGATTATTTACTAATGTACAGCCTTTAGTTTGGTGGATGTAATCTATAAACACAACAACAAACATAACACAAGAATACCATAGACTATGATAAAAGGAATGATGATAAATTTGAAATATCGGTGTAAATTATAATATCAACATGAAATTGTTATAATCTCACCCATGAGGTACTTCAAGTGTTACTAACTTCACTTTCCTTCCAATAATAACTATGGAAGAAACTTCACAATTACACCTCTTAATGGCTTCTTTAACACACCTTCAAAATGATGACTTCCTTTACACACTTACTCGTATAATATTTCTCACTACTTTCTTCTATGCTAAATGAGGGGGTGGCCTCTTTATTTATAGAACTTCTAGGATTATCCATCTTAACTCTAAGATAAGATAAGAAATCCACTCGACGAATCATATTCCATACCTTAACTCTTATCTGTGCACTGTAATCTTATCTTCTAAGATAAGATAAACCTTATCATTTCACATGGGTTCCACATTTTTAGACTTTTTAAAAATAAAATACATAAAATATTTATACCCTCACTCCTTGTCCTTATTACCAATATAATATTTCTAATTCCTAATCATGTAGACCCTACTTCTCTACTTACCCCAACTTTTACATTTTAACATTACGGACCACTTATGACAAATATTTACTTTTTACCACAACATTCCTATTGTACTTTTGTCTATTACCGTACTATAAATTATTGGCGGTGTCGATCTTGGCACACCGTTATCTTCTATCGGATGCTACTACTAATTATACTTAACAACATCCTATTCCTAATACATACATTAATGAAATAGAGCTTACAGAGAAAATTTTTAGTGTCGATAGTCCTCTCCTCCATCATATCATGAAGGACTCCCATCAGTTCTTGTGAGAACCTCCCACCCTCTACATTGGGTAGTGCAAAACAACACTTTGCCTCCATAATCAAGACCACTAGCCTCATCTCCTCAGGATGGACCATGTACATCTCTCCATAGCTCAGCCTAGCGCTATGAAACCTCATCTCCGCCATCCCCTCTCTCGAACACTTGTCAACATCAGCTCTCTCGATGCCTGCGAAGAAATAGATTACACCTGCACCCCTACTATCGGCAGCCACAGAATCCTATAAACATCTTCCAAGGTGAAAGTCATCTCACCTATCGATAAATGGAACGTGTTGGTCACAGAATACCATCTATCGCCTGAGAGCGACCATCGGACTCGGATCATGAGCTATACGCCTATAACGTTTAATCCTAATCAGACCCACCTTGGTCATGTGCCTCCACTCCTCATCGAGTCACATACCCCGAATGTCTAGTAATAAGTGAGGTACCCTATCCCACCTCCGAAGCTATTCCATCGCTGCACCCAACAAAACACACTATTGTCAAAACCTTCCCATACCAAAAACATAATAAACCAATAAACCTTGTCCCCAACCCTTATTACTTATTGTACCCACTCTACCGATTTTCCCTTGCTAAACCAATCTTTTCATGCACCTTATACCTATTCCCTACTCATTACCCTTTGTAAACATATTACCCTTACCATTATCACTCCCCTTACTTCTATCTCCCATCCCTTACCCTTCTTTTCCTATCCTTTTCTACCTATTGATCTATTCTCCTCTAAACCCAACCAGCATCGGTTCCTTATGACCAGCATTGGTCCCTTGTGACCGACATCGGTCACCTGCTACATAACCAATGCCAAAAGTTTCCAACCGATGTCAACCAACCCTTGATCGGTGCGATCCATGTCGCGGAGCCAAATCCGTTCAAACCCCACCCCCATTTTTCCAAAACTTTTACAAACTAGCCTAATCACCAATCCTACCCTACCCAAAGCTAACCTAAACCCCTCCCCACCCCTATTTACCCAACCTCGGACCTCATCCCTCCCTCATTTCACCAATTTTACCCATAAATTTAATTATATTTCCCTACCCAAAAACCCATACCCATATCACCCTTTTCTATTTCCATACGAAGAAAGGTTGAGAACCTACCTCATCCTAGTGTCATCGGCATGGTGGCATGTCTAGCCACTACACCGGTGGTCCACCTGAACCCTCTCCCACCTCCATCATGCCATAATCTACCTCCAATATCTCCACCAATCACCTCGCTCCACCCGATCTCATGGACCCGTCTACCTGGCTCCTCTAACCAACTAGATCTCTCCACCTCAACAGGGTCTCATCCCTCGTACTTTTTTCTCAACAAAGCACAACTTGTTCAACACTCTGTCATTTTTCCCACAAGTCAAAACATACAAATGATTTTGTATTATATGGATTTTTCTTTTTTATACCCAAATCGACATGACCGGAAGTTGGTCAATTCATGCCCTACCTAACTGGCGTCGGTCATTACATAACCGACATCGGTTACCTGTCATACTCTTGTCAATACCTTTTACCCATTTTTGACAAAAATTTACCCTTCCCACCACCTTCTTGACCTTACCCACCCTTATTGCCACCTACCTCCTCACCCATCTTACCTACACTCATCCTAAATTACGTTTAGGGACCTATTGTTTTTACCTGTACCTTGGCCATACTCATCGTGACTTATATGCCTTGACCTGGAACACTTTTCGTGACCTTTGAACCCCTGTGCTCACTATACCTTGTGGAGCTATTACTCGTGTTGTTTTTCCTACTAAATTTACCTTGTCTATTGTCGTGCTATTTATCCTGACCCAACCTTTGGTGAACCGGAACATACCTAAATGTTCATGCACTTGACCTACGTTGTGTTTCTGCCCCACATCCTTACTTTAGATACTAGAATCACTTCAACCCTGTTTGGATAGACCTATCGACCTTATCCGACGTAGTTTTTAAAATATTTTCACTCTAGTACCATGCCGCAGTTTATACATGTGTGTACGTTCGACTGTCACTACCTTTGACCCTGGCCCATTTCCCTATTTTCCTGATTTGACCTTTACCCCATTACCCATTTTTACCTCCACCTACCCTACCCACACCTACCTACCTAACCGTTGATTAGGTGGATATCCCCATGTCCTCACCCGTTGTGTCTTGTGATGATGGTACCTATTTTTCTCAACCTAATAGCCTTACCTTGCCTATGGTTGTGACCCTTATCCAAACAAACCTTGACCTTTTGACCTTTTAGATGTACTAGAACCACACCTACGTGTTCCTGCATCTTACCTCGTTGAGTTCTGGACCGTATCCTTTACCCTAGATACCGAACTTCAACAACCCTTGTTTGGATGACCTTTACAACCCTAGCTAATGTACATTTGTTATGTTGAGAAACCCTGTTATCTCATGGAATTTCCCAATGTGTGCATACATTTGAATGATCTACCTAATCACCCACCCTACCTCTTATAATCACCATACCCTCGACCATCACCTTCTTCACACCTAACCCTATTTTCTCAAACCACCCACCTCCTCATTTTATCAAACCACTCACCACTTCCTTCTCTCACCTCATCGGTTCCTAGTTTTAGGGGTTACCTTCACCCACACAAGGCAACCACATCTTATTTTTGTCGGCCGACGCTTACCAATACAAGCTACACAACAAAAAGGGGCAAAATGTAGACACCAAAATTGGGTCACACTCCCTTGGCCCCCATCAAATAACCAACTCAAACATATTTACCTAACCATGGCCCCTTCCACCCCACATTAATATTAATTTAATTAACTTAATTAAATTAATAGCCATCCTCACAACATTCATTACTTAATTATTTTAATTAAGCTAAATTTCCACCTCACCCCTCCACCTCACCTAGACACCTCACCTAGCCACCTCACCCTAGACCTATTCTTGGCATGTTTCCATAACTAACTAAGACCTGATCTTACTTGCTAATAATTGAACCAAATAACCTTCTACCAAGTGACCTAAACAACCCAGAACCTAACCTTGACTAGTCCCAGTACCCTGACACCTACCTACCCTTCAGATCTGACTATAGCCTAGCATGTTATGTTAGATTTGCTTATTTTGCTTCAATGAAATACCTAAATCATATCAACTACTGAGTAGGACTTTTTATTTCGACATTGAGTTGTTTTAAATAGTGGATTGAAATCCATCTACGGGTATCACACTTCCCAAATCTAGCACCCGCTAGGCAATCCCTTGTCATATATTATTTAACTATTCTTTTGTGGTCTTGTTTTCTATTTCAGGGTAGTTCCTCCCGGCCAAAAGGAATCACTCGCATTCATCATTGGATTGAGAAGTTAGAAGACGCACAAAACCATCAACCAACCAAGCATAAATAGGTATTCCCCCTTGTCCCTTACCCTTATCTATTTCCTCTCAATAAATGTAAAGAAAATGGTGAAACAAAGAGAACCTATCGGCCAAATCATGGTGCATGGATTCCTTGGGCATACGGGGTAATACCAAAAATTTATTAAGGGATATGTTTATATCCTCGTCTTTATTGGAGGTATTAATGAAGCAATCAAGTACCTTTCATTCGGAGAGGCGTAGCAGATGGTGTTTGATACATTGAAGAATAGGCTTATCACTACGCCCATATTACGATTCCCTTCCTAGGATAAGTCATTCCATTTACATGTTAATACCTTAGGGATGAAAATTGGAGTAGTGATGGCACAACTTGGTGAAGGGGTTTTTGATCACTCTCTTTGTTTTGCAAGCAGGAAGTTGACACTAGTAGAGAAGAACCATACTACTACCAAGCGCGAGGCAATGTTGATGATTTATGCACCTTTGCATAAATTTAGGTAATATCTGTTGAAAACACCCTTTATATTCTACACAGACCACATGGCATTGAAGTACTTGGTAAATAATCTCATTTTACAAGGGTGCATATGTAGGTGGGTCCTATTATTTCAAGAGTTTGAGTGTACAGTTATTGTAAAAGCGGCTAAGAGTAACACGAGACTTGACCATTTAGCATTGATTAACTCAAGGGCGGACACACAAAGAATTGAGGATACAATGTCAGATTCCCAACTATTTAGGTACGACGCACACCCTTTGAACTAGATGATATTGTTGTGTTTCTCAAAATGGGCATAACACCGGAAGGAATGAAAAATTTGGAGAGAAAACAATTAGTTATACGCATTGCACTCTACATGTATATTGGTGGAGACTTATACAAGTTATGTCATGATGATATCTTGTGAAAATTCATGTTACAACATGAGTGCACTATAATCATTGAGCAAGCACATGGTGGAATTGCAGGAGGACACTAGGTAGTGAATGCCACCGCATGGAAGATTTTACTAGCAGGTCTTTGGTGGGAAAGAATTTACCAGGATTGTATCAAGTTTTACAAGGCCTGTGATCATTTCTAGTGCCTTGGAAAGATAGGAAGAAGAGATGAAATTCCCTTGAGGCCGATAGCTAGCGCTAAACCATTTGAGAAGTGGGCGAGTTGATTTTTAGGACTTATTTCACCTATCATGCGGCAGAATAATTCGTGCTATATCATTACTTGTACTGATTACATAACATGGTGGGAATAGGAAGAACCTACGAAGGATTACACAATAACCACAACAGCAAGATTCCTTTGGAAAAATATAATCAATATGTATGGGTGTCCTTTGAGTTTGACTAGTGAGAGGGGTACACATTTTTAAAATGAGATAGTTAGAATTTTGTTGGCAAAGTTCATGGTAGCCCATCACAAAACTTCCCCTTATCATCCTTAGGCCAATGGGCTGGTGAGGCATTTAACAAGATATTAAGTCACATGTTTCCTAAGATTTGTGATGTTGGGAGACAATATTGGGATGAAAAAGTCTTAGTCGTATTATGGGCGTATAGAACAACCTACAAGATATTGAACAAAGCCACACCGTTTCAATTGGTGTTTGGCATGGAAGTTGTTTTTCCAGTAAAATTTATGCTACCTTCTCTACATATTGTGCATGCATGAGTATTGGCCACCGAGTAAGCATTACAAGATCACATGGATAAGTTAATGCAATTGGATGAAATACGGTCACTTGCTAGGTGGATTCGAAGGCGAGAAGGCATGACAAAATCTTGACATGATCGTCACATTAAAAATAAACAATTTGAGGTTGGGCAGATGGTTTTACTTTATGACTCTAAGTTTTTGTGTCATCTGGGAAACTCAAAGTCCATTGGTTAGGGCCGTATATTATATCTTACATCCTTGATTTAGGCACGTGTCAGTTGTAAGTGTTGGATGGGACAAGGTTTCAGGATATTTCAATGGGAGTAGGTTGAAGCCCTACTATAAATAAGGCTTCGTGTGTTTAAAAATAAGGCAATATTTCCAATTAGATTAGGTTTCCTTTAATTTTTTTCCCTTTTTTGTTTCCTTTGTCATTTTTCTAATTTTGTGTTGCATGTTGGTGCATCAATAGCTAATTGCATTGTAAGATATTCTATGCGTAGAGGACCATGCATACATTTTTGTGTGGGGTGAATTGGAAGATATGTTGGATATGTTTTACAAATTCCTTTGACAATGGAATGTTGGGAATGATTACCACAAAGATAGAAGAACGAGCAGTATGATGGTTAGGGTGTTTTAATTTGTGAGGTTATGAAGGAGTGTTGTAAAAATTTTAAAGACCACGCAGAAGGGAAAGATCACACAGTATAAAAAAAGGTAGGTAGCACCATAGGGAACTACGTGGTGGACAACGTAGAGGTTATGTACTTTGATGGTGACGTGCGCAAAGGAAATTTTTGGCAGTGAAGTAATACTAGAGTGCTAGAAGGTTATAACTACGACATGCGAAGGGAAGTCGTGAAAGTTGAGTTAAGTGAAATAAATTTCTCTATTAAAAAGAGACGTTAAGACACGTGGTCGGAGGAACTCTAAGGCATTGAAAAATTATAAATAGAGGATAAGAGTAGTCATTTTGACTACTTTTCCTTAGAGAATTTATTTTTTTCTCCCAAGCTTGAAGTGCGACAATCATTTTGTGAAATAAAAAGAGTGTGGTACTTATCACAAACCTATGGAATTGTACAAGTTGTAGGGTGATCTTATGGCATAGCAAGAAAGAAGGAAGACAAAAAGAAGGAAAGGGTTTGTGTGAGAGAGAAGAGGGAAATTTGCCAAGTTTGGGAAAAGAAAGGAGAGGTTTAAAGCACCTAGGGCATGAAGGAAAGAAGAAGAAAGAAGATGACACCCAAGAAAGCTCAAACAAAGAGACCAGTGGTGGAGAAGGAGGATCCTATTTACTCAGAAATGTAGTACCCCTAGGGGTTATCAAGGAAGAAAAATGTTTTTCAAAGTTATACAAGTGTAAGATAAGTGAATATAACCATATTACAAGTGACATCAAAAAGGTGATGTGGGAAAACTTAGTCTCGGGTTGACAACTCTACAGAACAAGAGCTACAAAAGACTAGAGTTTTGTAGCTATGGGAGTTGCCTTTCTTTGTGAAACCTACCCCAATGTTTGGGTGGTTAATGTCACAAGTACACAAGGAATTATTCTACTTCACAAGAAGAAGGATGAGGATTATGGGTCAATTAATTAGGATATTCACATGCTTGCAAACACTTTGGTGATGGCATGGCACTTGATTTATGTGCCACTACAAATATTGAGGAGCTAGCAAAGAAATTGAACTATGAGAAGGGAGGAAGGGCATAGGTGATTGTGGATCTCCTAGAACCAGCATTGAGAGTCACCTCCCAACTCATTAGTTGCAAATTGGGCACATCGGAAAGGTGGTAATAAATCAATAGGAGTTTCTTTTATGTGGTCTATAGAGTGTCTAAGAGGGCACATTACAATTTTTCACAATTCATTGTAAATGGCATTGTTGAAGAGCAATGAGTATAGAACAAGGCAGAGAAAATATCACATGGGAATCCATCCTTCTATTGATCATATTCTAGGAGATTGGTGTCCCAGATGGGCTAGATGGGAACATATGGGTTCACCCAGGCATAGGTGTCCCCTATAATTCAATTCATGAATTTCACTTGTGATGGGACCATCTCGAGTACTTACAAGGATCATATGAACATGTGGTTTGATTAGTTGCGTGAGGCATTTGAGAATGAGTGGAACATCCCCCAAAAATTACCACAAATGGTTGGGGATCAGGTATAATTCACGATTACATAAAAATTTTCCTAGAAAGTTTATGATGGCCAAGGGAGAGATGGGGCCATGGTGCAATCTCCCTTCACGTTTACTACTAAGTATATGAAGTGCGCCATCAACCAAATAAAGGATGCATAGAAGTTGGTCTTTGATGTAGATAAAGTGGATTTTTATGTACACACATTTCTCACGACATACAAGTATGACACTCAACCTACCTATGTCATTTCACCCTCAGGTCAACATTACCATTAAAGGGCATGTCCATCGGGTGATCGTGTAGCTGCGCCTAAAAACACAAGGGGTAATTGAGATGGAGGTTAAATAATCCCCATTTCCAAATCTGTGGGGGTACCAATTCCCCCCATGAAAGTGGTGCAGGTCGAAGGAGAGGAAGAAGATGAAGAAAAAGTGAAGGTAAGTTAGATACTTATAAGAAGAGGAATTACTACATGCGCCACAATGGTAGCAAGGGAGAAAACACTTCAATTAACACCAAGGCCTTATTACTGGGATGCGAGAAAGAGAAGGAAGAGGAGGAAGAGCATGAAGAAAATAATAAAAAGACACATGATACATCAAGCTCTATAATAGGCTCAAAGGTAGGGAAGAAGAAGACCCACCGCCTTTAAGTCGAGTTGGAAGCAGAGATGGAAGGGCGGGAAGCTAAGGTGATGTCACCGATATGGGTGAGGCACGTAAAGAAGAAAAGGAACATTCTATAGGGCCTAAGAAGAGTCTAGCATGTGAGGTCTCCCCAACATAGACCACCAACCGAAGGGGAGATAAACGGTAATCCTTTACTATAAAGGAGGATAAAGGATTCACCCATGGGGAAAAGAAGAAGAGAATGAAGTGCAAAGATATAAGGAAGAGATGGACACTTTGGTGTTTGCACATATGGAATTCATGCATAACCCCATGAAGGTATTGCACATGAGGTTCCAAGCCACCATCCCAAGAAAAAGCTACATTGATGGGATTTGATGGATCAAGAAGTGGGTGTGCCCAGAACTAGGAAGATGTTTGCATTGGAACATGCACTTTGCCACTCCAAAGAGCTAAGTTTGAGGTCAATGATCATGCGATCAAGACCGTCCATTTGAAGAAGAAGGGAGGAGAAATATATAAGGTGGTGGATCCTAACCACTTGAAAGATTAGTAGACATGAAATGTGCTTCAAAATATGTCTTCGGAGGTGATCGACACGGCTTGGATGCGGGACCCCTTTGTTTGGACCATGGTCATGGAAAAGAAGGACAAGGAAAAGAGATAGATAGATTATGCCAGGGATTAAGGGGAAAACATACATGAAATAAGGAAGCATACAACCAAGCTAGTGCCCTCGTAAAGAGAATTTTGGGACAATGTCTCGAAAATTGTGAGCCAAAGCTAGGACAAACTATGGGGATGAAATGGAATATATTGAAGACCTTGTGGGGATGTTGCTCACAAAAATCAAGGATAATGTGGGCACTACATATGTAGAGATTGCAAAGGAGAAAGAGGAAAACAAATTCATCATTAAATCCTAGATCACTAAGTTGGAGGACTTGCTCACCCAACTCAACAAAGCAAAGATACCGGCGAGATAGAGGCTTAAATAGTTACAGGAAGTGTGAGCCCATCATTGACGCATAGGTGACAGAAGAGGAGGCCTCCCTCAAGGATTTATAGGATACCATCCCCACCAACAAGGTTGAGCATGTGCAGTTAGTTGTTAACACCACAACTCAGAAGGATAAAATCAAAACAAAGTGTGAGAAGCTAGACTTTAGGATTAGCAAACTCGGGATTCCATCACTGAGTAGATGGATGAGTTCAAATTTGTATACATAGAGTTGGTGATATCTATCAAACCGTTAATAGGAAAGGTGGAGGAAATTACCCTAGACCAAGTGCCCAACATCATGGGAGAAGTGCCAAGGAAGGCCTTATCAGAATTGAAGGCCTAGGAGAAGTTGAAGGATGAGATAGACGCGAGTTCCTGAACTCCTCCAATTGGTCACATAGCATATTCTTCCATTCTTCAATTCTTTATTCAAATTATTTCAATTCCACTATTCTTTATTCTTTGAAGGAGCAACATTCTTTCCTTAGCATATTTTGGTCATCAAGACTTTGTTTAGGAAGCGCAAAGGATTTCGGGAGGTAATCAAATTAGTGTGGGGTGATGTTGGACCCCTAAATTAACTAAGTACCTAAGGCACAAAGCTTGGTGGCGTGTGGAAGTAGGGCTAAAGGTGCGCGTGGAAGTAGTTCTTGAAGATGCACAAAGATTCACACCGTGTAGGAAGGATTCGAGACTTAGTGAGTTTTGGATAGAAGGAAAGGACATGTTTAGGGAACGAATGAAAAAGTGACCAGATACAGATATGGATAAGCTATGGAGACTTGCAACTCAAGAAAAGGATATTTTAGGGCATCAATATGGTTATCATGAAAGGATAAGGAGCCAATTTTGTTATGGATTAGGTGCACATGCATGCTAAGGACACTCGATTGAGGGAGACGCATGATTAAATTTGGCATGTTTGTGGGTAGTGGTAGGAAATCATGAAATATTCCTTCATTATTTCTTATGTAATGATGAGTGATTAAGAGGAGATTCCTTCAAATATTTTCATATAGATGGTTTTACAAGGGATTAAGTAGAGAGTGTGTACATGCGAGTGGGAGAGATAAATCATGGGAGACCGAGGTAGTTAAGGAAAATGGGTAATGTGTAATGGAAAGGTCTCGTATGTAGTGAAGCTCTGCTACTATAAATATCTCTATACATGAAGCTCTTTTTGATGTAATCTTGGCTATTATACTCGACTAATGAATATAATGGAATGATTTTGAAATACTTGTGTAATGGATCTTGATCGTGCATTTCCTTTTATTTTCATAAGCGTATTACTAGTTTTCTTGATGATAATCATGATTTATTTTTACTTACTTTG
Organism: Taxus wallichiana var. yunnanensis; assembly: GCA_018340775.1. Classification (NCBI taxonomy): domain Eukaryota; kingdom Viridiplantae; phylum Streptophyta; class Pinopsida; order Cupressales; family Taxaceae; genus Taxus; species Taxus wallichiana. Next base: position 322,474,606 of record CM031237.1, read on the forward strand.
TAGTATGATCATGCTATCCTATGTTATGGTGCATTAGATTAGGAGTTAGTGCTTAAATATTGTTCCCAAGAATGGGTGAATTCATTCTATGTTTGGGCAAAAACCCCATTTAAAGGAACAACATTCTCACAAATCTCACATAAAGGAGGGGTTCGAGTGCTCGTGCGCACCTCGAGTGAGCTTTCAAATCAGTCTAGATGATGTCTTTGCGCGCTTGGGATTGATAGATGAAGCGAGAGGTTAATGGAGACTATAGTTCGGTTTAATGCAATGAAGGTGAGGAAGTAAAATTATTTTAGAACACAACAAGGCATTGCTTAGGGGTAATGTAGGATCAATTTTCGTAGAGAAGGAAGTAACAAATGTTTAGTTTCTCGATCAAGCTAGGAAAAAACCATGGTTCCTCAAATTGTTGAATTGGGAGTAATTTGACAAAAGGTAACAATGAATTTTACTTAAGCTAACTAAAAACCTAATCCACCATAAATAGAAATTACCTAATTTCAAACAATTTCTCAAACCCAAACAATATAAACAACTTCAAACAGTGCAAACATCTATACGAAGGAAAAAAAAACTAGGAAAAATAACAATGAAGAAGAAGATCAAAACCAAAAAGAAGTAAGAAAAATAATAAACATACCTTTCTCGCAAATGGGTCAAGGTAAAATTTCTCAAAAACTTATTCAATCGGTCTTCACGAGGTTTCTCGGTGGTTCACAAGTCAAATTACTTACTCGAATGAATGTGATGCATATAAATGATGTGCAATAACTCGATCTTTTAAATATTCCACCTCATTAATAAGATTGGTATGGATGCCACATTATTATGCGGGTTTGGTGTATAAATTCTCTTATTTGGCTTATGAAGTAACAAGTAATCACAAACCCAATTCAGTAATGTTTTGTGTGTTTTAGATGTGACTTTACTTAACTAATTTGTTTTTGAAGCAAGTAAAGTAGTTTGAGAATGACGATAAACTAGTTCTTGATTATGCGGTGTTTAGCTATTTCCTTACTTTTCCAAGTAAAGCAATGTCAATTTAACCTAATGAGGGCATTAATGGTACACCGATTCTATGTAAATAAGTGATTCGAATTTATTTGCTTTCCGAGGTTTGGAAGTTACTTTTCTTGATAGTGGTAAAATAAGTAAAGTAGGCCCGGAAGCCCGATAAACTAAAGGTCTTAATTATACGGGTTATGAGCATTACTTTACTTATCAAAATCTATAAGTAGATCGGTATTGATTTAATGCAAAGCTTGCAATGAGAGCATTTCGTTCTAATGTAAAGAAGAAATGGTTGTAGACATTAAAAATTTACACTCACCTATCTTAATCTAATTATCCCATTCACATTCATAATATATTGCTATATTAGATTAATTATGAATACCCCATATTTCCCTCCCCATTCTTATTTAATTAATTATTTCTTTATATATAGCAATATAAAATTATATGATATTCTTTTCCTTAATTATTTTAATCCACCTAAGTTATTCTCTAAATTCTATTTAAAATCATCTCTAACTCCTTTATCCCGCATACCTATCATGAACATTTTTTTATCAAATCCATCATTATCTTGATAAAATATTAATTGTTATAATAATCTTATATTTGTGCATTTAATAAATTATAATCCAAAGACCTAACACCTATCCTAAACAAACTTAAGCTAATTTAGATAATAATATTGTTAGAGTAGGTATTTACCTTAGCTCATGTTCACCTAGGTACTTTATTTACCTTTATTGTATTTATCCTCACCCACTTATGTGTGTGGATATTTATTTTTATATATTTAGATATTAGGGGGATAATATCTAGTTGTTAGGTATAGTTCTTTCCTTCATCTATGGTATCGACTAGTTCTTTCCTTGATCTATGGTATTGACTAGATCCTTGATGTTTAGTTCTCTCCTAAATCTATAGTCTTGACTAGTTCTTTGATGATTAGTTATTTCCTTGATTTATGGCTTGATCTACGACCTTGACTGGTTCTTAGATTGTTATTCCTTTCCTATATAAGCAAGGCCCATTCTCATTGTATTTCATTAAGTTCCATAATAATATATGATATTGTTGCTCATTTGTTTGTAAAGGTTTATGTAAAGTTATTTTGGTGAATTGATTTCATCTTATTGATTGTGGTGTTTGATTAGTATCTAATTTCATAGCTTGGTACGATTTGGTTATCGTTCCTTTTATGGTATTAGAGTAGGAGATTGCTATTGACATCCATTTGTAAGTTTTATTTTGCAAATAAGTTCTTTGTATATTCATATATTTGGGATTTGTTTGTATTTTGTTGCTATGTGTGTTTTTATGCAAATAGAGTCTTCCAATGGATTTGGAAGGGGGAAAAACCATAAGATTGAATGTAAACTCCACCATTTCTTGATATATTCGATTTCAAGTTTTATTTTGTTATTGTAAATATACGAATCTGCGTTGCTTTGAAATCCAGTCACGAGAAATAAAACCCCTTAAATTATTTTTGGGTTTTGTTGGGGTTTTCGATATCTACACTAGGTTTTTTTCTATTGCGGTGTAGAATTTTTGGGTCGCATGTACAAGGTCTTTTCAGAAGGACACATCTTTCCTTTTTTGGCAGGGTACTGGGATAGTCGTGCATGTGTTACGCCATTTTGGAAAATTCCGTAGCCCCTGGTCATATAGTCATATGAGGGCTTAATATTGTGTAGGTGCTTAACTCCAACCCCTTTCATTTTATTTGTGTGGTGAAGGCAAGAGCATTTTATTCTATTTTAGTGACAACTAAAATAAATAGTAGAGCATAATATTTAAAATCTTGTATCTTTTTATCGGTAACTCAGTTTTGAGTTCTATTTTTTTTAAAAGTGCTTGTTTTTCTATTCTCTTTCCATTGGAAATATTTATTTTGATAATTGAACTATAATTATAAATTTCCATATTATAACACGCACTCATTATAAAGTGTCAAAATGTGGGGGCTCTTGTTCCATTGCTTGGGGGTATTGTTGCATTGCTTGGTTATTGCATTTCTTTTAGTTATTTTTGAGGATGGTGTCTTTATCTACTTCTGCATTAGATCATGTTAAGTCATTAACAACACATAATTACCACACATGGAAACCAAGAATGGAAACAATAATCAAGTGGAAAGGATTATGGGCTTTAACTTCTTCAGAACAATCAATGCTCACTAGAGAATATGAGAAATTTTAGTACCGGTGCAAATTTGATGAGTGTATGGGTTTGATAGGAACTTATGTATTTGAGGATATTTTGTTTCATTTGGAAAATGTGAATCTCCTTTCAAAATCTAAGAGAAATTGGAGGATTTATTTGGTAAGGTGGATCATATGAGAGCCATGCAACTTAAAATTGAGATCACCTCTCTTAATCCTAAAGATTTTCCAACAATTATAGACTATCTTACCAAGTTCAAGAAATTTTTAACACATTTTAAGGGGAGTGGAAGAGATAAGAAAGATGAAGAGTGTGTTTACTTGATTCTATCCAAGTTTAGAGGACCATTTCAAATATTTTCTTCTACCTTTTTCTCTAGCATGGATGCCTTAGGTGACACATTCAAAATTCCTGACTTAGAAACATTTTGTGAAAGAATTACTAGGGAAGAATCCAAATTTTATCACCTTGAGTCTTCCACCTCTCAAAAGGAATTAGTTACATCTAATCCTAAGGGCAAGGGAAAATCAAAAAGTAAAACCAAATTCACCCCTTATCCATCTCAAAGTGCTCCTAAACCCAAAGAAAACAACTCTAAACCCAAGGAGTCTTCTAAATCTAAGAATAAGTCTATCCTTTCACATTCTCTTTTTGTGGGGGTATTGGTCATGAGAAACATAGGTGTTATAAGCAAATGCAAGTCTTAGAGGATGTAGTCAAGAAACACAAAATTTATATCTCCACTCCACCTCCTTCTAATGAGCATGGCAAAGCACTTAATGTTGTTGGGAAATCTTAGCCACCACTTATAGACAATTGGGTTATAATTTTTGTGTTTCTCATCACATGAATTCTTCCAAGGAGTCTTTTGTTTCTATATGTTTGAGTTGTACTTCCAAAATTGAGGTTGGAGATTATTCCTTTCTTTATATTGAGGGAAAAGGTGATATACACCTTGATGATGACAGATCCATGATGCAATGTATGTTCCTAACATTACCATAAATTTTTGTTATATATATCAAATTTTTCATTTTGGTCAAGGAAAAATAGTGACTTTTACACCACATGGGGCAGAAGTACGAACTTTGTTGGAGTCTTATTCACTTGTTGCTCAGGGTATTGTTGATCATAGTTATAGAATATATCGCTTTGAGGGTTTTGATGACACTTCTTCTATAGGGACAAGATTCGTTTCCCATGCAAATTCAGAGAGTAAGATTTGGCATGAAAGATTTAGACATCTTCATGACACATATTTGAAGGAGTTGAGCACTCATGGTATGGTAGATGGTCTTCCTATAGTTTCTTATCTTAAGGGATTTTTCTCTAGCTGTGCATTAGGGAAACAATACCAAGATCCATTTCATAATAATTTGTTCAAGAGAGTTTCTTCACCACTTGAGCTTGTGCATAGTGACTTGATGGTTTTTCCTACCCCCTCTTTCAATGGATCTAAGTATGCACTTACATTTATTGATAATTTATCAAGGCATACTTGGGTTTATTTTCTCAAGTACAAAAGTGTTTTTCTTCACACTTCAAAGTATTCAAGGCTTTGGTCAAGAAATAATCTTTGCATCGCATAAAGAACCTTCGCTATGATAATGGGGGAGTAATTCAAGTAATGAGTTTTATGATTTTGGTAACTCAAGGCATTATTCACCAGCATTCTATTCCTCGCATCGCACAACAAAATGTCTTAGCAGTAACGAAAGAATAGAATTTTTTTAAGGAAATGGATAACTATATGATGCATTATAGATATTTACCTCTTATCTACTAGGCATAAGCAATTAATTATGCTAACTACATTCGAATATCACACCATATAGAGCACTTGAGAATTTAAATCCAGAGGAATCTTGGTCCAACACTAAGCTAAATGTCTCATTTTTTGAGTCTTTGGGAGCCATGTTTGGGCCTTGGTGCCAAATAATAAAAGGAAAGATTTGGATAAGAAGAGAAAATCCTTGATATTTGTAAGGTATTGTGAGGACATGAGAGCTTATTAACTTCTAGATTCGATACTCATGATGTTATTATTCGAATACATGTTACGTTTGATGAGCACTTCACTCTTCATGATTCTTCATCTTCTTCCATGACTCCTTCATCTCATCTTGAGGATCCTTTCTTTGAGGACGTTATAGATATCATTGAGGATCCTATTCCCATTGATGTTTTCACTATGCCTAAGTGGGCTTGTACTATAATTTCTGAGGCAACACCTTTCATACAGGATCTTCCACCCACTAGGCATCATCACACACATTCTATAGGTTCTATACTTTTGTGTCAAGTAGTTTCTGAGGATCCACAGTCTTTTCAAAGGCTCATGGGATACAGGAGTGGGATGATGCGATGATAGCTGAGTATTCTTCTTTGATGAAGGATCATAGTTGGGATTCGGTATCCCTTCCTAAAGGAAGAAATATGGTTAGGTGTAAGTGGGTATACCAAACCAAATATGCAATTGATGGTTTCATTGACAAGTATAAGGCTCATCTTGTTGCAAAGGGTTTTCCACAAGTTGAAGGTATTGATTACTCTGAGACTTTTGCACCCATTTCCAAGATGAATTATGTACTTCGTTTACTTTTTATTGCTACATCACGGGGTGGAATGTATACTAGTAGGACGTGAAGAGTGCCTTCTTACATGGAGATTTACAAGAGGAAATATACATGGAGCAACCTGTTGGATTTGTTCAGATTTCGCTCTTGTTTTTAGGCTCAGAAGGTCTCTCTACGATCTCAAACAAGTCCCTTAGGCTTGGTATGAGAAGATGGATTCTTTTCTTTTATCTAATGGTTTTTTTTTTCCACTCTAATCATATAGTGTATCTCTAGCATGTTGGTGAGGATATTGTGATACTTTTCGCCTATGTTGATGATATATTACTTATGAAAAATCTTCTTCCCATATTCGAGTATTCATAGGGCTCTTTCTACACATTTTGACATGACCGATCTTGGGGTATTACATTGTTTCCTTAGTTTGTAGATTTCTCATATATATTCAGGATTCATTTGAATTAGAAAAAGTACACCCATGATCTTCTTTGGCACTTTGATATGGCTGATTGCAATCCAAGTTTGTCTCCTTTTAGTTTGGGGTTACTCTTACTTCCACATGTACCACACCACTTTATGATCCTACATTGTATAGGAACTTAGTTAAGAGTCTTATGTACTTGACCCATACTCACCCTGATATTTAATTTACAATAGGGCTTGTATCTCGGTTTGCACATTCTCCTCATAGTAGTCACTGATAGGATGCTAAAAGGATTTTGTGCTATTTGCAGGTCACTTCCAACTTTGGCCTACACTACACTAGGGGTTCTACTCAGTTGGTTGGGTATACAGATTTAGATTGGGCAGGTTCTATTGATGAAAAGTGCTCCACTTCTGGCTATGTTTTTTTCTTGGTTCTTCTTTAGTTGCTTTGGCGTGTAAAAAGTAATAGGCTATTACACTTTCATCTTTAGAGGCATAGTACAAGATAGCAATTACAACGAGTCAGCAGATTCTTTGGCTTCGATAGTTATTGATAGAGTTTGGATTACCACAAAATTCACCGATTGTACTTTGGTGTGACAACCAAAGTTTAATTCACATTTCTTGCAAACTAGTTGAGCACCAACAGACCAAGCATATTGAGATACATATCCACTTCATTCATTAGCACATTCAGGATGGAGTTCTTTGCTTGGAGTACATTCCGACTCAAAGCAACAAGTTGCAGACATCTTTACGAAGCCTTTTGCATCACCTCGCTACCTTGATTTACATGGAATGCTTGGGGTTTCATAATTTTTTTCTTGGGGGTGTTCATGAGAACATCTTCCTTCTTCTTCTTCTTTCTCTCTCCTTCTAACAAGATTATTTCCTTCTTTTGGTTCGATATTTCTTCATGGATATATTATAATGAGTACTTCATCGGTCTAGTTGTTAGGACTCATATGGTGGACATGCCACTTATATTTTGGCCCCTTGATTCACTTAAGGGGGTGTTAGAGTAGGTATTTACCTTGGTTCATGTTCACCTAGGTGCTTTATTTACCTTTGTTGTATTTATCCCCACCCACTTATGTGTGTGGATATTTTTTATTTATTTAGATATTAAGGGGATATTATCTAGTTGTTAGCTATAGTTCTTTCCTTGATCTATGGTATTGACTAGATCCTTGATGTCCAGTTCTCTCCTAAATCTATGGTCTTAAATAGTTCTTTGATGACTAGTTCTTTCCTTGATTTATGGCTTGATCTACGACCTTGACTAGTTCTTAGATTGTTATTCGTTTCCTATATAAGCAAGGCCCATTGTCATTGTATTTCATTGAGTTCCATAATAATATATGATATTTCTATTCATTTGTTTGTAAAGGTTTATGTAAAGTTATTTTCACGAATTTCTTTCATCTTATTGATCATGGTGTTTGATTAGCATCCGAGTTCTTGGATTGGTATGATCTAGTTATCGTTCCTTTTAAATTTAACCTATCTAATCATTTCCTAAACAAAATCAAAACCTCATTAGCCAACATAACATTTTCAAACTGACCAACAATCTTATCCCTCAAAAAAAAAAAATACCAAATTAGCAAACTGTTTCTAAACAAACTAAAAAAAGGCTGAAATCACTAGTGATTAGGTAAATCGCTAGTGATTATTTAAACCCAATTTGTAGTCCCTTTCCGAAAGTATCTTCTCATGTTTTCGAGCCCATTTCTTCTATCATAGTTCAACACTATCATAATTCATCAACAATAACGTAATACAATCTAGCATTGATGTTCACATCCATTTAGCAACTTTGGAAATCATTATAGAGTATATCGGGACCAAAACTCACCAATTCCGTTTCAAGCCCCATACATCATTTTTCATCAAGGTTAGTTTATATTTTTGCATGTACGTTTACAAATTCAGGTATATTTATCTTTAATTTTCGCATCTTGCATCATAATTCAAATCCCTAGACCATTATATTGTCAAATAATTGGTTAGACATCACATTGTTATTATCATGTTAATATCTTCCAGAATTGCAAGTGATTCATTGAATCGATTGTGATTCCTACACACTCTATTTCCATGAAAAATCATTCATGTTTTATTTATCAATTATATTTTTTTTCCTTTTGCCGCTAACATGTTGTCCAATATGGATTGTTTAGATGGAACTAGGTGGTCAAGGACATGAAATATTTAATATTCACTTACTACATTTCATCTTTCATCCACTACATTGGGAATTATACGACATTATCCATGACCTATAATTATGCACAATTCACTAATCCACTTAATATCAGCTTTAAAAAATCTTCAAATCCACCGGAGGATTTGTGAGGCCTGAAAAGTTTTGGAAGGGATACTTCAAATTTTTATGTATCCGGAAGACTTGGTTTGGTTCGAGTACCAAGATGAAGATGAACTAGAGGCCTTGGGCTTTGAGGGTGAATCCGAAGACCAGACCTATTTGAAACAATCATATTTAGATTCTGATACAGAAGAGGAGGATCCAAAGTATATTTCTAACTTCTTTGTGGAAGATTTCAGTGACCATGAGAATTCAGAATATCCTAAAGACATTGATTTTATTGAAGAGGAATATTCACCTTCATTTGAAAACTCTGATACTAATTTAGACTTTAACTTGGAGCCATAGTGTATATATCTTATATTTCATTATCTACTATACAATTGTAATAAAATCTACACTTTTAGAACATTTATTATTCATTATATATCATATCTTGTTTAAAAAACCATTTGATTGTATAAACAATAAGTTGACATCCTTACGAGGAAGTCCTTTGACTTCTAGGGACTGGCCTTTGCTAGGAAACCTGCTTACTATTTTTACTAATAAATATCTTGTGTAGTGTCTGTGATTGCAGCTTCATTTGCATGACAGAGCCAATGCATTTCTTACATGAAGAAAAACAATCAAACATCATCCATCCACATCCGTAGATACCTCTAAACCCTACCATATTGAGGTTTGGTAAGTTATATTATCTTGCTTAATACGTTAAGTCAAGCGGTAAAATTTACTCTAAACATCTTGGCACGCCTAGTGGGACATGTCCCTTGTCTTTTTATTTTATTTCATCAATAAAATAGCTTTATTTTTATTTATCTCGGTTCTCGTGTAATAATCGCTTGCGATTAGGATAATCGCCTACAATTAAGAAAATCTCCAGGATTTCTCTGTGTTGTTTTTATATAATCTCACTTTTTTATTTCTTATTTTTCGCTTTTTACTTTTCGTTGTCTTAACCTATTTATAGGATATTGTTTCTAGAAAGCTCATTTGCTGGATTTCTTACTTTAAAAAAATTGCTAAAAAGAGCATTTAAGAGTGAGTCCTAAACCTTTATTTTTGCTTCTAGTATTGAATTTTGTTTGATTGTTTTCATGGAAAATGACATTTTAATTTGGATTTTAAAAAAAACTTTTCATCCTTCCTATTTCACATAGAATTAATTAGGAGGATAATCTGTTGCATTCACTTTTCTTTCCCCCACACACAACCAAACCACTTAAACACAAAATGCATTTAAAACAATTCCTACCCAGGTGGATACCTACTTGGATTTGATCACCAAGAGGAGAATCCAACTTGGTGTTCTGACCGAGTAGAATCATTTGTCTGCTAGTATGTATCGGGTAAGCACTGACACCCTTATCGTTGTGGGACTGTGAAGTGAGGGGTAGGCCCCAATACCATGCCCGTATTGATAGTAGTATAGAGTTGGGCCTCACATACCTTTGGGTATATTGAGGACTCCGACCTTAAACATACCTCAAACTAGCCCTATTTTTCCATTTCCTAGGACCCTCGTTAACCATTTTACACATTTCACCTTGTAATTAAATAAAGAAAACTTAAAAATCTATACTGTTTTCTTTTTATTGTTTTTTGTAATCAACTCATTTTATTTCATTTTTAGATTATTTTTGTTTGTGTTTGTTTACAATGGTATAAACAAGACAAAAATCTCACAACCAAACTTATGAAAACATTTCTTAATCAATATCCACACCCTTGTAGTAACAAATACCTCTATCTACTCTATTATCTACATAAATTCCTAAACCTTTATTCCCTAGTGTATCTACACCATCATTTACTATGCCATTACAATAACAAAACCCATTCCATCAACCAATTACATCAACTCCTCTAATTGATGCTCAAAGTGAGCCTAGAATGAAATAAAATAATAATATAATGGAGAAATGAGAAAACATATTTTAAATTTTGGACATTAGTTTCACAAATCAAGACTTCAACACATCGAATAACAAGACATCGAACAACCATATTTTTCTAATCACAATCAAAATCTTCTAAAGCCACTTTTATTTTAAAGAGGATACCCTATTTTCAAGAAATGTTGGATTCAAACCCCATTTCCCTTAATGCCTATCTGGTAGCTAGGGGTGTTCAACTCTAGCCATTCACACTAGATCCATCCTCAAACATTCCATATTTTTGTCAGGATATTCATAACAACTTGAACCAGATCCATCCTCAAACATTCCTGAACCTTTGTCTGGATCTTCACAATAACTATAATCCAAACCATTTATAAGTGTTCCTAATTCTACACATCCTATTGATTCAAATCAATAATCTATACCTTAACCACCACCTCCATATGATCCTTCCTCTACCATTGCAATACTTATTTCAAATCAGAACTGTCATTCAACAAATACATTCATATCCACCTCTGATTCAAACTAAAACTTTAGAGGTTGTTTCTTTCATTCCTATTCTTAGTCTTCATATGGTTTCCTCTCAAGACACAACCACCCAACAACATACATCATCATGTGAGCCTTCTACTTGGTTTAACACCTCAACAAAGTAATACTAGTGCTTCATTATCCACCCCTCCAACATCCTCAATTACTCAAATACCTCCAATGAGTTCTATTGTTGCTTCTATTATCATGTCTCGGTTTGGCTATCGTATTCGAATATTACCATGTCTATTCCAACATCAAATCCTTTAATCAATATTAGAGAAATTGCCACCATTCACCATGTTTCACAATACATACCATAACAATCATTATCATTAATCTTTAGACCACAATATTCTCGTAATCAATATATTCCACAATAAGCACCATCCTTTGTGGCCTCTACTATGGTTTTTCAACAACCACCTCCTTACTCAAAACCATTTCCTTATCAGTATATACAATCTTTGCAACCTTTTACATCTCAATAATACATTCCACTACAATGTATTCCTCTACAACAAATCATCCCTTCTTAATAATACATTCCACAATAAACTACTCCTCTACAACAGAGCATACCTTCCCAATAATAAATTTCACAACAAACTAATCCTCTACAAAGAGAGCATTCCTTCTAAGTAGTATATTTCTCAACAAAATATCCCAAAACAAAATATACCCTAAAAATATTCCTTATCGTAATATGTCCCTCAACGTAACATTCTTTATTAGAAAATCATCCCTTAGCAATACAGATATATTCACATTCAACCAGTTTGCATTCCAACCTCGGTCCATCTTCACAATAATCAAAATAGACTAACCCTCTTCAAGCTCTTATGAATCGTATATCAAGTCTAGAAGCTACCTCTTCTGCACCCAAAAATTTCCTCTCTTATGATCAAATTTGTAATGAACCCATTCGCCCCTCAGTCCCATAAAAAGAATACCCTCCTCACCGGAAGCTTACAAAAATTATTAAGGTTTACAAAGAAGGAAGACCCCAATAACATATTTGTACATTTCACCACACTTGTTATCTAATAGCTCATGATCAAGACCTCATGTTGAGGACCTTTCCTATGTTCCTTATCGGCCCCTGCTCGGATTGGTACAATAACATTCCATAATATTCCCTTTTCTCCTTTGTGCAACTAGCACAATTATTCTTAGAACACTTCTCTATAAAAACAACCCACAAATTCACCATCAATGACCTTTACACTATCAAAAAATTTGAGGATGATTCCATTGCTGATTTTGTTGCCCGCTAGAGGGGTACAATCAATCAATTATCCTTTTCATTACCACAAGATGAGTTGATTGAATTTTTCTGTCGATCATGCACCAAACATATTTTGTCAACATTACAAATTCAATCATTCCAGACCTTTGATGAATCCTTTACCATGGCCCGTAAATTATAACTATGTGCTCTAGAAGATGGTTGTGTTAAGCTTCGACCTAAGAAACCACAAACTAAGTTTCCATCTAAGTCATCCTCTAGTCCCAAAAATCTAAATCAGTTGCTAATGCCATAGTAGTCAAGTCTTCTCCTAAATAAAATCCCACTACTAAATGTTCCTACCCACAACGTAATTACATGCCCATTGGAGATACTTATACAATAGTATTTGATAAATTACTAGCCACAAATATGATATCTCTCCCACCTATTCGACCCATCAACACATCATTATCTAAGCCATCATGGTATCGAGACAATGACTATTGTAAATACCATAGGGTTAAAGAACGTGACATTGAAAGGTTTTGTACATTTCACAATGTTCTTTAAGACTTGATTAATAAGGGTGACCTTCACTTAGATAATCCAAATCCACCTTTGAATCAAAATCTTGACATATTAAAACAACCATTTCCTAATCACCCTCCGTCTTCTAACCAATCACAAACAAATGTTGTTCAAGCTTACCATACAATTAACACCATTACTAGAACATTACCAACTCTTCATTCCACTATAATACCAGCTAAATTTGAATCCACATCTTTAGGATCAACAACAATACCATCTGAATCTGAATCCACATCTTCATAATCAATATCAACATCTACTAAATCCAAATCTATATCTACTATACCCTCGCCCTATCGGGGACAATGGTGAAACTTCCCCCTTCTATATCACATGATATTACTCCATCCACCTCCACACCCATCACATCCTCTAATAAAAATACACTTGCATCTATACCTAGGTTAACAATATAACTATGGTACCTCTCAAACAATTCTTAACCCAACCACCTCCACCTAAACCTACTTTGGACAATATTCATCCCCCTCCTACAAAAACAAACAATCTAAAATCAATAAAACCATTAAATCATTTGGGTTACATTAACCACGGTACTCAAACTCCACTTCCCTCATTAGCTTCAAGAAATACACCTAGTTCGTCAAAAACCCGAAAGGGACCTAACAAACAAGGTATGGTTAAGGTATTTAAAAGTCCTTATTACAACGAAACATACAATTTTTGTGGCCCTTCATATTTTCTTCCACCTCCTCTTAAAAAGGCCATTTCCACCCTTAGTGATCCTCTTGTCATGCCAAGATCGAGACCTACTTACTAAACTTCTACAATGAGACCTCATGGAATTATTCATGATTTTAAAAGTCCTTATTATGTTTCTCCATATCAAAATCCTTTCCATGGTCCTTGATCCCTTATACCTAGGAATCACCCCATTATTTCAGGTCCAAATCATGTCTATCAAGCTTCCACAAGTATCTATCGTCCCTCATCTATCATAACACCCAAGATCCCATAGAAACCAATAATGCGACAACCCCCGACCAAAGTCTTACTTCCATCAAAAGATATGATATCTGAAAATCCGCGGTCATTTTCATATGCACCGAAGGGGAATTATGCAACCATTTTAGAAGACCTCCTTCAAAAATCACTCATAACATTACCATCTATCAAACCATTATATTCTCTAGGAAGAATCCTTCTTTGTATGATTTTTATGTCTCATGTGATAATCATAGAACACGAGGTCATTCAATTGAGGATTGTAAAACATTCCACTTGATTACACAAAATCCAGCAAATTCAGCTTCCCTTATAGTTAAATCACATATAACATCAGCAGCCTCCCTTCCTTCCAAACCACATGCATATTAACATCAACATCATCTTCGTCTTTATCAAAATCTAAGGAACCCATATCAAAAATTCCTTCCCATTAGGTCGATGTTGTACATATCACTACTCATTCACAGAACTACAACATAGACCCATCTCAACCTAAGAAAGATAAAACCTGCATATCCATACCTCCACCACCGGAAAAAAATCCTCCTTTAGGTAAACCCAAATTATCCATTCTAGTGGCTCTTAAAACATCTTACCCAACAATTTCACTTAATATCAAGGATTTTGTCCTCATTATACCACCTTCACCATCCACTGCGATGCAAAAAGTTGTCATTAAATAATTACACCAAGATCCCGTCAAAATGTCATTATATGAACTGATACAAACATCACCTATCCATAAAAAAAATGATTGAAGCCCTCCAATCAGTAATAGTACCTTTATATGGTCAATTATCTTTTAAAAAATTTGTAGGAGCTCTAAAATCATTTTCCTCCATGTCATTCGAACCATCTGAAATAACTTCTCTTAAACTAGTAAGATCATGACTTACCACTTTTCATCACAACTCAAATTAATGATGTTCATATCAAAAGGGTAATGATTGATAGTGGTGTCGCTATTAACATTATCTCCTCCCTTTCTTTTGATCAACTTAAACTACCCAATATCGTTATCACCCAAACATCAGTCTTATTACAATCCTTCAATGACACTATTACACCCACGTTAGGCACCATCATTCTACCACTAAAATTTGGTGTTAAAACTATACCATAAATCTTCTACATCATAGAAGGATAGTTTCAATATAATATGTTATTAGGAAGCCCCTAGATATGTACTATGCATTTCATTCCATTGAATCTTCATCGTTACCTCAAATATGAACATGAGGGTCAAACATTCACTATTCCCACATATCTAAATCCTTTCACCGATTGTTACATGATGTATCATCTGAATGGTGTACCTAAATCATCCAATGAAGCTTCCACTAGCACGTATATTCCTTCTTCTAAATTACCAAATGATTCTTTGCTTAATGATGTCATACTACGCCTCATGTTTGGACGATATCATCTCCTCATGCTTAATCACATTCCTTCACCAAAGACATATGATTTCCTTGACAAATAAATCACGTATGACCCTAATGTGGGAGATGTTATCTATTACAGTTCAACTTATCTCAAAATTAATCTTGTCTATGGGGGACTTGACCATCCTTTACCCCATACCATTAATTAATACCATGTCATCCGTTTCACATTAGATTTCAAGTCTTTAGATAATCCAAATTTTTCTCATATGTATCTTCACCATTGCACATGGAGAGGTTTTTTCCTTGGGTGTTATGAACATGGAATACATGATGTGGTTATCCAACTTTATCTTACAAACTATGAAAAATACAGTTTAGGTTATAATATACCCGGTTCTAAAACATTTGAGGCCACTACATCCAAGAAAGATACATCCATGCTCATTAGTGAATTAGACCCATCATCACCAACATCCCTTGAAGACCCTATGGACCTAGACGACATTGTGCCCATCCCACCTAACTTTTTTTAGTCAATACCATATCCTTAGGACCACTCACTTATCAATCTAACCACAACACTAAACAAATACCTCTTCTTTGGCCAGAAATGGTTGAGGAAGATTTACCTATCATAAATATCCTTCAATGTCATGATGATCAGGACATCCTTTCACATATGGGAGTTGAGGATCACTTCCTTCAGAAAACCTTACCATCTAAGACACCAACTCTCCTCAATGAATCCACCATTGACATTAACTTAGGAACCCCTCAAGATCCTCGTATAGTTAAAGTCATTCAGTCATTGAGTCCATAAGAACTAGATGACTTCACCTCATTTTTATCAAAATATTATCAAGCCTTCACCTAGTCATATAGTGATATACCTGGAATTGATCCCAATATTGTATTAAATAATATTTCCACATATCTAAACACTAAACTAGTTAAACAAAAACTTCGCAAAATGCATCCCCGCATAGCTCTCCTTGTTAAAGAAGAGTTATAATGTCTTTTATCTCGCTAACTTCATCATACCTATTGATTATCCACAATGAGTTTCTAATATTGTTCATGTAACTAAAGCATCGAGTAAATTATATATCTACACATATTTTAAGAATCTTAATCTTACCTGTCCTAAGGATGATTTCTCTCTTCCAAACATAGATCATCACATTGACCTAGCCAAAGAACTAGTCATGAAATGCTTTCCGTATGGATGGTTTTTCTAGTTATAATCAAATCCTCATCTCCAATGATGATCAACACAAAACCTCTTTCATCACCTTTTTGTTACCGCATCATGCCATTTGGACATAAAATTCCAGAGCTACCTATTAGCGAGCCATGACCTACATTTTTCACGACCTCATCCACAAATCTATTGAAGATTACATTGATTATCTCTTAGGAAAATCCAAACAATGTAAATATCATCTTACCATACCTGATTCAATATTTACTCTTCTTATCCAATATTATCTTCATCTTAATCCCACAATATACATTTTTAGTGTCCTCACGGGTAAATTTTTAGGATTCATCATATCTATCTAAGATATTGAAGTGGACCCAAATAAGGTTAAAAAAATTGTTGAAATTCCTCCACCATCTAATCTTACAAAAATACATAGTCTTCAAGGTAAATTATAGTCCATTCGACATTTTATATCATAAATTTTTATCGTTGTCAACCATTTCATCATCTTCTCTGCAAAGATGTTTATTTCTACTGCGATTCTGATTTTCAGAAATATTTTGACAAGATTAAACAATATCTTCTATAACCACTTTTTCTTCCTCCGCCCCATAAAGGGGAGCCATTTTACCTATACATATATGCTTCATAACATGCTCTTGGAGCCATGCTTGCTCACAAAGTGATAATCAAGGACGAGAATAGGTTGTATATTATATCGTCAAAAAATCCATGAGTATGAACCAATTACACCAAAGTTAAAAAGCTATGTTGTGCTTTATACTTTTCTACTTCCAAGTTGTGTCATCGCCTTCTTAATCATAAAATGTATGATGTCACTAGCTTCAATCCCCTCAAAACTATATAGTCTAAACTGTATCATAGTGATTGTATCACTCAATGGCTTATGCTTATGAATAAATTTGACCTTGAGTTCATATCGCAAAAATATATCAAGGGCCAAGCCATTTAGACCAGCTCGCCGATGCTCCCTTACCAGATAACAAACTTCCTCATGAGTACTTTCCAGATGAATCCATTAGTAATGTTGACAAATATGAATTCATCCCTATCAAGATGACTCTCTTCTTTTATGGTTCTAAATGTCAAGAAGGGGAAGAGGTGGTATTGTTATCATCCCTCCTTGGGGTATTCCTATTCCATTATCATTTAAACTCAACTTCGAATGCACTAATAATATAAAGGAATATGAGGATTTAATTATGGGTCTTACCACCATTATTCTCCTAGGTGTTCACATCTTATACATCTATGGAGATTCACAACTTGTTATCAGTCAAGTCAAAGGAGAATATCAGTGTAAAAATGAAATTTTACAAAAATATAAAGCCAACATTGACTTTATCCTTAGTTCTTTTGATCATTACACCATCCAAGCCATCCCATGATCTTCTAATAGGTTTACAGATACAATGGCCTCTTTGGGAGCCCTTATCCCATTAAAAATTGAAGAGTAAAAAGATAGCACTAAACTATCCGTCGTCATTCAATGATTGGATCATCCTTCACATCAAAATGAACTTCCTCCTATTAACATTGTTGACGATAATCCAATTGACTCGAGGCATACTCAAACCTATGAATGTCTCATCAAATCCATAATCTCATCTTATTTCTCATGTAACACTAAATGATCATTCCTTCAATGTATCACTTGCTTCATCATCATTTGAGGCATACTCTATAAACAAAGTTTTGAAAGTATCCTATTAAGATTCCTTAAGTTAGATGAATCAATCAAAGCCATCGAAGAAGTATAAGATGGTATTTTTGGAGATCATTTCAAAGTGGAATTTATATCGCTAAATTTGTTATATGGTTAGGGTATTATTGGCTTACTATTACCAAAGATTGTTGTGTATATGTTAAGAAATGTATGAAATGTCAAATTCATTCAGATATTATCCACGTCCCCAATAATCATTACAACCCATTAGGTTAACTCAAATCGACGCGCTCGCTCACCTAAACCATCCTCGGTTACCATATATTCATTTTGGTAACCTTGTTCTAGGGGTTGGAAGAATTATTCAATTCTGAGAAGAGAGAGATCTACATGCAAGCACAAACCACAACCATCTCGCACATCCGGACTTCCCGAACCAACAACCAAGGCTGATCGAAGGTTAATCACTCATGGTAATGTTCTAGGAAGTACGACCGCAACACTAACCACCAGTTCCATGGATCAACCATCACCTCCATCCAACCACCAGGTCTACAAATACAAATAAGTGCATCTAGATCTGCATCTTTCCATGCTTATTTAGATCAATTTCTTTATCTCTATTTGGGAGTCCTAGTCTCCTTTGCATCTCATCACCTCCCACCTTCCTGTCAATCCCTCCACCTAACCACCTACAACCTCCCAACTTTTTATACCTGACCCTAGACATCTCTGAGAATTCTTAGCATCTTTGACAACCTAATCCTCATTCTCCCACTCTCTTTATAATCATAGAGAATCACCAAAGCTAAACTTTATTGATTTTTAGCATCTCGACCCTATCGATGCTAGTTAACCTAAACCGTCATCAGTTTCCTCTCAACAAAAATTGGTCATATTAGACCAATGTCGGTCTCTATATCTAGTAATTGTTCCTATAACAACAACCTAATAACCCTCACCTAAATAGCCCAAACCATACAAGACTTGATCCTAACCCGTGTCGGTCATCTTAGTTACATGTCGACTTCCAGATCTGATCATAACCTTACCTATTAGATTAGATTTGATTATTGTATTTTAATGAGATACATAAATCATATCAAATACAGTAGGATGTTTTGTATTTACATTATTTCTTTCATTGAATTATATTAAACAGTGGATTGACAACCATCTAGGAAGTATCACACTTCCCAAATCTAGTATATTCTAGGTAGTGCACTAACATATATTGTTTAATATTCCTCCGGTGGTCTTGTTTTGCATCTCGGGTAGTTCCTCCTAGTAAAAAGAATTCTCGTAATCAGACTGGATCATGAAATCAGAATGCGCGCACTCTACCTTCCACCTTCATTCACAATTATTCCTCCTCACCCTTAACCTTATCTATTTTTTTCTCATATGTACGCAACTTGTCGGTGAAACAATGCCTCCATTAAAAACCTTCACCAATTATGCTCTTTGCAAGGTAAAATTCAAGCTATTCGACACTTTATTGCACAACAAGCCAAAAAACACAACCCTTTATACGCTTCATGAAGAAAGACATTAATTTCATTTAGGATGAGCACGCCAAAGCAAGCATTCAATAACATGAAATCTTATCTAATAAACCCTCCAGTCTTAGTCCCACCTCTCACAAAACCTCTATTTATTATTTTATTTTTATTGTACATTCCATGCCTTAGGCACATTATTGGCACAACATGATGATACCCATCGTGAGTGAGCCATTTATTATATTAGTTGCACACTTCTCTCTTATGAATGCAATTATAGCTATATTGAAAATTTTGGCTCAAAGATGGTCTTCATTGTAGACAAGTTGTGTCATTATCTCCTTAACCATGAAGTTCACATTATCACCAAGGTCAACCCTTTGCACTATCTTTTGTCCCACACTCATCTTTCAGGATGTTTCACTCATTGGGTCATGCTCCTTACAGAATTTGATTTTAAGTTCATCCCTCAAAAATAAATTAAGGGGCAGGTCATTTTCTATCAGCTTGGTTTTCCCCCTCCAAGACGCCTCTCCTATTTCTGATTATTTTTGTAATGATTTCACTGCATATACCATTGAATCACACATGTGGACAATGTACTTTGATGGTTCTCACTACCACTCCGACGTTGGCACCGGTGTGGTATTTATTACCCCACATGGTGATCCACTTCCTTTGCATACTAGCTAGGATTTTCCTACACAAATAATATTGCTGAATATGAAGCCCTTATTTTAGGTTTACTTACAAACTAAAAACTTCTTATTCATAACTATGTGTATCTATGGGGATTCCCAATTAGTCATTAACCAAGTCAACGATGTCTATCATACTAAGGAGGAACATCTTATTCTGTACAATGATTTTGTAAAAGACATTTTAGCTACCTTTGACTCTTATTCCATTTCCACTATTCCCCGCAAAGATAATCTCCACACATACGCCATGGCTAGTGCAACCTCGCTTATCCCACAAGATATCACCGATGACCATGCCAATTTCATCATTACTCACTTATGACAACCTTCTGTCTCCACCATTCCTATTGCATCATGTGCCATCACCCATATTCATGACACCACTAAATGGTTCACACCTATTTATAACTACATGTATAAACAAACTATCCTTGATACTTTGCAACCTCATGAAGCCCACCGATTACATCATGAAGCTACTTGTTATGTTATTGCAAGGGCTCTAACTTATTCAAACATGTTATTGATGGTCATATTCTTCATTGTATTCTCCTTGCAGATATCCCCACTGTGATATCTAACATTCATGATAGTCTTTGTGGTGTCCATTTTTGGATAAATACATGACATAGAAACTCTTACGTCAAGGGTATTATTGGCCAACAATAGAACAAGATTTCCTTGATTATGCTAAGCATTGCGACAAGTGTCGAAACATGGTAACCTCCATCATGCACCCGCATATGATATTCAACCCATCACGCCCACATGGCCTTTCTCCCTTTGGGGATTTGACTTAATTGGCCTTATCAACCTAGAATCTTCGATGGCCAAAAATTCATAATTACCGCCACAAAATACTTCACCAAGTGGGTTGAAGCAACACCCTTACATACAACCATTGCAATGACATTTGTAAATTTCTTACCACGTTATTTATCACATGCTTCAAAGTTTCATCTTCCATTATCATCGATAATGGATCCTCCTTCAAAAATAAAGACGTCAAGAAATTTTGTGCTAAGTTTAAGATAAAACAATCATTTTCCACACCTTATTATCTCGTAAGGCAATGGCCAAGTGGAAGCTACCAATAAAACAATTGTCAAAATTTTATGTAATATTGTTGACTCTAGTGGCACTGATTGGCATAATCAAATTTTCTATGTTATGGGATTATCACACTAGCGTTCACACTCCTACTAATTCCACCCCCTTCTCCCTAGTTTATGGTGTTGAGGTACTCATTCTCGCTAGAACTAGAAATACCAACCCTATGAATCTCTCTTAAGGGAATCCTTAAAGACAACAAATATTGTAAAAATCATTTACATGAATTAGAAATGTTAGACCCACATCATATCCAAAAATTGGATCACCTCAACACATACCAAACCTGAATTTCACATGCTTACAACCGTAAGACATGATCTAGAGACTTCAATATCATTGACCTTGTCTTAAGAGAGAACTAGAAAAATACAAAGGCCGAAGTAGCCCTAAAAGGAAAATTTAAGCCTAACTGGCTTGGCCCTTATGTCATCATATACCGGCTTAGTGGTGGTGTTTACCACCATGCCACCATTCTCAGCAAACCACTTAAAAACCCGTTAAATGTCATGCACCTCAAGAAATACTACACTTAACTTGATGTGTTGCCCTCACTATCTGATGATGCACTCTTGTACTTTGGTTCACACTGGACTGTTGTGGGAATACCATTACACTGAACCCCACACACTATACTATAGGTATTACAAACTTACATTATATCATCACAGTCTATATCCTATATTATCTTATACCTTTCTCATCTTTTCGTCATCTATACATCATCTATCTTACCTCCCCTACACTAGTCATCTTTATAGATGAGTCTAGTTTTATATTTCATCCATAAATTCTATATTTACACTAGGTCACATTATCTATGGGTATAGCTTTACCTATCATCCCTACATATCCTATCTACACCTATATTTTCATCTTACATAGCACGTAAATCCATCATATACATTCCAATTTGCTACACTGGATTCCATTATATATGGTTCTAGTTCCATCTATCATCTTTACATATTCCATTTATATATACACATATTAGTGTCTTTCCTCCATTACACATACTACATATCTTACATTGCATTGTTTACACTGTACCTTTACACCTCATATTCATCACATGGTCCTTTACCATACATTGTCTTCTACATGCTACACTCAAGCACCCTATAATGAACTCTAGTTCATTGGTCCATACTCAACCGCCAAGGGTTTACCAATCAAATGGACCTTTTATTCACCAAATGCAACATTTTCCTCATCCATCACTTTCCACATTAGTGACATATACCTTAGGTTAAATTGTAACCCCTTCTTATCATATTTTCTTGGTATATGCTTTAGGCTTAATCACCACCCCCATTATCATCTTAACATGGAATTCACCTTAGGGTACATCACCACTCCCTTCATATCCATCTTATAGTGATGTACTCTTTAGGATAAATCACCACCCATCTTTATCCGTTCATCTTATAGTGATATACGATTAGGGAAAATCATCATTCAAACCTCCCACAAGTCATGGTATACGCTTAGGATATAGGTTCCACGCACATCTTTCCATACATCTTACCACCATACACTCATACTATAGTGATATACGCTTAGGGATAAGTCATCACTATTCCAATAAAAACGCATGATATACACTTTGGCTATAGGGTTCACCCACATCATCTTCCCATATCCCACATTTCATCACCACTACAAATCAACACTCATCATAGTTTGCTAGATACAACCTACACCACTCGACCATTTCTAGATGACGAACTCTCATTTATGGTTCATTCTTTACTACGAGGTGGAAAACAAAATGAACCTCACCGTATATACATTCCATGCACTCGGGGGGCACGTTGCTCCTATCATTCCACTTTGCATTCCATTTCACCCATCACTAACATATTGTATTGTCTTGGTACCATTAACTCTTACTTGCTAGTGTTTTGCATACTCACTTTACTACACATGTTAGATTTCTTTCTTATATGTCATTATCATACACACATGCATGTTCACACCTTTTTTAGTGTGATCGTAGATACATGACTCTACATGCGACATGGATACTCACCTTCTACCCTTCCTATACCGGTCTCTTGGGGCATCCACATTCATCTTATCTAGGTGATATTGTTTTATTTTTTATTTAGCATCTTATACTACTTTTTTATGCATGCTTTGACATATTGGTTATCTCTCTAACATGTTAATGGGTGTTCCATGTGTAGTACTTGTTTTGCAGGATTACATGCTTCTATGACTACTTGTCTACTTTGTTTGCTATTGTATGCTAGATTTTCCCTTTGCTTGTATGCATACTTGTCATTATTTGCAGCAATGATGGCCTTGTGTATCTTGCAAAATCGTGAGTGATGTCCCATTCATAAAACCAGCTTTGTGTGGTCTACGTGTTTTCTTGTGTGTTTACACTACTTTGTTTAGTAGTTACTTGCATTATCTCGCATATTTTACACTTGTCTTATTAAATGCATTTATTTTTGACTAACACTTGTTATGGCTAGCCATTCCCTTTTGTGTGCACCTTGGTATATACCAAGTGATTTCCCTTCCCCTTGCAGGAAAGAGTTCTATATGTTAGAGTCCGGTTGGTCCTCTTTTGGGGCTGCATTCTCCTTTTAATGACATAGAATGCACCCCCAAATAGGGGGAATCATTGAGGGTTTCCTACTAACACAACATATTTACACTGGTTGGACATAGGGAGTGATTTCAGACGGTACCTATAAACTATATACATAGTGGCTCAATAGGACATGGTGTCCTTCGAAATTTTGTAGAGTGGTTACAAGCTTGGGGGTTACAGTGGGTATGCCTCTCTACACTTCTCCAACTAGTGGCATCAGATCACCCAAAAAACTAGGACAGTATAGATATGTCTTCACACATTCGGGAGAAGCGAGTTAGAGTTAGAGGATATAACGCAACTCCTCCCTACACTTCTTCAGCCAACAAGTGTGGCATGAGATCTCCCAAAAAAATTGTGACAATACAAGATATCCTTCTACACCTTTTTCTCGACATGTATTTGGTGCACATGTTCCATTTACACTTTTTATAGCATATTTTACATTTGCATATTTTACGCAAAAATTTTATTTACATATATATTTTACTACTTGATCATTTTCTCCTTGTAGGTCCATTGTATGAAAAACAAGCGAGTCAAATTAGGGGCAACATAAAAATCAACAGGGAAAATGCCAACAACAACACACCGCTATAGGCATTTTCCTTTACTAACCATCTGGTACACTACACACAGTAGTAACTACACATGCATTCTTCCCTAGGTTCACTCTCATCACTTTTTATGTGCATTTTTCATCTTTAGAATCCACACTCCTCCACATTTTTATTTTTTTCATTCCATGCTTGAGTCTAGTCCATCAACATGTCTTCTTCTAAACTCTACATGGATACTAGGTATGCATCTCTATCTACTTTATGTTATCAAGCTTTCGTTAACCAACATAAAGTCGGGAAAATGTAGACACAAAATTATGCACTTTACACATAATTTAGCCTAGTCTTATACTAATATTGGGAAGGTTCTCAAGTGTAAAAAGTACTAATTAATCCCACCTTTTTGCCATCTTTATTTAATATTTTATTTCATAGTTCCCATGTATTTTCCAGCACTTATCCACCCATTTTGCAACTTCCCCGACATTCTAGCCCTAAATCAGGGCACCCCAACCTCGTACTAGGGCTCCTTAGTCCCACCTTGGGCACCCTAATCTATGCAAATCCCCTTTCTCTCATTTTTGGTTCATTTCTAGTTATTAGTCATCTTCATCTTTTTCCTAATCATCCTTATTGGGATTAATTACAAAATTAAGCTTGAGATCCCTATAAATATAAAGCTATTAAACCATAATGAGGTTCCAAATTCATAGCATCATATCACTACTAACACTCCATCTAGAGTGGTATCCATTACATCACTTACATCCACATAGTTCCATGCATCAAGGCTAGGAGATATACATCACACACACTTCATAGGGGGAGGGATTCTATTCTATTCCATGCACACATACTATTTACATTTTTCTATAGTTATTATTGCTCACTACTTCACAAAGTGTGATTGGCATGAGAGAACTTAGGGCACAACATGCACACACACACCAAAAATACATCTACGTCTGAAATGTAGTGTAACACTAAGTGATAAGACCACTAGTTTGGTGGCTGAGGTCAGTCCGACCCATTCATTTACATCTTTTATTTTTCTAGAGTTTGATACTTCTCTTTGCATTGCAGGTTATTTTCCAGCTCATCCACGCAGATCCAGTGTAAAAATAGGGAAGGTTTGGAACCAACTTGTGACCATACCAATTGCATGTTTTGATCATTTACAAAGTGATCAAGGCACCCATATTGGAGACCAGTGGCACCCCAAGGTTCCCTAATACACCCCAGTGCCCTAGTTAGTTCAAATCTTATAGATCTCCCCTTCGCATGGTCCCTAATTTTTCATTTGTACTTCCATATTTTGTTCTCATACCTGCGACACTGTAAACATATACAACAATCAACTAAGCCATTTCTCTCTACTCTCTTACACATCTAGGGTTTTATTTTACTTAGCATATTTATTTGGATCTACTTCATATTATTTACTACATTTATATAGCATGTTAGTCCTCCTAATTAGATTAACTAGGACTAATATTTCTTAGCATATAGCTATATTTTTGTTAATCACCAACAACATCTAAAACATCAAATAATTTGTTACATCACTATCTAAAAATAAAATTCCATATTCGAAAGAAAAATTAATTTCATCACAAAAAAATTGTATCAATATCAATTACATTCAACACTAATGTCAATATTAGAACCACAAACACCATGAAAAATCCAAAACATTCCCTAAAAATTCATATCAAATAAATAAAATTGTAAATTGTTTACATAATAGGTGAATCATTAGTGATTCACTTCAATCGATGGTGATTGTATGAATCATTGGTGATTAATGTATTTTTAACCTAGGGCATATAAAATGGAGAAAATCCTAAAAATATGAAAAACCACAAAAATCAACAAAAATGACAAAATCAGGGATAAAACACTTACCTCAACCATCATAGGCTTCCGTTTCCTACTCGAAGTCCCAATTCCATCAAAGATTATCCTTTTCCCTCAAAATGCATTTTTCTCACATGGATCGCTCACAAATTCCTTTCACCATATCATGAAAATGAGCTCGCATTTGGCTATTTATAGCCTATATTTTAAATTGAGGAGAATCACCGACGATTTCCTCAATTGTCGATGATTCCCTCTAATCACATACAAATCATACCCTTTTGGCATATGTGCCCATTTCTTCCCTAAATCATGGTAATCACACTTTCCCACAAGTGTGTCCAATTTTCAATGGACCCTAGTGTTAGGGAATAAGGGATAAAATATGTGGAATAATCCCTCATAGAATCACAACAGTAGAAACTAATATTTAGAAAATATTACAAATCTCAAATAAAAGTGTAGAATAAAATAACACAACACAAAGAGGCAATATTTAGCGTGGTTCACCCAATTTGGGTGACGTCTACCAAGAATCACTTGCTCAGATTTTATTACAAGTCACCACTCTCTCAATACAATACCCATATCTTTTTTGAGCTATGCTCAACAAACTCTGCAGAATTCACACCCGAATTCAAAGCATATCTGTAATGTTTTTCATACTTCTATCATATGCATAAAACCATATAAATAGACAACTGCTTAAGCAGTTTTACAAAACCATGGGTATCAAAACCATGGGCAAAAACCATCCCATAAACCTATGGGTCAAAATCTCACCCATATGAGAAAATCACATTTCCTGATATATCGGGCATGTTTTAAGGCCCAAAAAATTTACCCCGACGAGGATACATGAAAAGTTTACAATACTCTTAGTGTACAATCTTCAACACTTTCACACATGAAAATAGGCTCCACAACCTAACAATATTTTCTTAATCGTCGACGATTTCCCTCTATATTTTAAATTGAGGAGAATCACCGATGATTTCCTCAATCGCCGATGATTTCCCTCTAATCACTTACAAATCATACCCTTTCAGATGTGTGCCCATTTTTTCCCTAAATCATGGCAATCACACTTTTCCACAAGTGTGTCCAATTTTCAATGGACCCTAGTCCTTGAAACATTAAAACAAACAAACAAAATCAATATTGGGATTTACCATTCATCTATGGGATGTGTGCCCTTTGGCCCCCATCACTTGGCTTTCCCATTCTTTTAGCTTACTTTTATGGATCATACGTCTATAGGTGTCGAACCCCTTGGTTCCCATATCATTTGATTCTTTGGTAACACGTTTTATTTCAGTTTCCCCTAGGACTGGGGAAAATTTTTATGAAACACATGACACACAAACATTGGTGTTCCTTATGGATCACCCATACAAATTTAAATTTTTTTAGTCTAACAGTTTTCCATAAGTCGTTAGAAAAAGGGGCACATGTAGAAAATTAAAATCTACACTCAACTATCTTCATCTAATTATCCCATTCACATTCATAATATATTGCTACATTAGATTAATTATGAACACCCCATATTTCCCTCCCCATTCTTATTTAATTAATTATTTCTTCATATACACCAATATCAAATTATATGATATTCATTTCCTTTATTATTTTAATCCACCTAAGTTATTCTCTAAAATCTATTTAAAATCATCTCTAACTCCTTTATCCCACATACCTATCATGGGAATTTTTACAAATCCATCATTATCTTAACAAAATCCTAATTATTATAATAATTTTATATTCCTACATTTAATAAATCCTAATCCAACCACCTAACACCTATCCTAAACAAACTTAAGCCAATTTAGATAATAATCTAACATATCTAATCATTTCCTAAAAACCCTGACACCACATTGGCCAACTCAACATTTTCAAACTAGCCAACACGTTTATCCCTAAAAAACACGAACACGAATACCAAATTAGCAAACAGTTTCTAAATAAACTAAAAAAGGCCAAAATCGTTGCCGATTAGGTAAATCGCTAATGATTATTTAAACCCAATTTGCAGTCCCATTTCTAAGAGGAACTTCTCATGTTTTTGGAGCCTATTTCTTCTATCGAGTTCAAAATTGTTGTAATCCATCAACAAAACGTAATACAATCTAGCATTGGTGTTCACATCCATTTATCAACTTTGGAAATCATTTTAGAGTCTTTCTCGGGATCAAAACTCACCAATCGACTTCAAACCACGTCTATCATTTTTCATCAAGGTCTGTTGTTATTTTCACATGTACGTTTACAAATTCAAGTATATTTTCTCCATCTTGCATTATAATTCAAATCGCTAGACCATTATATTGTAAAATAATTGGTTAGACATGAAATTTTTATTAGCTTGTTAATATCTTCCAAAATTTCAGTGATTCATTGAATCACTTGTGATTCTGCACACTTTGTTTCCTTACAACATCATTTATATTTAATTCCTTTTGTTTCTAACATGTTGTCAAGTATGGATTGTTTAGATGGCACTAGGTGGTCAAGGACATGAAAATAACTAATATTCAATTTCTACATGTCATCCTCCATCCACTACATTGGGAACAATGTGACGTTCTCCATGACCGGGAATTGTGTAATTCACTTATCCCCTTTAGACCAGCTCCAAAACATATTGGAATCCACACAAAGGATTTTTGAGGCCACATACAAGTTTTGGGAGGCCTACTTCGAAGTTTTACGCATCCAGGAAGACTTGGCTTGGTTTAAGTACCAGTATGAAGCTGACCTATAGGACTTGGGCTCTAAGGCTGAATTGAAGACCAAACCAATTCGAAACACTCATATTTAGATTTCGATTCCAATACAGAAGAGGAGCCAGAGTATATTTCTGACTTCTTTGTGTAAGACTTTAGTGACCACAAGAATTCATATTATCTTGAAGGCATTGATTTTTTTGAAGAGGAAGATTCACCTTCATCCGAAAAATTTGATATTGATTTAGACTCTGAATTTGAGCCATATTCTACATATCTTATATTTCATTATCTACTATATATTTGTAATAAAATATGAACTTGTGAGAACATTTATTATCCATTATATAACATGTATTTTTTAAAAAACCACTTTATTGTCTAAACAACAAGTTGACATCCTTGCGATGAAGTCCTTTGTCTTCCAAGGACTTTCCTTTTCGAGAAACTTTCTTAATTTTTTACTAATAAATATCTTGTGTAGTGTTTATGATTGCAACTTCATTTACAGGACAAGAGCTAATTCATTTCTTACATGGAGTGCAACAATCAAACATCATCCATCCACATCGTGGGTACCTCTAAACCATGCCATATTGAGGTTTGGTAAGTTTTATTATCTTGCTTATTAGGTTAAGTTGAAGAGGTAAAATTTATTCTAAACAATGGTGTAA
This sequence comes from Taxus wallichiana var. yunnanensis, assembly GCA_018340775.1. Lineage (NCBI taxonomy): Eukaryota > Viridiplantae > Streptophyta > Pinopsida > Cupressales > Taxaceae > Taxus > Taxus wallichiana. Next base: position 322,504,369 of record CM031237.1, read on the forward strand.
TAGCTAGCTTTGTGGGGTTTATCAACTACTTCACTTGTTTTATTTAGCATACTAAAGAGACTTCAATTTAGTGCAAATAAGGTAATAGTACAAATTAGGTTTTGGAGGGTGAGCTACTACAACTTAGAAGTAAAGAAGTTTGAGAAACCCGATAGCTTAACAGAGTAAGTATTTATGTGTTTAGGGATTTTTAGGGAATTCTCAGTGCAAATGGGTATTTTTCCAACTCGCTTCTAAGCAACCTCTTACAACCTTTTGGATAATTCTAGAGAAATATTATAACCAAAATGAGTTAAGGTAATAACCTAAACACTTTGAGACTCACACAAGGAGACACAAGCAACATGAACAAAAAGTTTCACAAGACCAGAAGATTTAAAATTTTTAAGGGGTACCCCATAATTTCTAAGTGAAATATTGAGTATCGTCTCCTTACACTTAGTTCACTTCCTACACCAAACACATATGAAAGACCTAAAAAATATCCCTATATGAACATAATGTTGGATATTTCATATCCTATGGCCCACCACATCTAAAAATAAATATTGTCTATGTAGGGATTGACCACCCTCTACATGTCTTACTTATCAACGTCATGCCAAACCATTCATATCAGACTTTAAATTCTTGTATAAATAATTCTTTTTATATCTCCATAGTTGTACGTGGAAAGGATTCAGACTTGGACTTTATGAACAAGGAATGGATGACCTGATCCTTGACTATTCTCATGAAAAAACCAGCCTCTCAATCTTTAACATGTATCATGTCCACACCCATCATAGAAAAAGAACTATCTTCTTTATCTAATCACGATGACCGCATGGATATAAATTCTTTTATTCAATACTATTACATTAAGACCATTGAATTATCAAAATAATCATGGTACTAAAACCCTTCCTCTCATTTGGCCTAAAATGATAGAAGAGGATTCATCCACCGTTGACATTCTTCAATGCTAAGACGATCAAGCCATCCTCTCATACATGGGAGTAGAATATTATTTCCTTCAAAATTCCTAACACATAACACTAATGCTTCTCATTGAATCCAATATCGCTGCTAATATAGGGACTCCATAGGAGCCTCACATAGTTAAAATTGGTCAATATTTAGATTCGTAAGAGTTAAATGGATTTACCACCTTCTTATCAAAACGAAGTCAATATTTTTCATGGTCATATAGTGATATGTCGGGAATCGACCACAACATCTTCCACCATAATGTTTTCACTCATCCTAATGCCAAACCCGGCTCACACAAAAACTACATAGGATGTGCCCTTGTATAGCTCTTCTCATCAAAGAGGAGTTACAATATCTTCTCTCCACTAATTTTATCATACCCATTGACTATCCATAATGGGTCTCTAATATTGTACCCATAACCAAGGCTTTAGGAAATATTTTCATCTACATTGACTTCCGTGATCTTAATCTCGCTTGTCCTAATGGTGAATTTCCCCTTCCAAGCATTGACTAGCTTATTGACCTAAATGTTGGCCACAAATTTTTCTCCCTTATGGATGGCTTTTTTGGGTATAATTTTTTTCATTAGCACTAATGACCAAAAAAATATGTCCTTCATCATCCCTTCGCAGAATTTCTATTACCGGGTGATGCCCTTCGGACTTAAAAATTCTTAAGCTACTTATCAACGCATTGTGACACATCTTCCATGATCTTATCTACAAAACAGTAGAAAACTACATAGATGATATTTTAGGGAAATAAAAACAACGTATGAATCATTTCCTTGTCCTTGACACAATATTTTCTCATCTTATTTAATATTTCCTTCATATTAACCCCCCTAAGTGTGTCTTTGGTGTTCTCACTAGTAAGCTCTTAGGGTTCATCGTGTCTATATGGGGCATTAAAGTAGACCTGCCAAGATCAAAGCTATTATCAAGATGTTGCCTCCGTCAAACCTCAAATAGCTTCACAACCTTATGGGTAAGCTTCAATCAATCCACCATTTCATCTATATATTTCTGATCACTCCTAGCCTTTTCACCATCTCCTTCGAAAGGATGTAAATTTTAGATGGGATCACAATTTTCAAAAGACCTTCGATGACATCAAAATATTCCTTCTTATCACCATATGTGCTCATACCTCCATGTGAGGGGGAACATTTATACCTTTATATATCTAATAATAATCATGCCTTAGGTTCCATGCTCACCCATTGAGATGATCAAGGTCATGAGTAGGTCGTTTACTATATAAGCAACACTCTTTATGTTATGAGAATTGTTATACCATATCGGAAAAGTTATGTTGTGTCATGTACTTAGTAACTTCCAAATGGCGTCATTATTTACTTAATCAAAACACTTACATTACTACCATTATCAATCCTATAAAAACCATAAACTCTAAACCATATCACTTGGTGGTTTATGCTCATGAACAATTTTTATCTTGATTTCATCTTGAAAAATATATCAAAGGACAATTTATCACCGATCAGCTCGTTGAATCCCCTCTACCTGAAAATAAACCACTTCATGAATAGTTCACTAACGAATCTATCAACATTGTTAATCACAAATACACCCCTCTCAAAATGACACTTTTTTATGGATATAAGTTTCATGTAAGTGGGAGGTGTCAGTATTGTTATCATGCCTCCCTGGGGACTCTTATCCCTATATTTTTAAAACTAAATTTCAAATGTACTAACAATATGGTAGAATACAAATCTTTAATCATTTCCCTACAAAACCATTGTCATGATCGGTGTTCAAATATTGGACATCTATGGAGACTCAAAACTTGTCATTAATAACATAAATATAATTTACTAATGTAAAAACAAGATTATAAAAATATAAATCCATTATCAAATTCCTCTTAGAATCCTCGACTATTACACCATCCAAACAGTTCCACAATCGTATAAAAATTCCTAAACACTACAAATTCTCTTGCATCTCTCATCCCTCTATCAACTGATGACTATAAATTGTTTGTTTTTGTGAACATACTTGATCAGCAATCCCACAAAAATGAACACCGTTTTATTAATCAAATAAAAATAATCCAACAAAACTTTTGTATACTTAGACATTCGACTATCTTTCAAAATCCAAAATTCCTTATGACCTTTCTAGAAATGATAATCGATCTTTCCTCTAATACACCACCCAATGTGTCATTGAAGGGGGTGTTTTATATAAACGTAGATTTGATGGCCTCATATTAAGATATCTCAAATCTAATGAATCATAAATTCATTCAGAATTCCATGACAACATATGCAGTGGACACTTTAACATAACATTTTTCGCTAAGAATGTCCTTTGAATGGGCTACTAGTGTCCTACTATTAGTCAAGATTTTTCTATGTGTATGTCGATAAATTCATTAAATGCTAACAACATTCCAATCTCACTCACATTAGCATATAATATTTACAACCTTCTCAAGACCTATGGCCTTTTTCACAATGGGGGTTAGACCTCATAGGTCTCATCAACCCTTGTTCATCACAAAAAAATCACTCTATCATCACAGCCACTAAATATTTCACTAAATTGGTAGAGTCCATTCCCTTAACCTCTACTAAAGCTAATAAAATCATTGATTTCATCTATCAAAACATTATATGTCATTTTGGTATCCCTCACAAGCTAGTCATTGATAATGGAAAATACTTCAAGAATAAATAAGTTAAGAAATTATGTGACACATTCAACATCAAACTAATCTTTTCATCACCATACTATCCACAAGAAAATGGACAAGTTGAAGCTTCAAATAAAACACTTAATAAAATTCTCATGAAAATTGTCGATCAAGCAGGCATGAATTGGAATTTCCAAAGATCATTCACTCTTTGGGCTTATCGTACTAGCATTCGTACTCCTACATGTGCTACACCCTTTTATTTAGTGTATGGCTCCAAGGATTTCTTACCCCTTGAAATTTAAATCCCATCACTCCATGTATCCCTCAAATATTTTATCCGTGATGGCAATTATCGCAAGACTATCTAACACAATTAGAATTTCGGATGAATGACATCTAATAGCTCTCGAACATCATCATATATATCAAGTTTTCATATAAAAACATTGCAAATAATGTGAATTTAATATAGGTGATCTTGTTCTCAAAGAAAATTAAAATCTTTTTAACTGGAGAAGAGTAAATGTGGAAAGTTTTCCCCAAACTAGAGCAGTCCATATGTTATCACTCACAAGTATGGGTCAGGAGTTTATCGTCTACCTCCCTTAATAGTATATCTAAAAAGGAACCTTTGAATTCCTTGGACTTGTATATTTTCTATTGTTAACGATTCAAACATCATAATATTAGTCACATCAAAGATCTTATTTATTCACTAACTAGTCATTTCATTATTGTAATGATTTGAAATTATGTGGTTTCTTTTATCACTATTAAAAACCTTAAAGATGAGCATCATAACTCTATTCATCACATTTTTCTCATCGAAAAGTTCCTCTCTAGCTTGGAACCCCAAAATCATTACATTCATCAACCTTTCCTACCAACTGAAGACATGTTACGAGAAACACATGTGTAGTTTGTGCAAACATATTTTCCCCTCCTTCAAATGGTCTATTAGGATTGCTCTCGGCATATAAATAAAGTAAGAAAATATCAATGGATGCATCTTATATAAATTAAAAAATTGATCCTCGAATGAAAAGTATAAAATATCAAAATCATATTGTTAAAAAGTGAACCTATCACTCAAAGGAAAACTTCCTGTCAAAATCATAAACTGATCCCTCGAATGAAAGATATCAAAAATCAAAAGATTCAAAATTTTAGAGCACTCCCTCGAAGGATGGATACTTATGTAAAAAGGTTTCTACATCGATCAACCTTCAAAAAAGTAAAAATATTAAAAAATCATCCTAGGAAATATTCATTCATATATCATCTTTCTCATTGGAGAAAAATTACTACATCGATCGGTTTTGCATTAAAGTAAAAAGTATAGTTGGGGCATCTCCCTATGAAATCAATAAAATAAGAACCTACTCTCCTACATAGCCTACATATGTTGAACCTTCCCATCATGTCCTAAGAAGGTATATATTTCACTTCCATCTACATCCAAGATCCTACATGTGACTACCTATTGTTAGTCATGTGTTAACATATTTTATAAGGCCAAGTGTGCAAGATCATTCACTCTACTGATTCCCATCGCATATGTATTAAATACATTTTAAGATCAAATAATCAATAATACACCTTATCAACAACATAGCATTAACATATATTAACATCCATATAACATCAACATCTATCAATATCCATACAATCATGATCACATCTCAATATTACATTACCACATCCAAAACATCACATTAAAGTAAAATCAACACATAGATCATAAATCAAAATCATAATCATATATCATATCAATATGTCTTTATACATCATCTAGAGTCTCAAAAATATCCATGTATCAAAAATAGGCTTCACAAAGAGTCATATACATCAAAAATATCACATCTACTGGGTAATCTGGACACATGCATATAGAATAGAAGATTTGAGCATTTATCCTCAGATGACCTCAATCAAGTCCTCTACTAGGACCACCTTCGTCAAGTCTCTAATAAAACCACTCGCATCTGGATGTCACGCGGTGGATAACCCGAACTTGCAACATTAACACTTTGGGTCCTACTCATCTCCATGCCTAATACATAGCAAAATAAGGCTCATCATAAAGCCTTCATTGAACTATCTCCTAATAATATCCTAACTCCTCACATAAATATGGTAGTTAGCCAAGATAACACTACGGGCGGTCCCCTCATCCCATAGGTATGAGATCGAGCTTCCTATAGCTCAACCCCTAATACCTTGATGTACCTATAATACTAAAATCCTTTCTCAAGGTCTCTCACTACTATACTATATATATATATATATATATATATATATCAATCCCAATCAGCTATGGCTCGAGCTATCTCTAGTTGTACACTTGATAGCTGCTAACCAAGGCCTTCTCACTCACCTATCAAACAATCTCTCTCAGCGGTCAACGTATCCCCTAAGCCAATAGTGTGGCCTTATCAGCTTCTAAATGAGTAATTGTGGCCTCCAAAGATACCCTAACATAACCACTAACATCCTCATCCCCACCACCTCCCTTGCCCTCACCATCACCTCCGATGAGCCCCGACTACATGATCTCAAACTTGTATATTAGATCTAGTAGGATTAGACTTCCACCATGTGGAAAAGCCTCAATCACCCCAACATCATCATATTTGTGGGAACTCCTTGATCATCTACACCCATCTCCCCCTCCTCATCAAGAATGGAACAAGCCATTGTTTCTTCCTAAAATGGTGTATCAATATCCCCATCAAGACACCTATACGTTGTCACCACATTTAGAACATATTGAATCAATCTAAATTGTTTCCTAAAATGAATAAATCAGATCAACTCCCACTCACTAGGATTTCATCTCGTATACCCATATATCCTATTGGGTGGCCCTAAGCTCACCCTCCTCCTCCTCCCACACCTGGTAACTCAATATATAGTCTCCATCTAACATTACAATCCTCAGAAACGAGTAAAAGAGTTGTCTAAAGTACTCCTCTCCTTTCACTTGTCCACCTTCTCCTCTATCAAATCACCATTAGAAAATCCAGATATCCCCAATAATACCTTTAGGCCTCCCCACGGAAAACCCCTAGATCGATCCACTACAATCTCCTCAAATTCACAAATCTATAATAGAAAACTAACGTATATACTAAACCTCTATGTAATCCTCCATGCCCATACATTCCTCTACTCCATAATATTAGAAAATACACTAATCATCATCCAAGGAAATAAATCTCTAATATATTCGGAAAATCATAGCATGTAATCCTCATCATCAACAATTTCATCCAAATGCGAACCTATTTCTCAAGAGCATATAAGGCCCTATATGGAAAACCACCTAATGAATTTTCCACACCATTGGAATCACAACCATACAATCTCCTCATCAAACCAAATCTATTTTTCTCATAAATAAAATATATACCCTCTCCCAACAAAGGGAACCTCAAAATCTCGTGTACATCCTCCAAGATGATAGTCGTCTCACCTATCGATAGCCAAAATGTACATGTAACAAAATCCCATCTCTCCAATAATGTGAGAAATAACCCTGGGTTCCTATGGATACGTCTATAATGATGCAACACCCCCAAACCTAATTCATCTAAATGAAATAAGTAATCATTCGACAACCAAGCCTGCACATTCTCTAGGATCACAAGAATATTGTCTCTGATGGTCAACTTGTCCTTCGCTTGCATCCACAAAACAAAAAACATTTGTTATAACACTTCTTTCATTAAATAATATTGAAATTACACATAAAATAAAAATCTCCAGTGATTCACCTCAATAACTGGTGCTCCATCAAAATTGTACGTGATTCGATAAAATCACCGACAATTCTGGCATCCCAACAAATGTTCCCCTATACGGTCCCCACAAAAAAAAATATTAAAAAACTAGCTATAAAAACACAAATACATAAAAAATGGTACTTATCTCCCATTGGGTGGACCTCCTCTACCTCCATGATCCTCCTGTAACCTCCATATCTCCCTTTTCTCTCATAAATCACTAAATCAAAGATCTAATTTTTGTAATTCACACTATAAAAATCAATTTACCGTATTAAACGTGACTATTTATAGTGCACCATTTTTCCCACCTCGGAGTTTCGACAATTCCCATAATCGTCGGTGATCATATTTAATCTCCTACTATCTTTAATAATTCCCCATGATTCCCATTAATCATCAAAAACACGTTTTTAATAAAAATCTATTCAAAATACTATCACACTCATCCAAGTGGCACATCTATCCAACATGTGTCCCATTTTAAGGGTCTCAAACTGATCATAACATCAATCGATCAACAAATCAACAAATTCCTTGAGTATGCATCCCAAGCATTGTCAAAATCCAATTTGTACTTGCAATCCACCAAATATTTCTTTTGTGATCTTAAACTCTAGTGAACCATATGTCTTTAGGAAACGATCCCCTTTGCTCCCCTATCACTTAGCTCCCTAGTCTCTATACAACCACATTTGTTTCCGTAAATCATACGTTTATAGGACATGAATCGTTTGGTTCCCCTATCACTTGATTCCATGCCGCCCCCCATCTTGTTTCTATACCTCGTCTTGGGGAAACTTAAAATGAAACACACACATCAAAACTATCCAATCAACGCATCAAACTAGTGATCCTTGCAATTTTTGTAATAACCCCAAGTTTAAGGGGGTCACCCATCCAAACACAAAGAAAATTATCTCAAACCATTTTTTTCCAGTTGTTTATTCGTCACAAACCACTCGACTTAAAAGGGAAAATGTAGAAAGTGGGTTTTCATCACCCACCTATTCCTCACATATGCACATTATTTTATCCAAACCTAGAATTATAAAGACTACCTAATCCATCCCTCTCATCTCCTAAAATTAACTTTTAAATCCTTGTAAGTTACATTTTACTCATCTAAATTTACATTAACCTTCTTGAAACCACCTAACCATTTCTAAACCATCCCTAACCCATTTTATCCTAACCTCTTAACCTACCCAACTCATAACCTCTTCACAACCATTTTACCTCATCCCCATACCTAAAAATATCATTTAGGAAGTGGTTATAACCACTTCTAAACATTTTCCCCATAATTCTTGGATCTTTAGTGATTATAAAAATTGTCAACCATTATGAATAAGAGTTTTAACTCCTTTCTCGGGGGGATCTTCATAAATTCTTCAAAATTTCTACCATCCTTTTTTCAATTAGTGAATATCTATCATTCTAATGACCTCCAAGCCAAACAAAAACATCAAAAACCCTCCAAGAGCCTAAAATACATTAGTATTTACAGGCTTGTCTCTCGAAATCCTCCCAATAAATCAACAAAAATAATCAATAATCAACCATTCAAATTTAAATCATCATTTTGTAGGTGTTTTGTTTCTCGTGAACACTCCAAATTACTTCGGTTCATTTTTTCATTTCTTTTATCAATTTAAATTTTGTAAAATCAATCATTTAGATATTTGTTAATATCAACTTGACATTTTTGGAACAATCAAACATTTTACAGCAATCCTCGTAATTCCTTTGAATGTCTCGCTATTTACTTGAATTTCCATGATTATACCAAATCTCCGGTGATTCCTTTGAATCTCCCGCAATCCGTGTTTGTCATCATCATTTTAATCAATTATAATATTTTATTAACTTTTATCAATATCTATAGATTTAACCTATCTTTTGCAAGTAGGTATTTTCTTTAGATGACTGTCTGTGACAATCACACACCATTAAGAGCATGTACGACCTCCCAATCATTCAGTAACCTTTCTTTTAGGAGAAATTTGACATCCTTCACAAAATGGCATTATGTGTCATCTAATTCACATCTGACATCAAGGATATCAAGGATCAACTCAATTTTCTCCATAAGATCGAACAAGAAAATGTGGACTATTGGTATGATTATTTCAAAGCTATCCAAATAGCCGCTACCTTAGCCTAAGCTACTTACTTAAGCAGCAGTAGACCTACCTTTTGACCTTGAATTATAGATTTTTATCTATAATTATTGTTTTATTATCATTTTTTCATTAATATCAATTCATTTAATTTTTTAAAAGGCATTTTAAATCCTCAAAGGAAGTCCTGTGATTCCTAGAATAGGCCTTTACCAAGCATCTCGTCTACCCATCTTATCTAATATTTCTTGTTTAGTTTTATTTGATCGCGTGTGTCTCTTCACTGGTGAAAGGAGGTGTACTTTTCCATTACTATATTTGACCATCTCGACATTCCGACTGTCGCCGTAGGTATCGTTAAACTCTGCCATGTTTTGAGTTTTAGGTACTTTCTACATATAGTAACAAAGACCATAAATTTACCTAATACAATAACATAGATGAACTAATGCTGCTTCAATGAATCAATGAAAGAATGATGAATCCAAAGAATAAATAATATGACAACCAATGAATCAAATAAAAATATGCACTTGCAGTCAAAATTTAGGCCTTAAGTAGGTAAAAAGCTCCGGAAACTCCATATTTATTACATTTTCTAGCTCTTTCAAGCATTTAAGATCCCTATAAGCCTTGTTTGGTGTTGCTTCAACAATACATAGCACTTTCTCAAAATATATCTCATCATCCTTCTCCTTCAACTCCTTTACTAGCACATCTAGGTCTACGGTAACAACCTCTAAAGAATTCATTTACACATGACCATTTGGTGGATCTCTTTATAAGAAATTGCAAGTGTGTCATTTATGGACTTTATCAGAACTCTCTTTCCACAACCTCGCCATGACCTTCTCATGCTCATCCTTATTGTTCTTCATCGTGACTTAGATATTCTTCAACTCCACCTTCTTGATCGTAGTACACGTGTAAAGAATAGGATTGAAATCCTAACATTTATCAAATTCTTGTTCTTCCTTCTTCGCAACTTCCTCGACCTCCACAATTAATGCCTCATATCATTCTATTTTCTTTTGTACTTCCTCTTTATTCTTCCTATTTTCTTTGGCCAATTCTTTAACCATTAGCACTAGCCCACTCTTTATTTTTATCACCATCATCTCGCAATAAGTCCACCAAATAGTGAACATTTGTGGGATATTTAGGTTGAGCTTGGTCAACCAAATTTGGGCATGTGTGTAACAATGAAAATATATTTTCTACTTTATCGTATGTGTCTACCATTTGTTTATTTTCATCTTCCGTGTCTTTTGTAAGATTTCAATTTCTTTATCTTTGAGCTCTATATCCTATTGTAGTCTCTTTATGGAAGCCCCTTTATGAAAAATTCGTCATCTTACCTTTGATGACATCTTGTTAAGCACATTACACACTTGATAATTTTTTAGCTACATTGAATCAATAAAGGGAACAACAATTCCCGGTATTTTCTTCATTTGTATCTCATATATCAATTTCCTACTAACATCAAGCTCCAGATCGTCCATGTGTGTGTGGTAGTTCCATGAGATCATATTCCTTATTTGTGCAGGATTCATTCTTGTCAAACATTCCCTAATAAAAAGGCCCTATGTAGGTACTTAATTTTGGTATCTTTCCTTATAATATTTTCACATGATCATAAATGTATGTCATCTCAAGCATTCTTGTGCAAGTTTCGTTCATGTACTCCTCCCGCGTGTTTTCCTTTGATGTCTCTTGTACAATATTTCACCGCACAACGCTTGTTTCTTCTTCTATGCCTAAATCTTCCATAGTGCATTTATCTTCATCTCCCACTTCTTCCTCCTCACATTCTACCACACACTCTTCTTCATGCTCTTCATTACCTTTGGCCTCCTTACATGTGTTGCTCATATCCTTATCATTCTCTTCCTATGCTAGATCTTCCTCTTCCTCGTGAAATATATTCCTCATGCATCATAACCTCTTCTTCTACACTTTTCTTTAATTCCTCCTCCTTTGTGTCCATGTCGTGAATGACTCGGGGCTCTTTCTTCACTAGACATTGTCTCTTCTTCACCGGACTTGAATTTGGTTTTGGTGCTTCTCCACCCGTGAGGCGCTCACCTGCTTTCTCTCATTCCTTAGCTTATTTATCTTAATATGATCTAACTACCCTAAAATTAGGTCATCTTCTTCTTCTTCTAGAGTATTTTCATGCAGGTTCTTGGAATATTGACTATATGTTTCTTAGCAATGGTGGTGTTGTGATGTCTTCCACATTAATTTCCTTTCCATCCTTCATCTTTTCCTGTGGTTGGCATAAACCTTACATGCATCATCACAACTATCAATGTCTAAACTGGATTGAGGTCCATATCGTCGGTCTCCATGGTCTCTAGGTATGATGTCTTACACACAAATTAATACTTCTTCCTTAATATATAACAGTCTAATTCCATTGTGTATTCATTGAAATTTAGATGATGAATGTTCTTAATCATACTCGTAGTGCACTGGAAGTACTTCTAGATGAATGAAAATGACAGTTTGCACCACAGGACCATCTCTCTATCTTTTATTAAAAATTACATAAGGAAGAAGTGTTGCATCACCGTAAACTCCGCTTGTTTGTTAAGAAATGATAGAAACTCTTTCGGCATGAAAATTAATTCTCAAATGATTCTTGAATATGCAAGTACCATTTTTCAATGTGTTTTTTATGAGGGTTGTTGATCCTACCATCACAACCGAACTTGGAAAATCATTTTACCAAGGAATTATCTTCAATTAGATGTACCCACTTATTATTCTCTAGGCCATCTAGTATCTCAATCTCCCAAATAACTATCGACAATAGAATTTATCCCCAAGTGATCTTATCTCCTTTTTTATCCTACGTCTTATCCTTTTCAACATTTCCTTTGGCTATATACAAGGAAGTATTATACTTTTTTATTTTCCATCTTATGTGTGATGTGGAGGAACTTATTATTTACATCATTTCAATGCTCGAGGCTCCTAACTTGTAGCTTATGATGTGTGTGGCCACTTTCATGGCGGGATCAACAATATTTCCACATTGAATACGTAAGTTCCTCTACGATATTGTAACATTGTGGTTGTTTATTCAATATTATTGTCATTAAGGAGATCCATCTTTATCTCCTCCCTTGTGTTGTGTATACCTATTACCTTGCTGATCATCATGGTAGTCATGCTCATTCTTCTTTCCATAAAATAAAAGTAATCCTCATGTACTCATGACATTAACCACTTAAATAGACACATAAGCCTTACAATTAAGGAAAATTTGAAGGAACCCAACTTCCTCCATGATCCTATACACTAAATCATCTAAGATAAGATGTATTTCTTCCATCTCTGTTCCCAACTCATGAAAATCATCCTTTGTTATGTCCACCTCATGACCCTATGAACAATGATTGTATTCCCTAATCTTACAATTATATAGCTTTGATGCCTGTGGTTGCCTAACTATCACCTCTATTGGGTATTTAATTTTCTAGAACCATTCATTGGGTGCTTCATCAACATCCTTCTTCTTGTTATTTGGTGCTCACCTTGGTGCCATTATTTTTCTCAACTATTTAAAACTATGAAATTCACATTATATGAGCCTTTGGTGCTGAAAATTACTTACTTTCTCCACTATGTGCCTATAATTTTGGTCTCTAAATGTTCTTGCTCAAACCCTTTCTCTTATCTACTTCAAATCCATTCCCTAAATTATTTTTGTGAATAACTTCTTGCCCTAAATCAACTTTTCACCTTTGAAACCTATCTCTTTCTCTCTTCCACACCTTATGGTTACCTAGCTTCCACTTCCACCGAAGGATCTCTCTAAACTCGAGGTCATGTCAAATCATTGTCCATATCTTTCTAGTGTGATCATCATACTTTGTTCTTCTCTTTACACTTGGTCACAATTTATCTCTCTTTCACACAAATTCTCCAAATATCAAGCTAAAAATGACTTCACTGTGCCCCTTTTATAGAGTTTCCACTCTTATCTCGCATTAATTTCTCTTTGCTTAACAATTTTTTTTTAATTTTAAAGCACATTTTCATTTTCTCAAGATTTTTCTCTGTGTAAAAAAATCAATAACCTTCCCGCATACCACTACTTCCCTGTGATGTAGATAGTGTTTCACACATCTCTATACACTGCACACATTTCTCCTCCGCGCCACTGTCAAGTAGTCAATCTTTTCACCGCCTCCTCGGTTACATTATGTGGATCCCTATTCATTTGGTATCCTAACCCATTAATTTCTATATATTCAAGTACCGGTATATTTACACCCCTTCATACCATATCTATCCATTCATAACACCATATTTTTTGCTCCAATATATTTCTCCAATGCGCACCTTAGAACTTCTTCTGCACACCTTACTTTTATCCCATTATGCACTTATTAACCAATCTTGTACAAAGCATGTATATGAAAAAATATGTGCCACGCACTTAGATTTTCTCCACCCACACTAAAATTATGTTTGATTCCCTCCACATCAATATAATATAGAGTAATCAACTCCTACACACAAATGCACTTATTATAAAAAAAAACAAAACAAGACAAAACAGAAGGGAAATCTAATATAAGTTGAAATACTACCTTATGAAAAAACAAAAGAAGATTATTCATATTAGGGATTCAACCTATTCCCATTAAAGTAATTAGGAAACACAGTTCCATCAAGTGCTTGTAATTGAAATGCACTTGATTCCAATATATTGGTTATTATAAATGGTCCCAACCAATGAACTTTTAGTTTTACAGATGGATTGAAAACTTGGAGTTATATAAAAGCGTCATCTTTCCCACAAAAATTACCTATTCATGATATGTCCGTTATGTCAAGCATTCTATGTATCTTTCTCTTTCTTATGAATCCATCACATAATGGTGCGCCCTCTATTGTTTTCTCATCATCTATTCATCTTGCACATGCAATATGCAAGGAGAGTAACGTAAACTCCACATGAAAAAATTCCTATGTGGTAAAAACTAGCTGAAAGGATGTGGCCTTATTCAACATTTTGTATGTAGTTCTATATGCCCATAACATAATTGATACCTTGTCATCCCAATATTTTCTTCCTATATTACATATCTTTGTCAATGTTTTTCCAAGAATCTTATTAAAGGCCTTTGTAGTTTTATTTTCTCATGGATGATAGGGTTTAATCTTATGGTGTGTTACCATAAACTATCAGTAACAATATCCCGATTGTCTCATTAAGAAATTGAGTTCCCTATCACCAAGAAGGATCAATGGAAAACCATACCAACTTACGATGTTTTCCCATAGAATCCTATTTGTTTCTACAATTCAGTAATTTGTAGGCACCACTTATTTCCATCTTGTCAAGTAATCTATGCATGTAATTATTTAAGTTGCACCCTCTCGACACATAGGTGGAGTAATTTGGCCTACAAATTCAATCACCCATTTCTCAAATGGATCTACACTTGTTATACGTATTAGTGGCATCTCATCTCTATTTCAATATTTACCTTTCCTCCGAGAATGGTCACAAGCCTTGACAAATGCCTTATTATAATTATACAATGCTTCCTAGTATAAACCTACAAGTAAAATCTTGTGCATAGTCACTTCACCTATATAGTATCCTCCTATTATTACTCCATGAATTTATTCCATTATAGATTCACATTCAAGCTCTAGCACACATCTCAGTGCAAGAATTCATCTCGACCCATCTTATAGAGGTATCCTTTAATCAATTAGTATATGTTAAGGGGATGGAAAGCTCTTTCTTTTCTATTGTATTGTTTATGAAATAATTTATTGTATGGATAATTATGTTTCTTAACCAATGATCACGAGGCTACACCCATGCTTCTTATGTATGAGGAGGCTCTCATTATTGAATATAACTATCCTAATTATATCTAAATGGTGTGGGATGGAAAAATAGGTTGGGTATCACATAGGAACACTTTACTCAACTTGTGGAAAAGTGCTTGATGGGGTACGAGGGAGGAAATTACACTAATGAGGGATAAAGGAGACAAATTAGGATGGAGGGTTATTTTTATGAGTATGAAAGAGAATAGTTCACACCATAACCGGATACTTCCACCATTCAATTGGAGGAAAGAAACAATGTCAACCACTAGAAATAATAACAAACCCCAAACACATATTTCTCTAGGTTCATCAATCAAGGACACCAAGTTCTTTATTTATTTTTCAAGATCACTATGCTTTCAACGTTGCAAAAAGAGAGATTAGAAGAAACATGTATAAATGAAATGGAAGAACGTAGATTTTATTTCTTGTGTTGGTGATACAAATTTCAACATCCAAAACATAATTCACAATTTCTACAAAGTAGAAATTATCAAAATTTAAGATTCTTTTGAATGGAGAACCCATTCTAATTTATATCCTTGTAAATTTATTTCTCCTCTTCACCACATGAATCTTCATGTTCTTATTCTACTCGTGACCTTTCAATTACCCCTAAAAGAGAAAACTTAAGTATATCTCTTACAATTTTGAGAGTACAGCTTTTAAAATTTACAAATATTGTCACTTAAGTAAATAGGAAAAACTATCATGATTACATACAACAAATAATTAATAGAAAAGGAGATAAGAGGGGAACCTAGTGGCATAATATTTCTCATATCTTAATACACTCAATAAATTATCAGCTTGTATATACCGCACTTTTCCAATTTGTTACTCCAACATCTCTTTCTTAATATCGCTTGCCCAAATACCTTTTAGCCCAAAAATAAGCATATATAACCCCCAAAGTTTGGATAGTATATTATAATAATATTCATAGTACATCTCAAAAAGTTCCATTCACTCAACAAGTGTAACAAGCACAAAACTCACCCTTTCCTTTTTTGGGTCAAGTCTTCTCTCATTGCTTCTAACTACGAAATTGGTGTCCTTTCTCATACACAACTTGTCTACTCTTCTCATTACTCTACACTAAGTCCTTCCTTAGGGTAATTCACACTTCTAATAATATTCTTCACATGTCAATGTTTTATTTTACTATGTTCTCATTCATTCTCCTATTTTGATCCTTTAATTTGGTCTCTAATAGGTCCTTACTAGTTTCTTTTGAGGTCCTCTATCCAGAATTACACATTAAATGGGTATTGCTAACTTTTTTAATCTGTTATGTTGTCTAAAACTTTGGTATTTTAGACTCTCTTTAATACAATTGAATCCTCTTGACTAGTTTTGCAAATATCTTGAGTTCATCTTGGACTTCACTACTCATCCCTTCACCCCATTTCCTTGCCATCTCTGACACTATATAATATTTCCTTCTCATTCATTTTTTCAATGAATATCCTCTTCAATATTGTTTTCCAATGTACGAGATCCTTCCTATGTATACTAGGGTTGAGTATTTTTAAGTCAAGGATATAAATTATCACGTACTTGGGTATGCATTCAACCTTACAAATTTCACTTACTTGTCACAGTTAGATTTTGAATGGACATTGGATTAGATGTTTTTTCTCATCACTTGTATGGGCCCAAAATTCCTCTAGTACCTTATTCTAAATTCTCATAAGCTTTCCTCGTGCTCCAAGAACAATCAAAATATTGAGGTTCATGCCCTTTGAGTAACCCTTTTTAACCTCCTAACACTTTGAATGTTTTAGTTGTCTTTAAGATGGAGGGTTATTCTTTATATTTACATTTATTTTGAGTTTCTTGATGAATCACTAGGTTCAGTACGCCCTTGCTCAAGATTTTTTAACGTTTCCCTTCCCCAAGAAATAAATATTTTGTCTTCTTAAATATTCCTTTATTCTATTTTTATAACTGACATTATATAGGTTTGTTACCTTGTGTTTGGAGAATATCAAGCATTACTTTCTGAAAAATGAGACTAAGGTTTGAATCCTTTTCCAACATCTAACCAACACTCTCAAAGAGACTTCTGCAAATTTTCAAGAAATTTCAATGTCTCATTTTTTAGAAAAGTGGGTTTTTAACTTTGAAACCCTAGCCTGAGAGGGTTTTTTCCGTGTTCTAACTTAAGAAGAAAATTTTAAGGTTCCTTCGATAATCTTAATTCCATTCTCAATCCTACAAACTCTATAATAGTCATGGGGACCTCTCTCAACTACTTACATGTTCAAGATTTCATGAATAGCCTTCCAACTTTCTTTGTGGCACATTTCATAGTGCATATTTGTAAAATGTTGCACATGGTAGGGTTAACATTCCTAAATTTCTTAAAACAATCTTGGTCTTGTTATGAAGGTCCTTAGTTTCATTAAAATAACAACTCTACTATTTATTTTCATCTCACACCAATGTACAAATGACCTCCCTACTTAACACAACCCAATTTTGCCATGACTATGACCATGTATTACCCTACTACAAGTCTTAAACAAGAGGTCAAGCAACCTAACTCAAATCATATTTATCAATATCCTTGAATTAGTTGTCACAATCAATGAAGACTCACAAAACAATGGACATAAGCTTTCAAATGAGGTTTAAGCTCTAGTTATGGAAACTTACATGCATGATGACTGTGACACAACCATATAAACCCTTCAACCCTAAATGTAACCTCAAATCTGAAGAATTTTGTAAAAATCAAGACTAATTACTTTTATCAAACCAAATATTGCTTCACCATACTACTCTGAGAGCAAGAATCACTACATGCATCCAAGAACACATTCAAGAAACATGCAAAACAATCATAAACTCAGTTTTCTCCTTCAATAATCTTCTTGAAACCTTACACAATTTGATTCACATCTAGATGGAATGATATGATTCATTTACCATTGGTCATTTATTGGTATTTTAGTTAGTTAACATTGAATACATCCCCTTAAACTCTTTATCACATGTTTATACTTGACCATTCATTAAGATTTTAACACTATTTATGACTTCTAACATAAAATTAGACATAAAAACTTTATTGGACCTCATTTCATCCTTTTCAAATCTTTTTAGATGCAAGAGTACCTCTAAAACACCTAAACTAAGACAACTTACACAGTCAAACCAAAATAGGACTCCAAAATTTCAAACTGACATTTTGGACAGAAAGTGAAATTCTAAATTTTGAATATCTTAGACCTCAACTAGGACACCTATGATGACCTAAATTGACCCCTAAGACTCATGACCATACTTTTCAAACCAAAAATCAAATGTTTTCATCCTACGTACATTTAAGAGTTGATGCTCCTACATCATAATGGAAGTGGATTGACCAACTGTTGAAGAATCTCCATCTAATGTAGAAATTTTGAATCTAAAGCATGATGATCTCACATTAATCATATTTCTAGATGCACAAATACTGAAGTCTTCCAAATAAGTGTTTAGAAACACTATTATGGGACATTTTTATGTCATATTGAGACGAACACATGCCCTACTTATTATGATTCATTATTGATATCTCAATGAGAGTGAGGATCACTCTCTTTCTCCTTATTTATGATGCTCATACCTTTTGATACTTGCATTCCTATCCTACATAGTGCAATGTAACATTGAAAACTATTCCCTTACCAACCTGTGAGATGTGATCTCTCTTACCTTGGATATTTCAAACAACTCACTCATTTCAACTCAACTAGCTCATTTCAAATCACTCATCTCATTTGGCTCACCTAGCTCACTATGCTTAGCTCACTCAACTCACTAAGCTTACTTCAACTAGACCACTGAGATATGATGATGGATAATGAGACATGATGACATATTATCTTAGATTTAAACTGATATTTGAATCTTTTAATATCTTTTCAAATAGCATAGTGCTCCTAGATTTCACTTGCCGCTCACTAAGATATTCTTCTTTTCCTTTGAACATAATTAAACTCAAGATGATGCTTCAAGACCTGCGAAGAGATAAATTTACTTGATTGAGCTATGAAATAATATTATAACCTCATGAAGACATCAAAAATTGGAAGTATGATTGAAATAAGATCTTCTTGCAACTTTCGCATTCAAATCGATTCTTTCTATTTTTAACAAATAGGACCAAGACCTACTATTTTGGGACATATAACATGTTTTGCTCAAATATGACCTTCTAAACCTTCTGGAACATTTCATTATCATATGTTAGTGATGCCTTTCTATTTTTATCAAGTTTTTATTTTTATAAAGTATTTTTTTACTTTTTTTTCTTTTTTCGTAAAATTGCCAATTTTACCATGCCTTCCATTTTACATTTTTTTCATTATTCTGAGTGATCAAAACTTGTAGTCTTGAGTGATTTACTATTTTTAGTATGAAAATGGGTATAATAATGATAAAAACCATTCCTTTATATTTTTAAAAATGAGCATATTCATTGTGTGAAAAATATTTTACATGAAACTAGATTTTTCAAAGACCCCTTGCTGCGAATTTTTGATGATTTCACCTACTAGATATTGGGAAATTGAAAATTTATTTGTGGATGGAAGAATTATTATGAAAAACACATTCCTCAATATCCATAAAAATAGGGACTTTAGATAACAAAAATAGCTTGCGTGAAACTATATTTTTCAAGGATCGTTTCCTCTAGTTTTCAAGTGATTCCACCCACTGGAACCTAATTATGGGGAGGTCTCTCGAATAAAGGTCTCGAATAAATCATAAACCTCCACAAAATGTCTTATTTTTTTATAAACTTAATTCAACAATAGAAAGGAAGACTTATTGATATTTTAGGATGCATATTTAAAACTCTTCCGATAACTACTTAGGGATGTCATTGTGTGGAAATAAACTAGTTCATGATACTTGTAATTTATTAATTAAGAAGTTAAAAAAAAAGACTCTGACTTAGTGGAAAGGATCCCTCCTTACCAAGGTAGGAAAAGCTCAATTAATGTAGAGTTATTTACAAGGAGTGGTAATATACATAATGTCCATTTTCAGAATCCCGACCAAAGTCAGAATGACTATTGAAAGAATCCAAAAAAGATTCATGTGGTCGAGAATTGAGGAAAAAACTAGAATTCCCCTTATTGCATGGGAGAAAGTTACTAAACCCAAGAAGTATGGTGGTTTAGGCCTTAAAGATATTCAGATTATGAATGAAGCCCTTATAGCCAAGGTTGGTTGGAGAATGTATAAGGAGAAAGGAACTTGGGTGGATATTCTTCAAGTAAAATATTTACATACTGTTGGTAGAATGCGGGCCTTTTTTCTAATGATGATCTACCGAAAGGATCCATGTTATGGAATAATATCTCTCAAGCCAGAGGTCTTCTGCTCAAAGGTATATTATGGAATCTTGGGGATGGCAATAGTATAAAATTCTAGGATGACCCATGGTTTAAAAAGGAACCTTTGGGGAAGGAAGAACCTTGGGCTCATCTCAAACAACACTATTACCAAGAAAGGGGGGAGATGCTTAAATATTATTGGGTTATTGATCAACAAGGCCCAAAGTGGATTAGCATTTTACCTCCTTCTGATTATAATGGACCAAGAAGGAACTTTGAAGACCTGAATAAGAAATTAGGTAATATTCATATACCTAATAGACTCCTCCATGATGAGGTTATATGGAGCAAAAATGATTTTGGGGACTACGAAGTCAAGTCTGGTTATGCCACAACTTTTGAGGACAATGAAGAGTATAGAGATTGGTCTAAAATATGGAACAAGAATCTCATTCCCAAGATTAATTTCTTCTTCTGGGAAACCATTAAGAACAAAATACGCATTGTGGATAATGTCAAGAAGAGAGGAATGATTATGATCAATAGATGTATTTTATGTAAAGAAGAGGAAAAATAGTTAAGCATTATTTTCTTGAGTGACTTAGAGTTTTTTCATTGATGTAAAATATCATTAATGAAAAATAGGATGATCTCAAAGTGATAAAGGAAATAAATTTGTATTATGATAGAAAAAGTGGAAACATTGAGAATGGTTTGGCCTAGTAGGCCTATTCGGGAAGACTCGGTTATTATAGGTGATGAAACTTGGAGAACTAAGTTTCATGATGGATTTAGGAGCATGTTCAAGGAATGGATACCATGATAAGAGTGTGTGGAGGTACACATACAGGTCCAAAGGATGATTACAAGGTGGAAGACTCGGTTGCAGGTGCTCATTGAGATCGAGTCTAGGTGGTTGAAGACCAAATGGAGCAAGAAAGTGAGTTGTAGAGCTATACAAGCTCATGGAATCATGCATGTGTGTGAGATATGTTTTCTCAAGTGTTTTAGGCCCTTTTTTATAGCTTGGAATTAGAGGAATGATTTTTTCCTACTTGGTCTAGGTCTAAATTAGACCCAAACCTAGTGCCTTGAGGCCTAATAAGGCATGGTATTCACTTGTTGGATTGTGTAAGACCTTAGAAACACACATGAAGGTGAGTTACATCTATTTTAGTTTGAAAATTCATTCGTAATAGTTTTCATTCTTTGGTTTTGTGTTAAAACAATTTGTTTTGGTCTAGACTATGGAAAACCCTAAGAACTAATTGTGAAAGTCCTATAAATTGAGAAGATACTGACATATTTCTAAATAAGTGATCATTTTAGATGTTATTAGAGGTTTTCTAGGTGTTGTGGGAAACATTTTAGGGTTATATGATGAATATTTTGAAGTTTATGTTTGTTGTAGTCCTATTGAGTTCTAAAAGCATGTTTATGAGATCGATATGAGAGAAATGAACTTGGATGGCATGTGTGATGTTTTGTTGGCACCATCATCCTTTTAAGTATAATTTTAAATGTATTTAATAAGATATCAGAGTTATAATGAGATCAAATTAGGCTCAAACATTTATGAATGATTGTTAAGAAGGTAAGTCATTTTTTATGGTATTGAAACCCTAGTCCAAGAGTAATAGGAGAAAACTTATTTATTTGATCCTATAATTTATTGAATCATAAAATTTTATAATTTGATGATGGATAGGACTCTCCCAAATTTTTTATGATGGTGGTTTTAGGTCATGAAACTTAGTGGAACCCACCTAGATTTTATTATTTCCAGGAAAGAAGGTTTTACTCTCAAGTTTTTCATTAAACTCTATAAAGAATTTAGTGTATGTGTTATATGGGATATACTATAAATTTTTAAGTAATTTCAAATCATGGTGAGGTGTTTCGATTACAAGCATAGGTCAAAACATGTTGACTGGTTTTTTGGATAAAATGACAGTTTTAGAAATCTTGGAGATTGGAAGTGCTTGAGAAATTTTGGAAAGAGTGATGAAGTTTTATGGCGTTAGAGGTGTTTTAGAAATTTCATTTTATTTTATGGATGTTTTTTTAAGCTCTAGAAGTATGTTTAGTGGCATGAAGAAGGTCACAACTTGACCTAGTTTGACTAGTCTAGGACAATACCGCTTTGGTGGAAAGATTGATGTAGAAGACCAATGTTTTGTCTTAGTTGATGATGAATATCCAATTTAGAGTTAATATGTATTTTTTTTTCAATTGAATGAATTTATAGGTATTTAATGTATCATAAAGTGTGAAAACAAGCTGAGTTTCCAAAACTAGTTCCTGGGTAGTTCAATTTTCTAAAGAGAAAAAGAGATGTGGTCTCCTTTGTTGGATGTTTCATGATGCCTATCATGATTTAATGTTTTTTACATTTCATTTTCCTTAAAATGAGTGGTTATATGGAACATTTCATGTGTTTTTGTGTTACCTTGATCTCCATTGATGAATATTGGTTCCTTGAAGTCTTTGTTTTGAGTAGGAAACAAACGTACTTGTGGTGATATGAGGAAAATGATTAGTGAAAAGTTCCTTGATCAGGTTGATGATGTTGATGTGTTATATTTTACATGATTTAAGTCTTTGGAGTCTTTACAAAGTAGGGTGAAGTTCTTGGAGTCCTTGATGAGCTCGGTGGAGAAGGATTTAGGTTTTTAGCATAGTTGTGCAATTTGAATGTATTGATGCATTTCTAACCCATATGGGTCTTTCATGTTGATTTATATGAATATGTAGGTATATTTTATATTTTTATGACAGACCTTAAGGTTCATGGCCAACCTAGTCATGTTTAGAAGAAGATTCATGTATAAAAGTGCATGTATGGTTCATTTTTGAACTAGTGTTGTGAGAGGGAAAAAGTGAGCTAGGTGAGAGAGTGAAAGTGGTTCAAGGGAATAAAGAAAAAGATGAGAGAGAGTGTGAATGTTTGAAGAGCGTTAAAGATCTTGTTTCTAAGATTATTTTCCAAATCAGTTCATGTTTGGGCATGTTTTGAGTGAAGTAGGAGAAGGTGAATTTAAAGAGGGTTTGAAGGTGTATGAGATGAATATTTGATCACTATTAGTTGTATGAATTAGAAAATTGTCATTATTCATTCATTTTAGGTGGTTTATTTTGTACTTGCTTGTCATAGGGGTTGTATTCTCCTTGTGGGGTTGGTGCTTGCTTGTAGGGTTGGTGAACTACTAAGCTAGGGGTTGGTGTTCCTTGTAAATTTTGTGCTTCACTAAATTATTGTGATTTGTGTAATAAAATCAAAATTTAAATTATTTTTCTTCCCTTGAGGCTTTCACACTTACATCTTGTGTTCTTATGTACTCTCTCATGGTTATCCTTTCGTCAATGGTTGTTATATGTTGTTAAAATCACATTAATTCATGGTTGAATGTTTAATGATCCATGCAAGTTAATTTGAATTGGTTAAGGGTTTTTAAATAATTATCCACCCTCTATCTCATGTCATTGTGATTCAACACTTTTTATATATCAGGTCCTTTTGGACAAGTTTAATCACTTAAAAGGAGATATTTTGAAACACCGAAATGGAGAGTCAATAGAGTGGAACTTCTTATTACAAGGAACCCTT
Source organism: Taxus wallichiana var. yunnanensis (assembly GCA_018340775.1). Classification (NCBI taxonomy): domain Eukaryota; kingdom Viridiplantae; phylum Streptophyta; class Pinopsida; order Cupressales; family Taxaceae; genus Taxus; species Taxus wallichiana. The sequence continues at coordinate 322,528,730 of CM031237.1, forward strand.
GTTTTATGGGATAAACTATTATTTTTGAGTCTTACAATGAGGAATCGTATCATGTCCTTAGGGTTTGATATTTGGAAATATGTGTTGGATGGATATATTATTCCTCAAACTCCTCCAATAATTTTTGTAGACAAGAAAGTAAGTAGTGACAACTCTAAGGCTATGAATGCAATCATGTGTGGTCTAGTTGAACCTAAAATTTTGAAGGTCATGCATTGCACATCAGAAAAGGTAATTTTGGAGAAAATTTAGGTAAATTATGAAGAATATTCTGAGTTGATAATAGATAAACTCCAAACTTTCAAAAGCCAATGTCAAGTCTTAAAGATGAGTGAAGAGGATTCCATTGTTGCATATTTTCTTAGAGTTGATAAGGTTATCAATACCATGAAAGGACTAGGTGAATAAGTGAAGGAATAATTTAAGGGACAAAAGGTATTATGGTATCTAACTCTGAATTTTGACAATAAAGTGTATTATATTAAAGAAGCCAAGGATTTGAGTCACTTGAAAATGGATGAGTTGCATGGAACCTTGACTGCATATGAGATGAGGGTTATTGACTCTAAACTAGTTAAGAAGGAAATTTCTTTCAAGACTGAAATGAAGAAAAAGTGAAATAAGGTTAAGGATGATAGTGTATCTCTTCATCTTGATGATGATGAACTAATTACATTCTTATGTAGAAGGATGAAACATGGTTTAGGTAAGTAAATATGTATACATCCATTTAAATGTTTCAATTGTGGTAAGGTTGGACACTTTGCTAATAAGTTTCATCATAGACATCAGAATGAGAAATATAAAGAATCTTAATAACATTATAAATAAAAACAATCCAACAAGTCCACCAAAAACAAGAAGTTACATAAAAGCAAGAAATGATTTTATACTAAAGAAGAATATAGTTATTCAAATTGCATCAGTTATTCCACCGATAGTGAGGATGAAGTGTTGGAATGTGATAACATTTTCATGACAAATGAAGCAAGTTTTTGTAAAGAAGAAGACTCTATGTTCTATGATGGTGGCTAGGACTCAGATGAAGAAGAAGAGGTGGTTAAATTCAAGGTGGAGTTTTAAAATTCCCTAGAGGAACTAAAGCTTCAAAATAAGAAAAATCAGAAAATGAAGTCAGTAAATAAGGATTATGAGGATCAAATCAAGCTTCTAGAGAAGATAATTGGAAAGGATGCTAAATAATTTGAAGAGATCAACAAACATCTTGAAGACCAACTTGAAATCAACTTAGTAATCATAAAAGTAAAAGAAAAGGATCGTGTTATGTTATACACAAAATTTGAAACATTGATTGAGATCCTTACAGCTAAATTCAAGGCCAAGGAAGATGAGTGTATTAAGTTCAATGTTTCCATGAAGTACTCACAATTTTAATTAGATCTATCCTTAAGAAAATTGGAGATGTACTAAAGGTTTGAGAGGAGCAAAAACAATTTAGATGATTTTTTGAGAAAGTAAAGGAATTCAAATGACGCTTAGGTTTAAGGTTCAAAGAAGAAATCAAAGGAAAAGAATTGATGCAAGATGACAATGTTTCAAGAAAGAAAACGTAAGATATACGCACCAAGAAGAAGATAAACTTCAAGGACAACATGGAATCAAGGTCAGTAAGGAAACCAAATGCATTTAGGTATGAAATAAATTTCAATGGATATTTTTACTCTTGTAATGAATTTAGAAATAGAGTTAAGGAGTATAGAAAAATTGGAAAGGATGATTACCCGTGAAGGGGTAGCAAAAATTATCAGTTAAAGAACATCATATGCTACAACTCTCATGAAAAGGGCCATACAAAAATATATTTTCTCCATAATCCACTGATATAAATATGGAGAAATGAAGGTAAGATACATGTTTTTTACTTCAATTTAAACCAAGTTGGACACATTGCAAGGCATTGTTATCAGGATACACCTAGACAAAGCTGGAGAGATAGAGCATCTAGAGGTATGAGTTATATTATTTTCTTTAACTATAAGAATGTTGGAAAATTTGTAAGGTTATGGGATTGGAAGATGAATAGTCATGAAAAGAAGACATCAATGAAGTCCAAATATGTTGAAAAGAGGAAGGAGGAATATAATGCACTAAGTTTCTCAAATCAAGATGAGAATAGAAGTATCTTTTTTTATTGTATAACCTCAATATTTTTTTATATTCCCAATAATACTACCATATAGATGATAGAGAAGAAATTATACAGAAGTTAAGAAAGCTAATGAAATATTTTGTATCATGTCCCATGAGGAAATGGATGTTTTGCCTTATTAGATTCAACCGGGGTGTGAGATGCCTCCATTAGGCTTCACAGAATCATATTATTGTGGTTGTGAAGCATGATGGTTACTTGAAAGATAAGGTATAGGTACTTGTAGCAGAATTATGAAAGGATTTTTAAACATGATTATTATTTGAATGAATTAATGTGTTGAGGTATGTTCTCGGTCAGTACCTCTAGTCATGTTCAAATGTGTTAAGAAGTCTATGTTGTCCTTTTAAGAGTTATGAGGACAAGTTGTATTTCACTATATGATTCATCCCATTTGGCACGTATAAAATATTGGTTGATTCTTGAGAAGTTCTTAATTATATAACAATCAAAGGTATGGATATTAGTATATTAAATAAAGGTGCAAGATAGTACAAGTAAAATAAAGGGAGTCCTTGAGTTCATGAATATTATAGAGGCTAAGATCTTGTGTCATGGTATTATCACATATGAAGAGTGTTCTATAGTTATCTAAAAGCTATCGTTGCATGCTCCTATGAGGAGTCAAGTCTCATAATGATTAGGATTTTTATTCTTGAAGAAGATATCTTTGAAAAATAGATGTTGAAATATCATGAAGATAATAAGTTATTATGAATGGGCATATGAATTGTTCCAAATGTGTGGATGCATAAAAAGGTGGTAAAGGATGATTTCAATGTTAAATGAAGTATTCCAGGTCTATTAGTGAGTTGAAAAAATCCATCATATGTGTCATTATTCCTTGTTTCATGTTTTAAGATGCTTCAAGTGCTTTTATGGCTTTTGGAGGCAAGTATGAAGATGTTTAAGCTTTTCCAAGTCTAGAAAATACAATAAGGATGAATGGTGACCAAGTCTACAAAATAGTAAAGAAGGATGAATGGTGAAGGTAAATATGTTGCAGTATCTCTATGAGAAAAATAAGAGTTCACGATGGTGTTAAAGGCCTCAAATTTATGTAGAATTTGGTTTAGATGTTGAAAATGAGCAAGGTAACATATTTCATGAAGAAGAAGTCAATCATTTGACATGATGACTTGATTAGAAATCTTGTAGTAGAAGAAACAATGTACTTCAAATATGTTTAAGAATTTATTAAGCCTATAAGTTGTACTTTTGGTTCCTAGTTCAAGTTTGAGAGGTATCAAATTTGTTTATGCATCATAGTAATTGCATGAAGAAATATGAAGAACCTGTCAAGTCTGTAAGGATCAAGATTAAGGTTATCTATTTCTAGTCATGTTTGCCTACCTATGTATGGTTTCTTAGAGGTATGTATTGTTTTATCAAATAATTATGTGATATATTAAAAGGATTGAAAGGATATAATGATCTGCAACAATAATTTCAATCTTGATAAAGGTCGATAAAAAGAATTTGGTGTATTCAAGTGCTAAATATGTCCTTTGAGTTCGTAATTGTGTTGCAAAACTATAAGTGAGTAGTCCGGGTCCAAATTTCTTAATGTCGGTCCTTGAATCATGGTTGATATTTCTCTAATGTGTGTATGCATCTTGGATGAATTATGGATATCCACAATGCATGACTAGATCTCGTGAAGGTGAAAAAGTGAGTATTTCATGTTGACAAACATGGTTACAAATTTGTGTGTGGTTAATAAGGTCTGTAAAGGTATCTCAAATAGGATATGTGAGATTTAATATGGGTTACAAGCATATCCAATCATAAATGAGGTTATACACTTTGATAAAGGATCATGGAGTTTTTGTATAAGGTTCAAGCCAAGGTATTGTTCGGAGTCTCATTACTTGAAATGGTTATAGTATTGTAATGGTTAGTATATATTGTCTTAACCTAAACATGAATGTTTCATAATTTTTCACATGATGGTATGTGTTTAGGGGGAGCTTTAAGTCTCATAAATATTAGAAGAAGAATTTAGCAAGGTTTGTGGTTTTTCTATCTAATACATTGCATTGAGAGTTAATGTTGCACTTTATCAAGACATTATATCTAGTTGTACACTATAGTGGTGTGCTATAGATTTTGAAAGATTCATGAGGTAGGGGGATCTTGTTGTGACCTTGAATAAGGTGTTCTAAGTGGAAATAAGGCTTGTTAGGTAGAGATAATGGTGATTGAAACTATATGAGCTAAAGGATAAGGTTCTATGATAAAGTGAGTTATAACATAATGTAAAGGACGAAAAGAACACTAAACGATTGTTTCATGGTTGTGAAGTTGAGTGTGATCCTTCTCTAGTGCATATGCTCTAGGTAAGTGATCACTTTTCTATTTTTTCAGATTAATTGATTTGGTATTTTTTTAGGGGAGTGATAAAGATGTGTGTCATGTTGTGTATGAGCTTCTAGAGAAAGGTGAAGTTGGGCCAATTTTCACCGAAGGTTTACTTTAGCGAGCTTAGTCCTAAAGTTGATGAAGTAAACTGAAATTGAAAGAAGTAAGTCTACATTTGAGAATCTTCCAGCTGAGGTAAGTCTAAGAAGGAGGTAAGAATGATGTTTCATAGTCAAAATTAGAATTATTTTCATGAGTATGTGTAATATGCATCTTCCCAAAGAGTGTTATAATGTTTCCAAGATATGAAGAAGCCAAAAAAAGAGATTAGTGAGGAAGGATAAGTTTCTATACTTGTGTGAATACTTTGGTTAATGTTTCCAACCAAGAGGTGATCAAATTAATCTGAAGAATATGTATATCATGTGCTATAAGCATGATTTTTCATTAATTTAAAAAGGGGGAGAAGAACTAAGTGGTTTTTCATCAATGATAAAGGGGGAGATTATTGACATGAGTGAGTAAGATCTGTTATCATTGATGTAAAATCCCATTAAAGACAAATATGATAATATAGAAGTTCTATAGGATGCTTGGTATGATGGTGATATAGGAAATCAAGTTGTATTATGATGGAAAAAGTTGAAATAATGAAAATGGATTAGCCTACTAAGATTATTAAGGAGGCCTACTTAGCTTGGGTGATGAAACATAGAGAACAAAGTTGCATGGTGGCTTGAGGATCATGGTAAAGATATGCAGATGATGAGAAGATTGTGTGGAAGCACTCATACAGGTCCAGAGGATGGTTATAAGGTAGAAGAATCAGTTTCATGTGCTCATCTAGACCAAGTGTAGTTTCTTAAAAAATAAATGGAGAATGAGAACTATTTTTAGAGCTATATAAGCTCATGGAAGCATGCAGGGGTCTAAAATGTGTTGTATCAAGTTTGTTAGGAGATTTTGGAGAGCTTGGAAGCCAAGGTATGGTGTTTTGATACTTGTTTTAAGTATAAAATAGACATAATCCTAGTGCATGGATGCCTAATAAGGAATGGTACTCACTTGCAAGTGTGTGGGCCCTGAAGACACTCGGAAGGTGAGTCACATCTGTTTAAGTATGAAAATGTATTTAGAATATTTTTCATGTTTTGGTTTTTTCTAAACTATGAAAAACCCTAAGACCAAGTTGTACAAGTCCTATTGGTTGACAAAATGCAGACATATTTAGGACTAAGTGAAAATTGGAGATGTTAGTAGAAGGTTTCATAGTCATGGTGTTATGGGTAAAATTTTTGGATTACATGATAAAGGTTTTGAAAGTTGTGTTGGTTTTAATCCTATAGAGTTCTAGAAGGCGTGTTTCTTAGCTAAATATGATAGAAATGGAATTGGATGGCACATGTGATATTTACATGAGACCATGAGCCTTCCATAGATTATTTTGCATGGTGTTAAGAAGATCTCAGAATTAGAATAAGATCAAATGTTGCCAAAACATTTATGAATAAATATTAAGAAGGTAAGTCACTTTTATAGTCTTGAAACACTAGTTCATGAGAGATAGGAGACAAATTATTTATTTTAGCCAAAAATATATTGGATCATAAAATGTGATGATTAGATGATGGATAGGACTATCACATATTTCATATGGTGGTTGTTTCAGGTCATGACACTTAGTGGAGTCCACTCTGATTTGCTTGTTTCCAGGAAAGAATTTTTTACTCTCACGTTTTCCATTAGACCCTATGAATAATTTAGTGTTTTGAGATAAATGGTAGACATGCTACATTTTTTAATTCATTTTAGATCATGGTGAGGTGTTTTGATGACCGTATAGTTCAATACATGTTGACTAGTTTTTGGATCAAATGACGCTTTAGCATCCATGGTGAATGGAAGTGCGTGAGAAATTGTGGACATGGTGATGAAATTTTATGGCCTTGGAAATGTTGCATACATATCATGTGATGTGTTGGATGATTGTTTTGAGTTCTAGAGTTAAGTTGAGGTGGCACAAGTTGACCTATTTTGACTTGTTCAAGATGACACTACTTTAGTGATAAGATTGATGTAGAAGAACAAGGTTATGGCTTAGCTGATGATGGATATCCAATTGAGAGTGAAGAGGGATGAATTTTTTTCCTATTGAATGCATTTATAGGTCTTGAATGTGTCAACAAGGGTGTAAACAAGTTAATTTTATAAAAAAATCTTGGGCAATTCAGTTTTTGAAGAGGAAAAGAGATGTGGTTTGATTTTTGGATGTTTCATGAGGTATAGCATGCTTGGATGTGTTATAAGTGTCATCAGATTCCAATTAGTGGTTACATGTCATATTTGAGGTGTTTTGGTGTGATCTTGAGCTCCATTGATGAAGATTGGTTCCTAGAAGTGCCTGTTTTGAGTAGGAAACAATCCTACTTGGTGGTGATATGAAGAAAATTATTAGTTCAAAGTTCCTTGATCAGGTTAATGATGTTGATATGGTATATGTTTCATGTGTGAAAACTCTAGAGGCATGAAAAAGCAGGTGAATTTATTAGAGTCCTTCATGAGATCCATGCAGAAGGATTTAGGCTTATTTTCCTAATTATGCAAGTTTGAATGTTTTGAAGCATTTACGACCCATATGGGTCTTTCATGATGATTTATATGAATGTGCAGGTCTATTTTTAAGGTCGTATGACTGACCTAGTCATGTTTAGAAGAAGACTCATGTATAAAAGTTATTGTATGGTTCATTTTTGAACTAGTGTTATGAGAGGGGAAAAGTGTAAGCTACATAACCCAATGAAAGATGTTCAAGAGCATCAAGACATAGCTGAGTGATTGTGTTAATGTCTCAAGAGTTTTGAAGAGCTCAAATGTCTGTAAGAGTATTTTTCCAAATAAATTCATGTTTGAGAAAGTTTGAGAGAAGTAGGAAAATGTGGATTTGGAGAGGGTTTGTGTTGGTGTAGGTGGTATTTTTCTTCACTTATTTAGTGTTATTCCACCTCACCGAGTGAGTCATCTCACTTAGGTGGACATGGATCTAGGTGTCATCTTAGTTATGACAGATTCTCTTATAGAATCTTTCATATGTGTAAGTGTGTCATAGGAGTTACATTCCCATTTGGGAAAGTAACTCCTCTTCTCCATTATGGAGGAATATTCTCTTACATGGGAGTTACACATTCACTCCCCTATTTGTACTCACCTCCTTTGATCTATGACAAGCCTAAGCCAAGCCAAGGCATTCCATTCCACTCCATTTTTGAATCTTGAGCTCTCATGCATGCACATTGCTTCTTAAAAGTTTGCTTGCTTTATCTTGCAACTCCTTCTTGGTGAAGTGCAACTATTCGATGCACATGTATTCCTTCCAGTCTTCATCCTTCACTCCTTCATGGTATCAGAGCTGAGGGGACCGGAATCACATTTCTCACCATTGTTGCTCCACCATGTAGTTGCTTGTGCAAGCTCTCGCTTTTGCATGTGCTTTACTTGCATATTTCAAGATTCTTATGGTTATTTTTAATGGTTTGTTTGTGAACTCAAGTACTTGGGCATAGTTTTGGATTCGTGAGCTCATTTTTTGCTTTTGTGTGGACTTGTGGTGCATTTTTGACACAGATCGATCTACACTCTTCACCGTCTTGCATGTTCATGTTTGGATTCAACATTGTTCATGCTAAAACGTGCATTATTCCTTAACATTGTTTGTGCTCACCGATTAGTGGTTGCTTTGGTTTTTAGTTTATGTTGGCAAGATCCTTCTTAGTCAAACCCGCTGGTTGTGTGGCTCTATGTGTTTACGTTTGAGCTTGCCCACGTAATATTATTTACTCAAACATTCCAGGTTTGTTTTTTCCTTGCCACTGTCGTGATCAACCTGGGGTCACCATTTTGTCCTTGTATCACTTCTGTGGACTCGAGATTTTTTCCTTTTGTATTGAATGTGTTTTGTGAGGGCCTTTTTTTTGCATCAGTTGACTCTCTCTTACATTGGATTAGCTCGTGCATAATTTTCTGTCTAATCTCCCGATGCTTGGGCTAGGGTGTTGAAGCTACTTCCTACTACTACTCCACCATGGAATTACCTACCCTCTCTGCTCGTGCCATTTCCCATCTGTGGAGGATATTCATTGGTTACATTTCCTTCTTTCGGTGTATTTTGTCCCCGCACATCACATGGCCATCTCTCTTGAAATGGTTCTATGCCTTGTCTTTGTGTCAGCTCCGTCTAACAACCCACAACCCATAGCTCGGCCATTTCTACAAGAGACTCAATGAGAGACTTCTTTTCTTACGTCATTCATCCTTGGTTTCTAGTCAACATGACCATTTCATCCTTGGCTAGCACAAGGAATGGTCTATTGGACTATTCATTTGGGATGTGGGAATAACAAATCTCTCTCGTAGCTCTAACCATTACGAGCTTGAAACGGTAGTCACAGTCTCCACGTGGACTCGGTTGGAGATATACACCATGTTCCTCCTTTAGATTGATCATTGGTAAATCATCATCCTTTTTTAATGTTTTGAAGTTAAAAACATTCCCTTTTAGACATTGTTTAGAGGTTAAAACAATCCCATTTTTAATGTTTTAAGGTTAAAAACATTCATTATGGCATTGTAATAATTTTAGGGCCTTTATTTGCTTGTAATTATGTCCTTCATTCGCATGTCGAAGACGAAGGGCGAGGTCTGGGTTGGCAGGAGGCTAATCTCCCTCGCAAGAAAAAAAAACCCTACCTAAAATTTGATGCCATTTCTAATGAGCAGTCACACAACACCTTTCCACCCATTTTGGGTATATTTCTAATCAGTTTGTGTGTTTATTGGCTTTTTCCATCAGTTGCGGGAATCGTAATAATGCCATAACTTTTGACTCGCAGCTCATTTTTTAGCGCTTCCTTGGTCAAAGTTGCATGATTTCTCGCACTTTACGTGATGGAATTGTCAGTTTTGTAAACGCACTACTTTATATTGTGCCACATTCTAGGGGGGTTTACTAGTAATCTTAGGTTTTCACATGCAGACGCACTATCGGCTGAGTCCGACGTCTTACTTTTGTGCACCTTGCACTTTTCATTCCACATCATGGAGAGTGCTCTTTCTAGACTTGAGCATCATAGGATCACTTTACAACCTCCGCCACTTCTCATCGGGAGAGAGAATTATTCAGCATGGCGTGCTTCCATGGAACGCTACTTCACCTATGAGGGTATTTCACCCTTCTTACTTGGGCAGTTCCTGCACCCACTGATCATCATCATCTGGAGGATTTTCTCGACACTTGTGACCATTTCTTTGGTCACATGATGATGCATGTCTCTCAATCTATCTATTTTCACGTGGAAGACTTAGATGCACCCCATCGTGTTTGGAGCATTCTTGATCCCTATATGGAGACCCTTCACATACTTCTACCATTGTTTTTGTTGTTGATTCAGTTATCTCCTCTATTTCTTCATGTGATGACAATTCCACCGACACGTGACTCACTTGGTTCTTCTTCTGATGACGAGGATTTTTCACCCGGATTCGATGTTGAGAGTACTATAGAGGACTCTTCTCCTCCTTCTCTCACTATTCTAGAGAGTGTTATCACCCCTCCGATCTCATCGATATTGAGAGGTCTCCTCACTGGGCCTCATACGGTCATCACACCCACCTCTTTTCCACCTTTATTGTGTGAGGCCCTTTCACTCATCTACCGTCATTGGATGACTCATACCTATCCGACATCGCTCTTGTTTGTTGAGCTCCCTCATTGGGATGAGTATCTACCGACCTTGGTCATCTTTTCATAGAGTACACTTGTGATGTACTACAGTTCCTCATCCATCTACATGTATTTGAAGAGTTCATCATCTCCATTGTTGGGAGTTCCCATTCGGGACTCTTACCACTTCCACTTTTCCGAAGACCTTCATTGATCCACCCTTGCTTGTGGATCCATTTTCTGTTGTGGGGATGTTTTTTGCCTTCACATAAGTTGGACATCCTTTCTACAGTGTTCACCCTTCATATACTCGATGATTCGCACTTGTGACATTACCTTCGGTTTCTTTGCACTCACTTGTTAGACCTATGTCACACTTTCATGTACCAGACTCAGAGTTCTTCGTGTTGGTGCCTTTGGTTTCCTTCGTGGAGTGGGAAGACTTTCAGCACGTCATTTCTATCCTTCCTAAGGGTAGGCACATAGTTTGGTGTGGATGGCTCTTCTTCAGTCTAGAGGTAGAGGATCTCGTCATCAACATTCTTCTGGGAGACTTCTTAGAGCTCCGAGTTCAAATCGTCCATAGCATCTTCTGCATTCCTCTTATCTCCCTCTTCTTCTCTCTTCTTCTTCTTTCCTAGAGATTGCCTCTTTGTACATGGGTACCTTTACAGGCTCATTTGTGGCCGAGACCCATCTTTGGCATCTTTCTTAGATTAGAGAGTGGAATTGTATCTCTTTGGGGGAGTTTTTCCCACTGGGTTTTCTCCTTTTACTCCACTTTTCAATATTTTCTTGTATGTGGGTACCTCATCAGGCTTTGTGCCGGGACCCATTTCTCATTTATGACTTGCCGCCTCATCCTAAGTTATGATGAAGGGGGTGTTGGTGTAGGTGGTATTTTTCTTCACTTGTTTATTATTATTCCACCTCACTAGGTGAGTCATCTCACTTAGGTGGACATGGATCTAGGTGTCATCTTAGTTATGATAGATTCTCTTACAGAATATGTCATATGTGTAAGTGTGTCATAGGAGTTACATTCCCATTTGGGAAAGTAACTCCTCTTCTCCATTATGGAGGAATATTCTATTACATGGGAGTTACGCATTCACTCCCCTATTTGTACTCACCTCCTTTGATCTATGACAAGCCTAAGCCAAGCCAAGGCATTCCATTCCACTCCATTTTTTGAATCTTGAGCTCTCATGCATGCACATTACTTCCTAAAATTTTACTTTCTTTATCTTGCAACTTCTTCTTGGTGAAGTGCAACTATTCGATGCACATGTATTCCTTCCGTGTTCGTCCTTCACTCCTTCGGTTTGAAGGTGTATGAGCTGAATATTTGATCCTTATAACTTGTAAGAAACATTAAATCATCATTTGTCACTCATTTCAGGTTTTTGAGTTGTTGTTTGATCACCTAAGGGGGTTGTATCCTCCTTTAGGAGTTGGTAGGTACTCACCGAACTAGGGTTGGCACCCCTTGTAGGGTTGGTGCTTCTTGTGAAGTGGTGATTCACTAAATTCTTACAATTTGTGTAATATAATCAAAATTTCAGTGGGTTTTGTTACCCTTGAGGGTTTCCCACTTACATCTTGTGTTCTTGTGTACTCTCTCATGGTTATGCTCTTGTTTATGGCTAGTATATGTTGTTTATATCATATTAATGCATGGTTGAATGTTTAATGATATATGCAAGTTAATTTGAATTCGTTAAGGGTTTTGAAGGACTAATTCACCCCCTTTCTTAGTCCATTTTAATTCAACATGCATCTCTTTATGAAATGGATTTATTCCTTTTATATATTTTATGTCGTCTTTAGATATTTTCAAGATCCAGCTCTCTCTACCTCGCGACATAGATAGCCTTTGGTAATATAATGGTTGTTTTCCTTTAGATATTTCATATCTAGGAAGCTTGGAGATGTGCCCTACCACATATTCTATGGGGATTACGAAAAGAGAGAAACAACATGATTTTTAACAACAAACCCACTCATCCCAACAAGATGTTGATAAATATTTGTCAAAGCTTACGGGAAAATGTTTTGGCACTTAAAAACTTGTTTGAAATATATACCAAGGAGAAACAAGCTATTATTAAATCCCTCAAGATCAGTCCTTCAAAATAAGGTACCAATTCAAATAAGGGAGATATTATAAGTAACACTAAATGGAAACCACTTTCTGTTAAATGGCTCAATCTTAATTTCGATGGTTCATCAAAAATGAGAGAGAAAAAAATTAGATGAGGTGATCTTATCAGATACTAAAAGGGTTCTTGTATTAAAGCCTATGCAGGTCCTCTCTGGAGTCAAATGAATAGTTATGCAAAGGATATGGTAGTGTTGTGGGGATTAAACATATCGAGGATGATGTAGGTAAATAAATTGATCATAGAAGGATATTCCTTAATGATAATTAAAGAACTATCTAGGAAAATCAGAGTTGGTTAGTGTCTTAAAACTTATATAGGAGGCTAGGAGTTTGATCAATTATTTTAAGGAGGTAGAGATATGCCACATCTATAGGGAAGGAAATATGTGTGCTGACAACATGAAAAATAAAGGAGATGACATAGAAGAGAGGACACTGTGGGATGGTTACCACATGCTCTTAAGCCATTTTACAAATCTTATTAATCATGATAAAATAGAGTAAGATTATAAGTAATAATAAAAATAAATGGAGACATCGTTATTGATTCAGGGATAGAAGTATTATGAAAGGAATTTAGTGGCGAGATAGTTATATTTACCAGAAATATAATGGAAAATCTATTCACAAAGAAAGATTGGAGGGTTTTTCTAAAATTTACATAGGACCATGGGTTGTGGTGATGTTTGAGCTGAACCAATGACATACCAAGCCCTCTAACATGATTCCATTCTTTGGAGATTACTCGTAAGGGGAGGCTTCTCTCAATTCATCAAAATATAAAACGTAATGATCCTTTTCTTGCCCTTACTTTTAGTAAAGCATGGGATAATGGTAGAGTCATTCTTAGTGGTATAGAAATAAATGTCTCTCGAATAAATCATAGCCACTTCTACTGGGATGACCATGGATGGGTTTAAATTGTTTAAGGATAAAAACCACAAAAACCATGAAATTGCTACATTTTTTGGCCCGAATGAAAGGATCCACTTGTTTGCAGATGGTATTTCTAGGAATTTATTTCTTGATAGATGGGATGATGTTTGTATGGTCGTGATGAAATACATCACTTTGGAAGGAAAGTTTAGGAAAATTTTCACCTATCATTTTTCCATCCTTAATTACTGCGAAGAAACCAAGTCATGGGTCTACCTTGTTTCCTTTATATATCTCTCTACGTCAATGGAGGATTTCAAAGATGATAAAATTGATAATTTTATACTCTCTTACACCATGGAATTATCATTCTACTATATCGAATGGGAATAATATCATCCCCTAGCCTCAAGTCATGAACTATGATGATAAAACCATGGCGGTTAGAATGAGAAATATGAATAAGAGAGACTATGATTCAGGTAAAAAGAAGGTGAGGTAGCAGAAGTGCTTTTTAATTTGAAAATAAGGACTCTTCCAAAGGGAAGAGTGTGATCTGAAGAAATTATGAGGGATATTAAATTGGAAGCTAGGATGGCTAACATGGAAGTCTCTTTTAACACCATGCTCAAGTTCACTAAATAATTGGTGGAAGAAATTCAAGAGAGCCAAAGGAAGGCAACCATTCAATACAAAAGAATCAATGAACTCAAAAATGAACTCATTATGCAAGAATAAAGAGTGTCCATTATCTAGGACCAGGTCACCAGTATTTAGAATTGTGGGCCCATATCTCCCAGAAAAGGGATCCTTCTTATCTTAAGTAGCTTAGATGAGGAGGAGGAGGAGGAGGAGGTCGAGGTAGCAAGTAGGGTGATATCCAGGAGAGCGTGAATACGAAGTACATAAAAACCTAGGCCCCACTCCAAAACTAGAAGCAGGAAGTAGGATAAATGTTAATTGACTATTGGCTAATGGTTCTATGTTTTGGTGTATTTTCCTTTTTTACCTGGATCCTCTCGTAATAATATTATTATAGTATCAAAATCAGTACAAGCCTTTCTATGCATGGTTTCTCTTTGGGCTTTTGTCTTGGCCAAGATTTTTTTATCAGTCTCTCCTGGTTCTTTTTTTGGGCTCGCATGGCTTGTCCTTTCTCTTTTTGTATCACAATGTACTATGTTTTTTTGGTCCCCTTTAAAACCAATATTTTTACATAATGATTTTTTAACCCAATCACATTAATGTAAAATAGAGCACACCTCATAGGCATATTCTTAGAAACTCAAGTTAATTACATGAAAATTCCTACACAAAATCATATGGTCTCAAGGTAGGTTGTACTCCAGCCTAGTATAACATATATGACCTCATATTTTAACATATAATAATATTTTCCTAATTTGATATATTTATTTGGTTTGTTTCTTATCATCTAGGCCAAATTTTGTGTGATTTGACTATCATGGACACTTATATAAGTAAGTCCAATTCATCATTTGGATTCGAATATAAGTTTTAAGACACACACTTGAAACTATTGTTCTAAATAAGTTTAAATCTCTCCTCTCTCCATATACAAATGTAGACACTAAATCACACACTTTTGGTATATTTCTAGTCCTGATCACATACTACTATTCATATGATTCCTAAGCAAGAAAAGTACTAGTTGACCACTATCTTGGGCCTTTTTTCTTTCTTTCTACTTTCCCTCTTGGTCTCACACACCTTCATGCCCAGTATTTCTTTTCATACTTTGAAATTTTTGACTCTAGACACTACCACCATCTAGGACGCAAACGCCTAGTTTCCCCATCATCCTCTAGGAGAACCCAAACTCTTTGTACTTTACTAGCATCTTTTGGGTCTTTTCTAGTCGTTTGGGCATCTTATTTCTTATAAGTTAGCATTTTAGTGGTTAATTACAAAATTTGAGCAAGGGAATCATATAAATATAAAGCTATGTGGCAATAATAAAAGATTAAACACTAAACATTTACAATCACCACCTAAGATTGTAACCAAAGGCATTTTAAAGAGCATTCAAGAATCCATTTAGAATCCACACAAGGGCAAGGGACTATATTATTTTGCATACACTTCATAGGAGTGGAATTTAATTTTTCCATGCACACATCTATCTACATTTTCTTCAACTAGCTACAATTTTGTTATCAATTTCGACTTGCACAAGAGCTACCTAGGGCACGATTCTACACACACATGCAAAACTACATGGAGTCTGAAATGTAGTACATCACCTGGATAATAAATTCACTCGGGTAAGTGACTGTTGGGGTCATTATGAATCCCCATTTGCATCTTTTTATTTTTAGGATTTTATGTGTTGTAAATTTTTTTGGGAGCTTCTTTGTTATTGCAGGTTTTAGGTGAATAACACCGAAGTGTAGTGACATACAGGCGATCAAAGGTAACAACCTATGAACATGTCGTGACCCTAAGAAATTGGGTTTCATAGCTTCTTAGCATTCATATGTGCCAAGAATATCCCTCTAGCACCCTGTGCTCCTTACCCCGCATAGGCACCCCGATCTTGGCATTTCGACACTCCTATATTTTTTCGTGTTTGTGTGATGTTCTTAGTTCCTGTTCCAACAATTTTATATCTCACCATCCCTTTGGGAGATCATTATGAATCATTGAAGTATTTTTATCCCTTCATTTACAACTAGTGTTTTATATTTTATTAGCTTACTTTCATGGGTCAAAATTGTGCTTAGTTGTTTATATCGTTACTTTAGTACATATTTAGATTTAGCATTTATTTATTTCAATATTTCCTTAATCATTTGGTGAACCCCATGATTCAAACCCTTCCTTCGAGTATCTCTTTGTCTTATCAAGTCACAGATCAATATTTTTATCCTTCTTTTGCTCTAACTATAGTTTCGGCATGGTTACTATTATAGATGATTTTATGCAAGTTTGTACTCAAAATCCTCTACACTTTATTATTCCTATGGCTGATCCTACTATCAATGTAGTAAACACTCATCCTCCTATGACTCCACATATTTCTATCCCACTACCTATTAATTCTACAGATCGTCCTGTTACTTCTAAGGGTTATGATATCATTGAACAACTTAAGAATACACTAGCCAAAATATCTCTTTATGACTTATTACATAATGTGACTCGATTCTCATAATCCATTAGAGGTCACCCTTTTTTATTCACATTGAAAGTGATAATTATTCAGTGGAATTTACACACCTCATTAAATCTCTCAAAAATATTCCACGTGTTATATCATTTATTGATGAGGACATATCCACATTTGCTATTGACAATCCATATATGCCTTTGCTTATTATTGTTGTGATTGGCATCATTTGTATCAAACATGTACTCATTGACAATGGATTTTCTATTAATTTATGTTCTCATTCTCTTTTAAAACAATCAACATTACAAATAATCCAATTTCCGTAAAGTACACTCTCATTCGTGGTTATGATTTAACTACTGTATATACTTAGGCGCTATCACATTACACACACAATTCGGGCCTAAAAGTGTCCCTACTAAATTATTCATTATCAATGCCTTTTTCAATTCAATATTTTGATGGGTAGACCTTGGATTCATGTGATGCATGCAGTCCCATCAACTTTTCATCAATTTTTCAAATTATTACATGATATCTATGAAAATACCATCATCAGCAGATCCCGATCCATTAAAATTTTATAGCATAAACCTTGTCATTACTCTACTTATTCCTCTATCGCAGCCTATCCCATATAGTAACATTGACACATACAATATCAATAAATCTAGTGCTTCACATCCTCCTACCACTTTGAGCACTCCATTTATTTCCACTAATACTACCGTTGTCATTTCACCCACCGTGTCTACTACTCCACTCGTTGAGACTCCTCTCACTCCTACATCTAGTGCACCTCATAACAACATCCTCGACTTTGTAATCCAAAGCATGAAAATTCTAGCGCTCATGATTCTAATGATGAGGTTGATATCGTTGAGCTCACTGATGAAAAATTGTGCAATCTTAATTTCACTCCTATCAAGGTAGATGATTCATATTTTAATGATACTTTTGTTGTTGTTGGCCTTGGTGAATATCAATTTAAAACCTCCTTCTTCTACTAATTCTATAGTACTTTATTCGGGATCTTTCTATACTGAAATTGTTTCACCTTCTCATGGGAATTTGTACATATGCAATTCTTCCTTTCACATGCACACTTTTCATGAATAACATGTATTGGCATCATATTCCATCATATGTTACTCTCTCTAATATTATTTGCACATATGATGGCTTGAATCAGCTTTACTTTACACTCAATGATATTTTAGCACCACCTTATTCACCCCATCTCTACCATGGATGTGTCCATATTATGAATGCCTATGGTCTTCATGTCTTATATCTTACAATATTTGTGACATGTGTTCCTCTCACTTTTCCATTGATACTTAGGAAATCTTGGTTAGATCACATTGGGGAAGTTTGGAACCTAACCATACTAAGCATCACATTTACTATGCCTTTTTCCGTGTTTCTATGTGTAACGATTTATTTCTCATCTATTCACAAAATCTCACTCGTTGGTATGCACATGGATTTCCACCAACACCTTCTAACGATGAAGAGTACACAATGTGCATGTACAATTTACACCGCAATAGATCCGTACTTGACCAACCACATACTATATATTACCAAGTCTTGGATGCATCACCATTTGGTTTTGACCGTGAAAATGAAAACTCTTAGATGATATTACTTGATCAAACTTCTCATCATAAGCTTGGGGACATAATACTTATTCTCACCCCTTCTAGAATAGTTAGGTGTCTTCTATTTCTACCATATAACTTCTTACTTTGCATCTAATCATCGACACACATTTTACACGCCTTGATACATTTGTATCATCATTATCCAATGATGCACTCTTGTGCTATGGTCCACACTTGACTGTTGAGGGCTTACTACATTCATGAACCTCACAACCTACACACTACATATTTCACATTTAGTACATTCATGACACATATTTCTTGCATCACTTTCATCACAAAACTCTTCCATATGATGCACTCTAGTTATATGGTTCATACTCAACTGTTGAGGGTCTAAATATAAAATGAACCTCACCAGACTCACTCAATCACTTACTCAATCACTGACTACGCTCTACACTTTGACAATCATATCTTTCTAGTGCAATATTCAAACCATTTCCCGATGACACACTCTTGTTCTATGGTTCATTCTTGAATACTGAGAGAGCATTTATAAATGAACCTCATATCATGCATACTCATTTTCACTCTTTTCAAGTTACACCGATCCTATCACACTCAATTTTACATTCCATCTCATTCATCCAAAGCATACTGCATATCTTGGTTGCAAATTTTTCTTGCTTACTTATTCTTGCATGTACACTTTTCTTACTATGTTATCTAGATACATTGTATTTCATTATCTTTATCATACACACATGCACGTTCACTTTCCTTCTAGTTTTGATCACATATTTTACACAAATCATTATACCCAACATGGATGCTTAGCACACTACCTCTTACTAGTCCCACAATAGGATCTTGAGGGTATCCACTTTCGTATGCACTACATGTGCCATCATTTCATTTTAAAAGCACATTTCTATATCAGATTATACATGCTTTGACATACTTTCTATGTTTCTAACATGTGAGCAGGTTTTCATGTGTAACATTTATTTTTAGGAGTTATTTACTACCATGGTTGTCTATTACATCACTTACTATTATCTCTGTCATTTTTTTCCATTGTATGTCATTGTTTTTGGGCTTTACCCTTTGTTCTTTGTGCACATTATATTTTTGGCCGCTTTCAATCTTCTTGCGATCATTGTGAGTGATGTCTCATATTTGTAACCCACTTTTAACGGTCTACATTGTCTTCTTATCTCGGTAGCTTACAATTTTTCTTCTACATGCATGTTTGTCTTGTTTTTACTACCATTTTTTTCAGCCACCTTGTTTGTATGTGCCTTGGTTTCTACTGTGCACACTCCCTTCCCCATCAGTAGGGAATCAATTTCAACTCAACATTTGGTCCTCTTTTGGGCCACATTATCCTAGTGAGGTCACATGCACCCAAAACAAAGGGGAATCATTGGGTGAATTAGTCACCGCACATATTAGTTCACGGCCCAAAGACGCTTTAGTACCGGTGACAACATAGTCTTGATCCCCTTAAAAGGCTCGAGAATATGACTTGGGTCCTCAACACAGAAAAAACACTACGACCAAACACAAACAATAGTGCATGGGTTCCCTTGACTGCTTTCTAAGCAATCGTGACCTGTGGGCGATTACACATTTTTCTTTGTTTGGCATAGTTTACGTGATTTTACATAATGGCTTTTACAGATCCACATTCCTTCGTAAATTTTCATGCATGTATTACACCTTCTTTTCTACTTTCACATTGGATCAGAATTGATCGAAATGGATCAGATTTACACACACCATATATAGTGATTTTTTATATTTCAGAAGTAGTCAAATGTTAGAGAATAACACTAGACCTTTCTTTCTACACTTATTTCATACTTGGCATAGATCGCGTGAGATCACCCATGTAACATCCTCATTTTAGACAATAGAACAAGGCGGTTTTTTTTTTTTTTTTTTTTTGATAATTACATCCCGGTTCTAAATACATAATTTAGAACTCACAAATCAAATAACCATTCTTATAATGCATAACCATATGCAGCTGTAATGACTCGGAGTACCTCCGATCTATTCATTACATGACTCGGTAATCTACCCATCTATTCATGTGTAATAAGAGTTGGAGTTTTTATTTAACACTTCACTCTTGCGGTTCTCTTCCCTATTCTCGGGATTCGTAATGCTCTATCCAAGGAACCTAATCAATAATTGTTACCATTATTCATCGGCATCTCATCCCTTAGACTAGGTGAATTAGGACAACGCAATCAAGCACTTGCATGATACTTTGGCCAAAGATTTGAAACATATCTGCTTATGTCTCGTATTCCTTAACGGCATACTCACAACTGAATACGCCCTTCACCCCATTCCTATGTTATGTAGAATGTCTTATACCGACTTCACATCTCCCCTATCATCCCAAGTTAATCACTCGGGAGCGGATTAGTAAGGTAACCACGTTATATGGATGCTCCCGAAGACTAGGGATAAGATGACATACTGGGTCAATCCTAATTAAACCAGTGTGTCAAGATACTCCGAGTCTCCTAGGCAGCCATATAATGTGACCACATACCTAATCGGTCCAAAAGTAACTTGTACGAGATCAAGTGTAAATCTTAGCGATCAATGCAAAGGGTGTCGTCATAAGTCACCTGCATTGTTGTAACTTCGAGAAGATCCTAATCTTCTCGAAGGTAGAACCCTGCAGTTGTCCTATGCCGTCAACCTTTAAATCCACCTTGAAAATATCTACTTAACAATAAGCATTACGCACATAGAGTTAAATTACATTAAAGATGTTCCCTTAAGGTTAGCCTTTCCCAATCCCTGGATTCCTCATCCTAGGATGACCTTCTCAATAAAACCCATTACACAGAGGAGTTATTAAGACCAAGGTCTCATCAGGAGTTCTTAGAATATACATAATTCTAAAACAACGGAATTGGACAATATCTCATAAATTTCACATGAGATAGCCATCTGAACCCCATTAGGTTTATATCAGTTCTCATAACTGAATTTATATCATACTTATTAGTATCAAATATAAATGATTCAGAATCCAATTAAATGTTGTCCTGTCATAATCAGGACTAGGGATTAATAATTTAATTTAGTTTGTTTAGCGTTCTGCTTAGGTATATTTTAACCCTATCTTCCAAAAAGACAGTTACCTAAATTTCAATTTAGCTTTCGATAGAACATACCAGAACTGCTAAACAATCATAAGAATTCAATCTTATATTCTTGCAAAGCTTACATTGATAATCACAAAAGTCTCCAAATTATATAATAATAACAATGCTCTTTAGATCATTTGAACCGAAGAAGGTCAAACTATCAAGATAAGAATACAGACACATAAGTAACAATATAAATTTCCATTCATTTTTCGTAACTAATCAAATACATTTTATGCATTCAGCATACTTGATACAATACTCAACGGAAGAAGAACATCTTTCCTCTTATAGTACATTTAAAGAAATTCAAACTGAAATTCTACTTAAAATCAAATCTAAACAATCTAATCATCCTATCGATCCGCATGCTTTTACCATTCATGGCAACCATCGCAAAAATAGTCAACATGGGTCGGCTTCGATGAACCGAGCATGATAAGCACTAACCTTTAAAACAATTGCAATACATCAATTGTTTTCATTAAACACCCTGTTAAAATGAGATCAAATCATTAAAACGTTAGTGACCAAGAAGACAAATGCATCTAACCAACTATCCATCTGAATCCCAAGGACAGCAACATAGATGGATTATATATTCAACATAATAAATAAATAACCTTTCATGATTCCATCAAGATGATAGAACAATTCCAAAAGTTAGATAAACAATTATATCAACCTATACTTTATAATAGAAGAGAAATAAACGAATAATACTTATTTCCTTCAGATCTAGCTCATGACTGCATCACTGTCTTTTCAAGAGCAAGGCATTCACTTAATACACATGCAAATAAATCGGGCCGAGACCATCAACAAAGACCCACTGTTTTGTTAAAGCTTACAAGAAAGCAACTACAGTACAGTAGCCCTCATGCCAAACAACAGTGTCTATCAACAAGCAGACTCAATATGTCCTCACGCAAGAAGCGACAGACAAGAAGATATTAAATGCCGTTACCTATTAAGGTGAAATCGACTACTCCTAAACTCAATCAAGCTCAGAAATGGATATCTATGCACGGAAGACGTAACACGCCAACAATACCTTATGACAACCTTCAACTCATTCAAGTCCTTTCTACACTGTAAGGCTTTTAGACCCAAGGTCGAATTCAAAGGATCTCTTCTGTTATCGCAGTCAACAAGAGACTCGAAATCATTTTAGCAATGACAATTCCCTATGACTATGCAGAGAGATTTTTAAACGAAATCCACGCAACATGCACAGCCACATCTATCTGGAATGTAATCAGAAAGAAAACATAACATAACATAACATAGTCACTTCTGAACGCATCCAGAGTTGAAAGTATGTTATTCACGACCTACTTTATAAAAGCCATAATACATAATGTCAAGTTATTTTTTTAATAAATCCAACAAAGCCAAAAACATTACTTGTTCATACTCTGGCTTATACAGATACAGTGACACAGATTACCAATCAAGGATTTAAAACTAAATCCGTATATCAGTATTCACAATATAGCTTTTACAGAAGCCGATATACAAGATATCTTTCCAAACTCAAGGAACCCAACAGTGTCGAAACAATAGTAACTAAGCAAGCTTAATTTGAGACAGGTACTGTAGTTACCTAGAAAGGATTCCACTAAACCCGAGTAACAATATATCAAATAAATAATAAACAATGATTCCCAACTATGCCAACAATGATAAACATTAAAAATCAGGCTTAAACAAATCACTGATTTTGTAACAAGAATTCCAACTGAATCTCTCCAATATTCTCGAACAAGCTTACACAGAAGGAAACGTAACAGTACAACCAGGAGTCTGTACCTAAATTTATTACAAATTACAGAGGTCGTATGACCTGTTACTTCTTCAAGACTCCAACGAAACTCAAATTACCAATATTCAAAGATATATAAAGCTTCCACAGTGGTCCATAGTGTACGAATCATTCAATGGACTCTACAGAGTCGTTTCAATATAATAAAATATATATATATATAAACGGGTTGAATCCCCATAACCTCCTCGCAAGGGAAAAACAACTCCAAGAAAGTCGTAATGAATACTGTAACACAGTAAGTTATCTCTTCACAATAACTATAAAATTTCATAACGAAACCCAGCAAGAATCAATAATCACCACTAAATAATAACCACAACAAGCTTACAAAAAGTTCAATTTAACTGAACAATCACACCAATGTCCATCAGTATCCCTCCCGACAAGTATCCACAACAAACATCAACGGCAAGTATCAGCAACAAGCATCGACTACGAGTATAAATCGACAAGCATCACAATGGCCTCGTACTCATCACAAGAACAATTTATGGGCTCTCAGAGCAAAGCCGAGCATACCTTCTTTTCATATATTTCGCATATATAAAAGCCGGAATGCAAAACACAAAGAAATATAGCAACAGTTCGAATATAATAAACACCCATCAAGGGTTAAATTGAAAAGCCGAACCAGCATGAAGATACAGTGTCGAAAATCACACAAGGATACCATAGAAACCATCTATTTCCATAAATCATTTGAACAGAGTTGTTCTAATGAAATCATTTGAAGAAGAGCAAGATTTTTAAAAGTTAGGGCCTAACATGCCTGGATATTTGCTCAAAATTCCAAAGCAGACCACTGAAAGAGCTCGGACTTTCTTTTCCTTTTCCAAGTTAGAGCCACCAACAAAATTTTGCTATTTCCATGACATATATATTTTCCTTGCCAGAGGAAAGAGCTAGATATGCTCATACTCGCCATGCAACACCAAGAAGACTGGTGCGAAGAACCAGTGAACAGGCAGAGGGAAAACCGGAATTCATGATAAGCCAAACAAACCATTAACTTTCCAATTTGCATGCCTTCTCGTGAAATCCGAGCTCGACTACCGAGCTCATTAATTGCATTTACTCCCAATTTCCCGCTCAAACTCCACTGCCACCGACCGCCATAGTTGGCGATAGATAAGAGAAATTCCAAGACCATTTCCAATTTTGGCGACTCTGCCACGTCGGCTCAAGATAGCCGTTATAAAACCTCCGCCAAATTACTTGTCTTTCATACTTATCCACGCATTTAATAGCATAGAAACTGCCACCCATGGTTCGCACCCCTTCCATAGGTCCCCTTATTATTTGCTCAATAGATAGGTTAGTAACTTAGGTTAGAATTTAGGATAACACCTAGTCTAACCACTTAGCACATAGATACTAACTTAGAACATTAGCTCTTAGCCTAGGTCTAGGTTAGATTAACACTAATCTAACCCCTAGGTTAAGTTTAGTTTTAGGTTACTAACATTAATAATTCCAGTTAGGTCTAACATTTCATATACTCAGAAAAAGACCTACAACTTGCATTCTCGAACAGGTTCACTCCCTGTTCGCCATTAGGCTATGAATTATATGCAACAGAATTATTACCTGGTCCACGATCGAGACCTTCCAGATATACTTCGATATCGGGAACCAATCCATTTCACATGATCAACCTGAGTTAGACTCGGGATTGGCTTATTCAACGAATTCAGACCTTGCAACCTGTGAAAGGTTTATAATTTTTAATTCATCATGAAAAACTTAAAGCACCACTTGGATCAATACCACTGATCCAAGGCTAGGTCTTATAGATGAATAACTTCATAATTCATTCCGAGATCAGATTAAACTCAGATGTAAAATGAAATAAATAAAAGAGTCTAATCATATTCTGACTCAGTCAAAGATCTGCAATCTGCAAAGAAGATACAATACATATCAAGCATGACTTCTCAATCAAAGGAACACATCCTTTTTTTTTTTACAAAAGAAATCACATATCAACACTTGTATGCTTAGGAGGAAGTAACACAGTTCAGGGTGTTACATGCTTCCCTCCTAAAAAGATTCATCGTCCCGATGATTACATATTCAATTAACCTTCAGGTCAACTAATTTATTAGTTCACAAATCAATGCGACTATTTTCCAACTTGAATAGTTCCAGAAATCAATGTCACAACATATTTTATTCAACCTGAATAATGTTTGCCTTCATCTGGCTTTCATAAATACTTAAAAAAATAAGTTCATAAAAGAATGTTTTGTCAACAGATTTCATTCTGTTGAAAAAGAGAAGGAAAAGCAATTTTCATCTCTTCCAGATTTTCCCAAGTTGCACTTTCTTCGTTAAACTGGTCCCACTGGACCTTACATTGCTGTATTTCACGATTTCTTAAATGCAATTGGCGAGTTTCCAGCACTCGTGTGGGTTTAACCACGATTATTCCTGGGTCTTGGACCTGCAAGGAATTCCAATTTAAAACATGTGACAGATCTGAAACGTATTTCTTAAGCAAAGAAATATGGAAAACATCATGCATGCGAGATAAAGTAGGTGGTAATGCTAAACGATAAGCTACAGGATTGATTATTTCGACAATTTCGAAAGGTCCCACGAATCGAGGTGACAACTTGGCAGCCTTGCCAAAAGTTATAGAACTCTTTCTGGGTTTAACACGTAGAAAAACCTTCTCACCAAGCTCAAACCTTCTATCAACCCGCTTAAGGTCAGCATAGCTCTTCTGCCTATCCGCTGCTTCCTTTAATCTTTCACGAATCAGCTTAACTTGCTGTTCCATTTCTGTGAGAATCTCTGGTCCAATTACCACTCTATCCTCAACACTGTCCCAACTAACAGGAGTTCTGCACTTTCTTCCATAAAGTGCTTCAAAGGGTGCCATTTTGAGAGATGAATGATAAGTGTTGTTGTATGCGAACTCAACTAATGGAAGATACTCTTCCCATTTATACTGTTGATCCATGCAATACATCCGCAACATGTCCTCCAACACTTGATTTACCCTTTCAGTTTGTCCATCCGTTTCCGGATGATATGCAGAACTGAAGTTTAGTTTTGTTCCAAGAGCTGTATTAAGTGTTTGCCAAAACCTTGACGTCATTCTTGGATCCCTGTCAGATATAATCAATTCTGGTACACCATGCAATCTGAAAATTTTGTGTACGAATCTTTTGGCCAGCACTGGTGAATCATCCTTTAGATTTCCAGCGATGAAATGAGCTACCTTAGTCAGTTTATCTACAACTACCAGGATAACATCATGTTTATTCCTCGGACATGGGTAATCCTTGTACAAAATCCATGGTTATTACTTGCCATTTGTATCAATGCGGTATGCTATGAGGATATAAATAGCCCAAGCCAGGTGCATATGTTCTCGCCTTAACCCGCCGACACTCCAAACAATGGGTCACAAAATTTATGACATCCTTTTTCATACCTTTCCAAAAGTATGTTGTTTCGGATCAGCAAGCATCTTTGTGATACCGGGTGTCAGAGAAAGGTGAATTATGAAATTCCACTAACAACTTCTTCCTCAAGTCGTTCAACATAGGTACATATACCCCTGTTTTCATAACGCAAGATTCCTTCATTATCAAAATGAAAACCTTTATACCTTTCATCATTAGGTTCTCGCAGAAGAAGCGCCGCTTTACTCGCAGTAAAGTAATTATCGATTCTCGAGGCACTCTTTACCTCCTCCTTGAACCGAGTTCTTAATGTTATAAGAGCAAAATGTGCCTCCTACGACTTAGAGCATCGCCTACTCTATTCTCCTTCCTTTGATATAGCTAATATCAAAATCATATTGTGATAAAAATTCTAACCACCTTCTCTCTGTCTCGGCATTCGATTAGGCCGAGTAAAAATATATTTCAGCCCTAAGTGATGGGCCAACTCAAAAGGTTTCCCAAGTAAGTAGTGTCTCCAGACTTGAAGTGCATGAACAATGGCAGCAAGCTCCAAATCATGAGGGGCATAGTTCAGCTCATGTAACTTGAGTTTTCTACTTTCATATGCAATGACTTGATCATTTTGTAGCAAAACACCTCCAAGGCCTTCCCCGGAAGCATCCGTTACAACAGTAAAATTCCCATTAGGGTCTGGTACAGCTAATATAGGTGCAGAAGTCAACTGGTCTTTCAGACTTTTGAAAGCCGCTTCGCACTTGTCGTTCCATATGAATTTCTTATCCTTCTTCTGCAATGAAGTTATTGGTGCAGCTACCTTAGAAAAATCCTTTACAAATTTTCTATAGTAACCTGCAAGACCCATGAAGCTTCTTACTTCATGCACATTCTTTGGCGCAGGCCACTCAGTTATGCCACTATTTTTGAAGGATCTACAGCAATTCCTTCTTTACTTATGACATGACCCAAATAGTGAACTTCTGAATCAAAGAAAGAACATTTGGATAACTTACCATACAACTTTCTTTTTCTCAGAATTTCCAAAACTATCTTCAAATGCTCATTGTGCTCCTCAACGCTTTTAGAATAAATGAGAATATCGTCCAAGAATACAAGTACAAACTTGTCCAGATATTCTTGAAAAATATTATTCATTAAGTTCATAAAGGTTGTGGGTGCATTAGTTAATCCAAAGGGTAGAACCGTGAATTCATAATGTCCGTACCTTGTTCGGAAAGCTGTTTTATGAATGTCTTCTTCTTTAATCCTTAACTGATGATAACCAGATCGAAGATCTATCTTAGAATAAACCGCTGCTCCACGCATCTGATCAAATAGATCGTCGATCCTTGGAAGTGGATATCGGTTCTTGATTGTTGCTTTGTTCAACATCCGATAATCAATACACAGCCTAAGTGTTCCATCCTTCTTTTTCACAAATATCACAGGCGCACCCCAAGGTGAAACACTTGGTCTAATCAAACCTTTTGTCAAAAGTTCTTGCAACTGTGCCTTAAGCTCGACTAACTCTGTAGTAGTCATCCTATAAGGCGCTTTGGAAATAGGTTCAGTTCCTGGTTTGATTTCAATGGTGAAGTCAAATTCTCTCTTGGGTGGTAACCCTGGTAATTCTTCAGGAAAAACATCCCTGAAACTTTGTAACAGAGGAATTTGCTTCATATAATCACCATCTTCTTCTGAAGATTCAGATATCTTTACTGCATAAAGAGTACATCCTTTATTCTTAGCCTTTTTAAGCTGCATAGCTGACAGTTTTCTAACTGAAATTTCTCGTTTCACACCTTGAATCTCTATTGTTTCCAGCTGATCATCTAAACATTTTATGTTCTTTTCATAGCAGTCTACTTTTGCTTTATGGTCAGCTAACCAATTGACACCAATGATAATGTCATACGATCCTAAAGGTGTAACATAGAGATCAACTTCCGTGGAAAAGTTAGGTAAGTCAAGGACTGCCCCAAAAAGACACATACTCACCGTATGAACAGAGAGTTATTACCATACCTGCATACCCAAGATTTATCCATTTTCCAGCTTTTCTTTTAAGTTTAGAAGCAATTTTATTAGAAATAAAACATTCAAGAGCTCCCGTATCAAAAAAAGAATAGTGACAGTATGCCAAATAACTTACCCGGAACTTCTATAGGTGTTACTTGCTTTTTTCAGCTTGCTTGTCTCAGCATCGCAAAGATGTATCTTATGCTTTCTTGATTGACACGATCATCCTTCTTCAAAGGGCATTGATTAGCGTAGTGATCTTTGCCACAATTGTAGCAGCCTCCTACAGTCCCTTTTAGGCTCGTAATTGCCTCCACCTTGTAATTGTCACATTGTCCTCCATAGGGCTTTCGCCATTGTTATAATTTTTAGCAAAATTATCCCTTACATTTCAAAGCAGCTTATTTATCGCTGCTTTCTTATCAAGTATCTCCGAAAACTTATTCTTGTTTCCAAAATTTTTCCATGGTCCTTTTTCGGGTGCAAGAGAGGTTGAAGAAGGATTTGCAGCCTTCTTCCGCACTTCCTCTTTATGAGCGTAAATAGCCTTTAATTTCTATTCTTGCCTTATGGCCTTTTCTACAACTCCTTCCATAGTGGTTGGACTATGAACATCGACCTTCCCCTATCATGGGATTCAATCCCATGATGAATTTCCGTATTCGAACTTCTCGCCGTTTGATATCATGCGGTACATACTTGAGGAGTTTTGTAAACCGCTCCCTGTAATTCTGGGCCACTACCGTTAGCTTCCTTGAGCTAAGTTCTAAAATTCTGTCATTTTCTGATCATAGAAAAGTTGTGGCAGCCAACGTTGCCTAAAATAGCCTTTAAATTGATCCCAAGTAATATTGGTCTCATCAATGTTTAGTTCAGCTTTACGGCTATCCCACCACGAAGATGCTTCGTGGGAAAGCTGATAGGCTCCCCAAATAGCTTTGGTTTCCTCTGAGAAGTTCCTTATTGCAAAGTACTTCTCCATTTCGCTGAGCCAGTTCTCAGCTCCATCTCCTAATGTGGTGCCATCATACTTAGGTGGACTTATCCTTTTTATATCATTAGTGAGTTCTCACGCTAACCCGGCCTTTTTGTTTTCTCGGTTGACAGTGCATTTAACATTAACATCAACACCCATATTGGGGTTGTCCTCGGGAGGTGGCTGATTTTCATTTCAGCTTCTTCATCCTCCTCATTTCCCATCACCCGCTGTTCAAGCATACAGCTAAACGATCTCTTGTGTCCAACAGGCAGCAAGGATCTCATCAAGTTTTCGGGTTGTTGCCGCCTCCCTCGTGTGGAGCATTATTCGCAATGTTCCCCTTGTTCTAACCATTTTCTATTACAAGAAAATTTAGGTTTTTATCGATTATGGACATAATAGGTCCAAGAGCTAAACCTTCAGCTCTGATACCAAGATGTAACATCCTCATTTTAGACAATAGAACAAGTCATTTTTTTTTTTTTTTTTTTGATAATTGCATCCTGGTTCTAAATACATAATTTAGAACTCACAAATCAAATAACCATTCTTATATGCATAACCATATGTAGTCAGTAATGACTCGGAGTACCTCCGATCTATTCATTCCATGACTCGGTAATCTACCGATCTATTCATGAGTAATAAGAGTTGGCGTTTTTATTTAACACTTCACTCTTGCGGTTCTCTTCCCTATTCTGGGATTCAGAATGCTCTGTCCAAGGAACCTAACTGAATAATTGTTACCATTATTCATCGGCATCTCATCCCTTAGACTAGGTGAATTAGACAACGCAATCAAGCAACTTGATACTTTGGCCAAAGATTTGAAACATATCGCTTATGTCTCGTATTCCTTAACAAAGCATACTCACAACTGGAATACGCCCTTCACCCCATTCCTATGTTATGTAGAATGTCTTATACCGACTTCTGTCAGTCCCTATTATCCCAAGTTAATCACTCGGGAACGGATTAGTAAGGTGACCACGTTATATGGATGCTCCCGAGGACTAGGGATAAGATGACATACTGGGTCAATCCTAATTAAACCAGTGTGTCAAGATACCCCGAGTCTCCTAGGCAGCCATATAATGTGACCACATACCTAATCGGTCCCAAAGTAACTTGTACGAGTTAAAGGTGTAAATCTTAACGATCAATGCAAAGGGTGTCGTCATAAGTCACCTGCATTGTGGTATCTTCGAGAAGATCCTAATCTTCTCGAAGGTACAACCCTGCAGTTGTCTTATGCCGTCAACCTTTAAATCCGCCTCGAAAAGATCTACTTATTAATAAGCGTTACGCACATAGAGTTAAATTACATTAAAAGACGTTCCCCTAAGGTTAGCCTTTCCCGATCCCTGGATTCTTCATCCTAGGATGACCTTTCTCAATAAAACCCATTACACAGAGGAGTTATTAAGACCAAGGTCTCATCACGGAGTTCATAGAATATACATAATTCTAAAACAACGGAATTGGACAATATCTCATAAACTTCACATGAGATTGCCATCTGAACCCCATTAGGTTTATATCAGTTCTCATAACTGAATTTATATCATACTTATTAGTATCAAATATAAATGATTCAGAATCCAATTAAATGTTGTCCTGTCATAATCAGGACTAGGGATTAATAATTTAATTCAGTTTGTTTAGCGTTCTGCTTAGGTATATTTTAACCCTATCTTCCAAAAAGACAGTTACCTAAATTTCAATTTAGCTTACGATAGAACATACCAGAACTACTAAACAATCATAAGAATTCAGTCTTATATTCTTGCAAAGCTTACATTGATAATCACAAAAGTCTCCAAATTATATAATAATAACAATGCTCTTTAGATCATTTGAACCGAAGAAGGTCAAACTATCAAGATAAGAATATAGACACATAAGTAACAATATCAATTTCCATTCCTTTCAGAACTAATCAAATACATTTTATGCATTCAGCATACTTGATACAATACTCAACGGAAGAAGAACATCTTTCCTCTTATAGTACATTTAAAGAAATTCAAACTGAAATTCTACTTAAAATCAAATCTAAACAATCTGATCATCCTATCAGATCTGCATGCTTTTACCACTCACGGCAACCATCTGCAAAAATAGTCAACATGGGTCAGTTCGATGAACTGAGCATGATAAGCACTAACCTTTAAAACAATTGCAATACATCAATTGTTTTCATTAAACACCCTGTTTAAATGAGATCAAATCATTAAAACGTTAGTGACCAAGAAGACAAATGCATCTAACCAACTATCCATCTGAATCCCAAGGACAACAACATCAGACGGATTATATATTCAACATAATAAATAAATAACCTTTCATGATTCCATCAGCATGATAGAACAATTCCAAAAGTTAGATAAACAATTATATCAACCTATACTTTATAATAGAAGAGAAATAAACGAATAATACTTATTTCCTTCAGATCTAGCTCATGACTGTACCATCTTTTCAAGAGCAAGGCATTCACTTAATACACATGCAAATAAATCAGTCGAGACCATCAACAGCACCACTGTTTTGTTAAAGCTTACAAGAAAGCAACTACAGTACAGTAGCCCTCATGCCAAACAACGGTGTCTATCAACAAGTAGACTCAGTATGTCCTCACGCAAGAAGCGACAGACAAGAAGATATTAAATGCCGTTACCTGTTAAGGTGAAATCGACTACTCCTAAACTCAATCAAGCTCAGAAATGGATATCTATGCACAGAAGACGTAACACGCCAACAATCCTTATGACAACCTACAACCCATTCAAACCCTTTCTACACTGTAAGGCTTTTAGACCCAAGGTCGAATTCAAAGGATCTCCTTCGTTGTCGCAGTCAACAAGAGACTCGAAATCATTTAAGCAATGTCATCTCCCTATGACTATGCAGAGAGATTTTTAAACGAAATCCACGCAACATGCACAGCCACATCAAACTGGAATGTAATCAGAAAGAAAACATAACATAGAATATCGTAGTCACTTCTGAACGCAATCAGAGTTGAAAGTATGGTATTCACGACCTACTTTATAAAAGCCATAATACAAGATGTCAAGCTATTTTTTAAAGAAATCCAACAAAGCCAAAAACATTACATGTTCATACTCAGGCTTATACAGAAATAGTGACACAGATTACCACGCAAGGATTTTAAAACTAAATCCGTATATCAGTATTCACAATATAGCTTTTACAGGTTAAGCCGATATACAAGGTATCATTCCAAACTCAAGGAACCCAACAAAGGTCGAAACAATAAGAACTAAGCAAGCTTAATTTGAGACAGTAGTGTAGTTACCTAGAAAGGATTCCACCGAACCCGAGTAATAAAGATATCAAATAAATAATAAACAATGATTCTAAATGTGCCAACAATGATAAACATTAAAATCAAGCTTAAACAAATCACCGATTTTGTAACAAGAATTCCAACCGAATCTCTCCAATATTCTCGAACAAGCTTACATGTAGGAAACGTAATAAGACAACCAGGAGTCTCAGTACTCAAAATTTATTACAAATAATGAGGTCGTATGACCTGTTACTTCTTCTAGACTCCAACGAAACTCAAATTACCAATATTCAAAGATATATAAAGCTTCCACAAAGTGGTCCATAGTGCACTTAATCATTTAATGGACTCTACAGAGTCGCTTTCAATATAATAAACATATATATATATATAAACGGGTTGAATCCCCTTAACCTTCACGAAAGGGAAAAACAACTCCAGTGAGGTCGTAATGAATACTGTAACACAATATGTTACCTCTTCACAATAACTATAAAATTCATAACGAAACCCAACAAAAATCCATAACCACCACTAAATAATAACCACGACATAGCTTACAAAAAGTT
The DNA here is from genome assembly GCA_018340775.1 of Taxus wallichiana var. yunnanensis. NCBI lineage: Eukaryota > Viridiplantae > Streptophyta > Pinopsida > Cupressales > Taxaceae > Taxus > Taxus wallichiana. The sequence continues at coordinate 322,562,060 of CM031237.1, forward strand.
CAATTTTAACTGAACAATCAAACAAATGTCCATCAATATCCCTTCCGACAAGTACCCACAACAAGCAACAACGGCAAGTATCAACAACAAGCATCGACTTCGAGTATAAATCAACAAGCATCACAGTGGCCTGTACCCATCACAAGAACAATTTATGGGCTCTCGCAGAGCAGGCCGAGCATACCTTCTTTTCATATATTTCACATATAAAAGCCGGAATGCAAAACACAAAGAAATATAGCAACAGTTCGAATATAATAAACACCCATCAAGGGTTAAATTGAAAATCCGAACCAGCATGAAGATACAGTGTCGAAAATCACACAAGGATACCATAGAAACCATCTATTTCCATAAATCATTTGAACAGAGTTGTTCTAATGAAATCATTTGAAGAAGAGCAAGATTTTTAAAAGTTAGGGCCTAACATGCCTGGATATTTGCTCAAAATTCCGAAGCAGACCACTGAAAGAGCTCGGACTTTCTTTTCCTTTTCCAAGTTAGAGCCACCAACAAAATTTTGCTATTTCCATGACTTATATATTTTCCTTGCCAGAGGAAAGAGCTAGATACGCTCATACTCGCCATGCAACACCAAGAAGACTGGTGCGAAGAACCAGTGAACAGGCAGAGGGAAAACCGGAATTCGTGATAAGCCAAACAAACCATTAACTTTCCAATTTGCATGCCTTCTCACGAAATCCGAGCTCGACTACCGAGCTCATTAATTGCATTTACTCCCAATTTCCCGCTCAAACTCCACTGCCACCGACCGCCATAGTTGGCGATAGACAAGAGAAATTCCAAGACCATTTCCAATTTTGGCGACCTGCCACGTCGGCTCAAGATAGCCGTTATAAAACCTCCACCAAATTACCTGTCTTTCATACTTATCCACGCATTTAATAGCATAGAAACTGCCGCCCATGGTTCGCACCCCTTCCATAGGTCCCCTTATTATTTGCTCAATAGATAGGTTAGTAACTTAGGTTAGGATTTAGGATAACACCTAGTCTAACCACTTAGCACATAGATACTAACTTAGAACATTAGCTCTTAGCCTAGGTCTAGGTTAGATTAACACTAATCTAACCCCTAGGTTAAGTTTAGTTTTAGGTTACTAACATTAATAATTCCAGTTAGGTCTAACATTTCATATACTCAGAAAAAGACCTACAACTTGCATTCTCGAATAGGGTTCACTCTTGTTCTGCCATTAGGCTACAAAATTATATGCAACAGAATTATTACCTGGTCCATGACCAAGACCTTCCAGATATACTTCGATATCGGGAACCATTCCATTTCACACGATCAACCTGAGTTAGACTCGGGATTGGCTTATTCAACGAATTCAGACCTTGCAACCGGTGAAAGGTTTATAATTTTTAATTCATCATGAAAAACTTAAAGCACCACTTGGATCAATACCACTGATCCAAGGCTAGGTCTTATAGATGAATAACTTCATAATTCGTTCCGAGATCAGATTAAACTCAGATGTAAAATGAAATAAATAAAAGAGTCTAATCATATTCTGACTCAGTCAAAGATCTGCAATCTACAAAGAAGATACAATACATATCAAGCATGAATTCTCAATCAAAGGAACACATCCTTTTTACTAAAGAAATCACATATCAACACTTGTATGCTTAGGAGGAAGTAACAACAATTCAGGGTGTTACAACCCAAAAAACAAACGCTTAGTGCATATGGAATGAGATCACCCAAAAAAAGAATTCTTCTACAACATCTTTATGATCTTTTCTATCTCTTTCACTTATCATGAATCGAGTGAACATGTTCCTTTTCACATTTTTACATAGTTTTTACGTGTTTTGATTGATTTTCATCATTTTTTTCACTTTTTCTTCTCTAGCTTCCATGCTTCATTTTTTCATTTGTCCATGTTTTTCCTTGTCTATATGCATGATTTCCACCATCAATCTATAGGGTTATCAGGTACACATATCTTATCTACTTTATGTTATCGATAATTCTCTCAATAACATAAAGTGGGGGAAAATATAGACACTAAATCACACACTTTGGGTATATTTTTAGTACTGATCACATACTACTATTCATATGATTGTTAACAAAGAAAATTACTAATTGACCATTGTCTTGGGCCTATCTTCTTTCTCTCTACTTTCCTTCTTTGTCACACACACCTTCTTTCCCAGTTTGTCTTTTCATACTTTACATTTCGACTCTAGATACCAGCGCCCAACTAGGATGCCAACACCTAGGCGCCCCCATCCCCTCTAGGTGCCCCTGACCTATCTATACTTTTCTTACATATTTTTGTCTCTTCTAGCTATTGAGGAATATTATTTCTTACTAGTAAGCCTTTTAGTGGTTAATTATGAAATTTGAGCAAGGGAACCATATAGATATAAAGCTATATGGCCATAATAAATGAGTAATCACTAGGAATTTACTATCACCACCTCATGTTGCATCGAAAGGCATTTACAAGAGCATTTAAGTATCCATCTAGCATCCACACAAGGGAAAGGTACTACATTATTATGTATGCACTTCATAGGAGGGGAAGTTCATTTTTCCATGCAAATATTTATCTACATTTTCTACATCTAGTTACTTGTTCACTATCAAGTTTGACTCACACAAGAGCCACCTAGGGCATGATTCTACACACACAAACACACAAAACTACATGGAGTCTGAAATGTAGTGTAGTTCCTAGATCGTAAGTTCACTCGGTTGAGTGACCTTCATGGTCGTCTGAATCCCCACTTGTATCTTTGTCATGTTAGGATTTTATGCGTTTTGGGGTTTTGTAGGTGCTTATTTCTTATTGCGGGTTTGGTGAGAAACAATGAAATGTAATGATATACAGGATATCAAAGGTGATAACCACTAAACATCTCGCAACCCCGTGAAATTGTGTTCTACATCTTCGAAAAGTCACGGGAGCCTGGACAACAGGCCTTTGGTACCCTAGGAACCCCGACCCTACATAGGTTCCTAGAACCGACATTTTTAACATTCTGCATTTTTAGGGTTCATGTGTGACACTCTTAATTTATGTTTCAACAATGTTCCAAAGGCAACATACCTTTAGCATCATTGTGAATCAACTAAGTCTTTTTATCCCTTAATTTGTAACTAGGGTTTTATATTTTATTGGCTTACTTTCTTAGGTCAAAATTGTTCTTAGATGTTTATATCATTACACTGGTACATATTTAGATGTAGCATCTATTTATTTCAAAATATTCTTAATAAACAGTAATATAAAATCCGTACAAGAAACCTATACATCATGTTTGAAGTAATCAACTAGGTGAAAGAGTCTAGCTTCCCTCTATATGATCCAAGTCATAGTAAAGGTCAAGCCAAGGTTACACATATCCAATAATAAAAATGGTTAAGAGAATTCATTTTAACCTTGTATGCACTAGCATTATATATACAATAATGAAGGTCACATTATTATCTATCTATAGGTATGCCAACAATCTTTTTGTTGAGAGATTGGGGGCACATTAGTGGGTCAAATAGATTTACACCTACACTAAGAGAACTACATTAGGTTTGCTTCAATTGATCGTATGTAGTGCTGCACTTGGACTAGTTTAGTAGGTGTTAAAAACAAGGGTCAACCTAACCTCACCACGAGACTTATGTATCTTTTGTTTTATAATACTTGAATGAAGTTTTATGTACGTATATATGGTTTCTTATTTTTTGAAGGTCATTACATACATTGTCACATTGTGCAAACCTTGACCTATGATAGCGAAATATACTTTTAAACCATTCATGAGCACAAACATTTTAATAATCCTTGCACAAAGGGGTCAAAAAAACATAGTCCCAACTTGTATGGCCTTTTTCCAAGTCATATTAAATCTAGTTCTAGTTTGCAAAATGAAGCATTTCCAAATCTCTATCCATCTCCATTAAGTTTGCACATCTAGATTTCCTTTTGTACCTCTATATCAACTAAGCACATTCCCTTATTTTCATTAATTGAAATTATGTCTTATTGTCTACATCATTTAATTCTTGGAGATATATTTTGATTTGCATATTATTTATTTAATTAATAAATCTAAATATACAACTCATTTTCTAATACCGCCTTTAGCTGTCATTTCATTTTGGTTAAACCAAAATTCATGTAGGTTCTCATTTGAATCCTTCTAATATCACTAAATGGGCCTCTTCCATATGTAATTATATTGCATCTCCCTCCTTATCATTGTTTGGGAATGGCTTCTTCAATGTTGTTTTGTCTTCCTTTACTGAGAAATAGTTTGTTTAATCTTATAAGCCTTGTATTTTTTAGAATCTTTGGTTTTTAAATTTTCATAGGATCCCCTTTTATCTAGCTAAGGTAGATGTTATGTTTGTTTCCATATATATCATAATTTACAATCTTCCTCTAGTTATGTGGTATTCATTGCACACAATTACTTTGGAAAACATAGTAGGTATCTTTGTTAAAATTGATGAAAACTCTTTGAGTGGTATATTTTTAGAGCCATTGTTTTTCTTGATCTTTATAAGCCTCTCTCATTCAACAATATTTCTATATTTTCATGGCTCTTGGGTCCAATTAATTAACTATGAAGGCATACCCTTTCATTGATTCCACTATAACATTTTTGGGCACTAAGCGAATGTTTACTCTTCATATGTTTCTTCTTTAAATTCTCTCATACACATTTAAACACGTGAAAAAGGCATGACCATTCCTCCTAACAATTATTTTATTTAACGCAACAATGAAGTTTTTCATTTTCACTTGATTCCTCCTCCAATATATTCTAATCGTAGGATTGACCCTCATAAAGTCTCTCGATTGACGAGGTTTTTACAAAGGTGTTTTACTCCCTTTTAAATGTTATCGGTGGTTTGGTTGGTGGGGACATGATTATTAATCTAGTAGACTTCTTATTGGTGGTTTGGTTGGTTGGTGGGGACATGGTTTGGTTGGTGATTTGGTTGGTGGGATCTCTAGCTGGGTTCTTATTTTCTAAAGGAACAAATTATGAGGTCAATGTTGGTTCTATGGTTAAACAAAAAGGCTGAAGATCCGTGGCTAAAATATTTAGAATAGAGGTTGAGGATTTTTTTTTTTGGCTCTTAGTGGACGATGAAGGTACTCTTCTCCCAAAGAGAGAGAAGATTGGTCATCACTCGTGGTTATATTCTTCTAGTTTATTTCTCCTTCTTTTGTGTACTTTGTTATGTATGTCAATTAGCTTTTTTTTGCTATTTTATAGTGTTGGTTAGAGTATGTTTCTTCACTTTATATTTTATAGTATTTATAATTAATTTTTGCTATTGAATTACTTTATGTAATGGGTTTTATTTTTCATATGTCTAAATTTGTTTTGTAGGTATTAGGCCCATAATTGGTGCCCGATCATTGGTACATAGCTCCAATTTCGTAAAGCTATTTTTATCATTTTTATCTATGTTTAAAAAATGTTAACCCTAAGTCAAGCAAATAATGAACATGATAAAATGGAATGTGTCACGATGAATTCTACGAAATTTATTTTGAGAAATGAAAGGTGGGAAATTTATATTTTAAAGTGTATTGATAAAACAAATAACATAAGTAATATACATAAATTGTGTACAATATCTATAATTAACAATTTATTCCAATCGAAATCATTATAGAATAGATTTAGGAAAATGTGTAATGATTTGACAAGTCAAAGTCCATAAAAAAATATAAGCCATGACATAGAAATTATTAATGAGAAAGGATATAGTTATACTTTTAATTGATAAGGAAGTTGACAAGTCAAGAGAACATATATTGAAAAGAAAATTTAGTATGTTATTATAAAAAAAAAAGCAACATATGAAAAGTGTAATCAATGGCGTGGAATTTCTACCCTAAAGAGGGTCCTCAAACACAACATCTAACTACTCCATGTCAAAATCATTTATGATACATTTATTTATTTGTGGCCTATTTTTATTGAGTGCATGTGAGACATCGTCGAATTCCATATATTGAAAAGAAAAATTAGAAAGATCTTACAAAAGACAACATACACAAAGCGGAATCAATAGTGTGGATTTTTTTACCACAAAGGGTTCCCTCAAACACAACATTTAACTACTCCAAGTTGAAAATATTTCAGATACCTTTATGATACTTCTATTTCTTTATGACATGTCTTTATTGAACAATTATGAGACATTTTCAAGTCCATATACTAGAAAGAAAAATCAGAATAAAATTACAAAATCTAAAAGTGACATATGCAAAGTGTAATCAATAGTGTAGAATTCTACCTTAAAGTAGGTCCTCAAACACATCATCAAAATTATTTATGGTACCTCTATGATGCTTCTATTCCTTTATGATAATGTATTTATTAACCAATTGTGAGGCAATCATCAAGTCCATATATTGAAAAGAAAAATAAAATAATATTACGAAAAACAAAAAAATTGTATTATACAAAGTCTAATAAATGACTTGTAAATTTCTAGAGTAAAAGGGTCCTCTAACACAACATCTAACTACTCCAAATAAAAATTGTTTGAGATACATTTATGATATTTCTATTTCTTTATGACATGTCTTTAGTGAGTAGTTGTGAGACATGGTCAAACCTATATGTTGAAAAGAAAAACAAAAAACAATATATAAAAAGTGTAATCAATGACTCGTAGAATTTGTACCATAAAAGGGCTCCTCGAATGCAACATCTAACGACTCTAGTATAAATCATTTCTGTCTTTACCACCTATTTTAAAATCATCTATGAACCCCGCAATGCTTGATTCAACTCTCTTCCTACAATCATTTATTAATGTGTTCTTTTTCCTATATATTTTTTTTATCAAACTTTACACATTAAAGTATATTCATACTCGATTGCTAAGAAAACAACTTGACTTTGGAAATAGCGTAAAAATATGTAAGAATTAATTTTGAACATTGCATATTAATACACCTTTTATAGTTTAAGGGATGAATTCTCTGTTTGGAAACAAACAACCCGACCATCGTTATATACCATAGAAATTACGTAGTTCACAACTTTGAAAATGAGCAAAATGAAAATGGATTAAACAACAAAATGTGTAGAGGAAACAAATGTACTAAGGAGATGACCCTATAGTTGTGCATGTACCAAAACATGTACATTGGTTTTCACCATAAGTTGTTTAAAAAGGACTAATAGTTCACTTTTTTATTAATGACATTTTTTAAGAGCCAATGACAATGTGACACATAGGGTGCTCGGTCATTGGTACCTCTTTCAAATGCTTTATATTATTTTTTTCATTTTAAATCAATTAAAAAACTAATTTTTCCTCCAAATAAACATGCGAAACGAAAATGTTGATGTGGCACGATGATATAATTTTTTTATGCTCACAAAACCGCCACATATATATGTGTGCCCCTAAAGTTAGGGTACACGGCTATGAGGTCATCTCCCCTAGTTATTGTAATTCTCGCTTTAGATGTGAGGGCAACATTTGGCGTCAAATCATTTTTGAGTAACTTCAAATTTTATAATTTCTTTTCTTTTGATTTAATTTTATTAACGTATATTTATATATAACATATATGTTAATATACTAATTATTATGTAAATAGGTATTATACAATGGTAGTAAGGGGTGACGTGTGTAGATACCTAAAATTTGCCTACGCAATTTTACTTCTAAAATTATACTAATTACCCTCATTCTCATAATTTCCATAATAATTAGTGAGTTCCCGCAAATTAACTAGCGTTCTCCCGCATTTGAGACAAATAACAACATTTCGTTAATTACCTAGTCTTTACTTCACTTCGGATGCCAATTAGCGACACTTCGTTACTTATAATCCTCTTCTGATTGAACAATTAGCTATTATTAGTTAATTAACCATGTTTACCCTTGTATTTAATCGGTAAACTCTCTTATCGGTTGAAGCCCCTTCTAACCATTCAAAATCACCGCATTTCCCTCCAAATCATCTCTAAAGGCTTTCTAAGATTATCATAGCCTATTAATTAAACCTATTTGATTAATTAAAGGATCCCCAACTCCCATGAGTTGCTAATTATGATTAATTCTCACTAATCATACTTAATTATTCTAATTTCACTTTATCATTTATCCCACATGCACTAGGATTCATGCTTCTCCAAATAGGAAAGCTATATATTAAACCTAGTATTTCCCTCACACACCACACCACACTTTGAATAGTGATTATACAAGGCATTTTGATAGAGCAATCTCCATTGTTTGGAATAGCTTCCTCATCTTGTGCATCCATTCTCTCATTTGAGTAGTAAAGGAATAAGCTAGACATTGGCCTTGTAGCCATGGATAGTGAGATCCTTTCCTCACATTAGAGACATCAACTCAAATTTGATTACTTTGCTCCATATAGGCTCAAGTTTTCTTTAATAAATCATGCATTAAAAGTAGGAATGGTGTAGCATTTAGATGATAGTTTCATGTTTATGTAATGATATAGTTATTCCTTTAAGCTTTTATCTAATGTTTATGCTTTGATTTGTTTACTTTGAAGCTACTAGGTGTTAGTTTCATTTACATAGTGCAAACAAGTTTAGCATAGTCACATTTGGCACACCCAGTGGGACTTACTCCATTGTCTCATGTATTTAATTTTAAGTTTTGTAGATTAGTTTCATTTTGTAGTTTACTAACCCTCATTTATGCTTTTTAGCTAGATTTCATGTTTCTTAACTAGTGTTGTTAAGATTTTAGGATTTTTATGCTCTTTGTAGCTATAGAGGAGGTGAGGTGCTACCAAAATTGGAGCAAATTTGCAAAGCTTTGACCTTTTTGACATTTTCTTGTCAAAATTCCTTATTTTTAGCGATCTATAGAAAATTTATGTTTTTAAAAGGAGTACATTTTTGTTGAAAGGTGTAGAATTTCTTTCAAAGGCGCGTAGTTTCATTCAAAGGTGTGTGGTTTAGTTAATAGGCCTATGGTATCGTCTCTCATCCCGTGTTGACATTATATAGGATATTCGGTCCTCTATGTATTGTGCGCGAGTACTATCATCGAGCTTATGGTAGCATCTCTCTGCTTGTGGTTTAGTTACACTATTTTTCACCTCTCTGTAGCAGCCTTGCGGTTATGTCTATGAGCTTGCACCTTTGGCATTGCATTTTTTCCTTTTATGTCATTGTCTTGTGTTTTTGTTGACAATCTTGCGGTTTAGTAAATGTGCCTCTGGTTTTGTGTAGATGCCTGTGTTTTTGTGCATAAGCTTGCGTTTTTTGCATAGGCTTGCGGTAGCATTCTAAGTCAATTTTTGGTTAGGGTTTCAAAGTTTTAGATTCTAATTTTTGACATTTTCTGTCATTTTGTAGGGTTTATAGCTTATATTCTTGCAGGTTTTTATTTAGACCAATTGTACATTACAACTAACATGTATAATGCTTTATTGAGTATTTTTTTCATGCTTCATATGAGTTTGGGATAAATCTTGTGTATGCCCATCTCTTGTATCATTATGTGATCTTAAGAATCAAAAGCAACTTTAGTCTTCATTTTTCTACTATTTAGGTTAAGTGGAAAATTTCATTATTCAATTTTTACTCAAGGGAATGAACCTTTTACCAAGAATTTCTATGATTCTTTGATTTAAATGTTTTTTCATTAATATAAGTTAGAGCTAAAGTTTGTGTATGCTCTTCTCTTGCACCATTGTGTGATCTTGAGAATCAAAAGCAACTTTAGTTTTCATTTTCTAAACATTTGGATTAATTTGGATGAACCTTGTATAAATCATTTGATGGTCCTTTGATTTAAATTTTTTCATTGTTATCTAGTTGGGTTACTTGTTGTGTATGCTCTTCTCTTGTGTTTGGACGATCTTGAGAATCAAAAGCAACTTTTAATCCTCTTTCATAATATTGTGCACTTTCTTGGAGAATTACTAACACTTGATTATAGGACCCAAATCACTTGTCAAAGAAAAAGGATCTAAACAAAATACTAATACATGTGTGTTGCAGGTTGCCAAAGGTGTACAAAACCACATTTTTAATACAAGATAAAAAAACCCCACATATTCAACACACTGTATTTGCAGGTTTGGATAAGAGCTAAGGATCATACACTTTAAACTAGGGGAGTATCTTGGCATAAGCCATAAAAATCATTGTGAGGATTACCCCAGGAACCCCAAAGTATTCCACACCTTGAGAGAACTAGTGGATGAAATGGGTAGTGCCCCCTTACCTACTTGTCTAGTTTAAAAACCTTATGAGAAAAGCATCTTGTTATCCATACAAGGTCCTATTCATTAATTTGATTGTGGGGTAATGGTCTATTTTCTAGAAGAAATTCTATAAATGCATACCTCTTAGGTAAGAATTGGTGATTTTTTGAGAAAAACCTAGGAAACTATTTGACATTGGGGCCAACTTAACTTTATCCATCGTGTTCCAAAGAGATATCACAAAGAAACAAATTTCTTGGAATCAAAACCTTGTTATTCGAACAAGGCCGAGTCCATTAAAGTTTGAGCCACATGACATTCATCATGAAACTTACAAAGTGTTACTTTGTCCGGTTTCGCTTCCAAAGTTACGCCAAGAATTTTTCATCACCAATTGGTCTATCTCATTGTTTTCTTATTTTCCTTTTGGGAATTCGGATAGCATACATACGTGTGCATATCGAAAATAATCATGTCCACCACTTATGTCTTGTTTCTTTGTGAAACTTGATCTAAGTGTCTAGATTGTATTGTTATCTTGCTCGTAGTCATCAACTTCTTTTTATACTTGGCCTTGTTTATATCCAAATTTTGCCTTTATTTTTAGAAATGTCATCGTTATGATTTTTTCATCGTGTCAATACTATTTTGATACTAATATATTTCTTTTCCTAAAGGCTTGATTAACGTATCCAAGTTGTATTGTTACGCTACCCACATTTGTAACTTCCATTTTTCAAGACTTGGACTTTGTTTGTGTTTGAACAAGTTTGAGTATACCTTGTTTAGGAATCACTTCAACATCATTTTGATACTTAAGTCTTGTTTATTCCAAACTTGATTTAAGCATTGACATTATGTTTTCATTTTTATACCAAACCACATTTGAGACGTAGGGAGTAGTTACTATTTGTGATTGGATTATTGTCTGAAACTTTCTTGTTTATCCTTGGTGTTAGTCATCGTACAATTATTCTCCTTTTTTATTCCTTAGTTAGTTGTACCTTAATTATCTGGATTCTTTTCCATTAATTTTTCTAATTTCTTTAGCGTTCTTTGTGACATTTTATGGTCGTCACGTTGCTCAATTTTTCCTAGGGTCCTTGTAATATTTTTACACATCTGTTACCCTTAGTGAAAAATTTCCTATTATGCCTCCTATTACAAGAATGGGGCACCAAAAATTAGGGTCAAATCCTTTTGTAAATGATAAATTGAACCCTTTTTTGAAGATGATACCATGGTCGACCATAGTGGTGGTGAGGAGAACTCTCCTCGGAATGAATTTGAATTTAATCCTACCCACATAGACAACTTCCTCTTTCAGAATAGAAATGAAGTCCTAGTGCATGTCATAGAGTTGGGGGCAAAGCTGCCACCCAAATTTGATCACTCTCTTCTCAAAAACATGGTTCATGGAGATGAAGAGGTAGAATGTCCTCCTAGAACCATTGATGACATATTAAACCATGGATTTTCTTCTAAGCCAATGGAATGATGAAGAAGACCCTTCTAGACAAAGCGGTGGTCATCGTATACATGTCATTAAGATTAATTGTGATGGAAACATAGAACATGAAGACCATGAACAACCACCTCCTTGTGAAACTCACAAAGAGAACCCAAATGATGAGGTCACAATGCAACAACAATTACAAGATCTTAGTCACCAATTGGCAAGTTTAGCTTCTCATGTCCACAAAAACCTAGAAGTAGTTAAAAATCCATGTCAGGAGAAGCCTAGAGCTATGTATCATGAATATTATACTAAGCCTCCTCAACAAGAGAAACCAAAAGCTACATACCATGAGTTATATACTGATAACAGAGGCGGTGAAACCTTCAAGGATAATCTTATGTATATTCCTGCTTCACCTATGCCAGGAAAAATCTTCGATCAAGAATGGCAGTCCATGAAGAACACCCTTAACACGTTACAAGAAACTAACGTGGTTCATAGTAAAAAGTATCAATTTGAAGAACTATGCCCATATCCCATTGATAAAGCAATGTTAAGAACACCTTTCCCTCCTCATTTTTACTATCCAAAGTTTGATAAATACAAAGGTAAATGTGATCCATGTGATCACGTTAAAGACTTATTTATGGCATGTCAGGAATTTTCCTATAGCGACAACTATCTTATTTGCCTATTCCCACGGATTCTTAGGGGATAATTGTTAGAATCATTTCTCCATATTCCTAAAGGGTCCATCATCACATGGGCTGAATTAGCAGAAAGTTTCGTATGTCACTTTTCATTCAACATGGAAAGTGATGTTACCATGTTAGACCTATGTAATGCAAAACAATGAAATAATGAGAACTTGATGGTTTCTTACAGAGATGGAGAGGGTTAGCTAGTTTCTTGCCTTTCCGACACCATAGAAATAGTTGGTTAGAATTTTTGTACCTAACTTACACCCTGAAATAGCCTTTCACCTACGTAGATGCATTGTGTGAATACTTTTGAGGAGGTTATCGAAAAAGGTAGTCAAATAGAAAAATCATTGTTAGCCAAAGGAACTTTGAAACCCTTTTCATGAGAACATCATGAGTCTAAACCTATGGAAAAAACTAAGTTCTTTCAAAACAAGAATAAAAACATCATAGGAGATGGAATAACTAATAATAAACGTGTGTAGGTTGTTCTAAATAAGGCTCCATTGAAGCTTGCTAAAGGACCTATGGTATCTGAATTTAAACGTCGAGTGTTTACCCCTCTCATGATTCTTTTTCATCTATATTGAAACAATTAGACGTGGTAAACATGGTCACATACCCTAACACTATACCCTTTACAGATGATGCAGTAAAACCGACATGGTTTAGAGACCATGAATTATATGCATACCATCGTGTTAAGGGACATAACATTGATAAATGTTTGAAGCTTAAACACTTCATACAAGATCTCATTGACAATGGAGAGGTTGAAATGGACTCACCTGGACCTAAAAATATTCCAACGCACAGTTGGGGATATACAAAGAGCCATTTCCTAAGCATAATAAAGGGGAGAAAAATTCGGATCAAGGTCAGTCTTCCCAAAACAAAATTACCAACTATGTTGATAAATCTTCCAATCCATTTGATTCCCTAATTGGTTGTGTATACCCACCTATTGAGCATATCAACACTATTAATATTAAAGCAAGAGAGTGTATCATGGAAACACGACGTGCTCATCTTGTTATTCCAAAACCTCCTCAGCCTACCCCTCAGGATAATCATTATGACATTTTAGAGCAACTTGAGAAAACCACTGCTAAGATTTTGATCTTAGATCTTCTCAAAATATATAATGTACATAAAGATATTCTTTGTAAAACACTCCAAGGGTCAAGAGTTTCAACCGATGTAGATCCTATGCGCTTCCAAGCCTTGGTTGCATAGATTGCTCCTTCAGAACACATCACTTTCAGTCAACATGAAATCCCAAGTGATGATCTTACACACAACCTACCCATATATTAAATTTATTATCAACCTTAAGAAGATTAAAATAGTTCTTGTGGATGGTAGATCAGGTCTAAATATTTATACTTTGAAGTTGGTTAAGCAGCTAGGCCACATTGATGCTAATATGGAGCCTAAATTTATTACTATCAAGGCTTATGACAATGAAGAGTGATAGTCAGCTAGTATGATCTCCTTTCCTATGGGAGTTGGACCTAATAATCATGATACTCGGTTCCATGTCTTGGACTTGGACCTTCCTTACAACATGCTCCTTGGTCACCCATGGATTCATGTCATGCAGTCCATACCTTCCACCTATCATCAGTGCCATAAACTGAGTTATGAAGGAACAATTGTTACCATTCAAGGATATCCCCAACCCTTTACCCATTACAGAGCATTTTCGGGTTATTTCCTTCCATATATGATTTCCTTCAACTGAAATAGCTATTAGGAATCAATTAGAGGCTCTCACTTCTCGAGTTGATCCGGATACAATATCTCCTTGTAATGATGGTTCTTCTACATAAGACTCTCCCTTTTCTTCATGGGAGATGAAAGTTATTGCAAATGGATGTAAAGAATATAATCTCCAACATGCCCTCCTAATATCTGATCTATCGCTATCACCTAAAATATGTGGTATATTGTGCTACACGTATCAACATCCCCAAGGAAATTGTAACATCGATTCTTTTTCTCTTGGTGGCCTTTTAGAAGATGATAAAATATTAGACAATTCCATATCACGATTACCTAATGATGAGATGGCCCCATGCTATCAATCACCCAAGTATGTCATCTTGAATAAGATGATGTATGCCATAAGATATCAAGGATATGGATGTGGTATAAACGCCAAAGGTAAATGGGAAGATATTTTGATACCACATTGCAAGGTTTATAAGTAAGGTATTTGTATCTGACCATATGGGTACAATCCTCTAGAGATCTATGCTACCTCTTCTAAATGCAAAGATAGTTCGGTTGATTACGATAGCGAGACAAATTCCCAATGTAGTATCTATGAGGACATTACCTCCACGAACCTATTTTTTGAAATGGCTATCTTAACTATAACCCCAACCATTCCTAAATTAAACATTTTTACCATTCCCTTGTTAACTAGGACCAACTATATCATGTACCAATCAACTTCTTCGAGAACAAAAAAGCAATTGGTGAGTTTATGAGTCTCTATGATAGTGTTCCTATTGGTGACCATAAGAAGGGATTCTCCATTAATCTTGACACATGCACGTACTTTGGGGAGGATGATGAACTTCATGGTCGATAAAATTCAAAAGAAAACACGGAAAGATATCCTCAGAGAAGCCTTGTAAAAATAAAAATTCCAAGTCCTATAGTGAAAACATCTTTGAGGCACTAGCGGAAAAACAAATTGAAACAAATATGGACATAAAAAGTGACAAAAATAAGGGTGAAAATATCATCAATATGCCCCTAGAAGAAGATATCAATCTCCCCCGATCATATGTGTATCGAGGATGAGTCGAAGTTGTTAGTGGACAAGACTCGTAGATGTGAATAAGGGAATAGAGGATCATCCTAGAATGGTTATGTTGGGAGCTTCACTCACCCAAGAACAAAAACATTTATAATTCTTATTAGGTAATTCTCATACATATATTATTTTTCTTATGCAGACATTCTAGGCTTGGATCCATCATTAGTAGTGCATAACTTAGTTGTGCATGAATCAAAAAAGCCCATCAAGCAGAAGCTCATAAATATGCATCCTCGTGTTGCACTCTTAGTTAAGGAAGAATTGGAGAAACTATTGACATGAGAATTCATTAAGCCTTAATTATTCAAAGTGGAGTTAGAATATATTACTTGTAGAGAAAAAACCCATTAGTATCAGGATTTGTACTAATTTCAAAGATATAAATAAAGCATGTCCCAAGGATGATTTTCCTCTTCCCAACATTGACATGATTGTTGATTCTACTATAGGTTATGAAATTTTGTCCCTCATGGATTACTTTTAAAGATATAATCAGATAAAAATTACAGAAGAGGATCGGCACAAGATTACTTTTACATCCCCTTGGGGGGGCTTTTGTTATCAAGTCATGTCTTATAGCCTCAAGAGTGCAGGAGATACATATAAACGGGATATGACTATCATCTTTCACGATATGTTAAATGATATAATGGAATATTATGTAGATAACATCTTGGAAAAATCCAAGACTAGAGAGGATCACCAAGATATTCTCAAAGTGCATCTTTTAGTATCTTAGGAGTACAAAGTCAAACTCAACCCAAATAAATGTGTCTTCGGTGTGTTATCAGGAAATCTATTAGGTTTCATTGTGTCACAAAGAGGAATTGAAGTAGATCCTGTAAAATTTACTACCATAATTAAAATTTCTTCTCCTAAGAACATCAAACAATTATAGAGCTTACAAGGAAAGATTCAAGTTATCAAAATATTTATCTCCCAGCTCACAGACAAGTGTCATTCATTCACACATCTTCTGAAGAAATAGGTCAATTTCCATTGGGGTCTAGAACAACAACAAGAATTTGTTTTGCTCAAAGAATATTTTTCTAAACCCCCTGTGCTCATGCCTCCCATTGTAGGAGAACCATTGTTGTACATTTCTACCACCCAATTTTCCATAGGCGCGCTCTTAGCTTAGTATGATATGAATGAGAAAGACAAATATTTCTCCTTGATTATGAGTTGAATTACCCACAAATCAAAAAGGATTTCTTGGCCGTTGTTTTTACGCTACAAAAATCATCATTACATGTTAAATAATAAAACCAAGCTCATATCTAGAATTGACCCATTGAAGTACCTCTATCACAAAAATGAAATTAGTAGGAGGATGGATAATTGGATCATGCTTCTTAGTTACATTAATATAGAATATGCCATTCAAAAGTTAATTAAAGGATAAGTAATTGAGACTGCTTAGTGAATCCCCTTTGCCAAGAATTGAACCTTTAAGATTAGATCTTCTAGATGCTAGTATGATGTATATTGAAGAATATATCACATGGAAACTTTACTTTGATGGATCCTTTACCTTTCACGGTTTAGGTGTAGGTGGTGTGCTTATTACTCCTTCTAGAGATTTGATCGCTCAAGCATTCAGACTTAGGTTCCCATGTACCAACAACATAGTGAAATATGAAGCCCTCATTGTAGGACTCAAAATAGCTATCAAATGGGATATTTGACAGGTCAATGTGATAGGTGGTTTTATGTTGATAATCAAAAAGGTAAATGAAGAGTAAAAAGTTAAGGATGAGAAGTTCATTCCTTATAAAAATGGTTGAAACTTTGAAGGAGTTATTTGTATAGATTACATTCCAACATATACTTAGAGAGAAGAATCGCATAGCGAATGCTATGGCCACAATTAGTTCTTTGTTGTGTATTCCACCTAGAAATAATGATATGCCTTTCTTCGTAGAGAATTGAATGATGCTAGCATATGACATGCCACAATATTGTTTGGTATGTGAAATTATTGGTCCCTAATACCAATTGTATGATGAAATTTATAATTACCTTCATGATGGAACCTTCCCTAATGACATTTCTCGATCTGAAAAATGAAACATTATCCAACATATAGCATGTTTTTCCCTACTTGGGGTGCACTCTATCATAGAGGCTATGTCAGGAATTTGTTGCGTTTTATTAATCCAGAAGATTCTATCCTAGAAATCAATGAGGTGCACAAAGGAATATGTGGGGCTCATACAAGTGGTATGGTTCTGGATAAAAATGTTGAGAGTAGGATATTTATGGGATACCATGGAAATTGGTTGCTATCAATATGTATAGAAATGTTTTATGTGCCAAAAGTATGGCAACTTGATTCATGCCTGAGCATATTCTTTGTAACCGATTACAACTCTGTGGAAATTTTCAAAGTGGGGACTCGATATTATTAGAAAACTTACCCCTACTTCATCTGATGGCCACATGTTCATTATTACTACCACTAAGTATTTCACAAAATGGGTAGAGGCTATCCCTCTTACCTATGTTACTAGTGCGCAGATTTCCAAGTTCATTATGAACCACCTCATTTTCCATTATGGTATTCCCTCTTCCATTGTAGCTGATAATGGTAAGTCATTCAAGAACAAAACTGTGAAAGCGTTATGTCACAATTTTAAATCGACTCAAGTACTCAACCCCCTATTACCCTCAAGGTAATGGACAGGCTGAGGCCTCAAATAAAACTCTTGTTCATATTATGGAAAATATGGTTAACAATACTAGTCGTAATTGGAATTTATAGATCCATCCTGCCCTCTGGGCCTATCAAACATCCATCCACACCCCTATTGGTGCTACTCCATATTCCTTAGTTTTTGGCATAGAAGTCATCCTACCCCTTGAGATTGATATCCCTTCTTTGCACATATCTTTGCGAGACTATCTAGACAAAGAGGAGGATTATAGAGTTTCTAGACTCACGAAACTAGAGTTGTTGGATGAGAAATACCTTCATGCACTAGATCACCTAAAAGTGTATTAGAATCAAGTGCATTGAGGCTACAATAAAATAATCATACCTCACTAGTTTGAGGTAGGATACCTTGTTTTAAAGGAAAATCAGTTCAATACCACTAAAGATCGAGAAAAGAAGGGAAATTTTGAGCCTAATTGGTTAGGACCATATGTTGTGGTTACTAAATTTGGTTCAGGAGCATATAAACTTGTTGATTCTAATGGTGACAAGATGTGAGAGCCTATGAATGCCATGCACCTCAAGTGGTTCTACGCTTAAGCATGGATGACCTTAGAATATCATTTTTCTTTTAAATAGAGAAAGAAAAATAGAAATCAATTCATCCAAGTGTGAAAACCATGCAATTTTGGCACACTAGGCAAGTCATTTAATAGAAAACCAGTTTGGTGATATCATAGGGTTATTTGTTCACAAGCATCTCATACCTAGGAGTACAATGACTTTATCCTAAAGTCCAATTTATCCCCTGTGTCATGGGATCCTTCTGAACCTATCCTTCATGGCCTTGATCCGGCTGATCCTACTCATGTTGTGAAGATTTTTCCTTTGTACATTCCCACCTAACATTGGGGGAAACTTTACATATTCACTATCTTGCACATGCATGTGGTGTTTTCCTTGTACATTCCCATCTATTGTTTGGGGCATCCACGTTTTCTCATTTTCTTGTACATATTTTCAAAAAAATTTACAAATCCCAAAAACATTCATATAACTTTTCAGAAAATTTCAAAAACATTGAAATATGTTTAATCAAAAATATCAAAACATTCAAATAACATCCCATAGAAAACTCGAAAAACAATATAAAATTGTCTTAGAAAATAATGCAAAAAAAGCAAAACATTCCCAAAATGTCCCACAAAAACAAAGTAGTGTTTTTTTACTTAGTTGTTTGTTTGTACATAGTTTTGTTGGTTTGTTGTCTTGTATGATTTCTTAGATTATTTTGTTTTGTGATTTTTTATATTACATCTTATTTTAGTCTATTGTGAAATTTATTAGATTCATTTTATCTTGCATGTTTGTACATAGCTATGTTGTGTTGTTACTTAGTATGTATATAGTAGATTTGATTAAGTGTTCATTGTGCTTGTATTCATTGCTTGTATAGTTTGTTATCATTTCATCATCAATATCATCTATCATCACATCTAACATCACATATAAATAAAATGCTAAGCTACATCATCATGAAATTGAAAATTAAACATGTATGCTAAGTTAACATCATATGATATC
The DNA here is from genome assembly GCA_018340775.1 of Taxus wallichiana var. yunnanensis. NCBI lineage: Eukaryota > Viridiplantae > Streptophyta > Pinopsida > Cupressales > Taxaceae > Taxus > Taxus wallichiana. The sequence goes on from CM031237.1 coordinate 322,581,506, forward strand.
ACCAATGGGGCAAGAGGGATTATATTTATCCCCCTCATCATAGACCATAGTAAAAACATGGGATACAAATGCCATCTCATAAACAAAAATGTGATAAATAGATAATTCCATCATCATCATCATATATCCATATAAATGCAAATGTCCATATACAAAATAATGTGTCTCGACATACTTCAGATACGATAGAAACCATCATGGGAATGGATTAAAAATGTGCCTTCATCTTGAGGAATAATAAAAAAATGATACATATACATCCGATCAAAAATGTCCCTTCATCATGAGGCATGCATCAAAAATAAATACATCAATAGGAGAGTCAACCATGGCTCTCACCGAAACCAGGGCTACCTCGTCACTGATTCAGAGTTTTAGACATGTTGTGGTGGTGGTATTTGATGTGCTAAAGGCCCCAGATGTGGTTATGGCATCCCTGAAGATCTCAAATACCTAGATGGCTTGAGTGATATCAATTGTGAATGAATTATGGCCATCGAATATAAGGTATGACCCTTTGTCCTTCTGGAATGCCCCATAATATAATGATCTTTAAGTATGCATCCTCACTTTTCACCTCTGCAATGAAATATTACACTAGATCCTACGAACCGCATGTTAATGTTGCATGGTGGAGAGCATCCTGCTTTGTTTTTAAACTGTCCACCTCAACTTGTAGACGAGTCCTCTCGGCTCCCCATTGTGATCTCTCTGTGAGCAAGATGATCTTGCTTTGCTATCAATCGGCCACATCCTCTCCGTATTTGTTTCCTCTTAGTATCCAGTTGATCTCTCTTGGATGTCACCTACTGATAGTTTCTACCTCACGACATCTAGCTCGCAGCGGCTTTTCACTCTACGTATTACATGGGGATGTATCTGTGGTGATCCCCTAATATTGAAATAAGCTGTAAAACCTAGTACTAGTATAAATAATGACCTTGATGGTGATTCCCATCCTATCACATGTTTATGTGGAGATCTCCATCCATCTCCCCCATCCCCACCTGCTACAACACGAGGACTAGATATTGTATGTGGTGAGTCTTGAATCTATATCAAGGGAACATGCGATGCATGCACCTATATAATGGCCACTTTTAGGCACGAACCTAAATACCCTATATAGGAACCTTATGTATAATAGGAACATGTTTTTCCCTGTCCCTCGTGGTAAGTGCTTGTAGTGGTGTCTTTTGTTATGGAGGTTGTTGTGGTAGTGGACCTTATGGCTATGGATTTACTAGTCCCTGTCTAATAACTACCTACACCTATTCCGGGCCTCTCGGCTTGCCGAGTCGAGTCGTGACCTATCTTGTTGTGGGTGTAGCTATGCCTACTACTATGACGACTGTGGGATGGTGAGCCAACGAGGAAATAATATCACATACTATGATATATAATCTTAGTGCCAAGATCAAACATTTTTAATCTCATGTCCCATCGTTGTGGGACTACACCATCAAATCTTTGTGTCACCCTCTGCAGTTTGATGTGGGGTCCAAAGTAAAAACCTCCCCGATCTTAGTGTGCATAACACATGTCATCTCCAGGAACACCTTGGATAAGGCCCAAATTTCGTTGTAACCTATCAACCCATGGTACCACTCTAGAATATTGTTGTGACTCTCAATCAAAAATAGCTCTACCTCTCGTGACACTTGAGCTCTGGTGCATCCTCTCCCATTGATAAGAATGATATAGTCACCATATAATCATGTACAATTGTAGGTCATCAAGAGCATGCTTATAGTAGGTAGTATCACCCATGTGAGATCTCTTCGATATCATACCTAATCGGCTCCCATCCCATGCATAAGGCCTCCTCACGTCCTCTAACATATACATCTCTGAGTTGGTTCCTGATCGCAATATAGTCCCACGATGAAATCAGTAGTAGTGGGATGGGCCCAAACTCCTCATCCTCTACGTATGCCACTAAGTGCGAGATCTCAAGTATAAGTATTCAAGTATGCACTAAACTTGGAAGAATATATCTCCATCCATGATTTTGTGCATAAATCTAATCAGACCAAGTGGAAAGTACATCCTAGACTTTTTAGGTAGTAGGTAGCCACTAACAAGAGCCATCAAATATATAGGTATGTGAGCATTCCTCCTATCATAAAAATAGCTATACAAATGAACTACAGAACTCATCGAGGAATGTAATCTAAATGAAAAATATCCCATATGTGGTCCAAGATCTAGTTGTGGCATTCATCATAGGTCACTATGCTACCTCGAATAGGAACTTGGAGGATTCGATACACATCCTCTAATTCGTATGTCATCTTACCAGTCATAAATCTAAAGGTCTGGCTCTCACTATTCCACCTCTCTACTAAGGCTGTGAGAAGGGCATGATCTAGCATAATCCTTAACATCTATGCAATGTGGGATAATCATGTAGCCTCTAGCACGACCACCAATCCATGTTGCTTCCGATGACATAAAGTTTTCTCGTAAGCCTGAAGACGTTCGTGTTGCTTGCACACATCTAAGTTGCACAATTTTTCATGTAAAATTACCCAACACAATTAATTAACATCACTTCTTTAAAATAGCTTCCTAAGGTGTTTTGATTCCTTTAATATTCTTCTAAACATTTGCTAAATTCTTCAAAGACTTCCTAAAAGGAAAAAATCTGCACTAGCATAAGCATTTTTGTACTAGTGCATGCCTTTTAACACCCGGGCACTAATTTTGACACTAGCGCAAGCCCCATGCTAGTGCATCCCTTTTTGCGCCCATGCACTCATTTTAGCGCAAGGGAAAGCTTAGATATAGCCTAAAAATACATTAATGCCCATGTAATCCTATTAACAAAAGCACAAGCCCTTTACACTACTACATGCCATTTAATGTTACCACGTGCAAAGGCTTGTGCTAGTGTGATCCTGCCATTTTATCTTGTATTTAAAACACATTAAATGAACTCAAAAATAAAAAAAATGTATGTACCACTAGATCACCCATGGGTAGCCTCTAGTACTATCGAATGTGATCTACACGTGATGTCTAAGCATCTCGAATTTGTGTCATCTCTCTTGCAGATCGAGAAATCTCCCTCACAAAAATTATAAAATTCAATAGCATTTAATGGGTCGCGATGGATTTTCTCCCCTACCTTTCTATTTATAGTTGTTGAGTTGTAATTCTTCATTTTCCTCACCCCCATGGGATAGATGACTAATATACTCTTCCATTTTCTTCTCCACGTGTTAGCATCCGTCATGATGATTAATTTTAATAAATGGTCAGTTTTTCCCCCATTTTCATTGTGCTAGGGCATGTTTTTGCTTCCTAACAAATCTTTCTTATCCCTAGGGCATATTTTTGATTACCGGTGAATTTTTGTGGTATCCACGTTCATTTTCATTCTTATAAGATCATTTTCTAACTAAAATTAAAAAATTCGTAAAAATCCAAAAATTCATCAAATTCAAAAATTCCATAAAAAATTGGTAAAAAAAATTCACACATATGAATCATTTACTAAACACAACGTCCTCAAACATAGAAATTGTCCTACAAAACATATTTCTTTGGTTCTCGCCTATTTTTACATGTAACTTGCGGATCATTTTGATCTACCTCCATTAATAAAGAGCTTGTTTTCTTGTTATGTTTGTCTTCCCTTGCACAAACAAGTCACTTGGGGTAGTTTTATAGTGCACGGTTGCTTTTCCATGGGATTTTTACATCCTTCATTTATTCACCTCACATGTATCCTTGCTTAGGGTGTTATTTTTAATCCTTTTCGTTAAATCAAACATGTGGGAACTGGAGCTTGATAAAAAAACATTGGTGTAACTCTCTTGAACGTTGTTTGTTTGAGTACATTTGTTTGTGCTTGTTTCCTTGTTGGTTTTCTTGTTTACTTTCTTGTAATGCATTACTTATATGTATGTTATTTTGAGTTAGTTTTTGTGCAATGGAAATTTTTTAGTATTATGGATTTTCATGCCATTCTATATTTTGTTGTATGTTTGTATGTATAATAAAGGGACGATGACATGTAACAAATAAAAATGATGAAATAATGTTGTTCTTCAGCAAGTCGAGATGCCTGTAGTAACCACTATATTCAAAGTTTTCTTCATCTCCACTCTTCTTCATATCATTTTCTTCTATCACTAATCTTTCTTCTATTATCACCTGGGGAAACAGAGGATTGTATTTATCCCCCCTCCTTCCCCTTGTTTCTTCTATCTATTAAAGAATCCGTTATTCTTACCCCATCACTCAAATTACACACTCGTCTACCGGGCTTATGTTGTATCTTCTTATTTCCTTCTTATTTTCAATTATCGATTGACCTCTTTCATCACCCCATCGACACTCAAGGGGGCATCCTTCATTCTATTAAATTTCTCTTCCATTCCTTCAAAATTTACTTTTTTGTACTTGTCTACTATCTTTGAAGTGGCGTCGGTTACCCCACCCCAAAGATAGGAAAATGTAGACACCTAAAATCTTCCAACGCAGTTTTACTCTTAAAATTGTACTAATTACCCTCATTCTCATTAATTTCATGATAATTAGTTATTTCCCGCTAATTAACTAATTCTCCCCATTTTAGGAAATTAACGATAGTTCATTAGTTATAATCCTATTCCAATCAAGTAATTATCTATTATTAGTTAGTTAAGCCTATTTACCCTTGTATTTAATCAATAAACCCTCTTATTTTGTTAAAACCCCCTTCCAACCATTCAAAATCACTCTATTTCCCTCCTAATCAGCTCTAAAGGCATTCTAAGCTTTTCCAAGCCTATTAATTAATCCTATTTGATTAATTATAGAATCCCCAACTCCCCTGAGTTGTTAATTATGATTAATTCTCACTAATCATGCCTATTTCTTACAATCTCTCATATCCCACATGCACTAGGATTCACACTTATACAAGTAGGAAAACTATATATTAAAACTAGTATTTTCGTCACACAACACACCACACTTTGAATAGTGATTATACAAGGAATTTTGATAGAGCAATCTCCATTGTTTGGAATAGCATCCTCATCTTGTGCATCCATTATCTCATTTGAGTAGTAAAGGAATAATCTACACATTGGACTTGTAGCCATGGATAGTGAAATCCATTCCTCACATTAGAGACATCAACTCAAACTTGATTTCTTTGCTCCATATAGGCTCAAGTTTTATTTAAGAAATCATGCATTAAAAGTAGGAATGGTGTAGCATTTAGATGATAGTTTCATGTTTATGCAATGATGTAGTTATTCCTTTAAGCTTTTATCTAATGTTTATGTTTTATTTTATTTTACTTTAAAGCTAATAGGTGTTAGTTTCATTTACATAGTGTAAACAAGTTTAGCATAGTCACAACGTGATGGTTGATCATGTAAGGTTTTATTCTTAATGTTAAATCCGACATTAATTTAATCGTCACAAGGTAATTGTGTCCATAAATTTGTCTTTCTTAACTTCCACTTATAATTTTTTTACTTCTTTAAATTTTAGAAGTCCATTAAAAATCAATCATATATTAGTCATGTTTAAGACCTTTTTTCCAAGAAATATTTTTCATCATTATATGGGAATTATGAACATAATATTTAATAGGATTATTAATCAATGTGATTTGTGCAAAATCTAAACTAAAATCCATGAAATTGATATTTATCAAGCATTTTTCAAATAGACATATTTTTTCAAATAGATATATTTAATATATTTATACTAATTTAAATACATTTACCTAAAAATATTGAAAATTTTCAATTCCAAGGATTTTATCTTGAATTTTTAGTATATTACAATTATTAAAAATTTCATTATCCTCTTCGTAAATTTATTGCTAATAGTAATAAAGTGTTTTTATCTAGCTACATTAATGTATAAGGCTCAAAAATAGATTTTTAAAGAAATTAAAAATGGGTTCCAAACTCCACTCTATGGTCAAGCTAAATACAATTTATCATTTGGGGAAAAAACCTAGTAATAATGTTTAAAAAGATGTCAAAATTGATTTTGGAATTAAAATTAAACTCTCAGTTATAAACATTACAACCCACCACTACAAATACCATTATATAACACTTCACGTCATAATAAATCTATTTATAATGAAGGCCATATTTTTATATTTGTAAGTATTGTGATACGATAGCCTCCAAAGTTGAAGTATTTTATGACTAAAAACTCAAACAAAAAATCCATATAAATTTCTCTCAATTCTAAACCGGTCACCATTGCTTGATGTAGAAATGGAAAGCATGTAACTATGTGATTTACAAATACCTAATATTTCTACTTAAATTAACACTTTGCATGCAATGCATTAACATAGGTGTTCCAAAATAGTTGAACTCACAAAATGCACCTATTGTTCGATACACATCTATTTTGGTATGCACTAACTCCTCGATGTAAATATATTTGTGTTTATTGAATGGTCTAGATTAAGTGAATGTGTTGGCACAATTATTTGTATTTTCATGGTAGAAATCCTACACCATTAGTTTTTTCTTTGTAATTTTTATTATTAACAAAATTTTCATGTACATATATGTTTTCTAAGTCACCAATTGAGATATTTAGAATAATCCCACATATATAGATTCTAGTAATTTGCTATATTACAATTATAGACACCTAGAATCCATTTACGTAGTTTTAATACTTAAATTGCAGTAATTATCCTCTTTCCCATAAATTGATGACACTTAATCAAATAAACACCTCTTCTCCTCTCACTGGGTAAATTAACGACACTTCGCTAATTAACCACGATCTTCACTCTCTTTTGGTCAATTGACAACACTTCGTCAATAAACCTCAATTTTCCTTCTATTCCCATTAATTAATTACATTCTCGCTAATTAATTAGGCTTCCTATCACTCATGATTTCGATTAACGACCTTTCGTTAATTAATGTCTCGATTCTATTAGGGTTAATTAATTATTATTAATGAATTACACTCACTCCTCTAAATCAATAAAACGCCATTTATTGGATCAAATTACTCTCTTACATCCCCCGTATTAGGCTAATTTTCCTCTAAATAGCTTCTACAAGCTTATCTCTACCTATTAATTAATCACATTTGATTAATTAGACCCCTCTCAATTCCCATAAAGTGCACATCCTTTATTAACCATGCATATCCTTTGCATTTCCTCTTTGGGCTTTATCCCACATCCATCAAATTGCTAGCCTTTCCCAAACTTGCAAGCTATATAAAGAACCCTCCTCCTTCCCTTTCTTCTTACACCTCATTTGCATTAGTGAAAACTATAGGCATTTTGATCTTGATCCATTCTCCATTGTTGGAAATAGCTTCTCCATCTTGCATCCATTCTCTCAAATTGAAGAGCATGGGAAGATCCAAAAATGGCCTTGTAGCCATTTCTTGGTGAGATATCATCTTCAATTCTTGAGGAAACAACACCAATTTTATTCTTTAGGTGATCTAATTAGGTTCATTTATTAGGTAGAAATCTCAAAGAGTAGGAATGGCTTGGCATTTAATGGATTTATCATGTTTATGCATTGTAGAAGTTATTTTCCCTTAAGCTCTTATCTTGATGGTTCTATAGTAGATTTGGCTTAGATTTTAGACTACTAGGTGTTAGTCTATTTTAATTAGCTTTGCAAGTTTATTATGTTCACATTTGGCATGCCCAAAGTGGGACTTACCCCATAGCATTTGATTTCAAGCTTTGTTAGTTTTGTCTCAATTTTGGCTAACCCTTATTATGCACATGTTAAATAACTTAAATTCCTTGATGTATTTTGCTAACTTTACATGTGTTGAGTCTCTTTTATAGGTTTAAAGGAGATGGGTTGTTGTTAATTTTGGGCTAAGATGAAAAAAATTGACCTTTTTGAGTTTGTCTATGTCATATTCATGTGTTTATGACATAGTTCTAGGAACTCGTGGCTTTGGTGTTATGCTTCCCCGCATCGGGTGTTATGCTTCCCGCACCGCTATCATAAGTCAAGTGCTACTCTTGTTAGAAGTTTTGTGCTTCTTTTATAAGTCATGCACTACTATTATATTGGCCACTCTATTCTAAAGCTTTTGTCCATCAATTTATCCTCCATTTCACCCCCATGCTGGTGTGACCCCCACACTTGTTGCTTCTCCGGCATTTCTCCTATCATTCTATGTTTCTAATCTACCTTTTGTTTCAGACCCACGTATCCATCACAAGGGAGTGTATAGGTCTCTCTAGCCATGCTAGTGTAGGTTTGTCTCGACGTCACCTATTTTCTATATTAGACTCACATTGTTGTGTTGAGGGCCATGTATTTGTCATTGGGGCACGTTTTTGTTGCTCAGAGAACACTACTATTGAGAGGGTTGTGATGGTGTGTTCTTCTTAACTTGGCTCTATTTTCAAGGTTTTCGGGGTTTGGTCTTACGTATTTCTAACACTCTCTGTAGGTTTTTAATGTTAACTTCTTTTTGTAGGTTGTTCAAATCATTTCTTTGCTAACTTGTTTGATGATCTTTAATGAATGTCGTGCTTTCATTTCTTAGGATAGAGTTGTGTATGCTCTTCCCTCACACCTTTTAGGTGATCTTGGGAATCAGAAACAACTCTAAGCCTTCTTTCTTTAAAAAACACTTCATTAAATTCATGGTTAAGGGAATGAACAACAATTGGTTAAAATGAGTTTCCTAGTCCTTTGATTTACAAGCTTTTCCATTTTCGATATAGTTGGGTGACTTGTTGTGTATGCTCTTCTCTTGCATCTTAGGACGATCTTGAGAATCAAAAACAACATTTAACCCTCTTTCATGATGTTTTGATCTTATGAAAAACTATTAACCTTCGCATGCAGGAAAAAATACTTATTTGTCAAAGAATCAGGATCTAAACTACTACTGATATAGTTTGTTGCTAGGTTGTCAACGGTGTACAAAAATAAACTAAGATAAAAGATTAAAAACACACCACTATTCAAAACACTTTATTTGCATGTTTGGTTAAGAGCTAAGGCTCTTCCGCTATAAACCGGGAGAAATTCCTTGGCATAAGCTGTAAAATTCATCATGATGATTACCCCAGAAACCCCAAAATAGTACACACCTTGAGGGAACTTGTAGATGAATGGGAAGAAGTTCACTTACCTACTTGACTAGTTGAGACCCTTGTGATAAAAGCTTCATGTTACCCATATGGGCCCTTGTTCATTAATTTTATTATGGGGTTTTGGTCAACCTCTCTAGAGGCCATTATAGATGTGCATACCTCCTTTAGGTAAGAATTGGTGAGTGTTGCAGACAAAATCCTAGGAATCCATTTTACACAGGATCCATATTTACCAAAACCAATCATGTTTTAAAGATCTATCATGAAGCAATAACTTTTTCGGAGTCAAAAACTTCTTAGTAGAAAAAGGGGAGAGTCCATTAAAGTTTGAGCCTAGTGTTATTCATCACAAAATTCACAAATTGTTACTCTGTCTTATTTTTTCACTTGTCTTAAGACAGAGCGAAACTCTATCAAAGTTACACCAAGTAATTTTCACCCCCACTTGGTCTACCCCTGTGTTTTCTTGTAGCGTTACTTAAGATTGTGTCCACCATTTTTGCACCCACTTACATCTTTCCTTATTACAATTGTGATAGTAAGCATTCAAAGTGTGTTGGTACGTCTTTAAATATTGAGTAGCCTTGTCTTAATACCCACATCAAGATGTTTCATCTTGGTTAGGCTTGCTTCATCATGGATCTTCCTTGAAGTGTTACTTTTCTCCCATCGCCTCGATACAATTTTTTATACTTACATCTTGTTTCTCGTAAACTTTATTTAAGTACCTAGAATGTACTGATTATGTTTCTCACATGTTAACAACTCTTTGATATACTTTGACCTTGTCTCCTTCCAAAAATTTCCTCAACCTTGAAAAGTGTTGTTGTTATGTTTTTTGCGTCATATCAATATTATTTTGATACTAATAGCTTTCTTTTTCACAAAGATTAATTAAAAAACTTCAAAGTGGTATTGTTGCATTTCTCGCATTTGTAACTTCCACTTTTTGGGATTTAGGCATTATTTGTATCTAGATTGGTTATAGTATAATTTACATTAGAAGTCACTTAAACCCCTTGTTAATACTTACGCCTTGTTTATTTTAAACTTGAATTAAGTTTTGACATTGTGTTGATCATATTACATCAAACTACCGTTGAGATACATTTTTATAGGGATTATTTCCTTGTAGATTGGATTGGTTTGTCGAACTTGCGTGATTATTCCTTGTGATCATTCATATTGTATATTTGTTTTTAAGAAAATCCTTATTTGATCCTTCAATCCTTTGGATACTCATTATTTGACCATTATTGAGTAATATTTTGTGACATTTACGATAAATGCGTCGCGCTATAGGTTTTTACTTAGGTTTTTGTGTCCTTGGCTACATTTGAAAAAACCTTTGTAGACACTCCTTACTATGACCCCTATCACAAGGATGACATCCAAGAAATTAGGTCTAATCCTTTCATTGGTCATAATTTAGGACCCCTTTTCTCCGTAGAAAAATAAATATAAGACCTAGTTGATCATAGTGGTGATGAAGAAGACTCACCTCGTGCTAATTTTGAGTTTAATCCTACACGTTTGGACGATTTCATTTATCTCAATAGGGATAGAGTGCTTTCATGAGTTATAGAATTAGGTGCCAAAATGCCACATGAAAATGAATTTATTACACCTACTAATAACATCCACGAGGAAGAAGAAGTACAACGTCCTCCTCTCATTAATATGGATGACATCATAAACCAAGGACATGCTTCTACTTTGGGTCCCCAAAATAACAACAATGAAAATGAGGTACCTAAACACATGAGTGGTTATCAATTACCACCTCTTAAAATACCTCAAAAAGTTAGGGTGGAACGTGAGAAAAAATAAAAACTTTTGGGATTTAGGGGGGGGAATAGTGTTATGATTTAATAAAAAACAAAATCATGCACACATGATCTAAACAATTCCCCAAAAATCTACAGCAGTGGAAGCATAAACTAGAATAATCCAAATCACACAAAAGTACACACACATAACAAGCATGTACCGTGGTTCACCCAATGTGGGCTACGTCCACCAAAGATAGAGATCTCATATATATATAATATAACAAGAGATTACAAACTAACTCTTCTGCACAAGAGTACGTGTATCTCTACAAGAGTATAGATCTTCCTCCCAGATCTCCACCTGGATCTGTGTGAGTACACTAAACCATGCCTCCATACCACCACTTGTGTCTCCTCCATATCTCTAACCGGATCTACCTAAATGCACTACAACCGTGCCTCTGAAACATAACCATATCTCACATACACGAGCTACCCTCAGTATCTCGCCACTGTATGCCCAAGCTCTCAATGTATTGTGAATTTGCAAACATGACCTCTACAATATCTGGATCTACATGGATCAAAAATATAATATGATCTCATGGATCTACAATACAAGACTAGATCTACATAGATCTATAATACAAGATCTCACCAACATGTGGATCTACAAGAAGAAACCCTATGTGCTTTACATACTATGCAAGCCATTACATGAGACTAAACAATACAAAGGAAATATAGTAGAAGACGTTACCCTCTTCTCACCATTCAGATGTACCTGCTATTTCCTTCTGTCCATCTCCTCTCCATGGAGACTCTATCTTCATGTAACCTATTCTTTCTTTTTCTTCTTCTTCTTCGTCTTCATCCTCTCGGTCTAGGAGAGAATCGAGGATCTAATGTGATCCCTCTCTTAACTCTACTTCTGAACCCTAACTTTCATGCTTATATATAAATATATAAACTTAGGGCTCCTTAGCTATGTAATTACATCCAATAGATTTTCTTTAAACAAAATCTATATTTAAAGCCCATGACTAAAAATAAAACACATCGCACAGGTAATCGCACCGGTTAGACCTAACCGCGGCCAGTTCCCACTTGCTCTGACCGATGTCTATCCGTCTGACCAATGACGGGTTGTGGTTCCCTTGCTTCTCGACCGACGCCTCGCCCTATCGACCGATGATGGTTCTAGGTGACCGTGCAAGTTCCCCTTGATTGATGACAGATGTGGTATTACCAGTCACTTTCCATTACATGCTAACTGTGAAGCAATCTAGCTCCACAACCTAACAAAATCTCCTCCACATGACAAAAGAGAATAACCCCAACATGATCAATTTACTATACATTAACAAATACAAGTCCTTAGTTGAAAATTAGCTAACTTGGATTCCGATGTACATGGGGACTCGTGCAAATAAACACATCAAGAAAAACCTAGGGATAAACAGAGTGAAATTCATAGTGAAAACTAAGAGGGTGAAACATAAAATTATAGTTAGGTATATATCACCTTCCCTAAAAATATCAACTCTTGACACAAGAGTTACAGTCCATGAAAAGTATCCTCACAAGCCTTCAAGAAAGAAATGTTGGGCATAGTAAAAATACCAATAAGAATAATTATGTCCTTACCTTCAGAGACCAACCTATTATTATGTTGTGCGGAGGAATTTTATGCAATCAATCAAGCTACGAGATAGTATTGATAGACTGGGCACCCAAGTTGATGATAACACAAGGTACAATAAGAGAATGTAGGACTCAAGCGCATAACTTTCAGCTCCTGTCACATAGGTTGATATTAAAAATAAAAGAGATGCAACTAAGTCATCTAACAAGTAAAGGTGTGTAAGTTCCTATATGCGAGGTTCCACCCAATTCTCCTTCAAGCAAAGTGTGTGCCCCTACTTTGGTAGGTCAAGCCTCTACACAAGCTAAGGCTCCTACCTCTATGCCTAAACAACCAAGAAGAGATGTTGTTGTGCCCCAAATGTATAAATCAATGGGCTTTCCATTCAACATTTTTGATCGATGAAGAAGAAAATGTGAATGGCACAAATGCGGCACCTTAGCCATTCAATCTTAACGTGACTCGATGCATGAAGATCTAGCCCAACTTCTACATGTTGACCCAGTTGTCAAAAACCACGTGCTACTATCAATATCTCACAATCGATGAGAAAAAGTAAGTAATTTTTACAAGCACCATACCCTTCTATATGTCCTCTATCATATGTAAACACCTTGTGCACAATTTTATGATTGACTTAGGCGTTAGTGCTTCTGTTATGCCTAAAGAAATTGTTGATGTTCTAGGTCTTAAGTACAACCCTTTATCTAGAGGAGTCATGTAGCGATGGCTCAACTATCACCACTTTGGGGGTCATCAAGGATCTTGAGTTAACCCTCCATGCATGTCCAATCCTCGTTATAACTCAAGATGTGTCAATCATCAACTTACCTCCTTTGTTTTCCAAATGTATCTCAAGGTATTTTACTGCTAAAGTGGGTCGTTACTTGTCTTATTATTGGTCTCATATGGCACTAAAAACAAGGTATGGTACCTGGTTTACCATACAAGCTGAGCCAATAGCTTCCTATCATGTTGATTCATATGACCCATCTCCTCTCCAAGCCAACTGCCTGTTCCAAGAATGCCGAAAACAAGTTTATGAAGAGAATCCCAATCCTCCTCCTCTACCTAAATTAGTGCTAGATGAGTGGGCAAAAAGGAACCAAAAATTTGATCCATATGCTAAAGATCTTGAAGATTTTGAAACTGGGCTTGACACTTACTGCATCCTTGAAGAAGAAGTTATATTGTCGTGTGCACTCAAGAAAAATATTTTGTCTGTGGAAGTTGTACTTTGATGGTTCTAGAAGCAGAAATGGCATGGGCACATGAGTGGTTCTCATTTCTCCCAAGGATGAGAAGTTATTCTTTGTGCATAGGTTATAGTTCACATGCTCCAACAATGTAGCAGAATATGAAGCATTGGTGCATGGTCTTCTTATTGACAGAGAAGAAAAGGATTAAGGTGTTGCTAGATATTTGGGCACACAGAATTGGTTATCCACCAAGTCAAAAATAAATGCATGACAAATAATAAGCTTCTCAAAGATTATAAACATATAGTTTGAGACATACTTGAGAGATTTGATGCTCTAAATCTGCAGGTGGTGCCAAGGAAAATGAACAAAGAAGCTGATCAGATGGTCACACTTGGTTTGCATTTTTCTTCTACGGAGGATTTTGTCAAAGGAAACATGCATCATGTTAAGGTGGTAATCTAACCATCCATTCCATACAAAAACACCAGCTAGCAAGTGTTTGACAGTGATGCATAAATTATCTAGTTCATTCAGAATGAAGTTGAGTTCTCTTCAAGCATGCAGGATGATTTGCATGACAACTACGGTGACCACGTGATCCAGCTAAAAACAAACAAGTTTCCTAAAGGGTTGGTCACCTTAGAGAAAATATTTAATCCCTCGATGATGAGCTCAAGGGTGAGTAAAATAATATGCACGTAGCACAAGGAGATTTCTCCGAGTCACTATTATGTGTGACAAGGAATTGCTCGAGTAAATATTACATACACGATGAAAAGTAGGGCTTCATCTATCTCTATCATAAGTGCAGATGACACATTCTCATGGGAGTATGAGGACTTAAAAGGATTTTATCCAATTTTTTTCTCAACACTCCATTGACCTTGATCCTAGCATCAAGCCCATCGACAAAAGCAAAGACCAAACAATCCAGAGATAGAGCCCTTATGGGGAAAGAATTATATAAACTCATTAAGGTAAAGATAATATTTCCAATCAAATTCTCTACCCGGATCATGAATATTGTTCCAGTGTGCAAGAAGAATGGTGAAATCAAAATGTGTTGATTTTAGATATTTGAATAAGGCATCCCTCAAGGATATCATTATAATTTTCCTTCCATGAAGTAGATTTAGCAGCGGTGGTTGTCACGTAGATATTTTCTATGATGGATGGGTATTTTGGTTTCAATCAAATCCTAGTCAAGGAAGAGGATTAATTCAAAATGGCATTCACAACCAAATGAGGAACATATACATATCAAAATATGCCCTTTGTTCTATCAAACACAAGAATTACTCTTCAAACATGCCATGGATATTTCCTTCAAGGGATATATCAATGAGTTCATCTTGGTTTACCGAGATGACATAAATATATTCTCAAAGAAGAGAGCAAATCACATGGCACACTTGTAAAAAATCTTTGAGACATGAAAACTTTTGGGGTATGTCTTAACCCCAAGAAGTGTAATTTGTAGTGGCATAAGGCAAGCTCTTGGTCCATGTGGTTTCAAAGGATGACATCACAATTGATCTTGAGCTCATTTCATCCATCCCTGGATCTTTCCCTACCGGTGCATAAGAAATCCTTACAGTCCTTCCAAAAAAGATTTTTTTTAGAAGATTCATTCCTAATTTTGTGGGACTGGTAAGGCACATCACCCTCACGCTCAAGAAGGATGCAGCCTTCAGGTGGACAACAGAAGGAAAGGAAAACTTCAACAAGATCAAGAAATAAATTACGTGTGTGTCAACACTCATCTACCTAAATTATTCCAAGGATTTTGTCCTCTATATTTATGGCGTTGATACAAGTGTTGTTGTTATCCTGACATAACAAAATGAATAAGGACTGGAGAAGCCAATGGCCTTCTTCATCAAAACATTAAAGGAATATGAACTGAAATACATTCATATGGAAATATAGGTCTATGCCATCATGTACATGCTTAAAAATTTAAAAGCATGCTCACCAAAACCATATCAAGGTAGTAGTTTCAAACTCTAGTGTGAGAGACTTCATCATGGGAGATGAAATCGGGGAGAAGAGAGCATGATGGGTAAATAAAATCATGGAGTATGATTTGAATATCAAAGACACAAATCTGGTAAGAGGCAAGTGCGCTTTGCAAACAACTTATTGAGGATGTGTAGAATGGACCCGAGACTTCATAATTTCTAGATGAAGATCTTATATGCACTAAACTTGAATAGAATGAAGACCCTAGCATGCACAGCTATTCAAAAGTGATGGTGACATTACTTTATTTGGGCACATACCCTCCTGGACTGAATAAAAAAAAGAGAAGACATCGAGGTTGTAGTTTATTCCATATTTGTTGATTGATGGAATTCTCTTTAAAAGGAATCTTGGTGGCATGCTACCGAGGTGTTTTGATGGCACACTAATTGAAAAAGTGTTAGTAGAATTTTATGATGGATTCTATGGTATACACTTCTATGCCAAGAGTAAAGCAATGAAAATTATAATGGCAGGATTCTTCCGCCTACGTTGTTCAGAGCGTGCACAAATGGGTTGTGAAATGCAAAGAATGTGCTTTCTTTGTAGGAAAGAAGAAATTGGCAGCGCTTCCCCTCCAAAGCAAATCCATGTAGATCATCCTTTTTCACAATGGTGTCTTGATATCATAGGCATGATCAATCCTCCTTTGAGAGTTATACATAAGTGGGTGTTGATAACTACGTGACTACTTCACCAGATGGATAGAGGCATTGCGCTCAAGGAATTAACCAAGTCAGTCATCCTCAACTTTCTTGAAGGTATCATAACAAGGTTTGGCATCCCACGAGATAATGTAAAATCCTTCCTTAATACTAAAACCACTGATTGGGATCTTTTCCTTGGTATATACTTGAAGACATCCTCCAATGATTACTCTCAAGATAATGGCTTGGTAGAGTCAACAAATAAGAACCTGATCAGGATTATGAAGTGGACAATGAATATCAACCAAATACATTGGCATACAAAGGTCTCACGCATGCTATGGGCAGAAAAAATCACAATGAAGAAGGCAATAAGAACTTTTCCTTATAATATTATCTATGGCAAGGAGGCTACACTTCCTTTGCTACTTGAGATTAATTTGTTATCACTTGCCCAACAACTTGAATTTGAAGGGTAGAATAGAAAGAAATCATAATGGCGGAGCTGGTTGAACTTGAAGAATCAAGGAATTCTATCATGATCAAGCTAGAACAACATCAAAAATCAACAAAGAAGTTGTTTGATATAAATGCTAGGCCTCAAGATTTCAAAGTTAGGTATTTGGTCTTAAAATGGGATGTTGACAGAGCCAAAGTAGGGTGTCATTCAAAGTTTGATGCACTTTGGAGTAGCTCATATATCATTAGTTCTTACAAAGAGGCTAACGTTTTTGAGTTATCTCATCTTGATGGAGGTACACTATCAATCCCAGTCAATGGGATCTATCTCAAACCCTTATATTAAGTTTTTTGCATCACTTTGTAAATATTAGAGTAGCTTCATTCCTCCAAGTGTACTACATACATTTTCTTGTTTGTACATAGTCCTTCCTTTTGCATGCTTCTACGTGCACTCTTTTTTTGCTTCCGGGATATCAGTCATCTTCTATAAGTTTTCAACGATCTTGCAGGATTTAGAACATGTTTCAAGTTACTTAGGGGTAGTTATTCAAAGTTAAGGATTAAAGGTTCATATATACGTTGAATCCATGCCCAATGGATGCTCTAGGCTACTTATCTCCTTCATCTAGTAGGAAAATGGCCCTAAAAGTTGCCAAATGTCATCCAAAATAACTCCCTTAGTTATTTAGACAACTTATATTTCATTTTTGGCTCTCAGGTTCTACATTGCAGGTTACGCGTAGTCCAATTGTTCTTATGGAACATTTCCTTGGCTCTTGTTCCTCGCACGCCCCTTTCCTGCACTTCCCATATTTTCCTTCCTTCCTACCCAATCTCGCACATTTGCCTTCTTCCGCAATTCATGCAGCCTTCACGCGCGCTTTAGCCTTGCTTCCAAAAATTAGCAAATTTCCTAGCATCATTTCCCACCACCCTTCCTTGTTGTAGCATGTTACTTTGTAATGGTTACACCTCTTCCATACGTTTTTCCCACACATATTCTTTCCGTTCCTCCCGGGTGCATTAATTTTGTTTACCTTTATATTCGAGCTTCTTTCCTCTGCGTGTGCCTTCGTTTCCTTATTTTTACCATCTCTGTGCCACATGGTACTTTCATACATTGATTGTGCTACATGCAACCAATCAAGGCACGCCAACTAAGGGCCAAATCTTGAGACAAACCATTTCTTAACACATGGAAAAGGTGAAAAAGTAGATACATAGTTGGCTATTCTTCAACCATCCTCTCGAGCATCGCATGCCATTACATGTCGAGCTACCTACAAGCTTCAAATCATCATAATTTTTTTTGCAAAGCTTAGAATGGGGTTTATTTTATCTTAATTAATAGTTACTGATGTGATCCACATTGCAAGATATTCAAATTTTAATTTTGGTCGATTTTGGTAGGTGAGAAGATAGAAAATGTCCCTCACGTCATTAATGTAAGATCTGATTACTCCAACTACCCGATTTGATGTAGATATCACCTCCTTCCTTCTCCTACATACCAAATAGATATAGGGAAACACATTTGACAAGTTTCTAGGTGGATTCATAGGCATTCATTGCTGGTTGTTGGTGGTTGAAGATTCAAATCAATTTTTCCATACTTCTCCTCTTTTTTCTCATTGATTTATTTATAAATGTAAAAGCATGGCTCACTGATAAGCATTGGAGATTTTGGGTCCTCTAGTGTCTGCTAAGGATTCTCTGTAGATCTTTTTATTTTGAGTTACTGAGACCTCTAGATATGGTTCTTACATGTGGATATCAACATCATACACCATTCTAATAGACTATGCATATTTGGAAGAAATAAAAACATTATTTTGTGGTTATTCTCTTCCTTAACGTGTTTGTATTCTTCTTTCTTTCCTTTCCCTTTTGTTGTGTTCCCATTGTGCTACGCTCACATACCTTACAACTCCATTTTCTTGTTGTGTCTTTTAGAATCGATTGTGTGACTAAATTTTGGTCTATGCTATGCGTGTGTAGCCTCTCTTCATGCATTCCCTTTCACTTCCACTCAAAATAGATCATGTTCATCCCACTTTTTTTGGTGTTATCACCTTCCTTAGTTTAGTTTTCCATTTTAATGTGCTCTTTCTATCCTTGGTCCCTTGGCATAATAATCTTAGGTTTGAATTTCAACATTAGGAGTAGCAATAACAGTAGAAATAGGTAGAGGAATTGGCCTTCTCTGGAGGTATGTCTCAAGCACGTAAGGTCCCACAACTTGGAGATAGTCCCATTATTTCCTCAACGAATTAGTTCAACCAAATCTGAGATGGGTGCAACTTTGAGCTCCAAAAATATCTACCACGTATTTTTAATACTCATCATATAAGGAATATTCCTAGTATCCAAAGTGTCAACATATTCAAACTCTTTAACCTCTAGGAAATTTCCTATTCTTTTTATTCTTAAGGATCTACAATTTATTTTTCTTCATCTTATTGAGCTTTACAAGTTGTATTTACAAGAGGATATTCTAGAGAAAGTTTGTGTCGGGACTAGTAATCCTTTTTTTTAAGTTCTTCCTAGTTACATCCTTATATGGAGGTCTTTGGGTGAATTGCTTCTTTAGAGAAATTAGATCATTGTCCAAATTTTGCAAAGAGTGGATCAAAGTTCCTAGATATAAATTTTAAATTTATCTTTGTTTGATCCTCGTTTTGATTTTTCCATAAATGATTAGATCATCCTCTACCTCTAATGCAAGGTCTTGAGCTTCATCTAAAGTTTTCAACCGATCCATTCTCAAGATAAATCCAAATTTAGGTAATTAAGCATTGGTTAAGAATAATAACTAGTCATTTTCAAAGTGGTTCTAGCATTCATAGGGATCTTGTTGATCAACTTATTAATCAACTTGTTGAGTTTCACTATAAATTCCCTCATAAATTCTTAATTTTCTTTCTTTAATTCTCGACTATCTGAGCAAGTATAGCATGAGTGTCTTCAGCTAGTATGAATCTATCATCAATATTTTTCTTCATTTGATCTCAATTAGTGATAGGTCTTCTAGGAAGGAGATAAAACCACTATGTAGTAGAAGCTTGCAAGGATTCAACATATAATATTACATACACATCTTCATGTTCAACTCCTAATATTCCACATGCCATGATGAAGGAAAAATTTGTTGATCCGGATGTTGTTTTCCATCTTATTTGAAATTTGGAAATTTCTTTCTTAATCCTCTAGGTAGCTTGTGAATTGGAGGAGCTAGATCTAATGGGCCAGTGTTATGACCCCCAATGTACTAGTTCAACCATCTCTAGAGGAATATTTAGAATTTAGTCTTTAAAAATATTATAGGAGTAAGTATGAAATCATCTTTTTGTTGTATTTTGGAAATGAGATATATGATGCCACCTACTCTTTAACCACAAATGTATATTCTATGCACCAAATTGTATTTCAATCTCTCTTCTATTGGTTATTATTTCTTTCAATGTGATGCATTATTTCTAATTCTTTAATGCATTCTCCTTCTCTATCAAAGACTCCCGCCACAAAGATGATAGTGAGCGTTATTTACTTGGCTACTCTAAATAGAACTTCTTAAATATGATATGATATCTTCTTGAGTGTATTCAAAAATAAGAAGGTTAGGTTCCAATATTTCAATTTTTTTGGAAATAGTAATTTGCGAGTAAAGAAGTAAGGCTAGGCATCAAAACTATTTTAGGTTGTTAGAATTTCTATTTTTATGGTTTTTGAATATATAACTTTTACAATTTTATCGATCAATAGGGTGTAGGATAACAAAATATTCCCTATGGTGGGAGAAAAATAATGTTGGTGAAAGATTTTGTCAAGAAAAAATGTGGATTTCATCAAAAATCGTGGGACTAAGTCCCTCTGCTTCAAGATTGGGTAGCTCTCGTTTATTTAAAGATGGAAAAATTATACACTAAACTATCTCTCGAGGTGGTCATAGATTGGAAAATGCATAGAAAAAAACCCTTGTTATGCATCATGACAATATCTAATATAGAGAGGGGAAATATAGTAAAGTGAGGAGAGAAAAATGAGTAGAGAATTGTATTAATGAGATGAACCCATATTTCATTAACTACTATTTAGAGAGAATTTTTAGTTTAATCGAATACACATATAAACACCTGGAATTTACATAAAGAATACGAAACAAAAAAATATTGAGTTAAACTTCAAATGCTTATTTTCAATCCATTTTCGATAGGCATAAATTCCTTTTATTATTATAAAATTGGCATACATTAAGTTGCGTGTAAAGAAGGAGAATGAAAGAAATTTACTAAGTGGGAAATGGAAGAATTACACTATTTTATAGATAGAGAAAAAGTGACCCCTTTGAATAGAGTGGAGGATCCAATATATAGCCCAAAACAAGTGTTCTTTCATATTCCCACATGATTTTCCATATTCCTTCTCATAATATGTCACATTTCCTTATTTTAAGAAAATTTATTTTACAAAAGTGGAATATGAAGTCACTTAAGTTACTCTGTAAAAAATTTCATTCCATAAGGATCAAGTAGAAATAAATTAAGTTTATTTTTGGAAAAAAATATTTCTACATGAGATAATGGGAAAAGAAAGAAGAAGAGGGAAAACATCATTCCATAGATGGACCATGTGAAGACAAAGATCCTTTGATGTGCCACACAGGATAGATTATTTGACCTTCCATCACTGAGTTGAACTTGAACACTACTTTTGGAACTTCTCTTCCATGGGGAATGATGGTATTTGTAATAGTATATGGCTAGTTATTAGTTTCCCCTTGAGTTATCTTATAATGCTTGAGATATTTTGGGATCTTTTGAGCGATATTAGAAATAAATCCTCATATTTGGGCTAGGGTGTCCATGAGCTGATCATTATTAGACTATGGTAAGATAATTCTCATTTCACAATGTTCTTGAAATGATCCCAAATTTTATCCTATGATACAGACTCAAAGTTTAATGGAGGAAATCTCATAGAACTCAGGTGATCATTACACTCTTCTTTGATTTTGGACTTCAATTCATGTGATACAGAAATCTTCAATCGCCTCAATGAGGGATCACATTTTGCACTCAGTTATTATAATTCATATTCCTAAATAATTATCATACATATCAAAAACACATTCTTTTCCAATAACAACATGGCGTCAACATAGCTCATCTCATGAATGACTATACATAGCTCATTCCATTGGTTATCTTCCTTATGTATTGTAGAGAAAACATTCAAGACTTTCTCAGTCTATAAAGTGGTGATCCTTTATATTATGATTACTTCAGGATAATTTCACAACCCTTTTACATGATGGAATCAATCCATGCCTCTCGTCATCATTCTAATCTTTCTAGAAATCTATACTTCTTGAATAACACATGGCTCAATTCTACTCAAGTGATATAATTGACTCGGAGACGATAAGAGGATAAGTTTCGTGTTCTAAGAAGGTTTGAACATATGATGTCAACGTGTATATCTCGAATGTCTATTTTTCTCAAATTTCTTCACCCTTCCTTAGTCAAGAAACCAATTTAGTATATTTTTCTCAAATTTGTGAATGTATCCTTTTGAATCTATCTCTCCAAGAGGGTACCTAGTCATATTATATTTAGATATCTACGTTTCATCTTTGTCATTGTCGACCCTTTGGTGAGAAAAATAAATGAACCGAGACCTTGAAGCATCAATCGTGAGTTAAGAGGTTATCTTGGATTTTCAGGGAATGGCTATGAGTTTCCAAAGCTCAATATATATTTCAAACACTAGATTTTTTACTTTTTCAACGGTTCATTGACAATTTTTAACAATATCTTAAATCCATGAGAAAACATGACTTGTAGAGGAAGAAGAAGCTTGAATTATTAGACTTCAATCGGGATAAAAGGATACTAGGGATTGGTTCTAAAATAGACAGGGTTAAATATCATTTTCCATGTGAGATTTCACTAAGATCCCAGCAAACATGTGAGTTAATTGCCGAGGGAATAATGGGAATTAGAATTTTTCCTTATGGGGGAGGTGATTAATTCTCTTGGTTGAAGATTACATTAGTCAACCCTTCTCACCGGAAACTTCCAAAAAGGAGACTCGGTGTGAGGGTCTAGAGATATTTGTAAGGAAGTTTTATTTCTTGAGGGGTTTCATCATTCCTATGACCCCTTAATTCTCTTACACATAATTTTCTTCCTAACTTCTTAGATTGCCTATAAGAAGGTGAAGGTGTATAGTTGAGTTCAAGAACCTTCCTAGGAAACCATATTTTTGACCTTTGAAGGAATGCTTCAAAGACAGATAGGGATATCAATAGGCACTACTTATGATCATTCTACGAAGCGAAAGGTGTGGCTGAACAAAATATAGGTATCTCGGTTAAAATATCTCACTAGCATCATTCTCTATATACTATATGCCACTTTTGATAAAAAAATATTTTATTTTCTACACTATAATTCTTAAGAAGTATAATGGATGTAATTATAGATCATCAACATAATATTGCCAATAATTCTCTATTTTGAGTTAGTGAGAATTACTAAGGAGCTTTTTAGCTTTAGCTTTCATATACTACTTACTTTTATATTACTTCATGGTGGATTAGGAATATATGTTGAATGATCTTAGGAAGATTTGATGTTACGTTCATCTCCTTAGTTTCGCTTATAGTAAATACCGAGATGAATTGAGATTGTTACACATTTCTTATTTCTTCCATAAAACTTGAGGTACACTATGGATAATTGCTGACATAGATTAATGAGGACTAGATTATTACTTTGATACTAAGGAAGATTGATTAGAGCATCATCAAATCCTCCGACATAGATGTAGGAAATTTTTTTGAACTATTTGAAATAAATTCCTTCCATTTTCTTGATTAATTACATTATGAAGACATTATTGACTCAAGTATAGTGCCTCTTATATTCCTTCAAAGTGAATTGTGAATGTACTTGTTACACTAGTACACCTTTTGGAAGGTTTCTTCTAGAAGATAGTCTCGGCCACTTCTGTAAAGTTACAAAGGAATGCAACAAATAATTATTCATTATGAACTTCTTGCTTCTCTCAATATTTATCCACTACAAATGATTTGGCTCCAATAAATATTTTTATTTCTTTCATTGGTGATCAAGGTGAACTAATACATTCACTAGTGGAAGTCCATGGTTAATGCCTCTCCCATGAGCCTATTGAGAATGAATATGGAGTCATAGATATCCTTAATGAATTCAAAGTGGGAGTGAGTCTTGGGAAGGTGTAAAAAATTGTGATTTATCTTCATACAATTTTTTATCATTAATCTCTGTAAATAATACTTCTTTCTTTCCAACACAAGCAAAAAATATTCCTTTCTCGGGATCACCACATTCTTGAGTATCGGGTTATACATGTATTTTGATATCCCTTCTAGATATAATATAGAAATGATAGAACCATCATCAACAATGATGGTTTAAATTTTTTCTTCATAGTTCCAGGCATAGGTGAAATCAAATTCTATGTCTTATATTAGCAATGAGATTTCAATGGCTTGATATTGTCCACTATGGAAGATTCTCTCATTTGGTGTAGTGTGGATTTCTTCTTCCACTCTATGTAATAGGTCCTCAAATTCCATGTGATCAACATTACGGTTCCTAGTATATATAGATATTTTTATTCCATGAATAAGATGGGCTCATATCCAAAATAATGAAACTTCATGTTTTATTTTTTTACATTGATAGATTTGAGAATATTGATGAACTTTAGAGAAATAATAGGAATGAGTTTCCATTTAAGTTCATATGCATTAATGGTTTTTAATGATGTTTCTAGTTGTAATAATTTTACATATATTATGAGAAAAAAACATATCAAAATTGTATGAGACTTTTTGTAGGAAATTATTTCGAGAGGAAGATATGCTCCAATTTTCATGAAGATTTGTTCTTGAAGTGGTGGGAAATGAAGAAAAAATTTCCATTTGCATTGTGATCTTTGTAAATGGGTTTTCAAGAAACAAAATGGTCTAATCACGTGGAATAATTTTATCCAAAACAAAAAATTAGTAAAGGATCAAAATGAGGGTGTTTTTTATGAGGATTCATGGGAAAATTTTTGTTAGATTTGGCCTTGGGTTTGAAAGATATGATCATTTGAAATTTTGGGAGAAAACATGAGAAACAAGAGTTTTCATGATAGAAAATTTCATGTGGATGAATTATAAACTCAATTCATCATATCTGTTTATTCTTACATCTGCTTGAATTCACTTATATGGAGGGTAGGTGTTCAAAATGTTAAAGGGTTTGAGCCATGGAATCTTGATATATGAGAAAAACAAGTTTTTGCAAAACTAGGGCACACAACTAGTTTCATGGCCATGGGAAGAGGATAAATGGTTTTTTAATGTAGTTTCATCATGAAATTTATCTAATTTTAAGTTGAGGTTTTGGGGAAAATTAACTTTGAAATCATGACTTAAGTAGAGTAGGAGTTTGGGTTTTTCTTCCACAAACAAGTAAATCTGCCAACTTTTCAACTCATACCACCAAATGGTGCTCTAATAAAATATGGGGAAAAATTGGAGTGTAATGGAACCCCAAAGTTTTCTAAGGAAATGGGGCACCACAAAATGTGCCTAGGCATTGCAAATAGGAACCTCACTACTCAAAATAATCATAAGTTCTAATTTGTGTTACGTTTTGATTTTGGTATGGACTAATGGCATGAAGGCACTTTTATGGAGGAAAATCACAAAACACTTAACAAATTTCTTTTTAACCTTATAAAAGTTTGCCAAGCTTCAGAATTATGCCTAAGTCACTTAAGTTGCTAACATTAATAACTCAATGGGGAATTAAAACATGAAAAGCACATTTTGGATTTAAGAAAAAAATTGACCTTTCCAAGGTATATAATATATCAATTTTACTAGAGATGGGACAAAAACTCCAATGAAAGAATTAAGGTATCTTGACAATGCATTCTTTTTTAGTTATGAGTGAACTCATATTTTGATCATAGAAAGGTGTGATGAGTGAGATGCGTTGCTACATGATATTGAGATAAGTATCAATGAAAATAAACTTGGAACATAAAGGAAACTCAATGAGATTAAATTTTATAAATTATTATGCTCTTGCCTCCATTTGAGGTTCCCAAACCCTTCATTGCAAGTTATATCTTTCAGAAAGACTCATGTGCAACAATGTTTGAAAGGTTTCTATTATTGATATTTTAAAAACTTTATATTGAATATGTCATCATGTAGTAGATTCTGAAATCTTTCCAATGACTATGATTTAGGATTTTGAAACCATATGAGGCTCTTAAAATATTACATGTAAGTTGATCTTCCTTTGACGATCGAGAAAAACTTTTCCTCAAAAAGTTCCAGAGGTGAATATTCTCCTAAGACTTGCATAAAGATTCCAAAACTTTTCGTAAATCATACTTTCATGAATTATACTCAAATACCATTCCAATGAATATAATATTGATTTTGAAACCATATGAGGCTCCTAAAACCTTCCACACAAGTTGACCTTTGTAAAGAGACAAATTTAGCAATTTTGGCCAACTTGATTGAGAAATGAACGTTTTTTTCATAGGGTTGTCATGTTAAATGCCAAGACATTTTACGTCCCAACAATACCATATTAAAATATGATTTCCTTAACTTATTAACCTATAGTAATATATTGCTATGTATATCCTTTGATTATTGACAATTACCTATTGATGTTTTATGCCTTTTCTTTGTTACTAAGATAACTATCTTCCCCTTTTAGTGATCTAGAAAATGTGCCTAGTTAGGATCTTACCCCAAATGCACATCTTACTTCTCATTTTTGTTTTCTAATTTTTCTCCCAAGGTTAAAATGAGTGAACACAACAAGATAGGTCATTGTAGTGAGTTTATTCTTCACATATAATGGTATATTTAAGGCCAAAAAATGGAAATATAGTTAACCTCCTACACTTTAGGCCTTATGAGACCTAGAGGAAGGACCTTGGAGAAACCTAAATTAATTCAAATGAAAAGGATAATGCAAATATAGTCTAACATATACAACTAAGTAGCCTAACCAATTTGAAATCCCACCCAATTTACTATCACTAGTAGGAAATCAGTAAAGTTTCCTAAGAATGGGAAAATGCTGCACACAAATAGATGATGAAGATAATTATCTCCATAAGCTACAATTTAATATCTCTCTAGAATAGCATAATGTTTATAAATATATCATTTACACGATTCCAAAGATATAATGGAGGAAACCTTAGGAAATTGTAAATAGAAATTGAGATTTCAGTAAGGCATGGAGGTGGATAACAATATTAACAAAAGAAATTGATCACATGAACTATGATCAATGACTGAATCCATTAGGAAAGGATTCACAAAATTTTAGATCAAGAGAGCTAATGATAACCAAAAGAAGAAAAAAATCTACACAATTGCTATAAATTTCACCATAAATATAGAAAAAAATAGAATTATCATATATGTATCACTCATTACTCATCAAAACAAGATATTACAAGATGACAAAATATAGATATTGGGACAATTATAGAGGATACAAAGAAGTGAATATCTATAAAGATTTTATAATTTAGCGCTCATACATCTCTACATAGCTCAAAATTATGCTTAGTTACTATACAATGATGTACATAGTGAAAGAATTTTAATTAAAACCATAAAACTTGCTCAATATCCTACAATATTCTTTCTTTAAACTAGGAAATACTATCACTATTTATTTACTCGTAAAATTGGAATATAGAATGTTGAACTTGGATGATGAGTTTTCTCAATGGCCATAAGATCATTATGGAGAGTTTATTCTCCACCTTATCTAATTTCCTTTGTAAATGTGTATAACAAAGGTACTAAGAATATTCTCTCAAAATTAATCAAAATCCGAAAATGATCCATTTGTCAACACTAAGTGAAAATAAACCATCGACCAATAAGAGGAGAGATAATTGCATGCTTGGATTGTTCTTTATAGATTGGTATGGAAATAAACATATACTTTTCCAAGAATGAAGCTAAATTTGGCATTAAAGTGACTCATGAGGAAACAAAAATAAGGATCCAAAAGAAAAAACATGTGCATCCAAGGAATTAGAAGAATAAATCGACATAAAACTATTACTTAATTGAGAATATTAATTTGTCACCTATTGTGATAGTTTATTAGTTTGATTTACAACTTGATTAACTCTACAACGCATTTTTGTAGGGCCCAAATGGAAGATATGAATCAAAAACACTTTATAGAAGAGAGCATAATAGTCCCAAAATATTCAAAAAGAAAATTGGGAACCATTTGAACAAAAATATAAGCAGGAAACATCCCAAATTTCTATCTTGAAAATATCCAATATCTGCTCACAATTATCTCGAAACTATAGATCAATGTAGTGTTGTCTTTAAGACCTTTCTAAATGAACCATTTGTAGGTGAAATGGAGCTGTGTCTCAAAATATATGAGAAAAAACAAAATATTGTACCATGGTTTACCCATGACATTTATTTTTCTTAAAAAAAAAAAGTTCACCTCATTTTGGGGCCTTAAAAGTTAAAATTTTGTCGAGACATGCTCTGAACCTAAATGATACGCGATTAGTCCTTGTGGACCACTCATAGATCACTCGGCCTCCTAGAAATTTATGTCATGAATCATCTAGGTAAGTCATGGAAATCCCCAAACCCCAAGAAATCCTAGAAGCACGACATTAGTCACTAAGATAGAATGGTTCGATCCCAAGAGGTGAAAAGGGGTCGAGTATCACGATAAGTTTTTGTTGGTTCACATAGAAAAATTATGATAGTCCATGGTCTTAGAGGTTTGATATGTCAAGTGGAAGTGGTCTAGGAAAGAAATATCGCAATCCCGAGTATATGAGGTGAACTAAGACTACAAGGATATTCTTGAGACTCTAAGTTGAGGTCGTGAACATTAAAAATATACAATTTTTCAATTTTGACTAATCACGGGTGACTTAAAATTCTCATAATGTTGATATAAAGGAAAGGATAACTTGAGAGCCTTAGAACCTAGAAATCCATAGAGTCTATATGGCGGTAGGTGGTTAGTCACAAGTGACTCTGGCTGAGTTAAATTTGACATCCAAGCTTATTGAAAAATAAATCTCAGGGATTTCAAACTGGGAGGATCCATTAGCATGATTGACATCTAGTTTTTTAATCATAAATTTTCACTTGGATCTCCAAAATACCTACGACCAGTTTCATTAGAAATGTCTTGAAGATAGATTTGCATTAGCATGAGTTTTTGGGGTAGATAATTAAGTGGAATGATAGTTTTTGAGGGCATCCTTCTCATAATTTTCAATCCAATGGTACCTAAATCACTCTCTGAATATTTTGGGTGGTCATGACCCATTCTAGAATGTGTTCTAGATGTTTATCCCTTTGGCTCCCCACTAATATGCATTAATAAATCAATTAAGATGTAGATAGAAAATTGAGATGGCAAAGTGATGTAATGGTGGAAAATTGATCTTCCATCGAAGTGGTAGTTTCTTATTCATTTGTTATCCTAATTTTCAAGGATGCGCATGTGATTTCTTTGTGGATTTATTTTTTGCTTCCTCAAGTGTCACTTTTGTGATATATTTACCTTATTTCTAGGAAATACATGTGTTTTCTCTAGGATGATTTGGAAGGAGTGATTGGAGAAAACTTCTATCTCTACTCTCATTGATTGATCATTTTTTTCATTTTGTGCTAACAAGTGGATCCTTTTAGACCATTGATTACCCTTGAGATAATGTGTTAGCTACCTTTGTTTTGCATCTTTGCAAAGGTAATTATACAATTTGGAGATGAAAGGATTCATATGGAACTTTTGGATCTTGAGAAAACTTGGTTGTCCTGATTTGATCATTCTATTCTTTATTTTTACAAGTAATTGAATAATAATAATATTTCTTGGTTCAAAGAGAAAGAATTATGGTATTTTGAACAAGTTTTATATTTTTGTTGCAAATTTTTTAAGGTACAAATCATTGTTTGGTGATTTAATGCTTGTTAGTGTTGTATTGAAATTTAAGTGTTGAATTACAAAAATATTTACATGTTTTCACTTCCTTTTTCCTACAAAAGCTTTAATATCTAGTGTATTGTCATTTTATGATGTCTTGTTTTGATTGGTGATGAAAGGTATTTGTATGATATTTCACTATTTGTCTAAATTTATGGTGGAATGTGCAACAATTATGAATATTTTTGTCTTCTTTTGATTATTATTGACTGATTTTGTTTAAATTTGTGTAACTCCTTTTCAATGGATTTAGTCATGACCATAGTTCATATTATCAGTTTCTTTTGTTAATATTTTAATTCACCTCAACATTTTACTAAAATCTCATTTTGAATTTGAAAATTCCTAAGTTTTTAGCCATTTGAACTATGGATTCATATTTATAAGATTTCATTTAAAACATTTTTTTGGTCTCTGGGAATAGTTAACTTATAGATTATAGATATCGTTTTTACCATCATATGTTTGAGTGCAACATTTTCTATTTCTTAGGTAGCTTTATGAATATCCTACTAGTGATAGTAAATTAGGTGGGAATTCAAATTCGTTAGGATGATTGGTTGGGAATTCTAGATTATATTTACCCCATCTCCATTGTTTAACATCATTTAAGGTTTCTCTAGTGTCTCTCCACTAGTTTTTGCATATCTTGAAGAGAAGGAGGCTAGCCATCATCCCATTTACTATCATTAAGTATAACATTCTATGTGAAGAATCACCTAAAATAAATGACTTATCCTTCTACCTTCACCCCTTTGAATGTTGGGATAGATTTGGGATTTAATAACATCCAGGAGATAGTTTTAGGACTAGGGTAGGTCATCAATTTTAAGCTCGTGGTTAGTGCATTGTATATGATCACTAAGATTTTCCACATTTCCACTAAGTGATTTGTATTGATATCTCAATATTCTTAGGATTATTAGGGTTATAAATATTCTTGAGTATTATTCTTTTTGTCTCCTTAAAAGTAATGAGAAATAATTTGAATCGAGAATGTGAATGAGAAATGTGACTCATCATCTGATTGTTTTGAAGCATTAAGTGAAAAATTAGGCTATTACTAATGAATCTATTTCCTCAAGGAATGTCCATAATATTTTTCCTCACCTCTAGTTAAAAGGAAAAAATTATCTCAATCCTAGCGTTAATTTAGAGAGTTTGTTAATTTCCCAAAGATAGTTAATGGTTCCCTATGTTAGAAGCACAATGGATTGAGAGGGGGGGTGAATCAATCCTTATAAAAACTTCAAATTATATTTCAGATCTGAAACTCAAAATCTCATACACATTCAATCACAATATCCACTTATTCAATACTTTATGTGTGCACACCATAAACCATCAATGAAGCATGTAACCATGAAAGCAAAGAAACAACACAAGAACACAAGATATAAG
Organism: Taxus wallichiana var. yunnanensis; assembly: GCA_018340775.1. NCBI lineage: Eukaryota > Viridiplantae > Streptophyta > Pinopsida > Cupressales > Taxaceae > Taxus > Taxus wallichiana. The sequence goes on from CM031237.1 coordinate 322,612,803, forward strand.
TGGGAAACCCTCAAGGGGAATAAAACCCACTGAAACACAATATTTTATTGATATGTTTCTGAATTTAGTGAGGCACCAACCCCACAAGGAGCACCAACCCCTAGTTTAGTAGAGCACCAACCCTACAAGGAACACCAACCCCTAATTTTTTGAAGCACCAACTCCACAAGGAGGCTACAACCCCCAAGATGATCAAACACCCACTCAACCACCTTATAATGTGTATATATTTTATTTGTTTCTGCCACAACTGATGGAGATCTAATATCCAGCTCACACTTCTTCAACCAAACCCTACGTGATTACACTTCATAAAACAAGATCATCAATCACTCTAAAAATCAGCAAAATTTTACTCTCATGTCCTCTAATTTTTATTCACCTAAAACACACTTAAATATTTCTCAAATAATTCTCAAACTCCTAGAATAAACACTCACCTAGGTCGCTCCACATACACACACACACACAACTAGTTCCAAAAAGCACCCAAAAACATTTTTTTATACACTTCTTCACCTTTAAAACTTAGGAAAAATATTTTCCATCCATTCGGTTCGAATCATACATTAAGGAAACATTTAAAATTTGAAATAAAATAGTCACAACTACCCCAATTATCTCAACCTAGCTAAAACCCACATTACATATGCCAAAAATGGATCAAACCCCATGGAGGTATTCTTAAAAATTCCTTACATTAAATGTATAATATTTCATGACCCAAAACCCCTTAAATATTAATAAAATATAATAAAAAATTCATACATTGTTGTACATTTGATCAACCAATTAAATTATTTCATTTACTGGGCCAGTTCCTTTTACAAATCTCAAAATAGTTGTTTCCTACACCCTTCAACACCCTAGAAACTTCATAATGTCACCAAATAACTTATACTTAACCAAACCATGTTATTTTACTACTACATGAAAATTGAATAACCTTTAGAACACTTCTAAGAAATTTATATGTCTTGAAACATCAATCTCTTCAAACCATAACTACTTTTCTTTCGCCAAATCAACTTGCCAAAAACGTTGTTTCCAAAGGTTAGCTCATAACATAATTTGTACAAAAATTAAATACTTATAAATGGATTAATATTATTCAAAATTAATCCCTCTTCAAATTTTAGGTGATATAAAATCATCACCCAATCTATACCATGCCTCAAATATCATCAAACTTTCATGAGTAACACATCCTGTCTTAAACTACCAAAAATGTTCCTATCTAAATAATGGCCTATAAACCCTATCAAAAACATCATAATGAGTAAATCATCATATCACTGAAGCTATATACAAATTATCTTTCCAAAAAAACTTGAATCACTTCAAAATCCAAGCTGTAGCTCAGATTATAGCCATTTTATTGAAAGCTCCGCTATTTGAGACCCCAAAACTGCCCTTTGACCAGTCAACATGTTTGGACCTCAAAACACCATGTTCCTACATGAAATTGCTCTGAAAATTCATGGAAATCAATATCAACTCCCATGAATCATGCACAATTAATTTTTATTTCTACTCTTTTGGACCATCTTGTCCTAAAACCTTCTTCTTCTAGAAACTGATATTTTTAGGTGGGGCCCACTCATCACCATGACCTAAAACATACATTTATGGAAATATTACAGAGTCCTCTACAACATAAAATCATCAATTTTGATTAATAAATAAAAACTTGGTCAATATACTTAACTTTTACAAATTACTCCTCGCTAGGGTTTAATTAGGGTTTTAAACCACTTTACCTTCTTAACATTCATTCATAAAATCTTGACGATCAATTGGCCTCATAATTTTTTAAATCCTTCCAAACACACCATATAAACTTTCTTTAAATCCAAAAGGTACCATGTAAATAACACTATTCACAACGAGCATTTGATGTTCAACTTCGAGCTGGAATTTGATTTGATTTTCACCCAGTCTCACAAAATTAGTTATATATGACAAAATACACATCATGGGAACCTAAATTTTTTCTAATATCACTATTACTCATTCCTATAACATCTTCAATAATTATAATGACAATTCCATAGCTCAAACTCTCCAATCGCTAAGACATACCTATTTTTGCATGTTAGATTATCACTTTGTAGAAGTTAGGGTCATTTGAAATAATGTAATAATTGAACACAAAACCTCTAAAAATGACCTTTGTTTAATGCCAATTTAAAACCCTTCAATGATGTGATTTAAAATATGAGCAATAAATCACACATATGTCATGGAAAATAACAAAAACAAAAATATTACCATGGGAAACCCTTTAGAGAAAAACCCACAAAAAATTATTACTTATATTACACAAAGCAAGTGTAACATGTTAAGATATGAATATTTTTCGATCTTGAAGATGTTAAGATATGTTGATCTTAAGAGAATGTGTTGCTAACTTGGATTCTTGCATATTATAATTTATTGCATAGGACTGCAGTTATTGTACTTGTGTGTTTGCTGATGTGACGACAAATTGTCGTATACTTGCTAAACTCTCGTTGCTGATTGATAGCACACTTTGAATCAATTTCATTGATCCAAAGTATGCTGTGGTCTTCTTGTGATTTCTTTGTCGATTTACTCTTGAACCAAACCGGAGGTTGATATGAATGTGCAGCGCCTGATTGCAGGTATGAGCAGCTGGCACGTAAATGCCAATGACAAAGGTTCGATCCTTGAACCCTGTACTGTCGAATTTAAAACCTCGTGAGGCAAGAAATGCCTGGACACGGGTGGCCTTGGCATGAGATACAAAGGACTGAACGTCCTGCACAACATAGTTACGAGAGTTAGTTGAGAGATTGGGTTAGGGGTTGATTAGTGTTAGTGGTTAGTAGGAATTAAAATCCTAAGCTAATCCTAAGTCCTAACATGCATCCTAAACTACTATCCTAAGTGGATTTTTAAATTAAAAAAAAAAGGAAAATAAACCTAAGTCCTAATAACCTAAGGCTAAACTATGACCTAGGTTGAACACTAATATACAACCTAAACTAATCCTAATCTAAAGGGGCGCGCAGACCCTTGGAGGGAGAGGATAAGGATGAAGGGGGGTATTCATTAGCATTTAATGGAAAGTCCATACGTGGACAGCGCCAGTTTGGCGGGGCAGGTAAGAGGCGGAGGTATCTGTTTGGAGATGGAGCTAAATTTGGTTTTTGCTTGTGAAATTTAAAAATTTGAGTTCGCCAACTCAAGTTGGCGGTGGCGTGGGAAGTTGGGAAAAGGCAGAGCCTTTAATGCATTAATTATTCTTGGTCCTCGCGACCAGCTTGCCTTGGAAAGTGTATGAGGGAATTTTGATTTTCATTTTGTCGATTCGGGCTTTTGCAAAGTTGCTCTGCATTTGGTTTTTCTGGTCTGGTTCAGTCGAACCAGCTCTTGGGATTTGTCACTGTTCTTGGAGATTTTGAGGTTGTTGCTGAGCCTGAAGAGGAAAGGAGTGTTGAGGAGTTCTTGCGTTGTCACCGTGGAAGGAAATAACTTCGGCAAACGCAGCTTTCTTCAAGTTTGGAAAAGAGATCACAGGCATGTTAAGCCCTTCTCTTTAAAAATTCTTGCTTTGTTTAAGTGTCTCATTAAAACAACCCTGCTCTTGGGTTTTGGATTATGTGATTGTTGTCAAGTCGATATGATTTGGATTTCGTTGATTCTTGCTTTCTTTTCTTGGAAACGTTAAGTAGAATCGCTTCTGGTTGCTAGGCTTTGATTTGTCTTTGCACGAATCGAGTTGGAATATGAATTGTTGTATTGGTTGTTGACAGTTTGGAGGATTTGAAATAGGTATTTTCTTTCTCTGTTCATGTTGTATGAAATCGGAACAGGCTGTATGAGTTGTTCTCCTTACTGTGTAATCGTTCTCTTGCTGTTGTGTTTGGAACTGTCTTTGCATGTATAAAGGAAGTTGAAATACAGTCGTGTTGTGTTGGTTTGTTTGACTGTATTGAGGATGTTCTTTACTGGAACTATAGGAAATTATGGTTTTGAATACTCAGCTGAGAGTAAATCAATTTTGAGATGGTTGTTAACAATACTTCGAACTGGATAATTCTTTTTAAATGATCTTATGGAATGAAATCTCCACGAGTGTCATGCGAGTTGTTTGAAGTCGTATTCTTTACTAAATTTTTAAAGGAAATAAGATTCTTTTTCCTTCTGCTGTTTTGGATTTTGATGAAAATGGCATTTGGGTTTTGTATGAGCATACGAATTTGCTTTGGAGAAAGAAATGATAACACGTTTTTGTTGTTTCTTTCTTTTTCTTGCTTAAAAGAAATAAAACTTTTCTCTTCCTTCTGTTGTTTCAGGATTAGAAGGAAATAGCATTTTTGTATTTTAAAGGAATTGGCATTAGAGTTTTATCTGAGTATTGTGAACTCGATTAGACGGATATGCTAGTAATACAATTATTGTTGTGTTTCTTCTTTTATGTGAATTGACGAATACGAATGAGTATTCGTGGGAGTTGGAAAAGAAATAGTTTTCCTTCTGAATTTATAATGAATTATATTGTTTCTCTTGCTGAGAAAGTAGATGATTGTTGTGTTTCATTGTTGCTGTTCGACTTTTTTTAGTTGAAATTTGTCTTTGTGAAAACGCATTTTCTGTTGGATTGCTGTGCAAGGAAGAAATTGCATGGGGTATTCGTTGTTTATGTTATATTAAATTTAAACGGTTCAGTCTATATGAGTTGCTTTGTTCATTATGAACGATTGTTCAATTGTCATTACGACTTGGTTTATCTGGAAAGGTAAACACGAGATGTTTTTTTTATTTCCTTGAAGAAGTTGATTGTCTCTTACGGAAAGTATAGGGAAACAAATTCTTCGTCTTTTGCTGTTTTGACCAAATGAAACGATGTCTGGTTTTGATGAACGTCTTAAGTTCATTCTGACAAAAAAATTTGCAGTGGCATTTAGATGGTTTCTGAGTGCTGTTATTTTTTTGTACTAATGGATCTATGATAAATACGATGATATACTAACCTGTCTTGGATATGCATATGAGCTTGATTTAAATGAAGTATGGATAAGGACGATGAATTCTTCCTTGTTTTCATTTAAAGCTGATTATGAATGAAATTACTCATCTTACTGCCGGAAAGTGAATTCGAATGGATTTTGTAAGTTTCACTCTGAACTGTTATCTTGATTTGTGTCTCGTTTGGATTCCATTTTTAGGGACAGTCATGTGGAAAGAAATAGGGATATGGATGAATGACTTGGAAAAATGATCTTTTCTTCTTTCATTCAGTTGGAAATCTATAATTCGTTGATAATGAATCTTGTAGTGCTTAGATATGAGCGACTATATGCATTGCTGTTCGCTTTCTTGTCTGTGCTTGATTGCTTGGAATCTAATATGATGCATGAACTGAAAGGAAGGTAATGGGTTTACATTTCAGTTAGTTTCATCCTTTGCATTTATTATTAATGAAAGGCGTGGAAAGGATAACAGTATGTTATATCAGCAGTAAGCTACTTGTATTCCTAACTTTACAAATATTGTAAATTGAGACTTGTAACGGTTATGTGGAATTGGGACAGCAGTTCTTTGGCTGATTGTGATGATATTTTGATAGTTCAGTTGTTATGCTGATCTCTCTTTTGTGCCTATTTCGTGATTGATGTTTTACTGTCGTTTCATAAAAGCAGGGTTCTTTTATTGAGACAGTTAGTTGAAGCACCTCATTTTAATGATAAGTGCTTAATATGCTCAGTTCATTGAACTGACCCGTGCAAATCATTTTGCAGATGGAATTTGATTAGAATGAAGACATGGCTATTTTCTGATGCTTCTTGATTGGTTGAAGATGAATTGTAATTGTTACTTTTATTCCTCTTGAGGAATTGTGAAAAGAAGAAAGTATATTCTTCTATCTATGAGTTGTAATGATGTTTTATGTAAACCATGTCCATTCAGTTGGATTGGCAAATGTATGGATTATGACATGAAATGATGAATACAATTACAAGTGTGATATTTTAATAATTATATCAGTTTGATATTGTTGACTAAATTGGAAATATAATGTTATTTCTTGATTTGGATTTGTTTAATTGTCCTTGGATGGATGCTAAATGAGAACTGATATCTATTCTTACCTAAATACAACTTTTAAGTTGAAATATGCAATTAGTTCATACTTGGGTAAAGATGAATTTTTAATTGACATTAAAAAGGATTAGGAAGAATATGATTCCATAACTGATAGGTATTCAGGATTAGCTTAGGAGCTAAGGAATATCAATTAACTTCGGAGTAATCGAACTTCGCTTTCGAACTCCATTAATGATCTCGTATGTTAAATTCAGAATAAAGGATATAGGATAAGTATATCCATAACTAATGGACCTTAACTATGTAATGTTAAGGAGAACAAATGAATACATTTCTTGGGAATTAGACCTCGTTTAAATGACGTCTAATAAGCTAGAATTCTGAATTTAGTTACAGTTGGGAAAATCTTGGCTAAGTTTAATAGGTTAAACTTATCACGTCCGTCGGTAACGGACTGCTTAATCTAATGATTAAGAAGAGAACCAAGTAGAGAAATGCAGCCCTTCGACATGAAGGAGAAGATGCATAGCAAGCTAAAGGATGGATTTAGTCCCTCTTAGCTATATATCTGGTAATGTGAAGCTTGAGGATAAAGGGATCAAGCATGGTTTTGAAAGTTGATTCTTAATTATTAAGATCATATCAAATCATTTGAGCGGGATGTGTATTCTCGATGGGAGGATTCCGTAGGACATTGGCATACGCCGGCTACTGACAAGGTGTCTTCATGAACGGGGTCTTCATGACGACACAATGTTGCGGTGACATATTGCGCAATGCCCTCTGAATTAAAACATCAAGAATACATATTTGAATGTGAAGTTCTTGGCGGGGATAGGAGTATGATCGGTATACGGAGTGACTCAGGGATACTAAAGATGACTAGACACACGGAGTCGTGGGGAGCGACACCGTATATGCGTATCTTTAGTTACTAGGAGTGCCTTCCTATATTCGTTCATATTACTAGTTGGAAATTGGAAGTTTAAATCGACCTTAAACGGAGAGGGTGGTAGGAACCGGGAAAGACCATTCTAGATAACGAGGTGAAGTGAAGTGAAGGGCGTATTCCATTGATGTGTATCACATCCGGGAATATGATCATGCAAAGCATGTGAAAATCTTTGGCCAAAGTATCGCAAGTGCTTTGGTTGCGTTGTCCTTATCACTTAATTTAAGATGCGGGATGTCGGATGAATATCGATATGAGATATTCGAGATAGGCTTCTTAAATGGATCACTTGATAACCGGAAAGCGGTTATGAGAAGCTAGTATATATATTATACTATGCATAAACGAACATGAAGGATCGGTTGTTGCCGAGTCATGAAATGAAGGATCGTTGAAACTCGAGCCATGAAAATGGAAGATCGGCGAGTTCCTCGAGTCATTTACTGCGGCATATAGAATCTGTTATAAGATTGAATGGCATTGAATGTGTGTTCCATATTGTAAATATGCGAACAGGGAACATTAGTTTTAAAAAGAAATTGTGTGATCCAAAGCTGCGTTGTTTGGGTAGAGAACAATTATTAAAACTTGAACGTGTGTTTGAATTTTATAATTCATAACGAGAGAACGTTATAAAATAAAAAAAAAAAAATTCCCTTGTTACGTATCTTAAAATGGGGATGTTACATCTTGGTATCGAGTGAAGGTTGCAGCTCTTGGACCTAATGAGTCCACGATATTAATAAGGTTTACATTTTCTTATTGAGCGAGAAAATGGTCGGGACAAGAGGAATCTGCGAATAACCCGTTACGGGGTGGAGAAGCGGTGTGCCCCAAAAAGCTGGATGAAATCCTTGCTGCCCTACTTGATCGAGGATCGTTTGGCATTACGGAACAACGATCAATGGGCAATGAAGAGGAGGAGAATGAAGCTGAAATAAATGATCATTTGCCTCTGTGGACAACATCAACGGAGGAATCGGGTGTTGATGATAATTATGTAATTGCTCCTAATCCCCGAAAATAAAAGGGCAAGATTAGCGGTGAACTTACAAATGATATAAAGAGAATAAGTCCTCCAAAGTTTGATGGAACAACTCTTGGGGACGGAGAGTGGCAGCTCGGTGAAATGGAGAAATACTTTGTGATAAGAAACTTCTCTAGAAGAGACTAAAGCGATATGGGGAGCATATCAGCTTTCTCATGAAGCATCATCATGGTGGGACAACCGTAAGGTTGAGTTGAATATTGTCGAATCAGACATAACTTGGGATCAATTTAAGGGTTATTTTAGGCAACGATGGCTGCCTCAACTCTATTTTGATAGGAAAATGACTGAATTTCAGAACTGGTCGCAAGGAAGGCTGTCGGTGACGGAATACTGGGAAGGGTTTACTAAACTCCTTAAGTATGTGCCGCAGTACCAAGCTGACGAGAAGTTCAGAATACGGAAATTCATAATGGGACTGAATCCCATCATTGGTGGTGAAGTGGATGTCCACGGCCCAACCACCATGGATGGAGTTGTCGAAAAGGCAATCAGACAGGAACAGAAATTGAGGGCAATATCTGCTCACAGGGAAGAGATAAGGAAGAAGATTCCCAATCCTTCTTCGTCTCTTGCACCAAAAAGGGGACCTTGGAAAAGGTTTGGTGTGAAAAACAAAATTGTTGTAGATAACAACAAGAAACCTGTGATGAACAGACCTGTAAATAGCGTGCGGAACAGCTTCACAAAAGTTAATGGCATTGGACAGAAGTCCTATGGAAGCCAGAATGATAACTTCAAGGCTGGTAACAAATTTGAGCCTAGAAAAGGGCCAGTTGGAGGATGCTTCAACTGTGGAAAGGACCACTATGCGAATCACTGTCCTCTGAAGAAGGATGATCACGGACAGCAGCATAGGATACATGCTGCAGTGGCTAACAGACAAGCTGAAAAGCAAGTGACGCCCATAGAAGTTATGGGTAAGTTATTCGGTACACCTGTAGTTATACTTTTTGATACTGGAGCTACAGAATGTTTTATTTCTGCTAAACTTGCTATGAAATTAAAAAGAAAGGCTGCAAGAATGGATAAAACATGGACAGTGCATTATGGGAATAATGTTGTCCATACAGTCAAAATGTGCCTTTTTGGGGCAATTCTTGATCTGCCTGGTTTCTCCACCGAAGTTGACTTGTATGTCACTCCTCTAGGATCATATGACATCATTATTGGAATTAACTAGTTGGCTGAACATAAGGCAATGGTCGACTGTTACGAAAAACAAATCTATTGCTTTGATGACCTGCAGAAAGCAGCAGTCATTCAAGGTGTAAAATGGGAAGTTGCGATTAGAAACCGCGGCTATGCAACTAAAAAGGGCTAAAAATAGAGGCTGCACTTTGTATGCAGTAAAAGTGACAGAAAATGCGGAAGAAGATAATGATTTCATGGAAAGATATCCATTGTTGAGGGATTTCCGTGATGTGTTTCCGGAGGAATTGCCAAGTCTTCCGCCTAAACGTGAGTTTGACTTTGCAATAGAAATCAAACCAGAACTGAACCCATATCTAAGGCACCTTATAGAATGACTACCATTGAGTTGGTAGAGTTGAAGGCTCAGTTACAAGAACTTCTGACTAAGGGGCTGATAAGACCGAGCGTCTCACCTTGGGGAGCGCGGTAATTTTTGTAAAGAAAAAGGATGGCACATTGAGGCTGTGCATTGATTACAGAATGCTGAACAAAGCAACTATTAAAAATCGATACCCACTTCCTAGGATTGATGATCTGTTCGATCAGATGCGAGGAGCATCAGTTTATTCAAAAATAGATCTTCGATCTGGGTATCATCAGCTGAGAATAAAGGAAGAAGATATTCATAAAACAACTTTTAGAACGAGGTACGGGCATTATGAGTTCACGGTGTTACCTTTTGGGTTGACTAATGCACCTGCCGCCTTCATGAATCTAATGAACAATATTTTTCAAGAATACTTAGACAAGTTTGTGCTTGTATTCTTAGACGACATTCTTATATACTCTAAAAATGTCGAAGAGCACCAAGAACATCTCGGGATAGTCTTTGGAAATCTTAAGAAAGAGGAAGTTGTATGGAAAAGCTGTCCAAATGTTCCTTTTATGATGCGAGAGGTGCATTATTTGGGACACGTTATAAGCAAGAATGGGATATTTGTTGACCCTTCAAAGATCACGGCTAAGCCGAGTGGCTGCGCCTAAGAACGTGCATGAAGTGAGGAGCTTCATGGGCTTATTTGGATATTATCGAAAGTTTGTTAAGGACTTTTCAAAAATTGCTGCCCCAATCACTTCATTGCAAAAGAAAGAAAAGAAATTTGTCTGGACAGACAAATGTGAATCTGCCTTTAAGAATTTAAAGGAACAGTTAACTACAGCACCTATTTTGACTGTACCTGATCCAAATGGAGATTTTATGGTTGTAACGGACGCCTCAGGAGAAGGCCTTGGAGGTATTCTATTACAGAATAACCATGTCATCGCTTATGAAAGCAGAAAGCTTAAGTTACATGAACAGAACTATGCTCCACACGATCTTGAGCTCGCTGCCATTGTTCATGCACTTCAAATGTGGAGGCATTACCTTTTAGGCAAGCCCTTCGAGTTAAAAACAGACCATCTAGGGCTGAAGTATATTTTTACTCAGCCAAATCTGAATGCAAGGCAGCGAAGATGGTTAGAATTTCTATCTCAGTATGATTTCGATATAAGCTACATTAAGGGCAAGGAAAATAGAGTAGCAGATGCTCTGAGTCGAAGGAAGCATATCTCTGCTCTTATAACGTTAAGAACTCAGTTTAAGGATGAGGTGAAAGATGCCTTGGAATCAGATCCTTATTTCCAGCAAGTCAAATCAGCACTTGCTGCAGACCCGAAGGATGTCAGGTATAAGGGATTCCGTTTTGATAATGAAGGAATTCTGAGGTTCGAAAATAGGGTATATATACCCTTGGCAAATGACTTAAGAGGAAATTGTTAACTGAATTTCATAATTCACCTTTTTCTGGACACCCTGGCATTACAAAAATGCTCGCTGATCTTAAGCAGCAATATTTCTGGAAGGGAATGAAAAAGGATGTGGCAGAGTTTGTAACACACTGCTTGGAATGTCAGCGTGTTAAGGCGGAACATATGCACCCCGCTGGATTATTGTATCCCCACAGTATTCCGCAGTATAAATGGCAAGTGATAATGATGGATTTCGTTCAAGGATTGCCTATGTCAAGAAATAAGCATGACATTATCTGGTTGTAGTCGACAAATTGACAAAGTGGCACACTTCATTCTTGGTAATTTGAAGGACGATGCACCGAGTCTAGCAAGAAGATTTGTACATGAAATCTTGATTGCATGGAATACCGGAATTAATCATATCGGACGAGAGATCGAGGATGACATCAAGGTTTTGGCAAACGCTTAATGCGGCCTTGGGGACTAAATTGAACTTGATTTGCGCATATCATCCGGAAGCGGATGGGCCAGTGAGAGAGTTAATCAGGTTTTAGAGGACATGTTAAGGATGTATTGCATGGACCAGCGGTATAAATGGGAGGAATACCTTCCATTTGGTAGAATTTGCTTACAATAACACCTATCATGCCTCTTTAAAAATGGCGCCCTTTGAAGCATTGTATGGAAGAAAATGCGAGAACCCCTGTCATTTGGGACAGCGTTGAGACAGAGAGAGGTAATTGGGCGAGAAATCCTTATGGAAATGGATCAGCAAATCAAAATGATTCGGGAACATCTAAAGGAGGCTGCCTTGATAGGCAAAAGAGCTATACGAGACTTAAAGCGGGTTGAAAGCATTATAAAGCGGGAGAGAAGGTCTTTCTTCGGGTGAAGCGAAAAAGAGCTCAATAACTTTTGGCAAGGCTGCCAAGTTGTCGCCACGTTACGTGGGACCTTTTGAAATTGTTGAAATAATCAACCCTGTAGCTTATCGTCTAGCATTACCTCCTGCTTTGTCTCAAATGCATGATGTTTTTCATATTTCTTTGCTTAAGAAATACGTGACAGATTTATCACATGTGCTAAATTGGAATTCCTTGCAGGTCCAAGACCCAGGAATAATCGTGGTTAAGCCCATTCGAGTGTTGGGAACTCGCCAGTTGTACTTGAGAAATCGCGAAGTGAACCAATGTAAGGTCCAGTGGGACCAGTTCAGTGAAGAAAGTGCAACTTGGGAAAATCTCGAAGAAATGAGATCTACTTTTCCACACCTGTTTAATCGAATTTGAAATTGAACTGATAATTCTACCAAATTTAGACAATTATTAGTCTATTGTACAGTTGTCTTAAAACGCTATTTTTAAGAGTGAATCTGTTTTTGGTATGAACTTATGAATGAAAGGACAATAACTGAACTTTGTCCTAGGAACTCCTTGATTTGTTTAATCTGATCATCGGGACGATGATTCTTTAAGGAGGGAAGAATGTAACACTCTGATTTTGTAAGTTAACTTGGTGAATATTTTCATACTGTTATAACTGCTGAAATGAAGGCAAACATGTTAAGATATGTTCTGATCTTAAGAGAATGTGTTGCTAACTTGGATTCTTGCATATTATAATTTATTGCATAGGACTACAGTTATTGTACTTGCGTGTTTGCTGATGTGACGACAAATTGTCGTATACTTGCTAAACTCTCGTTGCTGATTGACAGCACACTTTGAATCAATTTCATTGATCCAAAGTATGCTGTGGTCTTCTTGTGATTTCTTTGTCGATTTACTCTTGAACCAAACCAGAGGTTGATATGAACGTGCAGCGCCTGATTGCAGGTATGAGCAGCTGGCACGTAAATGCCAACGACAAAGGTTCGATCCTTGAACCTGTCTATATCGAATTTAAAACCTCGTGAGGCAAGAAATGCCTGGACACGGGTGGCCTTGGCATGAGATCAAAAGGATCGAACGTCTGCACAAAGCATAGTTACGTGAGAGTTAGTTGAGAGATTGGGTTAGGGGTTGATTAGTGTTAGTGGTTAGTAGGAATTAAATCCTAAGCTAATCCTAAGTCCTAACATGCATCCTAAACTACTATCCTAAGTGGATTTTTAAATTACAAAAAAAAAAAAAAGAAATAAACCTAAGTCCTAATAACCTAAGGCTAAACTATGACCTAGGTTGAACACTAATATGCAACCTAAACTAATCCTAATCTAAAGGGGCGTGCAGACCCTTGGAGGGAGAGGATAAGGATGAAGGGGGGTATTCATTAGCATTTAATGGAAAGTCCATACGTGGACAGCGCCAGTTTGGCGGGGCAGGTAAGAGGCGGAGGTATCTGTTTGGAGATGGAGCTAAATTTGGTTTTTGCTTGTGAAATTTGAAAATTTGAGTTCGCCAACTCAAGTTGGCAGTGGCGTGGGAAGTTGGGAAAAGGCAGAGCCTTTAATGCATTAATTATCCTTGGTCCTCGCGACCAGCTCGCCTTGGAAAGTGTATGAGGGAATTTTGATTTTCATTTTGTCGATTCGGGCTTTTGCAAAGTTGCTCTGCATTTGGTTTTTCTGGTCTGGTTCAGTCGAACCAGCTCTTGGGATTTGTCACTGTTCTTGGAGATTTTGAGGCTGTTGCTGAGCCTGAAGAGGAAAGGAGTGTTGAGGAGTTCTTGCTGTTGCCGTGGAAGGAAATAACTTCGGCAAACAAGCTTTCTTCAAGTTTGGAAAAGAAATCACAGGCATGTTAAGCCCTTCTCTTTAAAAATTCTTGCTTTGTTTAAGTGTCTCATTAAAACAACCCTGCTCTTGGGTTTTGGATTATGTGATTGTTGTCAAGTCGATATGATTTGGATTTCGTTGATTCTTGCTTTCTTTTCTTGGAAACGTTAAGTAGAATCGCTTCTGGTTGCTAGGCTTTGATTTGTCTTTGCACGAATCGAGTTGGAATATGAGTTGTTGTATTGGTTGTTGACAGTTTGGAGGATTTGAAATAGGTGTTTCTTTCTCTGTTCATGTTGTATGAAATCGGAACAGACCGTATGAGTTGTTCTCCTTACTGTGTAATCATTTTCTTGCGTTGTTGTGTTTGGAACTGTCTTTGCATGTATAAAGGAGTTGAAATACAGTCGTGTTGTGTTGGTTTGTTGACAGTATTGAGGATGTTCTTTACTGAAACTATAAGAAATTATGGTTTTGAATACTCAGCTGAGAGTAAATCAATTTTGAGATGGTTGTTAACAATACTTCGAACTGGATAATTCTTTTTAAATGATCTTATGGAATGAAATCTCCACGGGTGTGCGAGTTGTTTGAAGTCGTATTCTTTACTAAAATTTTTAAAGGAAATAAGATTCTTTTTCCTTCTGTTGTTTTGGATTTTGATGAAAATGGCATTTGGGTTTTGTATGAGCATACGAATTTGCTTTGGAGAAAGAAATGATAACACGTTTTGTTGTTTCTTTCTTTTTCTTGCTTAAAAAGAAATAAAACTTTTCTCTTCCTTCTGCTGTTTCGGGATTAGAAGGAAATAGCATTTCTGTATTTTAAAGGAATTGGCATTAGAGTTTTTATCTGAGTATTGTGAACTCGATTAGACGGATATGCTAGTAATACAATTATTTTGTGTTTCTTCTTTTATGTGAATTGATGAATACGAATGAGTATTCGTGGGAGTTGGAAAAGAAATAGTTTTCCATCTGAATTTATAATGAATTATATTGTTTCTCTTGCTGAGAGAAAGTAGATGATTGTTGCGTTTCATTGTTGCGTTGTTCGACCTTTTTGTTCGGGCTGTCTTTGTGAAAACGCATTTTTAGTTGGATTGCTGTGCAAGGAAGAAATTGCTTGGGGTACTCGTTGTTTATGTTATATTAAATTTAAACGGTTCAGTTTCTATGTGAGTTGCTGTTCATTATGAACGATTGTTCAACTGTCATTACGACTTGGACTGTCCTGGTAAGGTAAACACGAGATGTTCTTTTTTTATTTCCTTGAAGAAGTTGATTGTCTCTTACGGAAATTATAGGGAAACAAATTCTTCTTCTTTTGCTGTTTTGATCCAAATGAAACAGTAATCTGGTTTTGATGAACGTCTTAAGTTCATTCTGACAAAAAAATTTGCGGTGGCATTTAGATGGTTTCTGAGTGCTTCTATTTTTTTGTACTAATGGATTTATGATAAATACGATGATATACTAACCTGTCTTGGATATGCATATGAGCTTGATTTAAATGAAGTATGGATAAGGACGATGAATTCTTCCTTGTTTTCATTTAAAGCTGATTATGAATGAAATTACTCTTCCTGCCGGAAAGTGAATTCTGAATGGATTTTGTAAGTTTCACTCTGAACTGTTATCTTGATTTGTGTCTCGTTTGGATTCCATTTTTAGAACAGTCATGTGGAAAGAAATAGGGATATGGATGAATGACTTGGAAAAATGATCTTTTCTTCTTTCATTCAGTTGGAAATCTATAATTCGTTGATAACGAATCTTGTAGTGCTTAGATAGAGCGATTATATGCATTGCTGTTCGCTTTCTTGTCTATGCTTGATTGCTTGGAATCTAATATGATGCATGAACTGAAAGGAAGGTAATGGGTTTACATTTCAGTTAGTTTCATCCTTTGCATTTATTATTAATGAAAGGCGTGGAAAGGATAACAGTATGTTATATCAGCAGTAAGCTACTTGTATTCCTAACTTTACAAATATTGTAAATTGAGACTTGTAACAGTTATGTGGAAATGGGACAGCAGTTCTTTGGCTGATTGTGATGATATTTTGATAGTTCAGTTGTTATGCTGATCTTTCTTTTGTGCCTATTTCGTGATTGATGTTTATTGTCGTTTCATAAAAGCAAGGTTCTTTTATTGAGACAGTTAGTTGAAGCACCTCATTTTAATGATAAGTGCTTAATATGCTCAGTTCATTGAACTGACCCGTGCAAATCATTTTGCAGATGGAATTTGATTAGAATGAAGACATGGCTGTTTTCTGATGCTTCTTGATTGGTTGAAGATGAATTGTAATTGTTACTTTTATTCCTCTTCGAGGAATTGTGAAAAGAAGAAAGTATATTCTTCTATCTATGAGTTGTAATGATGTTTTATGTAAACCATGTCCATTCAGTTGGATTGGCAAATGTATGGATTATGACATGAAATGATGAATACAATTACAAGTGTGATATTTTAATAATTATATCAGTTTGATATTGTTGACTAAATTGGAAATATAATGTTATTTCTTGATTTGGATTTGTTTAATTGTCCTTGGATGGATGCTAAAATGGAATTGATATCTATTCTTACCTAAATGCAACTTTTAAGTTGAAATATGCAATTAGTTCATACTTGGGTAAAGATGAATTTTTAATTGACATTAAAAAGGATTAGGAAGAATATGATTCCATAACCGACAGGTATTCAGGATTAGCTTAGGAGCTAAGGAATATCAATTAACTTCGGAGTAATCGAACTTCGCTTTCGAACTCCATTAATGATCTCGTATGTTAAATTCAGAATAAAGGATATAGGATAAGTATATCCATAACTAATGGACCTTAACTATGTAATGTTAAGGAGAACAAATGAATACATTTCTTGGGAATTAGACCTCATTTAAATGACGTCTAATAAGCTAGAATTCTGAATTTAGTTACAGTTGGGAAAATCTTGGCTAAGTTTAATAGGTTAAACTTATCACGTCCGTCGGTAACAGACTGCTTAATCTAATGATTAAGAAGAGAACCAAGTAGAGAAATGCAGCCCTTCGACACGAAGGAGAAGATGCATAGCAAGCTAAAGGATGGATTTAGTCCCTCTTAGCTATATACAACTGTAACGGAAACGAGGATAAAGGGATCAGCATGGTTGCTGAAAGTTGATTCTTAATTATTAAGATCGTATCCAAATCACTTGAGCAGGATGTGTATTCTCGATGGGAGGATTCCGTAGGACATTGGCATACGCCAGCTACAGCAAGGTGTCTTCATGAAGACGGGGTCTTCATGACGACACAATGTTGCAGCTGACATATTGCAATGCCCTCCGAATTAAAACATCAAGAATACATAGGCTGAATGTGAAGTTCTTGGCAGGGGATAGGAGTATGATCTGGTATACGGAGTGACTCAGGATACTAAAGATGACTAGACACACGGAGTCGTGGGGAACGACACCGTATGTCTGCGTATCTTTAGTTACTAGGAGTGCCTTCCTATATTCGTTCATATTACTAGTTGGAAATTGGAAGTTTAAATCGACCTTAAGCAGAGAGAGGTGGTAGGAACCAGGAAAGACCATTCTAGATAACTTGAGGTGAAGTGAAGTGAAGGACGTATTCCATTGATGTGTATCACATCCGGGAATATGATCATGCAAAGCATGTGAAAATCTTTGGCCAAAGTATGCAAGTGCTTGGTTGCGTTGTCCTTATCACTTAATTTAAGATGCGGGATGTCGAGATGAATATCGATATGAGATATTCGAGATAGGCTTCTTAAATGGATCACTTCGATAACCGGAAAGCGGTTATGAGAAGCTGGTATATATATTATACTATGCATAAACGAACATGAAGGATCGGTTGTTGCCAAGTCATGAAATGAAGGATCGTTGAAACTCGAGCCATGAAAATGGAAGATCGGCGAGTTCCTCGAGTCATTTACTGAGCATATAGAATCATTATAAGATTGAATGGCATTGAATGTGTGTTCCATATTGTAAATATGCGAACAGGGAACATTAGTTTTAAAAAGAAATTGTGTGATCAAAGCTGCGTTGTTTGGGTAGAGAACAATTATTAAAACTTGAACGTGTGTTTGAATTTTATAATTCATAACAGAGAACGTTAAGTGAAGCACCAACCCCTTGCAAGGAGAACAAGCCCCAAATATGCTAAGTTATAACTTAGACTTAATTTACATATACATTTTGATCATCTAGTTACAACAATTGCTTTTACAACAGATTATGATCACCTTTTTGTATCTATTTGTGTTCTTCTTTTCACTCTCTTTGCTCATCTGATTTGATCCCTCTTTCTCAATCAATCAGTCACCCTTGATGCTATTTTCATCTGATAAATCAATGCATCATCATTATGATCTCCTCTTTCCTCTATTTTTTCTTTTTTAGCTCTTTCTTATCTTGATTGCATCGGTATTATTTATTCTACAACTCTTCCTTAGCTTAAATGTTCCTTTTCTTACTTGAGCAACAACATCAAAATAGATTCAAGTTCAAACTATATTCACAAACAACCCAATTCTTTACTTTGAGTTGTGTGTCATGCAATTTCCTACTTAGTCGCCTGAAGGATTAGGCCCATTAAATGAATGCAGCTAACACTTGATTTTGTTTCTTCTATATTCGGCTTGATTACACTATTTTCCATGCATGTATAAGAGAAATTTATTAGCTATGCCTAAAAATAGATTTTCCCATCTTTTTAGAATTTGCAACATGACCCAGATGAGCGAGCCATTTTCTTCTTCAATATTTTATTCCTCCTTGAAACTCGGATTCTCATAGAAAATTTCAACTATATTTCCCCAAGGTCAATCAACATTAAATGTTGGTAGCTTGGAACAATAGTTTTCTTTGTTCTTCATGGAGATCAAGTCGTATACTTAGCCGTAATCATCTAATAATCGAATCACCATAAATTTTGAGAACCAACTCTCACTTTTCCATGTTTGAATCAATTTGATTTCCTTCGACCCTTTTAAGTTCATATTATCTCATTTCATGGCTTTTTTAACTCTTCGACTTTCTTCTTTCTTCTTTGTATCCGGCACTTATCTTTGTTCAACGACATTTTTCTTTCCTAGGTGCATTTTTAGTTATCCATGGATCTTCTATGCTTCTCACAAATTTCCTAATGTCACGTGGAATTCCTCCTTGTCCAAATAATTTATGTGGCTTTGTTCCATGTTTGTTTCTCTATCTCTTTTATATGCGGGTTTTGTAGTCTTTATAGCTATCTTCTTTCCTTCACCTTTTAAAGCCACATATTTTAAAGTTGCACATCATTCAAGGGTTTTAAATTGGTATTAAACAAAAAAAATTAATTGCACTAATTCACCACCCCTCTCAATGCTTGTAATCTCTAACAATAGGTTCCAAGGAGATGCAACATGGCGTTAGGAGATTCTTGGTTTCTTTGGAAACATGTTGACAAGATGGGTAACAGTTTTGAAGGTGCTTGAGCACTCAAGACAGTGTCATCTGCATAATTCCTTCACCTTCGTGACTCTTCATCCACAACTACGGATTCACCTATCTCACTCGTGGCTTTTACTTTGGCTCCATTTTTCCTCGCGACTTCATCCCTTTATCTCGTGGAATTGAATTAAGTTATATGGTTTATTCTAGAGCTTCATGGATTTTTTCAACTTACTTTGGTGGCTATCTCTTGACTTTGGTTGATATCTCCTCATCTTCATGGATTTCCTAAGACTAAATAAATCCATTTAGAACTTATCCTTAATCAAATTGAATCCTCTGTGAGCTAACACTACCAATCAACCTTCATCTTTTCAACTTGCTCACTTTACCAATTCACTCCTTTTTCCATCAATGCAACTTGACATCAACTAATCCAACTTGACATCAATGACAACACATATGACACATGAAAAGGTCCAATAATCTTCTCCTTTGTCATTAATGGAAACATTCCAACCTTCAGAAACCTTTTGATGGAAAAATACTTGCATACCTGATTTCTATTTTTAGCTTTACTCCTCTATGTATATGACTTGGTTGGTTCCATCATCTCTCCCCTTATATATCACATCATTTCTCCCCCTTTAAATGTAATAGGATGGTTTCTCATATTCGATTTTATCTCCTTTATCTATATTATTACAACACTTCAATTTCTCTCTCCCTTTTGACTTTATTCAATTGGTTTCTAAATTTCATCAACTTCTCTCCCCCTTTGAAAACAATGACAAAGGGCCAACTGGGCCACATATAGCTAGATAAAACATGTTATTACCTCAAGAATCTCCCCCTAGGCTTATGCTTATATGATCCATCTGTCCTATGGTGAGTCTATAGAAATGTTCCCCCTGACTGATGCATACTTTGATAAATTTGAGCTAATAGATTAGCTCCCCCATACTATGGCACTGTTTTATGAGCTAATATTTCCTGAGAATGCTCCCTGTCCTTTTCTTCACACCCTCTAGTTGTTGGAAGGATCAGGAATGACTCCTAATTCATTCCTTAAGTTGTCAAATGTTGCTTTTAGTAGTAAATTGATCATTATATCTGTAATATATTCTTTAGTGATCACATATTCTAGACTGATATTCTTGTCATTCACTTGTTCCCTCAAGAAATGATATCTTATAGGTATATTCTTAATTTTTAGTGGAACAAGTTCTCAGAGAAACTTATTGCACTTTTACTATCACACAACAAAGGAATTGGATTTTCATATTTTACCTTGTAATCTTCCAATGTCTGCTTCATCCATAGAAATTTAGTGCAACACATCACAACAACTATATGCTCTACTTCACATGTTGAGAGAGACACTAATGATTGTTTCTTGCTTAAGCCAAGTTACTAAGTAGTTTCCAACAAAGAATTCTCCACCACTTGTACTCTTCTATCATCAACACTTCTTACTCAATCAACATCTGTATATGCTTTGATGTTGAAATCATTTCTCTTGGAGTACCATAATCCATATTCAATTGTTCCCATGAGATATCTCAGAATTCTCTTGACCGCCTTGAGGTGTGTTTCCCTTGGATCTTCTTGAAATATTCCAACAAGACCTACTACCTACATAATATCAAGTCTTGATGTTGTGGAGTAAAGTAGACTTCCTATCATGGATCTGTATAATGTTTTGTCTACCTTAGGTGATTCATCATCTCTTCTCAGCTTGCATCCAACTTCCATTAGTGTACCAATTGGTTTGCATTCTTCCATTCTAAATCTTTTCAGCATCTCCTTGATATACTTAGTTTGGGATATGAATATACCTTGATCGTTTGACTAATCTGTAAACCCTAGAAAAGAATGAAAGATCTCCAAGCATTGACATCTCAAACTCTTCTTTCATCATGTTCAAGCAAACTCATATGTCATCTTATCATGGTCTCTACTAAATATGATATCATCTACATACACAATGACAATTAACAAGTGGTATAATTTCTTCCTTGATGTAGAGACTATTTTCTGCAACACCTTTTCTGAATCCTTTTCAATGAGGTATGAATCCAATCTATTGTACCAAGCTCTGGGAGCTTGTTTTAATCCATAAAAGTTTTCTTCAACCCTGCACATATAATCCTTATCTTCATTAGTGAAAATCCATCAGGTTGTTCAATATATACCTCTTCATTCAGAAGAAATTTAGGAAGGATGATTTCACATCCATCTAGAATACTTTGATCTTCTTGTATGCCACATAAGCCAGAAATAGCCTTATTGCCTCCATTCTCACCAACTAGTGCAAATGTTTCATCAAAGTCAATTCCTTCCATTTATGTGTATCCTTTGCACACTAGCCTTTCCTTATTTCTTGTCACTTCTCCTTTATCATTCAATTTGTTTTTTGAATACCATTTAGATCAATCAAATTCTTATTTTGTGGTCTGGGTACCAGTTCCCATGTCTCATTCTTTTCAATCTGATCCAACTCTTCATTCATGGTGTCTACCTAATGTTGATCCTTGCATGCTTCTGCAACATTCTTGGGTTCTATCATTAACATGAGTGTTATGTCTTCATGGTTATGCTTGCTCTCTTAGTATTCTTCTTGTAAGAATGTCACCATATTTATTTCCAATGATTGATTTGAAGGATGGTCCTTTTGACTTTCTTGGAGGGTGCCTTAGTGTCTAGCCTTTATTCCTCTTCATCTACTTCTTCATGGATAGTCCATTTCATCATCATCATCTTCTTGTTCTTCATGATTTTCTTTGTGTTGAGTGTTGGTTTTGGCGTATTGTGTTTCATCCACCTTCACATTTTGCTTTCAACAATATTTTGCAACCTTTTATTATATCATCTATAAGTCGCATGTGACCATTGAGTAATCGAAGGAATATCCATTCATTAGATCTTGAGTAAATTTTTCCTAAGTTGTCTTCATCTCTTTTGATATAGCATTTAATACCAAAGACTCTTATGTGCTTTACATTTGTTGGTCTCTTCTTCCATAGTTCATAGGGAGTTTTATCACTATTTATTCTCAGTTGAGCTCTATTTAAAAGGTAAACCATGGTGTAAACTTTGCACTCTAATACCTATCTGAAAGTTTGGATTCATTTAACATTGTTCTTGCCATCTCCTGCATAGTTTTGTTTTTCCTTTCAACAACCCCATTTTTCTGAGGTGTCCTTATAGCTGAGAATTGTCTCTTGATTCCATTTTCTTCATAGAATTCATGAACTCATTTGACCATAATTCTCCACCTTGTTTGATCTTAGGCATTTGATCTTTTTTTCTTCTCATTTTCTACCAGTGCCTTGAATTTATTGAATCTATCTAAGGCTTCTAAATTTTTCTTCAAACATGCTACCCATGTCATTCTAGTGTAATCATCTATTAGAAGCATAAAGTATACTTCACCATTTATACCTTTAGTTATGGTGGGTCCAAAAGGTCTATATGAATCAACTCTAGAGGTCTGGTTGTAGAATATTCTTTTGATTTGAATTATCTCCTTATTTTTTCCATGTAAACAGCCTTGCATAGCGTATCCATGGGTTTCACAATGGTTGGCATATGTCTAATGCAACCTTTTGCACTTAGCTTTACAATATTTTCAAAACTCACATGCCCCAATCTCCTATGCCACATCCAACTAGTAGTAAACATTTACTTATAAAGCAATTTTATTTATTTATTTTGTTAAGAACATACATGTTGTTCTTTTTCCACTTGGCCTTTGCAACCTTCTTTCTATTTTAGTTTATAATATCACAACCTTTATCATGGAATATCACATTGTATCCCTTTTGCACATTTGACTCACACTCAACAGATTATGTTTAAGACCTTCAACATATAAAACATTTTCAGTTATAGTCTTTCCATTATCTAGACTCAAGGTTCCTTTCCAACTATGTTTGTTGAGTTGTTATCACCAAATCTCACAACACCAAATGCATTGTTAGATAGAGTAATAAATTTATTTTTTCACTTGTCATATGGATAGAGCATCCACTATCCAAGTACCAGATTTTATCTTCATTTTGCACATGAAATGTTGTTTGTACAATTGAGCATGACTCTTTTCTCTTGTTCTCATATTTCTTTTGCAACATATATCCATTTATTTTGTTTAGGTGGTTCTTGTTTGTTGGTTGAAACTACATTTATTCTTTTTATGATAATTGTGTTAGACACATTATAGTTTGATCTGGTGTAAGATGGGCCAAAGTTTCTTCTATAGCCTCTAGATAATTTTCTACACTTAGCGGCTTTATGTCCAAATTGATTACATGAATAACAATAACCATAAAAGAGTGTGTACCTCATAACATAGGTGATTATGGGAAAAAGTTCTTATTTTTTGTGGTATTGATAAGCTTTCTTGTTTTCCAGATGAGGTGTTGAAATTGATGCATCCTTGTTTTCTTCATTCTTTGCAGGCTCCTTTTCTTTACTTTCTTCTTTGAAACCAATTCCAATCTTGTCATTTGCATCACGTTGGCTACTCAGTATATTAGTCAAAACACTTGATCCCTTTTCAAGTTTTTCATACACCTTTAGTTTTCTTCTCATTTGTTCCATTTCAGCTTTCAGTTTCTCTAGTTTTGAGTTCAACTTTGTGCACTCATCCTCCTTTGATTTGTAGGAGTTTGAAATATTTTCCAGTTGTGTTTCCAATTCCTTGAGCTCATTAGCCTCTTCTTCTTCTCTTTGAGATTGTCTTCCTTAAAAATGTCGGATTTGTTCTTCATAATCCTTTAATGTGCATCTCATCTTCTGATTCTTTTTCCTACACAATCTCAACTCTTCAAGAGCACACACTAGTTCAACCTCAAGATTTACTTCAAGCTTCTTCTTCCTTAGATTCATCATAATCAATGTATTCTTCCCTTTAGAGCTGCCTTCTTCAGATGCATCCATGGCCATGAATAGGCATTCAGATTGATCTTCATCATTTTCATTCTCATAACTTCCTTGGGTTGCTAGAATTAGAATCACTTGATTCTTATTTTGAGTAGAAGTTTCTTTTGTTCTTAAAGAAATTATTCTTAGTGTTTTTATTCTTATACCCAATTTTCTCTCTTGCTTTTTTATGACTATCCTCTTCATGTTCAGACTGATTATCTTTATTCTTGTTTGGACACTTTCTAGCAAAATGACCTACTTGTCCACATGCAAAACACTTAAATGGAAGTTTTCCTTTATACTTACCTGAACCTCTTTTCAGTCTTCTGATGAACATTGCTTCAATATTTTCATCATCCAACTCATCTCCTAAAGTTGATTCTTATTCTTCTTCTTGCTTGGATTGGGTTTCTTTCTTGACCTTAAATGTTACTTCTTTCTTGGAAGTTTTGGATCCAATAGTCCTCATCTCGTATGTTGAAAGAGTGCTTTGTAATTCATCCATCATGAGAGTCTTCATGTCTTTGGCTTCCTCTATAGTTGATACCTTTGCATCATACTTTCCAGTCAAAGATCTCAAAATCTTCTACACTATGACAAATTCTTCTAGTTTCTCTCCTAGACCTATGATCATATTTATGACTTCATCTATTCTTTGCATGTAGGTCATTATGCTCTCATCATCTTTCATCTTCATTCTCGAATTGAGCTCTATAGGTCTGCAATTTTTCTAGCTTGAAATTTTCATCACCTTCATAGATACTCTGCATCTTGGTCCATATCTCCTTTGTTGTTGTGCAGTGCATTACTTTGACAAATTTTGTTTCAGTCAGGCTGCATAGAATGACGTTCATTTCTCTTGAGTTACATTCATATTCTACCTTATCCGCTCATGGAAGTAGTAATTAGTGTGGCTAGAGAGTTGTATCATTTCTCAACACATTCCCAGATGTCAAAACCAAGTGACATCAAATATGTCTTCATCCTTATTCTAGAATGCATAATTTGTACCAATGAAGAGAGGTGATCTTGACAGTGACAAACCACCTTGTGCCTAATTTTCTATCATGCTTGTGATAGGAGGATCTCCTTAAAGATGTTGATTTTCTTTCGATATAAGGATATTCTCTCGATACAAATTTTTGGAGATCACAAGCACCGAGAGGAGGGGGTGAATCAATTCAAGATTAATACTTTTTCATTTTAATGCCAATTTTAAACCCTTTAATGATGTGCAAATTTAAACTATGAGCAGTCAATCACACATATGTCATGCACAATAACAAAAAACACAAAGATTACTATGGGAAACCATTTGGGAGAAAAACCCACCAAAAACCATTGCTTATATTACACAAAGCAAGGACTTGTAATAATATTATGCATCCTACAAGATTTGTTTAGTGAGGCACCAACCCCATAAGGATCACAAACCCCTTACACCTTTGTTGATTCTATGCACAAAAAGAACTTAAGTGAATATAATGCATCACAAGATATTTCTTTAGTGAGGCACCAATACCATAAGGAGAACCAACCCCAAATATGCTAAGATACAAATTAGACTTAATTTACATATACATTTTGATCATCTAGTTTAAAAATTGCTTTTACAATAGATTATGATCACCTTTCTGTATCTATATGTGTTCTTCTTTTCACTCTCTTCTTCTCATCTGATTTGATCCTCTTTCCCAATCAATCATCCACCCTTGATTTTATTTTTATCTAATACATCAATGCATCATTGATCTACTCTCCTCTTTCCTCTCTATTTTCTTCTATAGCTCTTTTTTAGCTTGATTGCATCATATTATTTCTTCTACATCTCTTCCTTAGCTCAAATATTTATTTTCTTACTTGAGCAACAATATCAAAATAACACCAAGTTCAAAACTATATTCACAAATGACCCAATTCTTCACTTCGAGTTACGTGTCGTGCACCTTCCTACTTTTGGTCGCTTGAGAATCCAGTCCCATTAAATGAATGCAGCTAACACCATATTTTGTTTCTTCTATATTCAGCTTGATTACACCATTTTCCATGCATGTGCAAGATCAATTTATTAGCTATGCCTAAAAATAGATTTTCCCATCTTTTTAGAATTTGCAACGTGACCTAGATGAGTGAGTTGTTTTCTTCTTCAATATTTTATTTCTCCTTGAAACTTAGATTCTCATAGAAAATTTCAACTATATTTCCCAAGGTCAATAAACATTAAATGTTGGTAGCTAGAATAGTAGTTTTCTTTGTTCTTCATGGAGATCAAGTCGTATACTTAGCCGCAATCACCTGACAATCGAATCACCATCGATTTTGGAGAACCAAATCTCACTTGTCCATGTTTGAATCAATTTGATTTCCTTCAAACCTTTTCAGTCCATATTCTATCATTTCATGACTTTCTTTAGCTCTTATGACTTTCTTCTTTGTATCACGACACTTGTCTTTGTTCAGTGGAATTTTTCTTTCCTAGACTTCTTTTTAGCTATCCACGGATCTTCTAGGTTTCTTGCATCTTTCCCAATGTCATGCAACATTCCTTCTTATCTAACACCCTTCCATGGATTTGTTCCATGTCCACAGCTCTAACTCATTAACTTGTGGATTTTGTGGTCTTAGTATCTATCTTCCTCCCTTAGCGACTTCTCTAGTTATTTGCAGTTTTTCTCTTTATCTCAGTGAGCTTTTCCTTCATCTTCACGACTCTTCCTTCACATTTGTGGCTTGAAGTTTGGCTCCATTTTTTATTCGGCTTCATACCTTTATCCATGGAACTCAATGAGTTTCTGCAGTTTCTTCTAGAGATCCATAACTTTCAAAGCAAACTTCAGCGGCTACTCCAAGTATTTGATGGCTATATCATGACTTTGTAAGATATCTCCTTTTCTCTGTAGCTTTCCCAAGACTGACTAAGTCCCTTTAGAACTTATCTTTAATCAACTTGAGGACTTTGTGATCTGAAACTACCAATGAACCTTCATCTTTTTAGCTTGCATACTTTACCAATTCACTCCTTTTGCCATCAATGCAACTTGACATCAATGACAACATATATGACACATGAAAAAGGTTTGACACTGTATAGGATTGCAAGAGAAAGAAAACCTCATGAATCTCACTTTGTACCAGCTGGTAAACATATAAAACACCATGTTAGCATCATAAAGATCATGATACATCATTCACTTTGTCATTAATGTAGTTTTGCATCAATGACATTACCTATTCAGACCATGCCAACAATCTACATCTTTTTATTGATGGAAAACACCTTGAAATTCTCCCCCTTTTTACATTAATGACAAATGCATACCTATAGCTTACCTTCTTTACCTATCTCATCTTCATACCATCATGTTTTGGTTAGAAACATCAACCAAAGGTCTCAAACAAGCTCCATCTCTTGATTTTTGCACAAAATTTGATTCTTACCTTCATTTTAGGCATGTAAGCAACATGTTCCCCCTGGAATAAGCACTTAAACATCTAAAAAAACATCATTAAGGTACAAAAGAAGAAAATTCATACCTTTTTAGGAGCTTCAACATCATATTCCAACACTTAAGCATGCAAATAAGTACATTTTCACTATAACCTTGTTTTGAGCTTCTTAAGGGCACTATAGCAGTCTTGGAATAGGGGCATCAACACCTTTAGCATGCCAAAAATGACATGAATTCCATTTCCATACCCATTATCCATCTTATTTGACAAAAATCCAACTTATCTAGGCATAAACCATGCAATACAAGGCATATACTTACTCTTCATACCAAGAGCAACACTATGAGTCCAAAACAAACTTCTTAGAGAAATTTTGACCAATTTCAACATGCAACCACAAGTCAACCAAGATTTGAATCAAGCAACTATCACTCCCCCTGGACACAATACCTCCAAAACTAGCTCAAGAGTACAAATTTGAGCTACTAACACGTTATCATACCTTGAAATCAACTTTATCACTTTCTCAAGGTCCAAAACAACTTTTTCAGTCTTCTACAGTCATATTTGACTGATATAAGCCAATACATACCATCAAAAGCATGGAAAAATGAGAAAACATCATTTTATCACCTTGGATGGCCTTGAGAACACCATTTCAATCTCATGAAAGATCAACCAAGAACTCCCCTGTCTTGGAGAGCTCACACACACCTTGAGCAAAATTTTTCTTGCAATGACAACATTTCAACATTGTTTGAGGACTGTCAACAACATATCAATATAAAAATCCATTTAGAAGGAAATAAAATGTCTTTATGGATCTTAAACACTTACAACTTCTTTCATAGTGAGCTATATCAAGCTCCATGTGTCATGAGGAATAAGTATACACCATATCACCGATCACTACTCTGTTTTAGGGTACTATAGCATTGTCTCAACCTTCACTTGGGGTCAAGAACCAACATATTGACCCAAACTTGATCATTTCATCCCATGAACACACTTCTCCATATGAATTTATCATGAAAATATCATACAAAGGATTGAAAAACATCATTAGTACTTCAACACCATTGTCACCATGCTAAACATGAGCTCCTATAGGCCTGTAGGATGCTATTATGGAGCAAGAACAAGTTTTTCAAGCCTTGGAAAGCAACTAAGACCTCCATCTACTACCACCACTTGCAAACCATAGATATATGAAAGAACATACCTTTTTCAAATGATAATAAGCTTTGGAACTTATGACACACCATTGAGAAAAGTATACTTTTCCCCCTCTAATCCTATAGATGATCATTTTCTTCTTGGAGAACCAAGAGACTCCCACAAGAACATATCAACTGAGATCAAATCCAAATTCTCTCCCAACCAATTTTAAATACTTCAAGGGCACACCAAAACTATTAACATCACAAAATATGATGAAAAGTAATCACATATACGAGAAGCCATCAAATTTTCCCTAAATCGTAGCATGCACTTTTTGGCACAAATCTTGATGAAGAACAACCAAGTGACCATAACAATTGATCTAGACCATATGGATAACCTTATATATGCATTGAGACATTCCATGAATCTTAGAAAGCATCTCATACTAGTGCAAATCACCTTTTCAAATCTTGAATACACACTTTGGAGAAAAAAAAATTATACACAGTCTTGTAGCCATTAAGACAGAAAATTCCTCATAAATCATAAAGTACATACCTTCATATAAGGGTGAATCCATTTTAAGATGACACACTCATGAAGTTAATACATCCAATTTTCACTGTCAACTTCCCAAATTAGTCCTTTTTCAGGCCACAAGAGCAAATTTTCAACACGGTCATGTATAAGTGAATAAATATACTTACTTGAAACCCCAAACCTCTTCCATCCTTTATCTCTATGAGCCTAGAACATTTTCTCAAAATATTCACTTCTAACTCTTCCATCTTGACGTAAAAAAGTGATTTTCCATGTTTAATGCTCATGATTACTATGTAAATCTAGTCAAGGGAAGTGAAGTACCAACATTGACATGATATGCACTTACCATCTCCAAATTTACACAAACACCTTGCAAAAACATATTTAAACATGTTGATCACATCTTCAATGCAGGGTAAATTTTAGGGGCAAATATTCGTGAAAAGGAGAATATAAGGAATTTTGAATTTTGAATTTAGTGAATTTTGTACTACCATATGGTAGCGTGTTTGCCAAAATTTTATGGGACCTAAAAAATTGAATATAATTTCACCTTCATGTTTCGCCAAGGGCCGACTAATGTTAGTATATTCACCTTCATGTTATAACATTCTAATATATATAGGATTAATTCACCATAGTATAGTCCTATTTTTTACATTATAAGCGTGTGAATAATCTGAAAGTATAAGACCACAAGCCAAAGGATTCAGGAAAAGTGAAAGACTCAAGAGGTAAGTGAAAAAGAGAACTCTGTCTATAGATTGACAAGTTTATTTTGTGTTTATGGATAGTAATCGACAAAAAAATTGCAATGAATCATGATGGATGACAAGGACAATGCGTAAGTGTTACCGACTGACAACATGTATACACATTACATGTGTGCAGTATGAGATATATATGTGTTACCGACTGTAACAAATATATGTGTTACTAGCTAGTAAAAGATATAGGTGTTACCAACTGGTAATAGATATATGTTCTTTCAGATGGTAATAGATATATGTGTTATCGGATGACAACACATAGATTTATTACTGACCGGTAACAGTTAACTATGTTAGTGTTTGGTAGCTATATTTTCTACAACCATCCTATATATTGCTTTATTTTTCAAGTGCTCGGTTGTGTTATCATCTGTCATTCTTAAGTTGTGTTGGCTTGCGTTTGGGTAAATCTTTTTTGCCATTAGTATTTGAAAGTTCTATGTTTTTGTCACATGTGCAGACTTCAAAATCATCCATTCAATGGCCCCTATTACAAATGAGAAAAAAACTCAAGGAAAAATAAAATGCAATATGGACATTTCAAAATATTTTTATGAGCTAGAAGTAAACCCAGTGGTAAGAGGTAAGGAAAAAAAATTCTACTATGATTATGTTACTTTTTTATTTACTCAAAGCCAAATCAGAAAAAAATCAATTTCTCTCAAATGCAAAAAACCCTAGCAGTGACCTTACTCCAGATGAAATTACCAATCACCAGAGTAATAAAATTCAAATTGATAGTACTGATAATCCCATTTCCCATCCAAATCAAACTTCTAATAAACATTCTAGAAACTCACATTAGAAATGTAAGAGTGGGAAGTGGATTATAGGAAGGACTTATAAATTTGAATGGTCAACCAAATATCCATTTATTGAACCGATGAACCTAAAAAAAAAAAATACTCCTACATAATGTAGATGTACTATTTGTAGTTGGAAACTTGGTAGAGACCAAAAAATGCAATTGAAGTTAGACACAATAGAGAAGCATTATGGGAAGGTATACAAGTCTAAAAAGTAAGATGATGGAACAGTTATAAAAATAACTAGATGGAAAACTGAGGAAGATTGTTTACATATGAGATATGCTTTGCGAGAATATGATAATCATCATAAACATCTTCAGGACCTAGTTGAGAAAGGTGGAACTATAAAGGCTAGATTTGAAAAATCTACTAACATAAGTCTTCAGGAAAAACTCATTCAATTTAGAACAATATTTCACATTTTAAAAAAGGGCAAACCAATTTCAGATCTCATTGATTATAAGACATTGTATCAATCTAATGGATTTCCAAATATTCCAACAACACACTAGTTAGATACTAGTGCATGGGAGATGACAAAGTGTATGGGAGAAATAGAAATCACTGATTTGAGAGAGAAGGTAAAAAATGCAAATTTTATCACTTTGTCGATTGATGAGGTCACAATAGTAGATAATACATCTTGGGTGTGCATGCATGTCTACACTTTCAATTTCAGTAACCATTTCAGGGAAAATCATCTACTAAATATGCACAAAATGATGGAGAACTACAATGTTGAGAACATCTGCAAACTTGTTATTAAAAATTTGAAGGAAATAAGCTGGTATGGATGATCATTCAATCTCTGCAAAGCTGATTTTTGTAGGAGTTGATGGTGCATCTATCATGCAAGGTCACAAAACTGGACTTTGTATCCATCTGCAAACAAGAGTAGCCCCTTACATGATACCTATTCACTGTATGGCTCACTGAATGAATTTGGCTTACAAGATTGTAAGTAATTTTGAAAATGTTGCTAAGGTGGAGGAGCTGATATGGGAATTGCATTCATATATGTCAAGCAGTCCTAAAAGATTTTTGAGTTTCAGAGATTTTCTATTGGAATAAAAATGGTAAAAATTTTCTAAAATATGTTGACACGAGATGGATATCATTGTATGAACCAGCTTGTAGGATTTTTGAGGAATATAGGTCCTTAGCAAGGGTATATGTTCAAGCATCGAAGACAAGTGGACAAGGCTAAAGATATATTGTATCGCTTGACAATGATTTAGAGACATTATTAAATTTATGTGGTATTTTGTCAATGCTGAAGGAAATAAACAACTTGGTGAAACATGCTCAGGAAAGATCCATATACATTGTTGATTTTCTAAAATTAAAGAGACAAGTATGTATGATTTTAGATACCTTGTATATCACCCAAGATTGGATTCAAAAGCCAATTTTTAGTAGCTTCAAGGTTTTGACAGACACCAAAGATCCAAACAGCTATTTAAAGTTCAATATCAGTGGTCATATTTGTATTTCTGTTGATGGGAAAAATATTAAAATGCACACTTTATACAAAGATCCTTATGTAATAGGTTTTGAACTTGAGGAAGTACCTATCACGAGATGTATTTTTGATGTTGCAGTTTCTAATGTACGTAAAAATTTGATGAAAATATCTGAAACATTATCTTCTAAGATCATAGAGAATTTTAAAAATAGTGATCTACTGGAGGCGATGGGAGTTGTAAATCCCATTTTCTAGAACCCGATGATTGATGAAGAACAAAGAGATACAAACTTTGGGAAATCCATGACTACACTTATGGAGCAGTTTTGCAAATCTTCACATGTTGATGGAGGGGAATTAAATGGTATATTGGATAGAAAATTACTCATATCCCAGTCACAACATTTTGGATTTACAATGTCTTATCAATATAAGTTTATTGTTAACCCAATGAAATGGGAGTTGTCACGCTATTGTGGAGAAAGATGTATCAGAGTAGCATTTTGAGAGAAATATAAGTGAATACTTCAAACTATATGAAATCATACAAACAATTATTCTTAGGTTTATTGAACTTGAAAGGGTATTTAGTGCTCTTTTATTTGTGAAATAAAAATTTCACAACATATTGGGCAAGAATTTGGAAACTATTTGAGAATCTATGTTTCAAGATATAGGGTGGACACATTTCTGTATGAAAGAGCACTAGCTACATGGACATATCTTGTAGAATGCAGAGTTTTTAATCAGTTAACGAACAATGATGTCTCTAATAATGGTGAAATTGATTTGGACTCTGCTAGATAGTAAACTGCATGAGATATAAGAAGTGATGAAGGACCATCAAGGATAGGGTTATTTCAAGTAACAGACAGTTGATTGTATTCATTTTCTGAAATATAAATTGTTACTTGATATTTTTTTCATTCACATATATTAGACATATAATGTTTGGAATTTTTTAATCCCTTCTATATTTTTAATAATGTTTGAACTTTACAAATAAAAATGGTGGACAGTTCATATTTGTGCAATATGTAAATTGGATGATGTAATAAAATTAAAGTTCATTACTAATAAAGTATGTTCATTCATTGATTTCTCACTTTCAATTCCACAGGCACAATTGTTGTGTTGGTGAGAAAAAATTTTGGGGAAAAATTGGTGGGTTTCTTGCCAACACTCTGGGAACGTAAGTCCCTCTACCTAACTGGTGCAACTACTTTATATGCATGCATGAGTAAAAATGTGGATTTTCCTGGTGGATTTTTAGCCGAGGATCCAACAGGGGCACTCCACTGACCCTGCGCCAAAAAATTAGAAATATTTATAAGGGAAGAATTTTCTAGGAGAACAAGAAAGGGAGTGCAAATATTAGACAAGGGAAACTAATGCTACAAGTAGAAAATTAGAGACTTGCATACACCAGTTAGAAATTACATCACATGCACTAAAATTAAGAAGAAACAAATCTACATAACAACAACAAGACCAAATAGCATTTAATGAACACAAAGTATCACTAAACTCCTTAGTCAAAAAAGGCTAAAATTATTTCTTCTTGTATTGATGCTCAAGCAAAAATTGTACATAGCATAAGAATGGAAGACATTTTAGAATAGGGAAAAATGGAAGAAATTTTTGCTATCTCTTTGTTCTCTTCACAAGGATATCTCTCTCATGAATTCACAAAAAACAACTCATAAGTATAAGAAGATCTAAGAAGACCCTCAAATGAGGAGCTTGCTACAATTTATAGAAGAGAAGGCAACTCTTCATCTTCCCGGTGAATTTTCAAATACCCTATTTTGACTTTAGACTATTCATATTCCTATCAAATATTTAAGTCCTTTTATAAAAACAAGGTGACTTAAAGTTTACATTATGTTTCTAAAGTCACTTAAAGATATATCAAAAAGTGCAAAACTCAATGCAAAATTATAACATTGAGAGAGAGAGCATTGGGTGAGAAGAAAATAAATAGAAAGAGGGGGAAGAAGAAGAAAAAGGAAGAAGAAGAATTATGCAGAAGAATGAGCCACTATGGTGGACTTGACCTCTCTCCCTAACTTGTCTACATCCTACGCTACTAAGAAAATATCTATTCCTCCAAATTCCCGAATGAAACGAGCTACTATAAGTTCCACTTTGTCAACATGAGGGATGTGAATGCAACTTAAGGTCTCTATCTATCCATTAGACACACTATTGATATCTTTGCACTTCCCAAACCATGATGGATGTTTCTCTACAATAAGTGCAATGGCAGCCCGAATCTCTGAGAGGAACTCCAGGTATTCTTAGTGAAGGAAAATGGATTTTCTACCTCTTTCTTGACATATTCCTTAAATGGCCCAATTATCTCATCGAAGTTTTTTTCTCCCATTGTAGGTAC
This sequence comes from Taxus wallichiana var. yunnanensis, assembly GCA_018340775.1. Taxonomy (NCBI): domain Eukaryota; kingdom Viridiplantae; phylum Streptophyta; class Pinopsida; order Cupressales; family Taxaceae; genus Taxus; species Taxus wallichiana. The sequence continues at coordinate 322,647,495 of CM031237.1, forward strand.
TCCAAGTTTCTGAATTTGATGATTTATACTATCCTGTAACTTGTACATTTGTCCCTCTTTTTACTCTAGTTCAGTGATGGTCCGATTGAATGCTTAAAATCTGATTTCCAAAGACCTCGCCATACACTCGAAAAAATTTCTGAAAGATTTTCAAAAATACTCCTGTTGAACAACTCTTGATGACGAGTGTTGCTCATTTCATTCACTATTAGACCCATAGGATCCCAGTAGTCTCTTTTTTTCTCCAAGTCTTCCTCGAGTTCCCACATCCTGTTTGTTATCACACACATGTATGTTATTGAATGCCTACTAGAGCAATGACATTACCTTTTCAAAAATTTAATTAATCCATTCATTATTAGCTCACACGTGCATTTTGAACTCGTGTATCCTCTTGATAGACTACGGGTGAAGATACTTGATGGGTATCATGTATTTAATTAGAATTGATATTGCATTTGGATCTACCAAATGTTGTACATAGGATGATAGATTTCATACCTATTCCTTTAGTTCATCAATATTCTTCTTATATTCCTTATTCCTTGCCACCATGCGAGTAAAATATTGTTGATACATGTGCAAATCCCCTTCATGAGTAGCTAGCCCTAGTTGGATTATGCTCATCTCATAGTCGGTCGGTGTCATCTCATCCACTAGTTTAATCACCTTGGCCGAGCCACCTTAATACAATAATTACATGTTTCCCCATTCTAGAACCACAAAATATGTGTGTGCGAAATTCCTTTTCTTTCCTTTAGCCAATGAGGCAATCGTTGACAAGTCGAGGCTGCCACTTGTTGAACGATATGGGTGTCAGGGAAAATTATTTCATGCATCCAAGGGAAGATTTCATCGGACTCAATTTCTAAGATAGGTGCATTAACCATTCCCTACTCTAGAAGAGAAGGCACATCTTGAATGGGGAGACATTGGTTTTAACCAAAGGTGAGGCCTCCTATGGTGGTTCAAAGAACGGGTATTAAACTCGCTGCTCTTCCTCCACTTGTGCTTCTGCCACTGGATTTTCTTATTGCATTATTACAACTAAGTCTTCTTCCACCCTAGCTCTTTTTGGTGACCTTCCATGAGAAGAAGTTCCCAATTATATTGATATTCATTTAGAAATTTCTCGAATGCCCGGAAATTGAAGCAACTTCCACGACTCTTGATGATGACTAATGAGAGGCTTGTTTCTGACCTATGGGCATACCTTGTGATTGGATTCTCATGATTATCTTCCTCGAAACAAAACCCTCATTCTCCTAGCCACCTTCTCAATTCATTCCTTTATATCTCGTTATTCATGAATGTACCAATTAACTTGAGGCAATGGAGAAACCTTGACTGCAACGTCCTCATGATCATACATTTTGTCCCATCATCCTATAAAATATCTTCATACCAAGAGAACTTGAATTTCTTCATTTAATTGATTGTCATCCTCATATGATCCTTTTCTTGTACTTCAAATTCATTAGCATAATTGGCCCAAAATTTCTCGATTTATGGATCATGGTATAATTATGGAATGTGGAAAGAGTCAAGATTATCTCGGGTGTCAAAATTAGGTTGGGTGATGTAGGAATGCAAATTCAAATGAGTGAAGGAAGCCTCTAGACACAATGCATCATTTTCATTCTTGCATTGAATACCCCAAGAGAGATGGGAAATGAGATCAACTTCTTTTTCCTGATTTTGAGCTGTGGTTTACCTGTACAATCTACCTACAAAACTCAAAATAGTATAATTTTGTCGCTAAATTACTTGGTCAACCTTAGCGGAGCTTGGTCGAAGCCGGAAACTTGCAGGTAGGAGAAGGTTAAGAATTGGATGAAGTAAGAGCCATATTTCTTGATTAAGGATGCCGCTTGTGGCAACATCCTTACCTCCAAATCACCTTCTAAGATTAGGACCATGTACCTTGTGGAACGCATAATTCACGTGAGTGAAGTGTTTGTGTCTCTCCTCCATCACCAATTATGGAATCTTCTCGAATGCGGGAACCTTGGTAGTAATATTTTACGTGAGAGCCAATCCTTTGAATGATCTTGAGCTAGTGAGTAGATAAACCAAGTAATAAGTCATGTGGAACTTCTTCATCATGGGTACTTGGAGCAATTGCATATGTAAATTTTCATTGATTATCTACCCCAGGTGGATTCTTTTGTTTCCTTCGACCACTAAGCGAGAATGAAAATCCCATCCACTCATAAGTCTCTCATGTTTTCTTCTCCCATCACCCTGCTGAGGAGGGTGATTGCATCTTAATATCCATCATGAAACTCATAGCTCAGAAGGGTCTTGGGAATCTTTGAGGGATTTCTCCCTATCTTCATCCACGATCCAAATGTAACTCCTTGTACATATGTATCCATCGTTTCCCAATCGTGCAAGGCTCTATCCTTTGATATGACAACCATGCTAGGTGATGTTGGGAAATGTAGAGAAAGTGATATGGTTTTGGGACTGATGAAATCCATTTCTTTATCATTTTTGGATTGATTTTTTTGTGTTTCACGTTCATAGTGGTGTGGGAAATCCAAGACAAACTCAAGGATTTGTACGAGACATTAGGTTTCTTGCAGGTTGTAAACAATCCATTTGTGAATACCTAATCCTCTATCTTCCCTCATTCCTTGGTTTTCATGTGAGCCCTTAGATCAGTGAGGTCCATATATGAGTCATCACTATCTTCTATCACATACTCAGAAGTGAAAGGTCGTGTCGGCTTCTATCCTGTCCATTTGTACTTCATGGTTTCTTCGGATAAAAGAACTTAACTTTTTTAGTAAGTGTAGAATTTTTTAATTGAACTTTAACTAAGACTATCAAATTGATTTCTCCACTCTCATAATGCTCCTCTTGTGAAATTTACCCTCTGGAAAGAATTACTATTTTTAGTAAGTGTCAAAAAAGTAACTTACTATTTTTATCAAGTACGAAAAATCAGCTCCTTCGAACCTTGACTGGCTATGGTAACTGGAAATCCTCCTTCCCTCTGTGCTCCCCTCACTTTCTGGACCAGTCTTCTATTTTTGGTAGGTATTTATGGGACCACTTACTATTTTTAGTAAGTGTCAATTCTTGACCAAGACGACCATTTCAATGATTTCTCCTTGCAATACATCTTCTGTGTTCACCATCTCCTTTGCAGGTTCTTTAGTTAATGAATTTCCCAAAATAATAGTCTCTATGTGGAAGACCTACTACTTTTAGAAATTGAGCTTATGGTGGGCAGATTTATGTAGAATGAATTTTTTTATATGGGTTTTTCCCAATATCACCCTCTGAAATTTCATGCTTACTCGATCAATAGTTGGTGAGATTTTAAAACTTCAAATTTTTCACCTCGTGGCGCTTGAACATGACATCCATTAATAGAGATTGAAAGGTTCATGTATGGTTTTTTCCTCTATTCATGATGAAAATATCCTTTTGATATGGGTTTTGATTCTTGTTCCAATGGTGACTTTTTTCTTCAATTCAATTTCCGGTTTGTGGGAAATCCAACTTTTTCCTCCATTGTGCAAAGAAATAAATTATTCGTGGCAAACACTCCTTGTTATGAATAGGATATCTGAAGGTAATATTTTTTTGGTCTATGAGAAAAAAATGCATAAATAAATGGTTTTTTATTCCATGTACGGAGTTTGCAGATATCTTTGAATTATTGTTCCACAACAATGGAGGTTTTCAAATGGATTTCTCTGTTTCTTCTTCTTCATTCTTCATTTCTTCTTCTTCATTTGATCAATAATTATTCTGAGACCTATATAATATCATGGAGTTGAGGATTTTGTGAAGTTGGTTCGAAGTGCAACAATGGTGGGTAGGTGTGAGAAAGTTGCAGAGCTATGGCAAGGTGAAGCTGTGGAAAGTAAGAAGAGGGAAAGAAAGCTGAAAGTAAGATTTAAAGTGTTCAAAAAATACAAATAAGGGGTGGTGAAAATTTTTACGTTCCTCATTTCCCTTAAGAATTAATGGAAAGAGGGACATTTTTTTACATGGTGTGCCTTGTCGCAACACATGGCAAAAATCCGACGACTGAGTATTTAGGCCAAAAAGCAAGATGGAAGCACTTAGGGGGCTGGAAAATGGTCGCATGATGAACCAGGAGGAATTCCTTGGGCTTGGTAGATTTTCATGTCCACTATTTACCTCAAGAATTAAGGGATGAGAGGAACATCAATTTTCATGGCATGCCTTGTGATGACACTTAGCGGATATCCAACGGCCGAGGGTTGGGCTCCTACAAGCACCTGGGAGCTGAACTTGCAATCCGGGAGGTCCCATGTGTGACCAGAGGGCTTATTGGGACTAGGTGAATTTTTATGTCCCTCATGTCCCTCAACAAAAAGGGACATGATGGTCATGAAATTTCACGGTGCACCGAAGCTACCACTTGTCATAATTTGCCGGTTGCGATAATGAGCTCCTACAAGCATCGGAGGGTTGAACTAGCGATCCAGGAGGTTCCATGTGTGACTATAGGGATTATTCGGGCTGGGTGTATTTTCTTGTCCCTCATTTCCCCTATCTTGATGGATGAAAGGGACACAAAATTGTGTCAGGATCCTAGAGCTGACACGTGTCCTCTTGCAAATTTGATTCACTGTTGAAGCCTTCTTAGAGGACGACTTAAAATGATGATAAATGGAACTCCTGATGGAGTGTTTTGGAAAATTGGTATGTGATTTTTACATAAAATTGCCTTCATTATCCAATGGTGGGGGTCTCAGCTATTGATTCCTCCATTTATGCCCTGAAAATTTGGATTTTTGATCTGGTCCTTTACCTATGCCTCGAACAAACCAGTTATAAAACCATTTTGCCAACAGTGTTGTGAAAAAAATTATTTCACCATCTTGTATATATATGAATTCCCTTTCTAAATATGTTTTTGGCTCCTAACTCCATCAAGAGCTCCGGAATCACCTCTCGATGTTCAACAACTCTTTTGGCCCTATGCACTTCCTAGGCCCGTGAACCCTTTTTTTGATCAAACAACCCCAACTTCTCCAAATCATTCATGAATCTTCCAAAATAATTTCCATGATGTTTCTAAACCTTCAAACCTCCTTCACATTGAATTTTTCTCCTCTCTTTTACTCCAGGGGAGTGCATCAGTCTTGGGAAGGCCGGTAGTAGCCCTTCCTAATAATGCCCAACAATCACAGTTTTCAGGAACTCCTAAAATCACCTACGAGGTTGAGTTGACTTTCCTAAATCATCTAGGGGCCTGAGTTAACATAATCTGGGAGGCCATGGCACTGACTAGGTAGACTGAGGTGCCTCGGAAGGGTAGGACTTGAAAATTTTGGCACAAGGGTATTGTTGTCATGTTGGAAAATTTCCAATTTACCTATTACAAATTTGCATGAAAACAACTGGCTCTAGATTTGGGACATGGTATGGATTGATCGCAGATAAAGACATGGCATGAAGAATCCCAGAATCTCAACTTTACAATATAAATACTAGTTCCTTAACCATTGGTCCCTGCAGAGTCATGTATAATTTACAAGAGAGATAGAGAGAAAGAGAGAGAAGAAAGAGAACACACACACACACACAAATGACAAAAAGGAAACACACAACACACATGAAAAGGAAAGACACACGAGAAAAGGGTAACAAAATTGAAAATCACCTATGGTACAAGATAGGGGACAACCTTCTTTCAATGATGATACAATTTCAGATATTTCCCATTGCGAGGAAATTCCAACAATGTTCCATCCAGGTATGAGAGTAGAATTTTTTTTTCTCCACAAGCTTCACAAATCTAAAATGGGTCGAGCCATAATGATTCAAACTTTACATGGATGCATTTTGGTTACCTCCTTTTGTCCCATAGTAGGAAAATTTCTCCAACTTTTAATTCTCTCTCCTTGGCCTTCTTGTCAAAAATCTTCTTCACCTTCAATTGATGCTCTTTGATATGGTCCACCACTCAAAGTCTATTTTCTTCTAGCTTCTTAAGACAAAGGATCCTCTTGTCAATGGAATCATTATACTATCCATATTATATTACCTAGAACAAATTGGGAGCTAGCATTTTAACCGTAATAGGAATTTTTACTTCCACTCTATATAGTAGCAAGAAAGGTGACATACCTATTGCATTCTTAGGAATGATCATGTCTGCCCACAATGCATCATACAACTTATTGTGCCAATTCCTCTTATTATAATACATGAACTTGCGGATAATGGTCATGATGTTCTTATTTTTCAATTCATCCTGAACATTTCCCAGTGGATAGTTGTTTGATGAGTGAGACAGGGAGATTCCATATCTATAGCAGAACTTACTCAACTCCCTTAAAGAAAAATAGGTAACATTATCTGCTAGGATTTTTGAGGCACTACGAAATGTGCTATGATATTCTCTTTGATGAAGTTGCATACCATTTTGATATTATCTTGCTTGAACGAGATGGCCTCCACCCACTTTGTGAAGTAATTGGTTTCTATGAGCACATATGTGTGCCCCATTCTTGAGTGAGTAATGTAGCCAAATTAAGAACAAACCAGATATACTGCAAATAATATGAACTCCAAAAGAAAATAGATCTCCTTCTTTGTTATCAAATAATGAATTACAATGTTTCCTAAATAGGAAAACAACTCCCAACTCGAGTTGCCAAGTAAACTCTAGCTAACTCTGACTAAATCTACTCTAGGTGGCGGAAATTACTATTTTTAGCAGTTTACTAGAACCTGCTATTCTTAGTAAGTTTGCATGCTTATTCCTATGGGCACAGAAATTTCCATGCATCTTCTACATCCCTAAATTAGAGGAATTTCCAACTTTCTAACTCATAATGCAATTAATAGACTAAAATTAACTAATGCTCAAAAATAGGAAAAAACCGAACTATAACTTAAATCCTAATTTTTGGCCTCAAGATGGTGGATTTAGGGCCCGAAAACGTGTCAAAAACTTTCCCAACTGGTAGGACTGGTTTCCGCTGTGTTTGTCTCATCAAAACACGTGGTTTAAAAAAACGGACTCAAACGGACACTGGAGCTCAAGTTATGACCTTGTCAACTTCCTGCTTAATTAGTCAGGCGCATCGGTGAGGGTTTAGAAAGAAAATAAAATATATCCCCCACTGCTGAAATGGTTCTTCAATAACAATTGGTCGAGTGGTAGTGTTGCAAGTTGTGGTCTCCCAATAAATTTTTAACATGCTTCACATTTGGAAACCCATTCTTGATTTTTACGTAAAGAGGGTGTGCCGATAATACCTTCCCATAGGATCTTATGCAAAAATACCATCATCTTGAAAATGCCCCTACACGCTTGGTCATGGTATGCTTTAAGAAACTTCTCTTATTGTTCTTTTTCTACACATTTGAGAAAGCATCCATCTAGGCCCCTTTTTTAGAGCGCGTGGTTCTAGATCACAAAATTTGTTTCCTTAAGCTTGAGTGTTCTCCTTTTTTTGTAATCAAGATGAGGAGGGAATTCTCCATAGGTTAGGTAATAAGCGATGTCGACATACTACTCATCATAGTGGTTGCAAAGATAACATGTGGATTATCTTCAAAGAAATTTGAGCAAGCACAATTATCTTCACCATGTTGATATTCGAGGGCTTCATCTTCGATGATAAATCTACAAAGGCAATTTCCCCATACCAAATTGGAGGGCCAAATCTCCAAATCATAATTTTGAATATTTTCAACCCATTTTCCTCTTTTAGCTCCTGAATCTTGTTGTGTTAAGATGTACTTGATTTCACTATTGGGGACCATCACCATAGTATGAAATTTGAGTATGTAGAATCTGAAATTTTTTACATCCTTGACTACTACATAGGCATGTCTATCCAATTGGCTATAGTTTAGTTCATGATTCTTTAATGGGAGGCTCGTGAAAGCAATGGGTGCTTCCACGCCTTCATCATTATTTTGGACAAGAACAATAGAGATCGTATGTTCGATGCGTAGAAATACATGATGAATTCTTTATTAAAATCGGAGATACAAGAGTAGGAGATTTTGAAATTGCATTCTTGATCTCTTCAAAAGCTGATTTTCCCTTGTCATTCCACTTGAAGCTTGTTTGAGGTTTCATCATGGTGGTGATGTGCTTCGTCAATTCTGCAAACTCTAGAATGAAGCAACATAGAAAATTTTCCTTGCCAAAGAAGGATTAAAATCATTTCTTGCTTGTGGGCAAAGACAAAGGTTTGAACAACCTTCAATATTTTTGGTTCAATGTGTGCTCCATGCTTATTCACAATGTACTCAATAAAATTGCCTTCCGTTACTCCAAAAATGCACTTTTTTGGGTTTAAAGATATACCATGCTTTCTACATTTTGTGAACACTCATTCCAAATGGTGAATATAGTCTCCCTATTTTTGACAAGAATGTGAGATCATACATGTATATGAAAATACAATGCTTCAAATATTTAAATGTTAGGTCCATCTCCCTTTGGAATGTATGCCCTACATTGATCAGGCCAAAAGGAATTCTCATGTATGCAAAACTACCCTAAGGTGTTGTGAAGGCTGTTTTGGTACGATCCTCCTCTACCACTTTGATTTTATTATTCCTTGAGAATCCATCAAGTAATGAGAGCATTTCAGATATGGTGACTATCTATAAAATGTGATCCATAACCGTGGAGGGGGTAGTTGTCTTTCATCGATGCCTAGTTCAAGTTGCAGAAATCTAAACATATTTTTATTTCAACATTCTTCTTCGGCTTTGTACAATGTTGCCTACCCATGTTGAATGATGGATGGGAAAGATGATCCTTACATTGAGAATATTTATCACTTCCTCATTGATGGTATCAGTAATTTTTGGATTATACGACCTTTTTTTATACGAATGGCTTTCCATCAAGCTTTAAGGGTATCGAGTGATGCATTTCCTTCTGTTGGAAGGATTTGAGCTCATCATAAGAGTAGGAAAATACATTCGAATATTTATTGAGAAATGAAACAAACCTTCTCTTCTCCTTGGGTGAACAACACTTCCCAATGTTGACCATTCTTAGGTTCTCTAGGGTACTGATGTCTTCCTTCTCAAAATCAAGTTGGGCATCGGGAAGATTTCTTCACTTTCTCTTGAATGAATTTTTCATGCTTATCAAAGAGGTTTTCCAAAGAAACTAGGTCTTTAAGAACCTTTTTCCCTTTCAATTTGATCACTCCCTCTTCATCAAATCCTTCAATTCGTTCTTTCTCCTCTTCAACTACCGCTTCTCAGTGTGGATTCTCACTTCCTTCAAATAAGAGATTATTGAAGTTGTTTCTTTGCTCCAAGAATTACTGAAGTTGATTATCATCATTGAAGAATTTCAAATTATTTACATTATTTGGTACATTAGGCCTAAACACCATCTCAATTGTCACTTTTTCTTTTTGGAAAGAAGGATGAGGTGTCACTAGGAAGTTAATAAGATGCAAGAGGAATCAACCTTTCCATTATTTTCTCACGGAATGGACTTGATGGAAAATGCATCAAAAGATTCAATGCGAGTCACATACTCTATTTATATAATGTCGGAGTCTTGGATTTTTCACACGATATTGTTGTCGGATTTGATTTACTATCACCTCAACATTACCTTGGCATTTTAGCTTCTTGATTCCCATATCTTCCACTACGCCCATGCCCAAGAGGAGATTCATACTCTATCATGTTATTTGTATGACCAAATTTCAACTTGTAGGCAAATGCATATAATTCTCCAGAATGAGAACACATTACCACACCTTCTCCCAAACTTGTGTTGGAGTGGCTTCCATCAAATTCCATTGTCTAGACTTTGTCTTCTTCCTCCTCCATAATAAGTGGCAAGATCTCATCTTTATCGATGTGAGGAAGTAGTTGCCTAGCTTTATTGTCTTGAAAAATAATATTTTCTCTTACATCATCGGATTTTTGTACTATGTACTTCATCTTCCTGACCGGTAGCAACTTATTCATATCAACTTTTACTAGATTAGTTGCAGATGACCAATCCATTTTGATTTCTCAACCCAACTCTCTACAAAATATCGGCTCAGTAGAATCAAAAGGATACTAGAATGTCGCCACCGGGATGGTGAGGAACACCTTCTTCTCTGGAAAATCAGCTAGTGTTACTGTGCATCTTTGATTCTTCCCACGAATGACACTTGTTTTGATTCCATTGAATAACATGATCCATTTTATTGGGTTAAGGTGAGGCCTAGGGTGTTTGTAACTTTGTCGGGCATCACATTTTCTCAAGCTCTATAATCTTTAATGCAATTATTGAGCTGGAAAACTTTGATGAGAAGTGACAAGTAAAAAGGTTCAACCCTTTTGGATTTGGAGGCACTGAGTGCTAGCATGTTTTAAGAAGGTGGTGTGGAAAATGTGGGAAGTAGACCTTTGGGATTTGAGCTTGATACTATAGGGCTATCACCATGGACTACATCAATAAACCTATCAAGTTGAGTGGGGTGCGTCTATAAGTATTATAGTTCTATGATCTAGACTTTGGTTTTGATTACGTCTTCCACAAAGTTAAATGGGATTATGATGGGAAAGGTAGAGGTTCTAGGAATGACACAATATTTACATGGCAAAGGTTTTTCTACTTTGGGGTTATATTTTCTTTTACAGGTGTAGCAAATGGCTTGGAAGGAGATGGGGATGCAGATTTTGATTGAAACTTAGATGATTTTGCAGGAATTACATTTGAAGAAGAATTATTTTTATCAATTTTAGGATTAGGAGAAGGACTAGATGAATTACTTGGTATGGCAGTGTGATTATTTCTAACCAGTGGGTCTGGTTTTTCTTTGGCCAACTCCATGAAGGCGGTAGCAATGATCCTCTAATGATGATTTTGTATTGAGGAATTTCTGCAGGAGGATCTTCTTTCTTCTTCTTTTCTTTCACCACATTTTTTTGATGATGAGGCTCCTTTCTGGGATTGTTCATGAGTGAATATTGTGCATGAGAATATTAGGGATTATTCATCATCATCATCTTCCTCTCTATCAACGTACTCAATTATGTCATTGTGTGTATCACTATCCACTTCTTTAACCTCGAGGTAGTTATCATCATCACCTACATCATCTTCCTCAGGTTCTTCTATTTCTACTTCTTCTTTTGGCTCCTTGGTGTCACAAGTAGCATTGATTGAAATTGCTTGAGGGTGATCCGAAGAGGAGGTGGGGTGGTCCTTAGTCTATTTGGAGGATTTGGCTTCCTTAGAGTATTTTGCATTGTGAGATGAGAAAATTATTTCTTCACAGAAATCAAGTCATTAGCCATTTTTTGGAACATTGGGTCTCAGTAACTGAACCCAAACTCTAACCTTTTTTATTTCCATTTGTACCTTTTACCTTTCTAGACAAGATCAGATCATCTTCTGTCTCAATCATGAAGTCTTTTGCTTCCTTCAAATCTCTAGGATGGGCTCTTCTAAGGAAGAAACCAACTTCCGGTGGTAAGGCATTGATAAAGAATCTCTTCAAATTATTTTCAAGAGGAAAAATCTTCAGGAATCCTCCTTATCATTTGGTTATATTTGGAAATGAAATCCCTCATTGATTTAGAAGCTTCTTTCTTCATTTATACCAACTGAACCAAAAGATCCTGACAGTCTTCTGTGGATTTGAACCTATGTTCAAATGCACTTCTTATATCCTCCCAGTAGGTGATGGACCTTGGAGGAAACATGTAGAACCATTTTACAGCCTTCTCTTGAAGTGATTCCACAAAGAGCTAGAATGACACATATTCATGTTCAATTCCCAACACACCGTAATCAATGATGAACGTTCTGCTACATGTTCCTAAGGAAGTTGAGAAGCTGTGTCCTCTAAATTTTGGAAAGTTTTTCCTTGAGCCTTTTGGTAGCTCATGGAGTGGTTGAGTAAGGGAAAGTGAACTGTGTTTCCTCCCCATGCTACATTAGGCTTGTGTGCTTCATGATCACGATCCGCCATTCTGTTCCTTCTTTTAGCTTCCAACCTTTATAAGGTTGTGGCTTCAGCTGTTGCTATTGCATCTACTTTGGCTTGAATTATTTCAATCTCTTCAATTTGAGCTCTCAATTCCGCTTCCTCTCTTGCTTCTCTTTATAAAGCCACCTTCGGTCTCTACGTCATTGAAATCTTCAAGGTTCTCGTTGATGTTTGGGAGCTCAACATCTAATGGATTGGCTATACTTGAACTTCCGGTAGAACTAGCTATGTGATGAAAGGGATACCTCTTAATTTAGAGTAGATCTTGTCTTCTTTGAAACTCTTAAAAAGTGTGGTCGAGTTTTCCTCATTGTATTTATTTCAGTGTATCTTTTATCCGCATGACTTGGAGATTTATGTTCTTCTTTGTGGTGGTTGAATTTGTCTTCACCTTTCCAATTCAGCAGCATGTTCTTCTTCAAGATCAAGTACTCTCATGGCAATGAAGTAGTGATTGACACTTTTCCTGTTATGCCAAATAGCCTCTCACAAATCTAAAGTAATATCCTCTTGAATGTGGAGTAGTAATTCATGTCTTTCTCTAAGAGGATTTCTCAGAATAGACATGGTTTGAGAACATAAGGCTTAGATAACTATTTAAATTCATGAAATTTTATTTTATTTTATTTTTATTTTTCAAGGTCATTTTTGGGTGCGAGATGCTTTTAAATATTCCCCATGGTAGGTGCCAAAAAATGTTGGCGAGAAATTTTTTGAGGAAAAATTGGTGGGTTTATTTCAACACTCGGGAATTTAAGTCCCTTTACTTAATCGGAGTGACTTCCATAAATGCATGCATGAGTAAAAGGTAGGTTTTCCTTGTGGCTTTTAGCTAGGGATCTAACAAGGGCACTCAAATGACCTGCGGAAAAATCTTACAGATATCTGTAAGGGAATAATTTTCTAGGAGAGTGGGAAAGGGAGTGATAATGTTAGACAAGGAAAATAATGCTACAAGTAGAAAATCAGATATTTGCATACACCAGTTATAAATTACATCACATAATTAAAATTAAGAAGAAACAAATTTGCATAACAACAACAAGACCAAATAACATTTAATGAGCACAAAGTATCACTAAATTCCTTAGTCAAAAAGGATAAAATTCCTTCTTCTTGTATTGATGCTCAAGAAGAAATTATACATAGCATAAGAATGGAAGACATTTTAGAATAGGAAAAAATGGAAGAAATTTTAGCTATCTCTTTGTTATCTTCACAAGGATATCTCTCTTTTGAATTCACAAAAAGTAGCTCATAAGTCTAAGAAGATCTAAGAAGACCCTCAAATGAGGAGATTCCTACAATTTATAGAAGAGAAGGATACTCTTCATCTTCCGGTGACTTTTCAAATACCTATTTTAAGTTTAACTGTTCATATTCCTATCAAATATTTAAGTCCCTTTTATAAAAACACGGTGACTTAAAGTTTACATTATGTTTCTAAAGTCACTTAAAGATATATTAAAAAGTAAAAACCTTGATACAAAATTAGAACATTAAAAAAGAGAGCGTTGGGTGAGAAGAGAAGAGAGAGAATGAGGGGAAGAAGAATAATTATGAAGAAGAATGAGCCGCTACGGTGGACTTGAGCTCACTCCCTGATTGGTCTCCATCTCATGTTGTTGAGAGGATATATGTTCCTCCAAGTTCCTTATTAAACGAGTTGTTTCAGGTTCCACTTTTTCAGTATGAGGGATGTGAACGTAGCTTAAGGTATATGTCCATCCATTAGACACATTTTTTATATCTTTGCACTTCCCAAACCATGATGGATGTTTCTCTGTGATAAGTGCAATGGAATCCCGAATCTCTAAGAGGCACTCCATGGTATTATTAGTAAAGGAAAATGGATTTCCTACCTCTTTCTTGTCATATTCCTTGAATGGGCCAATTATATCATTAGAACTTGTGTTTTATCCCATTGCGGATACTCAAGTTTCTAAATTTGATGATTTATCTTTGTCCCGCAACTTGTACATTTGACCTTCTTTTTCATCTAGTTCGGTGATTTCCCGATTGAATACTTTAAATATGATTTTCAAAGACCTCACACATATATGTGACAAATATTCTAAAGGATTTTGAAAATATTCTTGTTGATAAACTCGTGTGTCCTCTTGATAGACTACGGATTGCAGTAATTTCTTGATGGGTATAACTTCTTGAATGGGAATTGTCATGGAATTTCAATCTACTATATGTTGTACATACGATGAAAAATTTCACACGTATTCCTTTAGTTCATCAATCTTATTCTTATTTTCCTTATTCCTTGGCACCATGTGAGTAGAAGATTTCGATACATGTGAAAATCCCCTTCATGAGTATCCATCCCTAGTTGGATTGTGCTCATCTCATAGTCGACAGTGTCATCTCATCCATTGGCTTGATCACCTTCATCCAAGCCACATCAATGTACTAATGACATGTTTCCCTCTTTGTAGAACCATGAAGCCATGTGTGTGAACTTCCTTTTCTTTCCTTTAGCCAATGAGGCAATTACCGATGACAAGTCAAGGGCCACCACTTGTTGACCGATCACAGGTATTAGGGAAATTATTTCCTGTATCAAGGGAAGATCGTACCAAAATCAGGTTCTACGATAGGTGTGTCAATCGTTCCCTACTATGGAAGAGAAGACACATCTTGATTGGGGGAGACATTATTGTTAACCAAAGGTGAGGCCTCATGTGGTGGTTCAAATACTAGGTCCTTCCTTCGCTTGTGCTTCTACCCTTTGGATTTTCTTCTTGCATTGTTTCAAACATCATATAACTCTCACGAGTTGCCACACTAGAAAATCCATATATCTTCTAAAAAGGCTCGGAGTTCTTTAAAGACAGGTTGTAGATTCCAATTTTCTCTTACATACTTTGGATAAAGAATCAAAAATTTAACAAATCTCTATAGTGTTTATGCATAAACAATGTAAGAAGGGGTAATTCATGTGGATCTGATGGTTATTGGTTGTGATTTTAATGTATTGTTGGGAAGTTAAACTTGATAAAGTTGATTATAAAAAGAAATCAAATGAACCTTACAAATATTGCATGAAATTTTTATTGATGTAAAATATGGATCATATAATCTCACGAAACTCCTTCAACAGAAAGTTTGTATTCATGGAAGCCCAAGAATACAAGATTTCACACAAACTTTGGAATTTAAAAAAAAAATATATTATGACAAATTATCTATAAAATGATAACAATACCTAATCAAATACGCTCCGGATGCACTCAGAACTAACAAAGATCTTGGATCAAATAGATACAAATTGATTTTAAAACCATTTACCACATTATGAAATAAATTTCCATCAATCATGTAATTATAGTTACCAAATTGTCACTATTATAACCAAGAATTTATGTAATCTAGAGAGATTGATTAGCATAATATTGCAAAAGAAATGTAGACAATTGATTCAAAACAATTCATCTTAAACAAAGTAACAACACTTGTGAGATTACACATAATTAATTCAAGAAACACTAATTCTTCAATAAGGGGACACAAAAACTATGACCTCCATATTTTCCAATGATTGTACGGTAAAATCATCTTTATGAGAAGGTTTTGGAACAAATGAGTCATGGATCGAGTATCTTAAGTTGGTTCAGTTTCAGCAAGTACAAATAGGTTCTCTCCTTTTCTCTAAAACTTAGAAAATTTTAACCACCATATGCGAGAGTATTCTCATCGCATTTATACAATTTTAATTTCTCACTCATTTCCCATTCCCCCTAAAATCATGGATCTCAAAGAGAATATTCTTCTTTATAGCATATAATTTGATTTATTATTATTCTCTTGAAAATATCTCATCTTATGTTTCAGGTGGAAGAATCACGAGTCATTCATGTTTTTCACTCTCCTAGAATGACTAGGATGCCATGTCACTTATTTGATGTTTTTTTAATCATTTATCTCTTCAAACGATTAGATAAACCCCTTTTTGATGATTTACAAGCATCTCCAGTGATTTTATTTGACATGTAATCCATTTTTACCTTTTGAGAATCTATCTTAGAGAACACACATTCATTTTAATGTCTTTCTAGGTGGATGTTTCATGGTTTTTGGATCATGTCATATCAATCAATTGTTATCTAATGCATAACTTATTTCATACTTATTTCTCCTATGTGGATATCACATCTAGATCTTAGAGGCTATCTTACCATGATTACACTCATCTTGACTTGCCTGCCTCAAATTTCTTATAAAGGCATACCATTTTCCTCTACCAATTCACATTTTATTTTCTAAGTGCAAGAATTTTGGGGAAATTTATCTGCAATATGGCGGGAAAAATAGTAGCATCCATCTTGAAAAACATATCCACTAAGGATTTTCACTCAATATTTGATATTTCAGGCCCTTATGAGGCATTCGTAAGAATGCTATTTGAAATTGTTGATTTTGAAGATTATACAAGGACTTTGACATCTCAAGTTGTTTAGGTTGCATTGATTAGAAGGATTATTAAGAAAATCCCTTTTTTTATGCCTTCTAGATGATGTATTTTCATCTCTTCAGACTGGAGCATCAAAATACTCCTGATGAATTGAAGAATTTTTGGCTCATAAGCAGGCCTAGTGTGTAAGGTTTGACCAATTATAAATGCCCATTCATTTTTAATGAGTAATTGTTGTGAAGGAAATACCCTTAGGGTCCTATGTACTTGATGGAGAGATTTTACTTTTAGGTATTTTCCTACCCTTTTATGAAGGATGAATGAGTTTGAGCAACATGTCTCAATCTTGGAAAAGAAAAACCATTAGGGACCATACCTTCTCAGCCCTTCTAAAGCATCACCATTTTTTGTGAAGAAATGTAAGGGGTGAGTCTAGTTCCAAACCTTTTGTTCCTACTCCATTATCCAGGATCATTTGTGGTAATTACACTTCCATCTCGGGATTCCAATCCATCCTCCACTTTCAAATCAATAGGAAAAATTTTCCCTAAAGGAGGTCTGGACATGACTGAATGGGTTTCATCTATGAGAGGAGGTCATAATTTCTCCTTTTTTTTGGATGGTCCTATGACAACTATTGATGAACTCAGGTCTTTGGGTATGTCTACTGGTAGGAGACATTGTGTTTGTTCAAATGGCATTAGGGACAAATGAATTTGTTCATAGGAAAAATAAGCTAGTGAAGAAACTTCCTCTTTGTAGAGAGGATTTTGTGGTGGTGGATGATTAGGTTTCTTTTTCTTGTTTCCCTTTTTGATACAATTCTCAAAAATGTATGTAAATTTTTTCTTCATGGGTTGGGGCCCCTATAGAACCCCATTTTTATTTTTTCCATAATATAAAAGATAACAAACAATTTCATTAGTTTACATGCTTCATGATGGATTTGAAATCTTATCAAAGCAATATAAAAGTCTAATGTATTGTATCAAATTACATATATGTCTGAAAATAACAACTTCAAAGTGAATTTCAGTTTTTTATGAAACAAGAATAACATTTGAAATAAGATGAAAATAAAGTTCAAGGAAAACAAGCCTAGGCTTGTTCATCAGTCTTCATGTTTGTATCTTTATCTTCTTCATCTCCTTCTTCCTTGGGTTCCTATCCACATATGCATCATACTTCTGGATATATCTTTTATATCATCCTCATCTAGGCCTATATGGTGCTGAAATATCAAGGCTTTCCTACTCAGTGCATCCACGCATTGATCCATCTTTTTTTTATATTCCCATGGTTTTGATTTTAACTCTATAATTTTGTTTCTATAGTCATTAGTGTCTTAATGACTTCATAAGAAAATTTTCTCTTTGGATATTTTTCTCAAAAGAACTGATTAAGAAGTTTCAATTTTCAGATCACCATAACTCTTTTTGAATTTATCAAATACCATGTTTTCTAACTTTAGATCAATAGTGTCCATACTCTTTTCAACCCATTTCTTCTTTGTCTCCATTTTTTCTCTGATTCCATTCAAAACCTCAACTCTAAGTTTGGCCAAGTCTTCAATTGCATACTGAGTTCCCATGTGTTCAATTGGCACAATTCCTTCCTTCTCAACTAAGTCTTCATCTAATTGAGTAATATGATTCAACTTGGGGAGAATTCCCTCAAAATAGAAAAGCTCATTATCACATTATTCAATTAACTCATCAATTTCATTGAGCTTATTCTTAAGCTTTTCATATTTCATCCTAGCTTTCTCAATGGCTTTCTTCCCCTTTTCCATTAGCTTCTCCACCCAAGTATCAACAAATTTAACCTTTTTAACAAATTTTTCAATATGTCCCACAACTTCAGGAGTATCAGTAGAGATATCTTCTTGGCATTCACTAGATTGGCCAACTAACTATTGTAGACATGAACTCAATGATCTAACCCATTCTTTTAACTACCTTTTTGATATCCTGTCTTTGTCCACTTTGTGCAACAAACCATGGACTACTTCTAAAACTCCTTTCTTTAGTGCATCCCTTGAGGGTTTTCCCAAAGGAATAAATTGAACATTATAGTCACTTGTAGTTATATCACTTCTTGATTTTCCCTCATGTGGGATTGCCACCTCCAAAGTTTTGGATCCATATGGGTTAGTATGAGTTTTAGTAATGACCCTAGCCTTTTTGGAGCCTTTGTGGGTTTTGGGAAAGCCAAGGTTGTAAGATCTATGGATTTCATAGGTACAACCTCTTCTTCTTATTCTTCTTCTTTTGAAATCAACTCTCTATCCAGCCTTTTGTAAGAGTAGTTCCCACCTTTGTCTCTTGCAATTCATGTTGAGGTTTTCAGGGACAACCACCAATTTCTTAGACATTTTTGAACATCTTACACTAATGGATCCTTATGCTGCACTTTTTCCACTTCCAATGTTGATTTCTTGGGTTCATCTTGTGTTGGCACTTCCCCCACTTGCTTCTTTCCTTGATCCTGAACTTGGGGTTGACCAACTTCCTTTTGAGTCATATCAACATTTGGAACATGTTCTCTATTTGTCTCCTCAACTAATGTAGTCATAACCTCTACATTTTCCTTGGGAACCTCTTGGGCTGGTGTTGTTCCTTTAGGTAATTATTTTTCTTTTGTAGTTTCTACTTCCTTTAGAGGTTGTTGTTTGGTGGAGATATCCTCATGAACTGGTATACCAATTTCCTTTTGTTATTTTGATACCTCCTTTTGTGGCATGGTGTGCTAGCTCCCAGTAGTTGATCCTTTACCTTTATCAATACCCTGTATACTCTGATTATCATCAATCTTTTCCTTTGTAATGGTTTCTTTTGTAATTTCAATCACCCTTTCTTCAACAGACTTTTCCCTTTGAGGTGATCCACTACCTTTGGTAACCTTGGTTTCCTTTTGGGGATCCTTTTCACTGGTGCCCCAATATCCATAATTTCTCCACTAGAAATTCCTTAAACTTTTGACTTGCTCATTTTGAAGTAGTTTGGCCTTTAGAAGATACTTCTGACATTGGAATTTCTGACTCAACAATTAGCACATGGGTGGATTCCTTCACTCCTTCACCTGACTAGAGAATACCTGTATCTTCTACCACTTGTCTTTCAATTGATACTTCAAATGCCTCGAGTACATAGAATCTCTCATTTGTGTCTATGTCCATTATTTCAATTGGGATTTTTTTTGATTCATGCAATTGATCAAAAAGAGGTATACTCACACCTTCAACTAGGGTTGCATCAAATTTCTTCAACCCTTGTTCTAACACATAGAACTATCTAGTAGATTAGATGGGATATTACCTTGGGATACTTGTTCTTGAGTAATATCAGCTATTACTCCTCTTGGAGATAAATTTGAAGCTGGAAACATTGGTTGTATACTTGGACTTACTTGAACATCTTTTTGTTCTGGTGGTGGAGTTGCTTGATGAACCATGGAAGTAACTATTCCTTCTTGTTCCTTAGTGAGCATGGGAGGATCAATCACTTTAGGCTTCTTATGTTTGTGTTTCTTAGATGCATGATCACCTTCTCTTACCAAGGGTTGTTCAAATACAAGTTTGTATCTCTTCTTTCCCTTTCAAACTACTTGATATTTGGTGCCACCCTTTCCTTGACACTTTGTGACTTGGATTGGATGTTAGCACTTTTATGGCTCCTCTCATCATCTTTTCAAGTACCTTGGGATCTTGGTAAAACCTTTGGAGGGGAATTTTGTGTAGCTAAACCTTTTCCCTTTGTTTGGATTGGTACTACAAAAGTAATAGGAGCATTTTCCATAGACTTTAGAAGCATTTATTTTGTTTTTTGCTTCAAAGTAGACATGGAAGTTCTTGTTTCACTGGAAACAATGGTCCATTCATCAATAATTCCTATAGTAGGTCTTTTTGAAGGTAATTGGGGATTTCCCTCCTAAAGGATCCATCTTATCAGCTCCTTCCCTCAAAGGGGAAGATCTTCCTTCAAAATCTCTAATTCCCTGAACTTATTAAGTACCCTTGTATTCTGAATAGATAAATCTATGTTCTTTTGTTTTAACCAAGTCAAATTTCTCCTCATCACATGAGCAATCCTACCATACTGATCATCTGATTCTTTTTCATCCCATTTTATGGGGTCATTGGTTTTCCTTCTATCTTTTGATCAATATAAAATTGACTCACAATTTTTTGGTCATCCATGATTCCTTGAGGCACCACAACAATTTTAAAATCAATGATCTCCTGAGAGTCATCCTTGAAAAATATCTGAGTCTGAATTCTTCCTCATCTCTACAATTCATCCAATAATCCTCAAAATGAGGTTCATGCTCAAAATAATTTCCCAAAGTGTTGACCACCCATCTAATATCATAGTTAGACCTTAATTCAAATTTCTCCATATCAAACCTCCATTTCCTCCTCCATCAACCTAGATTTTATAATAGAGGGGAAAGAATACCTTCCAATCCTAATGGGAAATTTGATGTTTGTCTTGTGTCTCCCAATAATCAACTTATGAATAGGTGTTAGTTGTCTTGACAATTCACACAAAGCCATCTTGTCATCTAAATACCTTGGTAATTTGCATGGTTGTCCCTCAAATCCACTGGATCTAATGTATGTGAATCTCCTATATTGGATGAAAAATCAACCATACTCCATTATTGTATTCCTGGCTTCTTTTGATATTTTGTATTTCTCCCATTCAGGTTTGAACAAGCATATGATAGGTGTAAAGAATGCATCATTCACCAATCTTACATTTCCCTTCCAATTGCTCAATTGTAATTGGGGATAAACCTCATGCACCTTATTTTGTTTGAAAGGGACATGTGGTACAAGGCCAGGGAAACGTCTATGGCCGTACAATATTGTAAATCAGATATGTCATCATATAAAACTCAAGCTCCCCAGTACCACCCATTTTGATTTTTGTAGCCAATGCTAAAATATGGTCATGAATTGAATCAAGCTATGAGGGTTTCCCAACAAATTCTTCCTTTCATTTCTAAAACAACCCACATATATGGGCACATCCATTCTTTGAATTCATTTGTTGTTTCCAAGCCAACCATTCTACTTAGAAACACAACTAAATCCTTTGCTTCTTCCACAAACTGTGACCTAACCAATTTTTTGGGAATCCTAGTGGTTACCTTTTTATTTTCTAGCAACCACTTGGTGTTTATAAATTTGGCATAATATTTCTTCTTGGCTTCAAAGTATTTTAGGGATAATTCAACACTTAGGGTTACTAGAGTTTTGATCACTGGTAATCTCATCATTATCTGAAATATTTGGGTGTTAAAGTCAATACTACCTCACCACTCCCATCCAAAACCTCCCTATTCTCTAGATTATAATTCATGGTGCAAAGCCTTACCAATTCAGGACAATGCACTAAAGGAGGGATAACACCAAGCTGAAGCAATGTTACTAGCCTCGATTGCTTCCATGAGTTCACTTTTGTCTGGGCTATTTAGTCTTTACAAAAAGTCATTCAAATCAGCATTCATCAAGTCTTATGTCCATAATTTTATCCAAGTCACTGGTAACACCAGATGTGACTTGAAAACCTGATGGAAACGACTTCATTTTTATGCCCTAGCTTCTACTTTCAATCTCTTTGCAAATTGTGGAGTAGAACAATGAAAGTATGAAAGTAGTACAATCCTTACCGGTTTTTATGCAAATGTCCATGTAATTCTCCTTTGCTTCTTATATTTTCAAGCCTTTAGCTCCTAATCGATGCTCCTTGATTGATTTCACCTCTTGTTCCTTTGAAAATTCTGATAGAAAGGGTATCCAAATCTTCACATGCAATAATAAAAAGATTGAAGTGTTTGAATACTTCAAACATTTTTCCTTGATTTGTGTAAAAACACATTAATGGCAAGCAACCATAAATGCATTGAATCTATGGCCATCCATCTTGCCTCCCCTTTTTAAAATGTGGGCCATCCACGTGGAGAAATTCTATGTTATGTGGGCTCAGGGGTCTTTTTGTATTTTTGCACTACCTTTTAAAAGCATACAAGTTCACACATTTGACCCGAGCACCCACCTTTGAATTTTGTTATGATCATGACACATGTTCAAATATTGGAGGTAGTGGAGCTATGGGACCTTTTTTGCATATCTATCTATTTTCTTGATTGGGTACAAAACTACCAAGTCGACCGAGGCCTAGCTTCCTCTACCCTTTTCTTAAAAATATGCCACATGTCCTTGGTGGGCCTTGGATATTTTTCTGCACTTTTACACTTTGTCAACTCAATGTTAGGAAAACATTATTGGCTTGATTCCCCACTCCAATTACTCTTTTACACATATACTCTTTTGGGGGAGTAGGTCAATATCTGATCTTGTATCCTTTGACTTGAATATTCCCAGGAATATTCATTGGCCTCGGGGCCAAGTTTGTATTTTGTGATTATTATGTAATTGTTGTAACTTTGCAAACTAATCCCAAATTCCACAACCAATGGGAACCTACCACGTATCTTTGGGTGGTGGAGAAAAATATGAAATTTGCAATAGAGGCCGAAGGATGATATACAAGGATATTTTTACAAGATTAAACCTGATTCATGACCAAATTTTTATAGGGATTTTCAAAGGAAACATGACTATTACATTCCTTGAATGAAAAAGAGGATTCATGCCCTAAACATAGGGTTTTCATTCGCATTCAACATGATTACATCTTCAAATATACACGTTTTTTACATGAGAAAATCAATCGAGTAAATTTTTCAAAAACATACACTAGATAAAAGGGTGAGATCAAATCGAGCACTAACAATACCAATTGACTTTAGGAAATGGAAAACCGTAATCGCCACATACTACTGGATCATACATTTCTATCCCATCATCCTATAAAATATATTCATACCAAGAGAACTTTAATTTCTTCATTTCATTGACTTTCATCCTCATATGATCCTTTTCCTGTACTTCAAATTCATCAGCTACAATTGGCTCAAAATTCCTCAATTTTTGGATCATGGTACAATTATGGAACATGGAAAGATTCAGGATCATCTCAAATGTAGAAATTAGGTCAGGTGATGTATGATTGCAAATTCAAATGAGCGAAGGCAGCCTCAAGATGAGATGTATCATTTGCATTCTTACATGTGAATACCCCGAGAGAGATGGTAAATGAGATCAACTTCTTCTTCCTTCTCCCAAGCTTGTGGATTACACATACGATCAGCCTATAGAACTCAAATAGTATAATTTGGTTACTAAGGTACTTGTAAAACCTTGGTAGAGCTTGGTTGAAGCCGAAACTCATAGGTAGGAGAAGGTTGAGAATTAGATGAAGTAAGAGCCATATTTCTTGATTAAGGACACTACTTATGGCGACATCCTTGCCTCCAAATCACCTTCTAAGGTTCAGACCACGTACATTGTGAATGCATCATTCACATGAGTGAAGTGTTTATGGCTCTCCTCCATCACCAATTATGGAAGTTTCTCAAATGCGGGCACCTTGGAAGTAATGTTTTGTGTGAGATCCAATCCTTTGAATGATCTTGAGCTAGTGAGAAAATAGACCAAGTAATAATTCATGTGGAACTTCTTCATCATGGGCACTGGAGTAATTCTGAGATGTATATTTTCACCGATTATCTACCCCCCAGTCAATTCTTTTTTCCTTCATCAATGTCAAAATGAAAAGGCCCATCCACTCCTGGAAGTCTCTCGTGTTTGCTTCTCCCATCACCCTGCTAAGGAGGGTGATTGCATCTAAATATCCCTCATGAAACTCACACCTTGGAAGGGTCTTGGGCATCCTTGAGGGATTTCTCCCTGTCTTCATCCATGATCCAAGTGTAACCCCTTGTACATATGCATCCATCATTTCCCAGTTGTGCAAGGCCATGTCCTTTGAGATGAAAACCATGCTAGGTGATGTTGGGATTTGCAGAGAAAGTGAGATGGTTCTAGGACTAATGAATGTCATTTCCGTACCATTTTTAGCTCAAATTTTTCATGTTTTGGGCTCATAGTGGTGTGAGAAATCCAAGACTAACTCAAGGATTTGTATAGACACGAGGTGTCCTGCAGCTATGAATAACCCACTTGTGAATACCTACTCCTCAATATTCCCTCATTCCTTGGTTGTCATACGAGCCCTTAAGTCATTGAGGTCAATATATGATACATCACTATCTTCTATCTCATACTCAAAAGTGAAAGGTTGTGTCGGCTTCTATCCTATCCATTTGTACTTCATGGTTTCTTCAAAAAAAAGCAACCTACTATTTTTAGTAAGTGTAGAAATTTTTCTTCGAACTCCAACTGGGAATGTCAGATATATTTATCCACTCTTAGAATGTTCCTCTTGTGAAATATACGCTCTGGAAATACTTACTATTTTTAGTAAGTTCTAAAAAAGCAACTTACTATTTTTAGAAAGTATGAAAAGCCACTCCTTTAAGACTTGATAGGTTGTAGTAACTATAAATCCTCCTTCCCTCTGTGATCCTCTCACTTTTGGACCAGTCTTCTATTTTTTGTAGGTATTTGTGGGATCACTTACTATTTTTAATAAGTGTCAATTCTAGACCAAGACGACCATTTTGATGATTTCTCCCTGCAATACATCTTGATTTTCACCATCTCCTTCGAGGTTCTTTAATTGATGGCTTTCTGAAATAGCAGTCCTCATGAGGAAGACATGCTATTTTTGAAAAGAAATATTATGGGTGTCGATTTGTGGAATTTTTTTTTGATATGGGTTTTTGCCCAATGTCACCCTATGAAATTTCATGCTTACCCGATCAATAGTTGGTGAGATTTTAAAACTTTAGTTGTTACGAACATGACATCCATTAATAGAGCTTGAAAGTTGCAGGTCTGGTTTTCTCCTCCATTCATGATGAAAATATTATTTTCGATATGGGTTTCGATTCTCATTCCACGGGTGAATTTTTTTCTTCAAAGCGATTGCGGTTTGTGGGGGAAAGCCAACTTTTTCTGCGTTGTACAAAGAAAGAGAATTCTTCTTATGCAAACACTCCTTCGAAAATGGGAGATATGAAGTATATTTTTTGGGGTCTTTGAGAATGAATAATGCAGCAAAAATGGTTTGTTGTTTTGTGTATTGGTTTGCAAGATATCTTCAAATTTTTGTTTCACAACAATGGAGGTTTTCAGATGGATTTCTCTGTTTCTTCTTCTTCGTTTGATCAATCCTTCTTCTAATACCTATATACTATCATGGAGTGGAGGATTTGGTGAATCTGTTTTGAAGTGCAATAATGGTGGATTGGGTGTGAGCAAGTTGCAGAGCTATGACAAGGTGAAGCTATGGAAAGTAAGAAGTGGGAAAGAAAGTGGAAAGCAATATTTAAAGCGTTTAAAAATACAAAGCATGGGTGGGGTGAATTTTTATGTCCCTTATGTTCCTTAAGCATTAAGGGATGAGAGGGACATCAATTTTCATGGTGCACCTCGTCGCGACACATGGCAGAAATCCGACAGCTGAGTATTTAGGCCAAAAAGCAAGCTAGAAGCACCTATGGTTGGAAAATGGTCGCATGAGGAACTAGGAGGAATTACTTGGGTGGGTTAATTTTCATGTTCCCTATTTCCTTAAATAATTAATAGATGAGAGGTTCATAAATTTTCATGGCATGCCTCGTGATGACACTTGGTGGATATCGGCGGTGAGGGTTATGCTCATGCAAGCACACTGGGAGCTGAACTGGAAATCTAGGAGGTCCCATGTGTGACCAAAGAGATTATTGGGGCTGGGTGAATTTTTATGTCCCTGATTTCCCTCATCATAAAGGGACATAAGGGTCATAAAATTTCATAGCACACGAGAAGCCATAACTTGTCATTATCTGGACAGTTACGGGAATGATCTCCTACAAGCACCTAAGGGCTGAATTGACAATCTGAGAGGTTCCATGTGTGACCACAGGGGTTATTGGGATTGGAAAAATTGTCTTTTCCCTCATGTCTCTTATCTTAAGAGACTTAAGGAACAAAAAATTGTGCCGGGCTCCTGGAGCTAAACTGTGTTGTCTTAAAAATTTGACTAATTGTTGAAGCCTTCCTAGAGGATGACTTAAAACGATGATAACTTGAGCTCCCAATGGAGTTTTTGAAAAATATTATTCGATTTTGACTGAAAAAGGCATTTTGAAGAAAATTGTTTGGTATTAGCTCTTTCTTCCTCCATTTATGCCCTGAAAAATTGGATTTTGATCTGGTCCTTTACCTATGCGGAAAAAACCAATTATAAACCTATTACGCCAAAGTGTTGTGAAACATATTACTTCACCATATTGTATATCTCTGAATTCCCTTTTTGATGATGTTTTTGGCTCCTTCTCTATCCATAGCTCCCGGAATCACCTCCCAAAGGTCAGCAGATCTTTTGGCCCTGTGCACTGCCTAGGCCTATGAACCTTGTTTTTGATCAAACTGTCCCAACTTCTCCAAATCCTTCCCAAATCTTCCAAAATCACTTCGATGATGTTTTTAGACCTTAAAAACACCTTCGAATTGGATTTAGTTCCTTTGTTCCACTCTAGGGAGTGCATTAGTCTTGGGAAGTCCAGTGATAGCCCTTCCCAACATTGCCTAAAAATAGAATTTTTCAAGAACTCCTAAAATCACCTCGCGAGATTGAATCGAATTTCCTAAATCACCTAGGGGACTGAGTTAACATCATATAAGAGGTCATGGGACTGAATGGGTAGTCCTGAGGTGCCTCGGAAGAGTAGGAATTGAAATTTTTGTACAGGGGTATTGTTGTCATTTATGGAAAATTGCCAATTTCCCTGTTGCACATTTGCATGACAACATGTTGGAAAACATATTATAAATTACAATCCATGTATGATATATAACATCATGATTATTAAGATTAATAAAAAACATAGCATTCTACGACTACATCCCATGATCCATCATTATTGGAGATAATCTTTACATGAAGAATCAAGAATCAACTATCAAGATTGACAACAACATGCACATGCAACTTTCAAGACACAAGTTTTAATTATTGAGTCCATACATTTTTTAAACTAAATTAAACAATGTAAATCCAGATTCTATAATCAATGTGTACTATTCATCAACTGGAGAAGCTTGAAAAATAAAGGACTAGAGTTTTCATTCGACAACACCCATGAGTGAAATAAAAAGATCAACAAATAACAATTTCACAAAAAGATAATGTTTTCAAATTCTAATTGTCAAATATTGAATTCATCAATAGTAACATAGTTTAAAGTTTTAATTGAAGTTAATTGGACCCTTGTCCTTGACCATCACTAGATTCAACAACAGCTACAACATTTGAACTATCTTGGATTACACCAAACTCTACTAATTCCTTTGCAACAACATTATTTTTTTCTAAATTTTCTCTATCTTCCCTAGTTGCATCTGTTGTTAAAAGTATAGAAGGATCCTCATCATGTTTTTTTCTTCAAAATAATTTCCGGATCCATATTATGCTCCTTGATAATCCTCTGCAAAGTATTGTTCTGCTTGTTTAACAGAACAAGGTTTTCTTTAAAACCAATATTTCCATGGACACTCTCTCTCACTTTTTAGGGTGCTCATCAAACACCTACACCTCTATCTTTGAAGTATGGTATTTTGATTACAATTAAAAATCACATAATTAATATTTAGAATAAGATAAATAATAACTATATATTTATCTAACAATCTACAAAAATTAGAACTTACCACAACCAAGTCTTTCTCTGCATTAGCAATAGTGACAAGATTCTTGTCATGATTCCACTTGTTGTAGTATGATTGCACCTCAGAATTCAAATTAGCCAATCTATTCAACATTATTGTCAAAAATTCATCCCTATTGTAAACATTATTGGTGACTGCATTTCCTTTTGTGCTTGAGAAAGAATACCATCAATCACAATGGTTGATTTTTAACCAATGAATTTTTTTTTCTCTATTTTCAAAATTATGATATCTATCATTAATTTCTTTTATCATAAGCTTTTGCTCTGATATCCACATCTTCAACTCCTTAATGTTAGGAATAAAATTTTCCATGATAAGGGTTATAGAATTTTTGACACAAGGATGTCAAGTGAAAATCTGGTCTTTACATCATCATCCATTTTTTCTGCAACTTCCTAGTTGGGGAAGGAGGATCTGAAGAGCCTACCGACTGTGGCATTTTCTTATGAACATATTGCATCAAATCCTCAACATTCCTCCCCGACACTTGCATGTCATAATAGTTTTCAAACCTAAGATACTCCTCATCCAAATCTATATTGTTTAAAAATAAGTGCCTCTAGCACTCAACACGTCATGAACTATAAACCTGGGGAACTCAAATTTTGTGAAATTTTGAGTTTCCTTGCTCATTCTCATTTTTCTCTTACCATAATCATATAACAAAGGAAGAAGGGGGTTGGATAGGGACTGATGCACTCCTTATGTGCTGAAAGGGAGTTGGATCAGAGGTGGTGGTCGTGGGCATGGCCATAGGATGAATTTCAGATTGCAAAATATCTGCAAGCATCAATACTTTAACAATATGAGATTCAGACATCGTAATCAATATGTTAAAAATTTGAAATTAAAAGACAAACAAGTGAAACAGTAATAATTTCTTATGTTGTGAATGTTGTCTGTAATCAACAAATTATTGTTGTGGCATTAGGGTGAAGGGTGGTGGTGGCACTATTATGGAAAATCATGAATTTAATGAAAACCAATTAAAAGAATGATAAATTCATAAAAGAAAATTCAAAACACTAATATAAATAAAGTTTAAGTCACTATTTTTTAGTTGTTTTTACTAGAACTTGAAGATCCTGGGTGGGTTCTTTATGCAACGGATTGAATCTCTTTGTGCTCGTGTATGTATACGAAAAAATATGAGAAGACTCTCTTCGAGGCAATGCATATATGCTAGAAAAGGCTAGACATTAGGATAATGAAATTAGAAATATGACATTGTAGAGAATTAGAGATTTAGATTATCATTAGTCTATTAAATAATTAAATAAAATTGAAACGATTGTGTAGTATGTAAAAATAAAACCTTGAGTTTCTGTTGGAAAGAAGCATAGTGTGTTCTATCCTTTCTTTGGGAATGGGCCGAGCACGATGAATCCAAAAACCATGCATCCATTTTTCCGGTCTTAACTCTTGAGCAAAGAGTCATCAAACTCGATGACAACAACTGTATTATTGTCACCAAACCCCTCAGGTCTAGCGAGGTTATGCAATTGAACTTCCTTATGGTGGTATTCCAGTTTTCACTTTATTTGACCTATTCATTAGTTCAAAATAGAATTACAGATTACATATTTACAAGAATTAATTTTAAATTGATTTATTTTAAAGGAATCAAGATTAAATGCTTTTAAAACAAAATACTCACCAATTGTTGGTCCATAGGAATTCCATGTTTTTCCATCTTCTCATGAAGAGAAGTTGGAATAGTTGTGGATTTGAGTCCATAAAAACCCTCATAATATAAAGCAAGAACATAACAAGAAGAATAAATAACTGCAGTAGGATTGAATTTGGCCTTGTCAAGTTCAGAATGAATATTTGATGTAAGATATGTGCACCAATCAAATCTAATGCCGACAATGGTTTGAAGAAGGTAGTACATTTCCCATTGAGGAATGTTGGTGTATCTTCCCTATAACATGATATGGGATTGGAAAAATTCCACCATGGCTAGGAGAAAGGGGTCTTTGATAGATTGAGAGTTAATGCCTCTTTTGGCCAGATTATTTACCTCAGCCTCAACAGAGAGATTGTAATGAGACTCTAAAATATTTTTTTCTCATTAAGAAGAATGGCTTTGGAGGTTATAGGCAATGCATTTTGATGGGGTAGGCCTATTAGACGATGAATGTCTTCGGTGTTATTTTGATGATAAATTGGTGGGAGGGTAATTGAACTATGAAAGTGCCATCAAAATGATTATACACTTGCATTAAATTATTTAGTAATTTGTGTTCTGTCTGATCATTGGGGCATGTAAATAAGACCTTGGAGTCCTGAGCTACCAATCCAACTAGATTGACTAATTATTTGAGGGTCTTTGAGCGGTTTAAAGAATCAGCTGCGGATATAAAATGTTTTGGTAAACATAAGAAGTTGGTTTAATGGTCTTTTTCCTTGGGGCCATTATTCTTGAACGTTGATTGCTTGAAAAAATAAGAGGTTGGAAAATTGTAGATTAAGATACTTGTATATGATGAAAAATGTTCCTTGAATATTAATGATCGAACCCTTCTAATATTAAAATACCGGAAGAAGACAAGAATTTGGAAGTCTCTTAAAAACTATATCTTAGAGAAACCTGCAGGTGAAAATGGGAAAAAGCGTATAGGGATGGATGGATATATATATATATATATATATATATATATGAAAGCAAAGTGCATTCAATGTGGCGGAGACACGTGTCATACTAAATGTTAGAAAACTTGTCACTATTACCGTCTCGAACACCAATTACATATTGCTGGCCGATAGCTCGATATTGTTACTCACCGTCAAACCGATAAGTGTTATCGTCATAAACATGTTGGTCCGAAAATCTGCGCTTAGGCAGATCTATGGATAAACGAGCCAACAAAGTGTGCAGGGGCATAGCCCCTCTTTGAGTCGCAAAGTGAAAGCGGTTTATTGCTATTCTACCGGCAGAATGCATGCAAGTCTCACAATATTCTGCCTTCGGGGGTTTGGGATCTCATCCCAGTAGGGGTGTTTCCAACTGCGAAAAGAAAGGAATGAGAGAGAGATGAAGAAAGAGCAGGTCTGAAGGAAGAAAAGAAATGAATTCCAAAGCAGAAAGGTCAGAAGGTTTATGTTTTGGGATTGGTAGTAAACAGAGCCAAACCTACTTGCATAAACGAGCAAAGCAATACTGATGAATAAATGACAATAAAACAGAAGTAGATCCAACAGAACAAACGCACAGATCTAACGTAAGAAAGATCCAATGTAAATAACACATGTATTCAGCACAAAGTCTAAATATTGTATTAATAATTCTTTCTGTTACAAAAAGCTCAAAGTCTTTTCTCCTCACTTCTATTTTTCATCTGAAAGATATTCACCCATCCACAATACAACAAGTATTGGAGTATTTATAGAAGAAGGAGAGAAAAGAAGGCAAAAAGGAGCCAACCACCTATTTACAAAGATATTTACAAAATATCTCAAAGTCATGTTGACTTTTGACAACTTGATGGATGACATCATCCCATGGTGCAACATGGATGATGTCATCATTTGTGCCAACATACTCTAGATATTTACAAAAAGAAAGTCGAAGAAGAGAGAGAAGAAGAAAGAGAAGCTATTCATCATCGTCGTCCTGCGGCCGAAAGGGGGTAGCCTGCTTTTGCTGCTCAGGTGACGAGATGTGGAATTGAGCACGGTATTCCATGAACTTGCTGATCATGGGCTCTAGTTGATCCTGGGAAGGATCCTTGTGTCGCTCACTGATCACCTCGCAAGTCTCCCACTCATCTATGAGCTTCTCTGGGAGTTTGGAATATTCTTTCTCTGCTTCTATGAGGAACCCGATGAAGTCCCGACAGGCCAGCAGGTTATTGATGGACTCTACGTCAAAAGTGACCTCTGGCCCCAACCCTCGTGACACGATCTCTTTAAAGATCTGGATGGTTTCATCAACTTTCCTTAAGGTGAAGGAAGGAGTAAGCAACCCTGGAGACATGTTGAGAACGATTTGTTCCATTTGGTGCATCACGTCCAGGGCTTCTTCCTTTACCTTATCGATCTTTTCAAGGACAAACTCCAGTTGATCCATCCAGTAGTCCAGGGTGGAAATGACTTTATTGAGGGCCCTGGGATGGCCGAAGATGCCGAACTTGACCAGATCTTTGACTGAACAGTCGAACATTTGTTGAAAGGTCTCATGTTGCAGCCTAGCATGGTCCAGCTCTTCTGATATGGGTCCTGCTAATGCTTGGAGCTCTTTATTCACCTTGTTGATGTTCAAATACAAACCAGAGAACTTGGCGATCACTTTTTCACTATCTTTGAGGATCTGGCTCCTCCAAACTGCCATGCCCTACTCGCCGATCTTTGCATATTCATTAATTTTATCCTGGCTCAGAGGCTCAGGAGTCTCGGTGGTAGTTGTGGGAGGTGCACTGCCCATCTTCTGTAAGGCTTGGAGCAGATGTTTATTTTGCTCTTTCAATAGCCTTTTCTCTTCTTTAGCTTCTTGAAGCTTCTTGCAGAGGGCATCGACTGCAGATAGGGCCTCTCCTTGAAGGCTCTCAGAAGATGTACCCATTGTGACTTGAGTCACTGTATAATCTGTCGGAGACAGATCCTTTTTATCCTTGAGAGGATTGGGGTAAGTGATCTCCATTACCCTCTCTCCCGAAGCACTCTGAGAGAAGCGTGTGACGGGAAAGCCTTGCTTCTTTTCCCCTTTTGGCGGGATAACGGAAAATTCCATCGAGTGATGGGAACTTTCCTTTTCTGTGACTTAAGTCTTTGGGAGATCCAGTGGACTTATTGGAGAAGGGCTAGAAACAGAGAGAAGGGGGCAGCTGCTGGTAGTAGAAGGGAAAAATGTGGAAACACTTGGAGGCGGCATCGAGAGGGAGGCCGAGGAAGTGCTCACGGGAGGAAGAGATACTGCAGGAGAGGAAGACATAGGAAGGGAAGGGAGCTTAGAGATGAGGGAAGAAATGGAGGGGGACAGATCTGCGAGAGAAGAGAAGATGGATGAAGAAGCGGGAGGAACAGTAGAAGAAGGGGGAGAGGACACGACCAAAGGAACGCAGTCGCTTGAGTCACTCGAGGAGGGAAGGAGGAGAAGAAGAAGGGACGAAGGGACCTCGGTTAATGTAGCGATGGCGACATCCTGAGTGGATGGGCCTATTGGAATATCATCTTCCACTTCTTTCTCTGGAGAAGCCAGAGTTATGACCTGTTCGGGTGCAGCGGAAGGAGGACTTTCAGGAGCTTCCTCTTGAGTGGTGCTGGATTCACCCTCTTTCCTTTTACCCTTTCCTTTAGGCTGCTGTTTTGATCGAGGAGGTGCGTTACCCAATGGGGAGGTTGCGAAGTCGACTCCGAGGTAGATGAGCCCGTTCATTCGGCACCAATGCTCTGTTCTACGCAAAGTTTCCTTGATCCTTTCCTCAATTGTCTGAGGAGCTTTGGTTCTATCAATTGCCGCAAAAGGCCAATCGTCCCCACCTGTATCAAGATATACTTGATCCACTTCCTCCTCAGTAGTTTGGTAGCCTTTGGGGACGATGGCTACCCCATATTGGATGATTTCTGCCAATGCCAAACGAGAATGGTCCTTCCTCCTAAGCTCCACCTCATGATATAGGTCAATGTAGATATCCTCGATCTGAGGGATGTGGATTGGATCGAGCTTGGCCCTAGGAAGACAATTTCTCGGGTCGAAGGTAGGCCTTGCTGGGAAGTCATGTTTCAGATTTAGCAGCTCCGGTTTGCAAACATGTATATCTACCCACTGTGAGGGGGAAAGGAGTTCCACCCTTCTTTCTCTTGAGGCATTTCTCATGATAGGTGACTAGCTGTCTTGACAGCTCCAGCAGAATCAACTTTGGTCCAGTATACCTTGGCATTCTAGTTGTCTCTCCCAAGAAATTAGCCGCCCTCAGATAGGTGAATGTGGGGAATTGGGTGAACAGGGCCCCCCATTTCTCAGTGGCTGCTACTATGCTCTTGGTCGTGCGATCGTAAGTCATATTTGGCCTCACAGGAAGATGATGAAGTAGAAAAATGCATCGTTGATCTTTGTAAATTGAGGGATGCTATTTTCCAGCTTCAATTCGAATAGTATTCATAAATTTTGACCTGGGGCCAAACCCCAATCCGCATCGAGCCGGATAATCCCGCTTCTGAAGTCGCAACATAAACAACATAGGAATTCATATAGAATCTCCCAGTTGTAGTAAATTGTCAGAGTTGCTCGAGAGATGTGTCTTGCTTATAATTTCGCCAAAGAAAGCGTTGATCGGGCACAGTCTTGTTCATTGTTTCTAATTACCGCAACATCCATTTGTGGAAATAGTGAGCGTCAGGAAGCCCAAAGACTCTGCTCAGGAACGTGATGGTGTCGCTGAGCTCCTCTAAAAAATCACTGCGGTGAATGATTTGTGGCCAACGGGTCACTACTTTTTTGTTTTTCAGATAGACTTCGTTCATCAGCTGTATGCATTGATCTTCATTGTCATCCCAGGCTTTAATGCAGTCTTCTTGGCTGACGGCCACAAAGTGCCGGTGATGAGGAATGCCGAGTATTATCTCAAAGTGGTAGGTTG
The DNA here is from genome assembly GCA_018340775.1 of Taxus wallichiana var. yunnanensis. Lineage (NCBI taxonomy): Eukaryota > Viridiplantae > Streptophyta > Pinopsida > Cupressales > Taxaceae > Taxus > Taxus wallichiana. The sequence goes on from CM031237.1 coordinate 322,682,226, forward strand.
TGAGGTTAATTATGACCTCGCCCTTCTCATTTATGACACATCTTGTGTCTTTATTGTAGCACCGGGCAACCACCATCATGAATTCATTGTTAACGGTGCTGACTGGGATTCCTCCAGCAAAGTGTAGGGCACTGCCTATCAGCTTGTCCATCCATGGACTTCTTGTGACCTTCTGAGTCCTGACCCAGAACTCCTCCATATCAATATGACCCAACTCTGAGTCTCTGATGTCCAGGTCACACTCGGCCTGTGAGTCGGGCATTCTGACCCTCTAATATTTATACTTCATTTCTTCCTCTGTGAGCTTGGCCTTGCCTTTGGATTTAGTAGGCCTCTTGCTTGATGTTGACATATGTTCTTCGAGCTTGATTGCTGATCTGCAAGAATGAGAAGTGAAACCCAATTGGAGAAATCCGTGTCAGCTGCTTGATTTTCCATTGAAATGCTTGACAGAAGAAAGAGTTAGCAATTTAAAGGCCTCGGGGCGCATGGTGCATGGATATTGCAAATTGTAGGGCTAAATAGGCAAGGTGCACGGGAAAGGGCTATTCATAGAGATAAATCAGCGCCAAAGGGCGCATGGTGCATGGATACTGCATGATGCATTTTTTTTTGTAAGGACAAGTGTGCCTGCGCCATGTGGATGCATTTTGTAAAGGGCGCATGAAATCTTTATGTTACACGGGAACAGGATGCGCCGTGGCGCATATATTTTTCATGTTGCATGGAACTTCGGTGTGCCAAAGGCGCATATAAGGTTTGTGTAACATGTGCTTTTTGCGTGCTTAAGGGAACTTGGCGTGGCGCATGGAGGGTCTGCACAACATGATGTTGTTGCGATGAGGAACGCGCCTGCGCCTTTTATAGCTTTGCACTTGGCGCATAGAAAGGACTGTTACATGGATGCTGGGTGCGCCAAAGGGCACAGGAATTCTTTATGTTGCATCCAAGTTTGATGCGCTAAGGGCGCATGGAAAGCATTTGCAGCATGCGAGGGAAGTGCGCCATGAGGGCGCATCTTTTTATGATGTAGCAGGTAGGGAATGCGCGCCATTGGCGCGGCTGCTCTTTGTGTAACAGGGGCGACAGATGCGCCAAGGGCACAACTATTTTTGATGTTGCATGGTGTGCCAATGCGCCAAAGGAAAATACAGTTTTCCTTTTTTAGGTTCGATTTTCTCTCAGAGGGGTTTACATATGGTTAAGCTCTCTTTGCAAGTTTCATTTGGGTGATGATAGAAATGGCTTAAACAAAGGGGTTTCAAGCTTACTCTCATTTTTTAGGACAGAGCTTCCTCTACCAGTAGATCTGGAAAGAGGAGGAGGAAAATGTGGAAAGACAACAGGGGGGAAGCAAATTCATTTTATTCTTTTCAATCCAAATCATACCCACAAACAGCCAAAAACCACAAACATGAAGCACAAAAGAAAGAGGACCTCTTACCCGGCTTTTTATAACGAAGAAATGCACGAAAGGGGTCCACAAAGCAATTCGAAAGCGACGGGGCAGGTGCGCTGACAGGCTCAGAGAAAAATCACGTGTTTTGCATCGGTGACAATGGCGAAAGACACACACGCCTTTATTTATAGGCAAGGTAGCAATAAATGCACCACCAACCTTTTCAAGTGGCGCACCAAAGGAGCTGTCGACACGAGAAAACATGCACCCTTTGGCACACCAAAAGGCTTGTCAACACGAAGATATGTGCGCCCATGGCGCACCGAAAGTGATGTTTGAGAGGAATATGTGCGCCTTTGCGCGCAAAAAAGAGCAACAAAAGATATGTTTGAGGAAGGCACATGTGCCTTGGCGCATGCAGGAAGCCTCAACATAGAGAGGCACACCAAAACACCTGTTGACATGAGAAAACATGCACCAAAGGATTTAGGGGCACATCAAAGTTGATGTTGCATAGTCATTATATGCGCCCGGCCAAAAAGACCAAAAACTAAGTTCGGAAAACTAGATTTCCGGAAAGGGATTTTGCAACGTTCCGAACGCAAGGGATCCCTAACGAGGGATCGGAACAAAATTTCGGTATGGTTATCTGTAAAATTTCCCTTGCCAATTTTACGGGATAACAAAACAACGATAAGTTTTACTAGATGGCAAGATTGAAAACTGTTTCGACCAACAACATCTTTGTAAAGTGTTACCTATTGGTAACAATAAAAAATCTTACTGGTCGAAAACACTAAAAAGTGTTACTGGTCGGTAACAGTGACAAGTGTTACCAGCCGTTAACACTTGTTAGTGTTGCCAGCAAGTAACACTAATAGTGGTGTCGACCGGTAACATTAAAAAAATGTTGCCGAATGGTAACATTATTTAAGTTGTTGTCATTCGGAAGTAGACCATACTTATCGAATGGTGACAGCTTTGTTTTTTTACTATTGTCATTCGGTAATAAAAACCACCCCACCATTTTTTTAAAATGCCTTCCTTTCACCACCATCACGAAACCCATTTTCATGCTTTTTCCTATAGTGCGAATGGATTTTTCATCAGATTCGCCACCCATTCTATAATATGTTTTTGGGAAGGGGGTCTTAAAATGAACCATGCTTCAATGTATACATATCATGAACAATCATCTCTCATACTTGTAGCACCTCAAATTTTCTTAGAGATATAATGGAGCTGATATACATGAGTCACAAATGTATTTTTTAACCATAATACGATCAATTTTACACTTGATCACAACATATTTTTCTAAAAGGATTCTTCAACCATCTTAGAGAGATGTGGATACATATATACTTCATGATACAAACCCTAAGCAACCTTTTGATAGAGATAAACTCTTAGATAACTTACACACCTTATATAGACTTAGGATTATTTTTTACATCTTCCACGTTTTGTGATGCCATAAACAAATGCAGATTTAAAAGAGTGCTTAACTTATAAAGTTCAGATTTATTTTCAAAAAAATACACATATGCCATTTCATAGAATTTTTTTTTAAACAAAACTTAACTTGAAAAGTAGACACAACTAAAAATTACAGATTTAATGTATAATGCATAACTACTTTTTTCAGATTTATAAACAACAAGGCCTCCAAATGAAGACATTGAAATAAAAAGGCTCATGGTTTCATTATGATTTCAAATGATAATATTACAAGATTCTTGCAATAATGAAGGAAAACTTCCTTAGTAATGACTAAAGTTTACAAGTAGCAACAAGTACAAAAATAGGTATTTACAAGAAGGTAAAACTTCACAAGCCACATTTAGTTACAAAATGAAAGTAATGCCCTCAAAAGATGAGGATGACCAAGAGGACCAAGATGGCAAAGAGGCTCCAACTATCTCCAAACTTGAGTGTTCTTCCAAGGATGCTGAAATAAGAGACAAGGCTTGTTTACCACCCAACCAATAGGCATCATCACATGCCTTTCCATGGTTGGAAGCCATGCTAGCCTCCCCCAAGCCCATGGGAGAGAGGAACAAACTTCCACAATGTGCACAAGTATAATGGGGATAAGACACAACAAGAAATACATAAGACCATTTAACCACTTAGACATACTACACATGGTAAAACAACAACATGAGGAGAACAAGGTCAACCTCACAAAGGGGGAAGAGAAGAAATAGGATGCCCAAATCAAAGGTGTCCAACCATAGGAGCACCAACAAAAACATGTTTACAAAACTCCTTATTCCTCCTAATCATTCATCCTCCTTATTCCTCCTTTATGTCATAGAAATCCTTCTTGGGAGGATTTTCAAACCCAAAAGGGTTTCCTCACCAAGAATGGGGAAAGGTTCAAGCCATATGAACCTTTCTCCCACCTCAAACCATATGAGGGGATGAGAAGGGACCTTCATGGCTTGACCAAAAACCATGAGGTTTGAGAGGGAAATCCCTCTCTCTTCCCCTACATTCTCCAAAAACCATCAAACCAAATGATGGTGGAGAGAAAACAAAGAAAACAACAAGGTAACAAAACAAACAAACTACATTCACCATACAACTTTACAACACATCATTTCACACACATCATTTTATTGACCAATGCATAGTTAACAAGATAAGCACAACTAGGAAAGAAAAGGATTAAGAATCCTACCTCTACAATGCTTTCCAAGACTCTAAGCTTTTCCCTTTGTCCAAGCAAACTTCCAAGCTCCCAAAATTCTCCAAGTTCTCCAAAAAAATGAGCCAAGAAGACCCCTTCCTTCCACATGAGGAAGAATAAGAAGAGGAACCCAAAATTTTCCTCACCAATGGGAAGGTGACAAGTGTCACCCCCTCTCCTCTCAAGAGTCAAAGATTCCAAAAACCAAATAAGTAAAAGTAAACTCACCTTTTAGCCCTTATCACCCAAAATACTAAAAACGAAAATAAAACAAAGTGGAGCAACTTTTAACAATTACACACAAACCAACCATCTTACATGGATGGTGACTAAGGAGGGGAAAAATGGGAGGGAAACTCCCTCCAAACCTTGGAAATAAGCCCCCCTACCTATTAGGTAGGGTCCAAGGGCCCATTTTCATGCTAAGGGAACTCCCAAACTCAAAAGGGGTCCCTAAAAATGCCTAAAATAACCCAATTTCGGGTTTGGCATGCTTGGGCACAAGGGTAGAGGGTGTGGGGTCCACCCAAGGTTCACATGTGGTCCCCAATCCCTTCTACCAACACACACACACTTACCCAAAACCATCACTTAAATTAAGATGAGATCATTAAACCCCTAAACTAGTTTACTTAATAAAACACACCCTAAACATAATTAATTTTACAAGACATAAATACATTACAATTGAGGGTTCACCCATGGTGCCCAATTAATACACCTATTCTAAGGCCTCAAACATTTAGCATGGTTAGGACTCAGCCCGTGGGCCGCTCGTGCACAATTGTGTAGCCGCCCTGAAACCCATGCTCTCCTATACCTGTCACCTGCACACTCATTGCACACATTAACCGCATCTGTCCAATATAAATCATCATATACACATCACAAAATTAATCAACTTATAATGTCCTAACATCATTTTACAATTGATAGTGCAATGTATACAATTATACACATAGTTTGCCACGAATCATCCACAAATAAAATTACAACGACATACACTTAGGCTAGCATGTGATTACCATTACTAAATCCAGAAACTATATCATTGATCAAATCAACCACAAGAAATCAACATCTAACCAATAAATCTCACTATCATGTAACCCTGTTAGTGTCATCAACATCATAAGAAATATATCAATATACGAATCTAGTCCAATTGGCGCTACGCGCCCAAAATACCATAATGTCCATGAGGATAAATAACATAGCAAAATGTCCAAAATCTATCAGAGTCTCAATCAAAACATGTCTATGCATAAAGGAACCAATAGATAACTAGAGCTATAAAAATGTGGGCACTACATGGTCAATTTCAAAAACTCTCACTTAATGAGAGACTTCATGACATACTTGACACCATGACATCTTAGACAAGACTCAACAACCTTCACAGGACCTTAAAGAACCAATATAGACTAATAGAGATGACATATCCTATTATGAACTAATGGAGACTTTTGAAAACCTCTGAGATAATTTTATAGCTTCATTCACATCAATAACTCTTAGACATAACCCATATCAACTTATGAAAATTCATGAAACAAAAACACTACCTCAACAAGTCACAGATCATACTAACCTTCAATATTTCCAAATTTGACACAAAGACTTGTGAATCAATCTTCATGGACTCAAATACCATTATATCATGACTAAAATACTCAAGAACATATTCACCCAACTCATACTATGAGATTACATGCCATAAGAACTTACAACTCAGAGACTCAAGACAAATTTGAAGATTGGTACACAAGACTCATCATATAGATCCAAAACTATTATCAGGACTACAAGACACATAACAAAGAATCAAAAATATAGAATATAACATGACCACACATGCCTTAAACTTATGGAGGAATCACACAATGACTTAGACAGCTCCCCCTCTCTTAGATGCTTCATATGCAATGATATGCCATCGATAAGCATAACGAAGGAATATAGGTTCCAAAAAGACCTAAAATAATGTTTTGAAGAGGTACCAAGACTTCTAGGGTATCTAAAGTATTACTTCATCTTCATTTTTATAATCTTAGCACCGAGACTTACTTCTCCTTTCACCAACTTCTGCACTTGATAGAACAACATTTTCTCTTCTAGGTTCCTAAGTCCTTCTAAAACTATTTTCATGCATTCGAGCTCTTTGAACACCAAAATATTACACACTAGGACCGGAGCAGTTTCTTGTTTTCCTTGAGAAAATTAGAAGGCAGTTATTTACCACATGCCCAAACTTGTTACAGTTATAACACACCACTATGTTTCCTTTTTTCATCTCATGTGAGTTCCTAGATGAGTCATTCATACAATCACTAGCAATGTGACCTATGTGATTACACTTGAAGCATACAACCTTCTTGTCATAATAATTTCTGATATTTCTCCATGGATAAGTGTCTCTAGGAGCTCTCCTACACTCCTTAGTGATATGAACAAAAGCATTACATGTATAACAAAAACCATTAAAATACCTTTCATACCTTGAGGCATTAGGTTGCCTAATTTTCTTTCTTTTCTCCATGTCCTTGACTTGAGGCTCCTTTTTTTTTTTTATGGTGCTTGATTCTCCCACTTCCTTTCATGAAACCAGATCTACTTTCACCTCCTTGTTTCTCTTGACTTCAGATTTGAAGCCTAAACCAATCCTATCACTAGCATCCTTTTGATTTCTCAAGAGATCATCAAGAGCTTTACTACTTTCTTCAAAATTTTGATAGGTCTTAGCCTTTCTTGTAGCATTTGTAAGTTCCTTCTTAAGAACCTTCACTTCCTCTTATTTAGATTGAAGGTTTAGGGTCATGTTGCTCATCTACAATTCTAGCCTTCTTACTTGATTCTTCTATTTTTTCAGAGATTTCCCAATGTTTGCCCTCAAGTTCTTGTATTTTTGTCTCATATTATTTGACTTGAGCTGCCAATTTTTTTTTGTTCTTCTCAGCATGTTCAAGTTCAGATTTCACACATGCCAATTCAATCCTTAAAACATCATCTTCTCCTTCTTCTACCTTGCAAGAATTAGGTGAAATATCACCCCAAGGAATAGATCCACCACTAGAGGATCTCATGAATTATTTTTTCATAAAGATAACTTCATCACCAACATCATTATGATCAGATTATACCTATGATTAAGATATTTCTTCTTCACTCTCATATTCCTCCTTCTTAGTGTAGAGTATCTTCTTATTCTTTTTCATAGATTCATTCTTTTTGAACCATATCTTCTTATTAAATTTATGATTCTTCTTCTCATTATCACCATCACTAACATCTTTCCTTTTCTTATCCTGTCTATGAGGACACTTGGAAGAAAAATGACCAACTTTACCACAAGAAAAACATTTAAAATGGAGTTTACCTTGTAATTACCAGTCCCAATTGTCATTCTGCTAGAAACCATAGAAAGTGGCTCCTCCTCATCAAGCTCCACATTAGTATCTTCATATTTTACCTTCTTTTCCTTAGTAATATTCTCCATATTGAAGGATATATCCTTCTTAGTAGGCTTGGAAATCATTACCCTCATTTCATAGGATATTAGGGTCTCATGTAGCTCATCCATATTACTCTTAGTAACATCCTTTGCTTGTTATTTAGTTGATACTTTTAAATAAAACTTTGGAGTTAAGGGCCTTAAACCTTTTGAACAATTTCTTATTATTTTAGGTCTTATCCTAACCCTTTCATACTATTAAAAATATTATAAACTCTAAGAAGATATGATGCAATACACTCATCATCATTCATCTTAAGAGATTTAAACTGATTTCTAAAAGTTTAAAGCTTAAAAATCCTTACCTTTGAGTTTCCTTGATACATTACTTGGATTTTTTCTCATACTTCCTTTGCATACTTTTAATGCATTACTTTTCTCATTTCAGATTCTCTAATACCACTTATGATTGCATTAAATACTTTTGAGTTGTTTCTATATTCCTTCTTTTCATCATCAGTGAGAGAGGAAGTGGTAGGAGTAATATAGCCACTCTCAATAGTATTCCAGACATCAAACCATTGATCCGTGATATAGGAATTCATTCTCATTCTCCAGAAGCTATATTTCACACCATCAAACATTGATGTCTTTACTATCGAATGATGCTCACCATATATTGTGCTTCAAGGATCTCCTTTCAAGTTATCAAACTTCGCAAAAAGGATCAGCTCTGATACTAATTGTTAGAAGAACAATGGACTGAGAGGAGAGCAGGTGAATCAGTCCTTATAAAAACTTAAAATTATATTTCAGATCTGAAACTCAAAATATCATACACATTTAATCACAATATCCACTTATTCAATACTTTATGTGTGCACACAATAAACCATCAATGAAGCATGTAACCATGAAAGAAAAGAAGCAACACAAGAACACAAGATATAAGTGGGAAACCCTCAAGGGGAAGAAAACCCATTGAAACACAATATTTTATTGATATGTTTCTTAATTTAGTGAGGCACCAACCCCATAAGGAGCACCAATCCCTAGTTTAGTATAGCACCAACCCCTAATTTTGTCAAGCACCAACTCCACAATGAGGCTACAACCCCCTCCAAGATGATCAAGAACCCACTCAACCACCTTATGATCTATAGATATCTGATTTTTTTTCTGCCACAACTAAAGTAGATCCAATATCCATCTTGTACTTCTTCAACCAAACCCTAGGTGAATACACTTCACAAAACAAGCTCATCAATCACTCTAAAAATCATCAAACTCTTGATCTCATATCGTCTTATTTTTTTCACATGAAACACACTTGAATCTACCTCAAATAATTCTCAAACACGTATGATAAACTCTCACCTAGGTTGCTCCACATGCACACACACAACTAGTTCCAGAAAGCACCCAAAAACATAATTTTATATGCTTATTCACCTTTCAAACTTAGGCCCAACCTTTTACCTCCATTTGGTTCAACTCATACATCAAGGAAAAATTTAAAATTTTAAATACAATAGTCACAAGTTACCTAATTAGGTCATTCTAGCTAAAACCCTCATTACATATGTCAAAAATGGCTCAAAACCCCATGGGCACATTCTTAAAAATGCCCTTACATTAAATTATTTCTTTTTCATGACCAAAAACCCCTTAAATATGAATAAAATATCATAAAAAATCATACATGGTCATACATTTGATCAACCAATCAAATTATTTCATTTATTAGGCCCAATTCCTTTTGCAAATCTCAAAACAATTGTTTCCTACACCCTTCAAACACCCTAGAAACTTCTTAATGTCACAACATCACTTATAATTAACCAAAACATGCCATGTGACCACCAAATGGAAACTTCAGAACCTGTATAACAATTCTAAACAAGTTATAAGTAATGAAACATCCATCTCTTCAAACCACAACTACTTTTGCTTTCACCAAATCAACCTTCCACAAAGGTTGTTTCCAAATCTTAGCTCATATTTTTTTTTTTACAAATATTCAAGAATTAAAATGGGTTAAATTGATTAAAAATTCATACCGATTCACATTTTAGGTGATACAAAACATCACCCAATCTATCGCATGCCTCAAACAACATTAAACTTTCACTAGAACACATCTTGTCTTGAATCGCCAAATATCTTCCCTGTGAAAATAATTCCTTGGAAACCCTATCAAATAACCCCATATCACTGGAAATATATCTCAATATTATTTTCAACAAAAATTTAATCACTTCAAAACTCCACCTGTAGCTCAAGTTATAGCCATTTTACTGAGCATTGTTATTTGAGACCCCAAAGCGCCTTTGACCAAGATACACCCGATTAGACCTCAAAACACCATGTACCTACATGAAATTTCTCTGAAAATTCATGAAAATCATACTTAACTCCCATAAATCATGCCTATTAATTTTTAATTCTACTCCTTTGGACCATCTTGTCCTAAAACCTTCTTCTTCAGAAACTACTATTTTTAGGTATGACCCACTCATCACCATGACCTACAAAATAAATTTATTGAAATCTACCAAGTCCTCTACAACATAAAATAATTATTTTTGATTAATAAATCAAAAATGGGTCAATATACTTCACTTTCTACAAATTGCTCCTAGCTAGGGTTTAACTAGGGTTTTAGACCACTTTACCTTCTTAACATTCGTTCATAAAATCCTGACAATAAAATGACCTCATTATTTTTATAAACCTTATAAACTCACCATATAATCTTCCCTGAAAGGAAAAATGTCCCATACAAAGAAAACTATTCACAACGAGCATCTAAAGTTCAACTTTGAGCTAGAATTTGACTTGATTTTCACCTTGTCTCACAAAATCAATCATATCTGACAAAATACACATCATGGGAACCTGATTTTTTTCAGAGAGAACTATGACTCATTCCTTTAACATCCCAAATCATTAGAATGGAAATTCCATAGTTCAAACTCTCCATTCACTAAGACTTGCCTATGCTTTCATGATAGATCCTCAATGTAGAAGCTACGATCAACTGAAATAATGTAATAACTGAACATGAAACCTCTAAAATAACCCAAACATAACTCATATGTTATTATACGCCTTAAATCATAATTTCATGGGCTCATATAGCTCTAAACCACACTGCCACACCTCCAAGTTGTCATACACGCTTCCAATGAGCACCTATAACAAAGTGAATCTCCTATACTTGTACCATGCAACTATTTTGAGTGATCAAGCACCCTAAAAACTTGTTATCCATCATGTCATCATGTTTTTGAGCAACCAAGAATCTTCTACTTCTATGTTGCATCTCCTAGACACCTATATAGGCTTATAAGAGAAAGCACACCTCATTAAATCTCATTGTACTAGCTGGTAAAAATATTAAACACCATGTTAGCATCATAAATATTATCATACATCATTCAATTTTTAATTAATTTAGTTTTTCATAAATTACAACACCTATTAGGACTATGCCAACACCCTTGTATATTTGAAGTAAGAATTAAATTAGGATCCTACTATCCGCATTATTGTTCTTGATACTCCCTCTCCTAATCATATTTTTGAGATAAGTTCAAATAATAAAAATCTTAATATGGATATAAATATAAGATACCTAAATTCCTTTATATATGCAAGATCTCCTCTCCCATTTTTGAGAGTGAATAGATTCATACATGTTGATTTCTCATAGCTGAAAGGTTATCTCCATGACTTGTCCCTACTAAAATGAGTAGTACCTAAATTTAAAGGAACAATAATCTTTAAATTGATCAATGTCTTATAATATTTAATAATTTGATTTATAAATATGATATTTTCATGAAAATTGTATTATCAAGTTGTTTATTCAATCTTTGGAGAAGATTGTTAGGGACTAGTTTGAAAATTTACCTAATGGAAGCATAGATTCATGACATGAGATGAAGATAAATTTTAAGCTGCATTTTGGTGAAAGAATAGATCCTATATTCCTCATGAGTGAGTTTGAGAATATCAAGAAACATCCTAATGAATGTGTGCAAGATTTCAATTCTAGATTTAATAAACTCATTATAAAATTCTTGAAAATTTCTAACCTCTAGATGTAGTTATTTTTATCAAATATCGAGAAGCCTCTAATTTAAAGTTGGTATTTTATCTTCGAGACAAAGGCCAAAGTTAATTCAAGGAAAGATTATACCATGGAAATTATTATTAAGAAAAATGTCAAAGGTGTTATTAAACCATCCAAAAGGGGAGATGTGAAGCTTCTTCCACCAATAGATAAATGTTATACCAACACTTCTTTGAGTGTGGGTGGGAACTTAGAGAAAGTGATGGGGGATATTTAAAGGGGTTGTCTTATAGAGTAGTTATGAATAAAAATGTCTACATCCTACTTAGAAAAATAATATCTAAATGATAGACTGCATAATCAGGATATAGAGTCTATTAATGATAGATGCTTTGACAAAGAAAAGGTATCTTTCTATAAAGAAAGGAGAATTAAAAATATAGGTAATAAAAGAGAAATACATTATCCTCTCACTACCATAAGTAATGCGGTATATCATATGAATGATTCAAAATGATGTGACGAATGTTTTATGCCTCACACTTCTTGTGCACTTTATTCCATTAATCCTTATATTGATTGTGATGATAATGACTTGGAAGGCTTACAATCTCTTTGCAGAAAGAATACAATGAAGATTAAATCAATTCATCTCAAGTTGATGAAATTACAGTCCATGATTTTAAATACTTGAGATTCCAATTGATAAAATAGATATAATGGTATAAGGTCATTTGAAGACAATATTTTAGACCTCAACAATGTTATAAAGGCTCAAGTTAAAAGTAATTATAACTTGAAAATTCAGAAAGATTCATGCGTAAAAGAGATTCCTAAGGGGATCCCATTTGAGAAGAATAGTAATACTAAGGGTCAAGATGAAGCTAAATGGATTGTTACTATTCTATAATAGAAAATCATCTCCTCATCTTTCTCAAAAAACATTTTGTGCAAACAATGAAAGGTAAGTCCCCTCTTCTTACTAGTGTGAATAAGGACCCCCTTCCTCCAAAAATATAGATGACAATAAAAAGAAAAGAGTAGAAAATGAACATATGAACCCAATTAAAAATAATATTTCCTCACCTTATCATATTATAAATTATTTTACATAAGCCCTTGCTTCTTATGTTCTAGATGCCAATGCTACCACATTTTCCCCAAATATCCCAATTCTAACTTATGTTAATTATGACATGGCTACTGTCCTTATCTATTTCAAAACAATAATCCCTTTTAATAAGTCTTTATGAATCGTTGATTATAAAAATAGGGATTTTAATTTCCTTTTGCACAAATATCTACTCCATTACTAAAGATAAGTAATTTAACGATGAATTGGAAAAGGTTCGTGAAATTTAGTTGGGTATGTCATTAGTGGAAAGTCATCTTGATGTGGATCCATTTTTTATAAATTTTCTTATGAATAGGTGGTTTTTACATAAGTACATGTTGGATTTAGGTGCTTCTTACAACATAATGTCATTATCGGTGATGAATGAGTTGAGAAGAAATATCTCAACCACACATGGGATATGTTATCCTATGAATTTAAGAGAATTCCATGTGGTGGTCTATGTTAGAGGACTTGTTAAACTTGTGGCTTATCCGAGTAAATTCCTTAGTTATAAACGTTATGGTAGTTTAATGTCCTCCCAATTAGGGAATTTTATTTTCAATAAAGTGGGTTAATTTAACTGGAGCTAGAATTCAAATATATATGTCCTTCACAAAAATTCATTTGGAAGGAGAACAAGTGAAATTATGTAGAGAGAAAAGGATGTTGTACACGATTGAAGATCAAAAATATTTTAAATGAAGAGTTCAATCTTGATATGGATGTGGATTATTTGGGGGAATATCTATTTTATTGAGAAATTAATCAACCCATCTTGCTGCCCATATATTTGTAATATTGATTTTCATGGTATATGGACTATGTTCATTAATGGAGGATATTAAAAGGAAGGGCGGGAGCTGGAATTTTTTTATATCCTCCAAAGGGAAATGTGTTGGAGTATATTTGTTTTATATCATTATTATGTTTGTTACACATGAGTTTTCCCCACCGTCACACTTCCATATCATGCTTAGATAAACTAAGTTGCACTCACTTGAAGCGTGAGGAGTTTCTAGGTCCCATCATAATTTACAAAGAGTGAAGTTAATTGAGTTGCTAATTTAGCAATTAGACTTACATTCCTAGTATATTAACAATATAAAAAAACCATGTATAGACCAAACATAATGGTCATTTACTAATTATTGTAGTATCCCAAAATCCAAGTACAATCCATTTGCACCTTAATTATCTAGCTCTCTATGCACATAACTATATGCACAATCACATTATTACACATTTATAATATACCCATTTATGGGTATTTATACCGGTGGGAACTTTTTCTTCACTAGTATTGCAAGAGCTATTAATAGCCTTTGAGTTTATAACTCTAGTAAACTATTACATTCAGTCAATAGCCATAATTATCATTTCAACTCCTTAAACTTGTTTTACATGTTGATCCTCCACATAAGAAGCTATTTATCTTCAGCCGTATCCAATCCCTCTATCAACTTCCCTGTAGATGTCTAGAACCGAATTTTAAGTTCACTTTCGGACTCGCATTTAACCTTATATTTTATTTCTTTACATGTCATTTCCTTAAACTTATTTTGTACTACATGATCCTCTTTTTTATTTCTCTTGTACACCTTCAAAGTGTCCTTTTTATGCACATAATTCATTTCCTCTTTGTTTATGTGGTTACCTTTTGTGTTCTCCCCATCTTATACCATCCACACCCTTTTGAAATTACCACATGTGCCTCCAAAGCATAATGAATCATGAATAAATAGTACCAAGTTCTTGGGTATTAAATAATAAGCAATATCGTAAATCATGTGGCCAACATCAACCCATAATAATATGGTTTTCCATCCTCAAAAATTTTTGTTGGAAATCCTCGATTAACTAAGGCACATCAACCTCGCATCATGTCTTCATGTGTCTTCCATTTATTCATGGCCGAATCAATAAGTCCAGTTAATTTATCTATGGAATTATTTAGTTAAACAATGAAGCACCTTTGACTCGTGTGGTCACTTTTGTGCGTAAGTGATCAACTTTATTTTGAAAATCCTTGAACATGGCTCCAAGCTCTCGCTTCTAATATATTAGTGATATTTCTTAACTTTGTTAGGTGTTGCTTTATTTTATATTTCCTTTTGTTACCTCTTTCCTAACCACATCATATTCTTCCCTTATTTTATCATGGTTAGCTTTCTCCCGTGCGACATCATCTAGTTGGGCTTCAAATGCCACTAGTTTATCCAATAGTTGTATGTATTCACACATTGATTATCCGGGGTTGCTTATACAACCATTTAAGTGGATTTTCATATTTTTCTCCTTATGTTTCTAATCATCTAATGTTACTCTCACATTCTTTGAGCTTCTTGTTGAAAATGAAATGGATGTTTTCACTATCTCTCCTTTTCATTTTCTCTCTTCTTTTCCTTCTCTATTTTCTTGAACAAGAAAGTCACTGGTTACTTGAGATCATCTATTTTTACATGGTATGATAGAATTATCTTTTATAAGCTTAGGATCATTGTACATTGCCCACTCCTCGAGGGTCTTGGCCATTTAGTCAATGCACACATATTTTCCCCATAGACCTTTTTTATGCTGAATTTCACATAGCTTCAATTTTGTCTCTCTCACCTCCTCTTCTAGTTTTATTTATTAAGCCTTATATACTCTTTATTTGTTGTTGTTCTATAAAATTTTTGCACTAATTATCCAAAAAAATTATAAATGCCTCCTCGGATTGAGTCATGAACATGTTATAGGTGGTTACGAGGAGAAATAGATATCCATCCTTGGATAGGATGGTGTGACTTCTATTGCTTGAAAATTCAATAAGCATTTCTATAGTGAAAACATCCAACAAAAATGAAAAATAATTTTTGGAGTGCTCTATTATAATGGTGTTCTTAATATTGTCCCATTGGAAAATTCATAGTATTTCTTCCCCGTTTATTTGTTCCACACATGAGTTTTTTTGAGGTTAGGTTAGAGTTTTGTGTCTTCTTCTTCATCCTATTTGTCGAATTATTGCTCTCTGTATTGGCCTCTTTCCCTTACTTGAGTGGAATTGTTCCACCTCGGCCTTTCTTTTCTCTCTTCCACTAGTTATCCTCTAGTGTCTTCTCTTAGTGTGGCCTCCTCTAGTTTTTATTCAAATTCCACCATCTTTGGTGGGGACTTGAGATCAGATGTTGTTTATCTTTCGGGCTTGAATAATCCATATGTTCACCTTGCCTATCCCCAATGATTTATTAGATGGGATATTTCTACATTAGGACCTCAACATTGGTATCCTTTTGGATAAGGTTGATCATGTACCCTATGCCACTATGCTACCCTACTTATTTTTATCCTTCTTTCATCTACGTGCTGAGATTGGCCTTTGTCTTTTATATTTGGGGTAATACATCTACATGCTTGTACTTTACTTCTCTTGTTGTATTTGTTGTGTATGCTCAATATGTTCTCATGCTCCTCGCTATGCAATTTTAGGCATAAAAATTTCCTCATCCAATTCTTCATCTATTGTGCCTTCATTTTCAGCCTTTATCTTAGGTTGTAGATAAAATTAAAAAAATCACCTCATTCCTCACCACAAGAGTTTCCCACTTAATGAGGTGATAGATATATGTGACTTGAGTTCCTTCATGCACGTCTCAATAAGGGTTCTTAGATATTTTATGCGTTGTATGGAGATCCTCTTTTATTATTTTTGCATCATTATTGAGATTCTTTTCCCCTTAATCTATTGCCAAGATTAAGAAATTATTTCATTGTGAAGGCATATGGTAATTTGGCCCATGGTGTCTAAGTCTAATCAACCTTTTTATCCTTTCCATTTAATATTTTATTATGAAAACAAACTCCGCCTCTCTAACCAACTCCTTAGGTAATTGACACATGATTTAACATTCTTTCTCAAATACATTGCACAAGTGTGTCAACCAAGTCATAAACCTTACCTTGTATGAATTATTGAGTGTTAGGGTGCTAAAAATGGTCTATACATTACTTCCATATATGGATTCTCGGATGGGTATATCCATATGGTTTACCATCCCCTTATGGTATGTCAATATCCTTGAAGACTGTTAATAACAAAATCATGCCCCACTAGAATCTAACCCATTTGTTTTCTTGGGCCATGTTGGTATCTTATACTATGCATTGTGTGAAAAATTAGGAGTAGTTAAAAAGTATCCTATGTTTTACTTTATGTGTAATGAATATAAAATTCTTATTAATTTCCATCAACCTCTTAGCCCCTGCAAGTTTTGTAATGAGTATTCATGTAACTCTTTTCTAGGGTCCTTAATTTCATCTATGGACATGAACTTCCTCTTGACACTTGTATTTTAGGAGGTCTCCAATTTTTTCTAAGTAGGAATCATCTTCTAGGGATTCAGCTAAATCATCCCCATGATTTTTGAGCCACGTTTCCTTACGAGATCAAATGGCATGATAATTTCATGCACCTTCTTGCAAAATAGAAATACCCTTCCCTGACACATGAGATAAGGTATTGGTACAATTCTAATGGTTTGCTGAAGAAAGGAAGTTTAAGTAGCTAAAGGAAACCTATTGTTTCCATCATTTTTCATACACTATTATCATAAACATCATTTTTAATTATCTTTTTGTCTTATTGGGTGCACCATTTGTTTCTCAATAGTTCCATCAAACCCAGGAATGAGATGATTGTTGTTTTATAGTTTGGTTTAAGTTACATTATTGGTCCACTTCCCAATTATTTCAATTTATTTTGGCTATTGTATTTCAATATTTATGGCTAGGACACCATAGATTTGGTCCTTATTAGGTTTCCTTTCCACTACTATAGAGATCTTCTCTTTCATGGCGTGGAAGTTCTTATTCCTACCTTTGATGGTGTCACCCTTATAATAGTTATGTATTCTTTGATACCTTTGTCTACCTTGATTACTGCATCCTCTGAGTCACTTGAAGATGTTGATGCTAACATACTCATTGAATCTAAAATCCTTAGCATTTTCTTATTTCCTTTCTCTACCACCTTTCCTTCCTATTTCTTTGTAGGTCAAAAACCACTCTAATTCACCCTGGGCTTGTTTATTAGCCAAAATTCTTTCATCCTATCAAAGTTTCGTGACCCCCACATTAATAGTGGTCAACACTAGTTATTTATATGGTAATCTACTCTATTTATGCTCCTATTTATATTACTAACAATGATTAAGTGTAGTTAATGGAAATTGGTTTTTATGATATGATTGGGTGTTGAATTGTCTTTACAAATTATTTCATTATTTTTCTCTAAGGATTTTTTTCATTGCAAGGTAACTAAAATGAATTACCCCTTCTTATTTATACCCTTCTTAGAAGTAATAAATGTTTGTTTTATTTATTTTCCGCATGTGTGAGCTGTTGGTTCCACATAACATTCATTAATGCCCTGTTGTTCATAGTTGTCCTTTACTTCGTTTTCCCACTTTCTCCCAAGTGAATGTAAGTGTGCATCATGGGCATCTTCCTCATATATTTTAACACTTGCACTCTCAATTACGTTTAACAATATTTTATTTTTAGTTTGTGTCTTCCTACATTGTTTATTTCATATGTGCCTCCTTCATATATCTCAAAATTAAGTTAACAACCTCTGGAAGATTCCTTATTCCCGCATTCACCACACTTCATCCTTGTTCCATTTCCTTGTCATGTATTTTCTTCTTGTGCATATGATTTTTATACATTTCTCTTTTATCAGTCCCCCTATTTTATGTTACAATGATATCTGTATATCACTTCAACAACCTTTGTCTTCAAACTTCTTCCACATTCCTTTGATATTATCATGTATTAATCACTGATCCAATTTTAAACTCTTGCATTGTCCTCTAAGAAATATACTTTTGAGATTGTTCTATAAGGTCAGTCTAATAAAAAAATGCACAATTATCTCACACTTATTACAAAGTATAAAGAAACATAACCTTAAAAACTAAATAAATTTTAATCTAATGGCATAAGCCTTATTCATTACAAGCCAATGTGGCTATAAATATGGCTTCAGCCTATTAGCCATTGTGTCTTAGTGTTTTCATTGATGTCAAATTAATTTATGGAAAATGGTGTCATGGTGTCATGTGAGTCTCCATGAGGTTTCTTTGAGTGTAAAGCATGAAGGTCTATTGGTAGTGTTTAAGTTTGGTGATGGTCATGAGGTTCTATAGCATGGTTTATCTTGCATAGTTCTTTGTATGAGCTCTCCATAGTTTGTAAAATATTTTCATGAGGTAAATTATGGTCTATATAGTATGTTATAGGTGTTAATGAGTCTGTAATGATTCATCATGGTCAGTTCATGGGATGTATGGCTTGAGTCGGGTCATTCTAGGCCTATTCCTAGTCGTAGAGCATACAGAATGGTATGGAGGTATGAGTTTTGGATCTGGCTATTTCTATCTAATAATGGGAAAGGTTTTGTGACATGATATAAAAGGTGTATGATGAGTTTCAAGTTAGTACTCATAGGTATAGTGCATGTATGAGGTCCTTGGGAAGCAAGAAGGTGAAGACAAGCTAAGTAAGCACATGTAAGTCACTATGGATGGATATTTCTAGGCATATTTGAGATATATGGTGAGTATGGATAGTTATAGGATTTTTTCATGATGTTTCATGACAAATTTCAAGTCAAAATGCTAAAGGAATTGCAAGATATGAAGTTTTTGGTAAAACAAGGTTTTCTAGAGTGTGCTTTGGTGCTAAAAATTGACCTTCTGTTTCTCATTATGGATTATGTTCTTTGAATGGGACATAGAGGTTTTGAGGATGTTTCCCATATATATAATAATATTTTCTAAAATAATTAGGTATCTTTATTGTCACATTTTTATGATCATTCGAGAAGATAAGTTGATTTGAAACCCTAGTAAAACCTAACTCAAAGCAACTTAGAGTAAATTGATCATATAGAGATTGTTTTGATTCCTTTTGTAAATATCATGATTGGAGGTTTTATATGACTCATCTAGATTTCCAAGAAGGTATTAAAGAGCATGTGATGGTTTGTGTACCCCACAAAAAAATACATGTTTCTAAAGATGTTCAGTTTGTTGAAAATTTGTCCAAAGAATGTATTGAATAAATTGATGTCCATGATATTTTAAAATCATGGTTTAGGTGTTAAAGTGCAAAGTGTGTCCTATTTATGAGGACTAGTTTTTGGAGAAATTTGGAGCAGTCTCTCATAAAAGTGCATTTGCAGGAGATACATGTGGATTTTTTACTTGGTTTAAGTCTTTTTGAGATCCTAATTCTGAAATATTTATAAATACATGTAAAACTTGTGTTTTCAATAAGGTATCAGCATGCTATGATCTATTGTTTGAAGGTCAATTATGGAAGATAATTGGTTAAGCATGGTCTTAAGTAGCTTCATGAGGTTCGTGATTGTTTTGAGTTTCTGCATGCGTATTTAAGGTTTATGAGTTATTATAAAACATGTCAAAGGGCGCCCATGATTTGGTTAATATTTGAAGTGTTTTTGGAGGTGATGGAGCAAAATGGTCTCAATACTAGTTTTGGAGCCCTAGAATCCTAAATGAGTAGTTGCAGAGATGGACCTAGTTAACGGACTTCCACTCGTAGTTGGAAGGAAATGTAATATTTTTTGGAACATATATTAAGAGATATTTACAATAGTATATGGTTTTTATCTTGAATATTATTTTTGATGGTTAAACCATCTCAGTTTTCAAGACCAAGGTTGATTATTTTTAGAGCAGAATTACTCTAACTAGAAGATGGAGGTAGAAGTATCTTTTTGTATTGTTTTGTTCTTGATATCAATTATAGAATTAATATGGATGAATTATTTCCATATTTAAGGAATTTATAGATCAATAAATTTACATAAAGGGTGCAGACTAGTTGAGTTTCCAAAACTACTTTCTAGGTAGCTTGTTTAGTGAAGAGGAAAGTAAGTGTGGTTTCAATTGATGGACATTTCAATATTTCTAGCAAGAATGGATGTGATCTATATGTCAAGTAAATTTCCAATGTGATGCTACATTACATAGTTGACATGCTATGGTGTGATCTAGAGGATGTTTTGTGAATACCGGTTCTTGGAAGAAACTCTTTTGTGAACCAAATGATCCTTCTTGTTAGTGTTATGAAGAATTTGATTGGTTCAAGTTAATGTGCGACCATGGATGAATTTTTTATGTCATATTTTACATGTGTGAGGACTTTTTAGGATTTAATAATCATAGTGATGATTTTATAGGTCTTTAGTCAACGAGGTGATGGGGTTTTGAGAAAATTTTGAGCTTATTTGGTGTATTGGACCATGGACGACCTACATTTTCCATGATATGAATTTGTATAGTTATAATGTTATGTTTTTATAATATATTGGTCAAGTTGTTGGTGTAAGACAAACTTGTCTTATGTTTTTGAGTTGAGAAGGGTATAAAGAAAGTGTTTTGAGTTCAAATTTGAACTAGTGAATTAAGAGGGAAAATTTGACCTTATTGTGAGTGTGTAAGAGGTTCAAGGAATGAAATAAGAGATGAGAGTGTGTGAAAATGTATGAGGAATGTTATAGAGATTATGTTCAATGGTTTGAGATCAAATCACGTCATGGAATTGCAAGATTGAGTGAGTTAGAAGAAGGTATGTTTAAAGAAGGGTTTGAATGAATTTGGAGCTGAATTTTGTGATCACCATCAACTGAGTTGTTGTAGAATATCTTTAGTGATATTATTATAAAAATATTTCATTATCATTCATATTCATGCAAGTCTATTTTTATGAGTAATATCAGCAAGGTTTTAGGTGTTGGTATTCCTTATGGGGTTGGTGATTTAATATAGAATTATCTTATGATGTGTAATATAAGAAATGGTTTTTCAGTGGTTTTTTTCCCTATGAGGTTTTCCCACTTACATCTTATGTCTATGTGTTCTCTCTCATTTTTCATGTTCATTTGAATGTATGGTGCACACCTAATAAGCTAATGTTGAATGTATGTGGTTGAATGGATCTTGCAAACAATGATAAATAGAGTAAGAAATTTTTAGGAATGATTAACCCCCTCACTCCATTGTTATTAAAAAAATGTATCGAGTAGGTTCTTGTGAAGAAAGTTTGAGAACTTGAAGGATATCCTCTTAAAGCACAAGTATGGTAGATAGTCAAGGTATAGTTGAAGGGAATATATTGGTCAAGATGAGAGAATTTTTGAAACCCTTATGGTTTGAAATTTTGGAAAAGGTTATTACTATGTGCACTCTTATTTCCAATCTAATTGATGAAGGTGTAAACATATATTTTTGTGTTGATTTTTAAGTAAGATTCTCTAAAGGTGAGAATGAAGATGTTGAAGATGACCTAGGTGTTGATTTTGAAGGTATCCCTCATGTTTGTAAATATGAAGAGGGAAATTATCAAGAATAAATGTTTGAGGTTGTTTTGAGTATGATTTATCTCATAAGAGATTATATATGTCTTTAATACCTTGCATTTGAGCATGAAGATGACCTAGTGAAGCAGAAGGGTTTGAACATATAAAGACAAAGGATAAGTGTTATGAATTTTCAGTCATGGAATAAATCTATGAAGTTTGTTAAGAGTGTCTTGAGGAAGAGATGAAAATTCTTAAAGATCATATTAGTATGGTCAATGTATCAAATAGTGTTGGCAACATGGTAGAAAGGATTCATGGAGGGATTGAGACTCAAGTGTTACTAGTAATGAGATCAAGGTATGCTTTAAATTTTCAAATTTTCATCCTAATGTGAATTCTCCTCTCTAGCAAGAAAGGTATGAGTTTTGTAGTGAATATTCCTTTTCATTCAAGATAACATATCGTAGGTTTTTGACAAGTAGAAGGATGAGTATGCCAAGAAGTCTAAAAATTAGTATCTTTGGTAAGTCAATAAATTTTTGTGAGCTTCAAAGATTTTTTCATGAGTAAATAAGTTTTTGGATAAGTTTTTGGTCCCATGAGATTCCATGATATGAGCCCAAGTTTTTATCACAGTCTCAAATGCTAGAAGTTTTGTTTCAAGTGGTCTAAGTGTTGGAGAATCATAGTAGTAAGCATTATTGTCACTTTATGTCTGGTATGTACCTTGTTTTTAGTCAAGTTATCAACTATTAAAATTCCTAATTTTCAATGTCTTTCCAAGGATGCATCAAAGTGATCAGTTTTTTCCAAAGTGTTGATGTTTGTTGATAAAATTTTGAGACAAGATCAAGAAGGCCATGAGTATGCTCTAGAAGATGAATATATTAAAGTAATCATGAGATATCGTTTTATCATGTATTGTTCATGGATAAGTAAAGGTGGTCTCATTATGGTCTACAAGTGTAGAATGTTCCCTATCTCAGATCTGGTTAAATAATAAATGATGAATGTCTTGTTGTAGTCATAAAATTTATTCTTTGGATAATTGATGATCCATCTTGTTTAATGTATAAATTAAAGTAGTATTACCTACATATCTAGTTCCAAGTGTGCTCTTAGTCAGTGTGTCAAATTCTTAAAGTGTGTATGTCTTATTGTCACAAGTTTCATAGAAGTTTCAGAGCACAATCGGTTTGTATCAAGGAAGTGTAGAGTTTTGCATGTTGTTAGAACTTCATGAGAAGGAATATTGCATCAAAGGAGAATTGATGTTTATAAGGTTTAATAAAAGTTTATAGTGCATCATGAAGAAGGACATCATAATCTTAAATGATTAAGTTGAAGGAGTTTCAATGATTACAAGGAAAAATATATTGTTCTCTTGAAGGTGTTTACATGTCATAAAGTTGTGTTGTCAACTATAAAGACCCAGAGTCATGAAAAATACATTGGAATGTCTCAAGAATGTTAAGATAAAAGTGATATAACATCAATTCATAGTAAAAGCTAAGAAGTTTATTCATAAGGGTTTCTCTATTCTTTGTTAAGTTATAATATAGTCCTAGACTATTGTATCATGTTTCAAGAAAATAAATACTATGTGTCATGTACTATGGGATTGTGTTTTGAGTGTGGATTCATGAAAATGCAAGAGTCTTAGTCTTGTTGAAGGTTATCACATACTATGGTGTCTTGGTAATTGTTAAGGCTGCATTTAAAATTACGTATTGGTCTATGATTGAAAGTATCATATAAATTTGATTGAATAACCAAATGTAGTCAAAAGCAAAAAGGATGTGTTGAGTCTATTATCTATCAAGTTTTCATGATATGGAGAAGTTTCAAAAGAAAATGGTTGAGCATCAAACATGATCATAGAGGTCAAGGTGTCTTGTCTTCCATCGATTAATTGTCTTATGCTCCTAAAGGTAGTATATCAAGTACATATATGGTTGATGTTCTATGTGTGTATGAGTTGTAAAAGTTTGAGTACTCATATGTCTATGAATTTAAGCATGGTAGAGATATACGAGAGGTTAAATTTTACATTTATTATATGGGTCATGGTTTTAAAGCATGTGTATGGTTCATTAAATGAAGTAAGGTTGTACTCAATTGGCTAAAACTTACATAATAGACCTATATATGAAGTGGTGCAAGGTGTGGATCCTCAAGTTGAAAATTTTAAAAATTCTAGGGTACATGGGTCTATAATGGCTTACTACATATTTGTAGATTTCCTGAAGGTAGGGAAGCTTGTTCAAGATTAAAAAAGTATTGTTGGCACCTAGGTAATAATATAGTGCTATGATATCTACATGAATAATCTGATCATTGGTTGAAATGATAAACTTGTGAGGCTTATAAAATCATCGTGAGCTCGAGTCGGAGTACCATGAAATCATGTTGAAGGTTTATATAACAAAGAAGTGTTCTTGTGAAAAATATGCTATACACAGGTATGGAGGGCTTAATATATCTACAATCAAGACTAAGTAAGGAATAATAAAATGCCTCGAGAGGTGTGTGTCATTACATGAGTTTTTAGTAAGGATTCTACCCCAAGTAGGTGTCTACAAGATGAAAAACCTTATGATATGTTCTAAGTCAAGGAAATAAGATATTGGGAAGTTCAAAAATAAATATGGCTATAATATTTAGGTTATTTTTATTTAAAGTACTTCCTAAAGTGTGATACGTCTGTGTATGTGCATCAATGTTGATGAGGTGATAGAGGAGACCTAAAATAAGGTAATGGAGTAATTTTGCATATATTGATGGTCTTTGAGAAAATTTGAAGGTTAACATGCGTTAAATCTAGGCCTAAGAAGATCAATAAGTTATGTATCCAATCCGAGCATGTGAAAAACTTGGAGTGATATCCTAAAGTAGTAATTGTGATATCCGAGTAATTATCAAACTTGGGTTACATGGTTTTTCAAGTTTCACTTCTTGGATACATCAAAGTATGCTAGAAATAGATGATCAAGGTCTTGTTAAAGACAAGTGTGTTGTGAGCGTACTAGTGCAAAGATGGAGTTCTAACTATGTATGATCCAGAGTCACATCTTAAAGGTAAGTGGAAAATTACTCTTGTGATTGTGTTTTAGTATGATTAGTGTGCTCTATCCCAAGAGAACTATGATCTATAGGTTCTCATCTCCTATAAAAGCAAGTATGAGAAAAAAGATAGAAAATATCTCAGAAAATGCAAAAGTGAGGGTCTTAGTTGTCAAGAAATGTTTGAAGACATATGCGAATGCATGATCACATGATAATTCGGGTGGTGTGTACTATAACCGTAGGTCATAGGTGTTGAAGACCTCTTAAATCAAGTTAAGATGTGTTGATCAACAATAAGATGCGTAAATATTATAGAGAGCTATATTGGGAAAAAATGATGGCTATCTACATATATGCTAATAATGGAGGCTTGTTATTAGTCCCAAAAAAATGCTCATGATGAAATAGAGGCATAGATCACTATAGAACTGATTCAAAGCTAAGGATTTTTTTGTTGATACATCTACATCACTTTAAATCAAGCTATGTTCTTCAATTTATGCATAACTTGTTAGAGGAGAATAATATGACTATAGGGGGATCTATAAGGAGTTGTGTCATGATGTGAATTGTATTTTAGAGCTTCGATAATTTGGTCAAGTTTTGACTGAAAAATGTGTCTTAAGGAAATTATCCCTAAATGTTGGTATGGTAATGCTTGAAGGAAATATGGTTTTTTTTTAGCTTAAAAAGACCTAAAGAGAGATGTATTATTGAGATGGAGATAAATTATGGAGAATATTAGTTCATGGGAGCTGTTTTTAATGCTTTATTAGGTCTATAGATCATCATATGTCATTGAAGAAAAAAATAAAGACAGAGTATAGTCCAAGGGGAGTTAATTTAGCAAGTAATTGTGTCTTGTTAGTGTTTCATAGTGTTTTATCATTGTGGGTTGTCATTATTCCATATCTAATAATCATTGTAGTCTTTTTCATAGATTTAATAAAGGGAGAGAAGCATCATAAACATTGAAATGAGGTCATCTAGGATTTTTTTATCTTATGGTTGTCATCAATTTTTCTTAAGGTAGTTTACATCAATGAAAAAGGGGAGATAGTTGGCCATTGTTTTTAGTGTTTTTGTTGATGTCAAAGACATTGATGGAAAAGGGTATCATCATGTCATTTGAGTCTCCATGAGGTGTATTTTAGTGTAAAACATGAAGTTTGATTGGTAGTTTCTAATTTTGGTGATGGTCTATGTGGCCTTGGAGCATGGTTTAGCTTTCATAATCATTGTATGAGCTCTTAAGAGTTGGTCAAAGTTGTCATGAGGTCAACCATGGTCCATATGTTGGCATGTTGTTGCATAGGTGTTGTCATTGATGAAAAACCTCATTAATGACAAATTGGATGATGGAGTATGATAATAGAAAGTTTAGGATGATGATGGCATGATGATTGAGAGTTATTCATGGTGATATCAGTTGATTCAGTGACGATGGATTCTTCTTGCAAGACCAATCGGGTGACCTATAGAGCCTAGGTGATAATGCATGGTGGTATGGGATTATTTACAAGTTGAGAAGCATGTTATATTAATGGAGAACATTATTGGAGAGTGCTTAGGCACTCACATGAGCTTTAGGGTGCAGATATAGGTTTGTGACCATGTTACAAGTGTTCATTTAGACCACGTGAGGTTATTAAGGTGCATGAGGTTGAGTTATGGAGCTATATGAGCTCATGAATTCATTTAGGTAGGTTTTTAATGATGTATTAGGTATGATAGGACAATTTTTACTATTTTCAAGTATGAGTTATAGTGTTATTTCATTAACCCCGCCCTTTACAATATAAAACCCTAAGTGCTAGATATGTAAATGAGATAGTTTAAAAGGATTGATAGCTATTTATGACATGGTGATGGTTAGATATGTATGTAGGATGTGTGATTGTTCTATGGGAAAAATTCAGGGTTTCATGATGATTATTTTTCATGGTATGTGAGTTTTAGTAAAACAGGGTCTAGAATAAGGCCATTTCCAAATCAAATCAGTCTTCGATGCTCACCCTGAATTATGTGCTTTAAATGAGATATTTTGGGTTTTAAGTATGCTTCTACATTGAGTATAAAATGTTTCACAAAAATAATGAGGTCATTTAATCATCACAATTTTTGAACGAATATTAATAAGGTAAACAACTCTTTATGACTTTAAAACCCTAGCTCAAAAGTGGTTAGAGAGATTTTCTTTCTAAGTGGCGAGTTTTTATTTATAATGCTTAGATGATTATTTTAACATGTATAGGACTATTTTAAATTTTTAGAAAGGTGTGATGTAGCTTATGGTAATGAGTGTACCCCACTCAAGAAGTCGATTTTGAAGAAGTTCGAGTTTAGGACAAGGTTGTCAAAGGAATATCAAACTTAATGAGAATTATGTGAATTATGTGAGTTTTCCTTAATTTACATGATGGTTTTAGGCCATTATAATATATTTAAATGGTCAAGTATGGTTCTTTAGGTTGAATGGTCAAAGGGAAGTTTGGAGCAATTTGTAGTAAAATAAACATTGCAGGAGATATAGGAGGAGTTATGAGGTGATTCAAGTTGTGTTGGAAAGAAGATTTAGAGAAATTTATAGTGATATACATTTTTACTCATTATAATGAGTTTTTATATGGTTTCAGGTCAGGTTTTGTACAAGAATATTTTTTCCTTTCGGGACATAGCTTTTGTTGAAAGAATGAGTTGATTAGTACATGAAATTGATTGAGTGATGCTTGCTATCACCTAGAATGTGAAGAGGGGTTAATTTTGAATAAAATGAATATATTTTGAAGTATTTAAAATATCACAAATGGACTTAATTAGTTTTATTTTGAAAATTGCTTTTGGGGAAGCTTGATCGATGAAGGGAAAAGTTGGTGTATTTTGAACCTAGAAATGTTTCAAGATTTATAAATTTCTTATAAGTGTTATAAAATTTATTACATTTCTATTTAGTGCTCAAATACCACATTTTAATTTTTTTAGATGATCTTAAATCCAAAAGGTTAAGACATGGTGCTTGAAATAGGTGTTTTGTGAAGGAAATGAGCCACTGGGCCCATTAAATGAAATAAATTTGATTGGTTCATGAAAATTACAACCATAGATGATGTTTAAATTAAATTTTAAACATGTGTGGTGATTTTTAGAGCTTGAATAAAAAAATTGCATGAGGGTTTTTCCCATTCTTGTGATAGCATTTTGGGGTTTTTGGTGCATAAATGAGGGGTTTTGGCATGACTGATCTATATGGGTCAGTTATGAATGTAATAGTGAGTTATATGGGATTTTTTTAAATTTGTATGGTTGGGATAATTGAAGTAAATTGACCTATTTTGAATTTGAATGAAGGAGAGGCTATAAAAGTGATGTTTTGGGTACAATCTTGTTAATATTTTGGAACCCCTTTTATCTTCTTTTGAAGAAACTTTTTCTAAAAATAAAAACCCCTTGGGCCTAGCCCAAAAATCATGGAATTTCATTCTAGGTCAGTATATGGTGGTTTTTTCATGATGGGGATTTGAGGAAAGCAAAAATGAGGATGTTTCTTTGATGGCGAGTTAATGAAGGAGATCAAATTTAGTGTCGGTGTTTGAATGCTAATTTCATAGTATGTTGATGTCATTTTCATTTTTTTGAAGTATTTGCAGGTCTGATATTGAGTTGAATTCATTTGTAAATAATTATATCTTCTTATGTATTCATGAGACAAGGTTGATTATCTTGGTATCTCTTGATTGTATCTTGTTGACTATTGTTGAAGACATCAATTCATTGTGATCCAATTTAAATATTGATAAAAAGTGGTGATATAATTTGAATATAAATAAAGAGTGGTTTTTGTATATCTTATGATCCTTGATTTGATTATGTTTCATGGTGAAGTATATTTTCTTGTGATCATACATTAACGTATGTGTTTCGTGAGGATATATGTTTGAATTTTTGAAGTATAGAGTGAAATATTTTATTAGGGACTTATTCACCCCCTCTCAGTCCTTGTCACTTCCAAAAATTGGTATCATAGAATGCCCTTGGAAGTAGCCTAACAAGCTAGAGGGAGATCTTTGGTGACAAGATGGGTGATATTTATCACTTAAGGCAGGAATTAGATTTTTGTAAAGAGAATTTGGACACATTGTGTATATCTCGTGAGGAAGTAATCAAGGTTTTAAAGACTCAACTTGAGGAGGCCCTAACTAAGTTGAAAATCAAGAGAGAAGAATGCCTCAAACATGAGGTTAAAAATATGGATATGAAGAAAGAGCTATCTACCATTACAAACAAGGTATCATCTTTTCATGAAAGTTCAGATAGTTTGTATAAGATGTTAGGAAAAAAAAAGGCATATGGTGATAGAACAGGTCTAGGATTCAAGGAGGATTCATTCAAAGCAGAGAAAAATGAGGAATAATCAAGTCAAGGATCTAATGATAGAATAAAACCAAGCATGGGAGAGAGTTCAAAGCTTCCATCTCATGGAATATCATCTATCAAACAACCAAATGCATATAGGTATGGATTTTTTCATGGTAACTTCTATAAGTGTGGTGTTTATGGACATAGAGCTAGTATGTGATGTCCTTATGTTAAGAAGAAAGATGATTGCAAAATAAAATCTCAAGAACATCATTATGAAGGAGAGGGTGAAGAATAATGTCAAGGTAAGGAAAAATGGTAGGTCAAATATATGGTGTAGGATGATACATTTGTAATTAAAAGGACATCTTGCAAAGTATTGCAAAAATGGATAATCAGTCACTAGATAGTATGTGATAAAATTCAATGGATATTGATTTAATTACAATGGTTTTAGGCATAAGGAAAATGATTTCAAGAAAATATAAGTGGAATGCTTTAGGTGACACAAGGTAGGGCACATTTCAAGGTTTTTTGATTTATGACGGTTGAAGAAATTGACTCAAGGATCTAAGTGACAATTCAAGGAGTACAAGAAGGAAGAGGTTGGCCAAAGTGTGCAAGAGGATCCCAAAGGTGTGATTGATAAAAATGAGGATTCTACTATGTTAAATCAAGAATTAGAAAATAATTAATCATTTAAGGATCCAAAATATGGCTTGAGACCTTCTTATATCTCTCATCTAGCACCTCCATGATGACATATTCCTCTTCTAGGATTATTATAGGTGTATTGGTGAAAATGAAGCATTGGAGTGAGGGGGATTTATCTTTGTCAATTTGTTTCTTCCACATGGTGTTGAGGTATTTCATTTCAAGTCCTTAAATATTTTCTTGTGATTCAAAATGGTTGGTCATGTTGTGTATGTCAAGAATCAAGTCTTGTAGTCTTTGATGCATGAGAGCATGTGTTCTTCTTATCATGGTGTATTGTCATGTTGAAATGACTTTATGTATATGAAATTCATATTGATATATTATGAGAGGTTAGTTGAGGCATTACAATCATTCATACGGTATTATGCTGGTCGACTTGGTGTTTAGCACATCTATCAAGCGTTTATGGTCCTGTGGTGTCTCAAAGAGACTTATCTAAGCCAAATAGTGTGTTATGAGTTATTCATGAGCTTCAAGTGCATGATTCATGTGTGTCCAAGTATGTATAATGTGATTGATGCTATGAAAGTCTTTTAGAGGCTTGTTGAAGATGGTCAAAAGTCATAGAAGACTCGTTTGTCTTGAGAAGTCTGTCATGGTCTCATATTATTGTCTAAGTCCAAATATTTCTTATATGAAGTTTTCATCATAGTCTCAGGTGTCTTAATTCCTTAAAAAGAATAATTTAAAGTTAATTGTGTAATCAAGATGATTAATTTTTTAGGATTTCACTTTAAAGGTAGTCGTGATAGTGATGATGTCAAGACAGACGTGTTCAAGTGCAAACTAGTTCGATCTGGGTATGAAAATGACTTTCATGCTTCCAAATTATACCAAAAGATGCTTAATACATCAAGTGAAAGTGTTTTAATTCATGATAGCTCCATTGAATCACAAGGCATGTATTTTTAGGCTTCTCTCTGTAAAATTTGGGTTTCATGTGTCCATAAGGAGTGGTATAGAGAAAATGTTTTTGTTAAAAGAGTAAATAATGTAACCCAAGGCTAAAAATTTACGTAAATCATCTATACTATGTGATATTAAAGATTATATTGTTTTTAGTCACAAAAATGTATAAATTTATTGTAATATCTAATAGTGTTGAGGATTGTCGATTAAAGTGCAAAATGACCGAATTAGAGAAGGTAGCTCTTACAATATGGGTTTGTTTCCTTTAATGTGAGTCTTCAAGGTTTTAGAGGTTGTATTTTTTCCAAATGGGTATTTTAACTGGTAATTTTTCTTCATGAAACTTCCCTCATCAAAAGTTAGGGGTGATTTCTCATCTTACAAGGGCTAGTAAGATCTATAATCAAGATATATAGTAAGAAGTGATGAAAATAAGTTGAACTATAGTCATGAAGATTTTACATGTTTTTCAATGCTTGATCAAGGTTATAAAGTATTTTCATGAATCTATAAAGGTAAATGACGCTAAGATTAAAAATTTATTGACTAAATGAATCATTAAATATAGTGGATAAAGATAAATATAGACTTTTGGTACATCCCATGTTGAATTGGTTTCGTGAGTTTCTTAAGGTGTATAGTGGTTTGTCAAATATCCGAGTGTGCTTTTATAATCAAGTTATGTGGTCTATAAGTACCATCTCATACATATATGATGATATAAATAAATGAGAATGCAGATTAAGAATTTAATGTGTTCTAAGTTTTAAATGTACATCAACAGGTAATGAAGAAGTCGAGGAAACTCATGTATATCATCCTAATATAGGGTATGTGCATAATATTCATAGGCTTGATGTAATTGTCAAGTAATGAGGATGTTCCGAGGTATCAAGGAAAATTTTCAAGACCAAAGGGATGGCTCTAAGGCTGATATATTTTTCAAGGAAAAAATTGGCATGCTCTGGTCATTATTTAGCCTTGAAGTTGTTATGATGGTGTGAGAAAGAATATTGGACAATAATCTAATCAAGGAACTTTGTGCAGACCATAGTGTAGTAAGAAGATGGTAACAAAGGTGTGTGAAGCTTGACCATAGTCTTAAGGTCCAACAAAAGTGTTGGTTGGTTGAAATCCATAACCGAGAAGTAGAGTGTGTGCATCTACGGGTATAAGGATATAAAGTGTTGTTGGTGGTTGAGGTAAGTGTCCTTCTTATCGACTAATTTGAGTGCATGAGAAAATGAGAAAGAGTTTGCATTCACTTTTCAAATTAGTCTTGTGAATCTACCAAGTTTTTGTAAAATTAAAACAATGAAAGGACTTATGTAATTCAAAATTTGAACAAGCCCTGGATGATGGAGTAAGAGTTCTATAGAAGGTTATTAGATATCAATACTTGATGGTCATAAGTCTGAGTATAGTCAATGAATTATGGAAATCAGTTGTCTTAACCATTTGGATGACATTGTGTGGCGTTGAAACATTCAAGATACTCAATATTAAGGTAAGAGGATAGGGTGAGTCATGACATCTTTTCTATGAATGTGTTTCTATAATGATCCAAAATGGGTATGAGCAGATTTAGTGAGTAAAAGGAGAGTTTGGTGTTCTTGATCCACAAAATATAAGAAGATTCATGGAAAAATTATAGGTTGATTACTTGAATAAGGAGTGGAGATATTCTTCAAAGTTTAAACAAATTACAAGGTGGTCAAAACAAGGTATGCTGAGACTTGTCTATTTTCTTAAGAAATGGGAAGCTAATTTGTTCTTCCTCCAAGATGTTCAAGAAGTCTAGAAGAATTATATACATATATAAATTAGGAGTTATGAATATTTCAAAGGGGATATATGACTGTAGGAAATAATTCAATCTAAGCTTAAATGTGTTTAGACTTTGTGTTGAGAAAATGTTTTTTTGGATAATGTAAATAAGTTTGGTTTTGAAGGGACCAAAAAACCCTTTACATATAAAGTAGCGAGGTTATAAAAACAAACCACCAAAAAACCAAGGTGGGAAAGTCAAAAATGATTTAGGTGGGAGGGACACCACAAAAAATTTTCCGAGAATCCACTCACCTAAAGTATTAATCATTACATTTTTATAAAAACATAGAAACAACCAGATAGTAATAGGAAACCAGATGGAAAAAAAGAAACAAAAGGATCACCATTATTTATTCTTGGTATTGAGATACTTGTGGGTTACGGTACTTGCCCCGCTATCCATCATGCTAGAAATATTGATAATCACCCACCTCATCTTTTTTCAACCTTTTCATCAACACGGGTGTCCTTAATATCGTATCAAGTTTTCCTTAAGTCTTGAAATCCATGATATCTTAAATTTTGGAGATGCTAAGGACGAGCCTCATATTCTGCTTGTTACTTCCAACTTTGGCCACTTGATCCTGGAGGATGGATATCCTCTGCTCTTGCATAACAAAATCAGCATGTAAACCCCCAATTCTCTTCTTCTAAACTTCAATTTTTTGGTGGCAATCTCTTACCTCCTGGACCAAATTCTTGTTAACGATGAGAATGGTATCATCTGTCGACTCGGCTCTCATTAACCTCACTTCCCAATCCAAAAATCCTTCTCTCTACTACTAGAACCCTCACCCTTTTCATGGATCCCTTTTTTAGGTTACAGAGGACGTCAACAATCCCTTCCAAGGTGTTTAAACCTTTATTTTTCTTCATCTATTTCATGGCCGATGCCAGGGTTTCATGGTCAGACTCGGTGTCACTAGTAATCACCGGTTGAGGAGGGATAAGGGGTTTACCATTTTGAACTAGAAGAAGCATCAAACCCTATATATAGTGTTGAGAAAGTGTTGATCTACATGTAGCTATGATATTTTGAGGATAGTATATGGTAGTCGATCTCTTAAGGAAGTCTTTGTGGTTTCCGATAAAGCATGAAAATTCATCCTCCGGAGGTTTGTTATCATGGTAGATATATATGTAAATATATAAAGTAATAGTTATACTCAAGATGTTGTGTTATGACTTTGAATAAGCATTCTTGCTCCAAAATATGTCTCCCACAGGCCTATAGATGATAGTTGAGGATAGTGAGAGTCTCTTTTGAAGATTTCATGATGATTGTTTTTACTCAAAGGTTTGTTAAGACGAGTATTATAAGAAAAAATCACTTGACTAAGTCTATTTGACTATCTTTGGTCAAAATGATATGTTATAGACCTCGGGAGGTTTGATATACGGCTACAGGATAGTGAATTATGTTCATGCAAGGGGAAGCATGAGTTTGTGATTCTAGAAGGAGAAATTGATTACTTTAAGGCATTTGAGGAATGGTGTGAGTTTTTTCTCCAAATACAAGATGGTTTTGTTTCATGAATATAATATCTCACCTATATATGGTGACAAACACTACAATGAAGCTTTAGGAGTATTTGAACTTCTCTTAAGCCAAATGTGCAAGCTAATATGCTTGTTTTTGAGCTTGTCTACTAGATATGATTGTCCTAAGTCCAGGGGGAGTTATTGTATGCTCTGTCATGGTGTGAATTATGTTTGAGATATTGCTAAATTTTGTCCTAAAACCATTGATGAGTCTATTCGGGGACCTCTTGTCTCAACATAGGATAATGACAAGAAACGTGAGACTAAAACAAGTTTTGAGTCTAGAAAAGCAAATTTATC
Organism: Taxus wallichiana var. yunnanensis; assembly: GCA_018340775.1. Taxonomy (NCBI): domain Eukaryota; kingdom Viridiplantae; phylum Streptophyta; class Pinopsida; order Cupressales; family Taxaceae; genus Taxus; species Taxus wallichiana. The sequence goes on from CM031237.1 coordinate 322,717,053, forward strand.
TCAAGAATGAAGGTAGGAAGCATGGTTGAACTCAGAGACATAATTTTTGGCATGTTTTTCAAAATGTATGCTTCATGTAAAGGTATGCTATAGTGGCATTATAATGGAAAAAAATATTTTGGATGTGAAATGACTATTTTTACATGCCTAGAAGGTGGATTATGGTGGTGTTTTAGCTAAAAGAAGAGGTATATTAATATTTTTCATGATTTATTGTCATTTTTAGAGGTGTATATGTTATTACTAGGGGGTGTGTTGTGTTTCCATTCTTGAAAAAGGCTAAAATCATGTTTTTGACTAAAATTTTAAAGTTTTGGTGCATGTTTGAGACCTTTGGTTGTTGTTTCTAACCAAATCATGATCCCATGTGTTTTCATGAAAATTTTCAACAAGAAATTTCCCAATTTTCAAGCATGACAATGGACCCTAGTGTCGAAAATTTTTAAAGTCATACCTCCACAAGACACCTCCCATTTCAGTTCATCCACAATGCCAACCCTATCCTTTCACCAAAGTGATCCCCATGCAAATGTAAAATGTCCCCCTAGGTGATTTAGGAATGAAAAATCAGTCCCCATAGGTGATTTAGGAACAAACAGGATCATTCAAGCATGTTGGAGCAATGGTTTGCAAAGTGATATTTTGAGCATGCTTAGAAGGGGATTTTATCATCCTTTCTAAGCCGGATGCATCATCATCAGAGTGGAACGAATGACCAATATTAATAATAGAGATGTATTTGAAATTCCATAACATAAAGGAATTAATTCAGGTAAAATATGGAAAGAATTAGAGGTTTAGGAGCTAGGTCACTAAAAGTTGGTTTTTGGGCCTAAAGGAGATTGCAGAAAAAGAACCCGTTCTTAAAGGAGTGACTCTAGGAGCTCCAAGATGGGATATATTTGAAACAAGATATCATATGAAATCTCTTTCAGTCCCCCACATGATGGAAAAATTATATCATCTTCAAGTATCATGCATCTCTCATACCAACTCATTCTTCTAGCGCGCAAATGGTAGTCCCGAGAAATAAGGGGTCATTTGGAGGTGATTAAATCATAATTTAAGATTTAAACCATAATTATTCAATTCATTGTGTGTTTTTCAGTCAAAATCATATAAAATTTCACCTTTAAACTCATTTGGGATCTCAATATATCATCGTTGTAAGTTGGCCTCAAGTTAAGTTCTCGCAGTTAGTCATTTTTCAAGTGGACACATGTCAGCACCAGGAGCATAGAGAGATTTCATGTCCATTTTTTCACTTTAGAAAAGGATCATAAGAGACACAAAATTTCCCTCAGCTCTTTTTATCCCCCAAAACACCAATGTGACCTCTTATTTTCCAGTTAAGCCCCCGAGAGCTAAATTTGAGCCTTCCCTCTCCCTGCACAGATGATCACCAAGTATCACGATGAGGTGAAAAGTGGAAATTGATGTCCCTTTAATACCTTTAGAAAATGTACATAGGGGAAAAAAACCCCCCATCCTAATCAATCCGTGTGGATCCTCATCCATCCAAAACTCATTTCCCACATGCTTCTCCCAAGATCCCTCGCTACGCACATCCAATAGAATCTCACCAAGTGTTGCGATGAGTCACGATGGGTAATTTCACGTCCCTTTAGTCCCTTTAGAAAAAGGAAATTAGGGACAAAAAATTTCCCCCATCCCTTATGCTTGCATATTTGGATGAATACATACTTGGACTTAGCCATTTTTCATTCTATTTCATCCCCCCACATCTCCATACCCTACTAGAACTCTGGAAAAAAATTTATAGACCTCCCATCCTCCATTGTTGCACTGAACCAGCTCCAAAAAATTCTCCTAAAACTAAAAACATAGGAATGTCAGCAGAAAATTGGATAAAAGCGATGAAGAATAGAGAAAAATGAAGAGCTTCATCCAAAAAAAAACCCTTGTAACCGCCCAATGAAGAAATTGCCATAACTTTCAAACCACAACACAGATAGATATAAGGTTTTTATTGTCTCCATAATTTTTAGATGCTTTAAAAACCTCTTGAAAATATTTCTCATATGTATTGAGGATTATTTGCATTAAAGAAATCCTCTTTTCCATGCAACAAAAACTAAAATATCATTTCCCGCTAAACCAGTGATTGGTTTGTCAAGAAATTTCACCCGAAACAAGCAGCGGAAAAAACACATATCAAAAATAAAATTTCCATCAGGATCCGAGGAGGGGATGTGAACCTATAATTTTGAGCTCCATTAATGGTTGACATGCCCATAGCCAATGCTAGGTGAAATTTTTCAAGTTTTGAAATCTCACAAATCGGTGATCGGGTAGGTACAAAATTTCAAAAGGGTGATATTGGCAAAAACCCATATATAAAATCTTCATCACGTCATGATCTAATCATTAGAAGAATACTAGCTAAAAAGTAGGCCTTTAAACATGGGAGACTACTATTTTGGGTAAGTCACCATCTAAAGAAGTCTGCGAAGAAGGTGGTGAACACAGAGGAAGTATCACAGGTGAAAATCATCGAAAAGGTCATCTCGGCCCACAACTGACATTTTTTCAAAATAGTAAGTCGTTCCATAAGAACCTACCATAAATATCAATTTGGTTCAGAAGGCGAGAGGAACACAAAGAATAAGAAGGAATTCAAGTTGCCATAACTGATTGAGGTTTGAAAAGATGACTTTTACACTTACTAAAAATAGTAAGTTGTCTCATAGGCACTTACTAAAAATAGTAAGTTATTCCAGAGGGAAGATTTCACAAGGGAGTGTATAGGGAAATTTTTGGGATGATTAATTATAGCCTAAGTATTGAAGGTGCATAAGGATTTAGCATGCGAGATAGAAGGTACAGAGATTTACGCAGAAGAATAGTTGAAAAGACGTGCTAGGAAAGTGTAACTCGGGACTTAGCCATTTTGTTTACCATGGGCTAAGGATAGATTGAGTACGGAGCACGTATTTCTGGAAGACTTGGAGAGAAATCATCAAGTATGAAGACTTGAAGATAAAACAAGATTATTTTATACAAGTGGAAGATCAAGTGACATGCATAGTTTTGAGCTAGTAATAGGATTAGATCTGCAATTGATGGTATTAGATAGTCTATTATTAGCATGCTTGCATGATTTTTATTTATCTTATAAGGGCACATGGCTATTCTTAGCATGTAGCCTATTTTGGGGATGCATGGGTAGTGAAGGGAAAGTCCCCACTACCTATAAATATGTATTGATTTGCATGGTTTAGGGTGTGTTAGTTTTGTAATAGAGTTATGTTGTTGGTTTATGAGCGCGCATGACTTATGGTGACATTACTATGTATGTATTCAGCTTCTATGTTTTACAGTAATTAATAAAATGGATCTATATGGTTGGATATTGGTTGTTGACATATTTGTGACTGGTTCTTGTATGGTAAACCTAATCTTGATTCTTGTATAAGTTATTCTTACATATGGTTATGATCTAGATCTGTTTATGGTTTATCACTGCATTGTTATTATGGATCTAGAATATATCTATGTGTTTTTTTATCATGCTAAATCCTTGAAAAAGCTTCCATAAAAGAGGGACCTGGTACCCTTGCATGCTTCAAGAGAGTGCTTAGATCTGTCTTGGTGATGTGTCAACGCGCCTTGGGTTGTTTTCTCAAATAAAAGACTACATTTTTGTTTTGTCATTGGGACCTCTTTTCAAGTTGTTTCAAGGATGTTGCATGATGAAGACATATTGGTTGACCTTGGCTAGTATTGAATATTGGGTAGATAATTTAGAGGAAGAGTTTTCTCACGATTTAACATTGGACCATAATTTGATGCATGCATGTGGGTTGAACAGAACCTATATCATGAGCTCTATGAGACGTCCTTTTGTTGTTTCAAGTATAAAGTTGTACGAGTGGTGGTAGCATATGTATCAAAGTGAAATTTGAGGTATATAACAATTATGTGGACATAATAATATTACCAAGCTCTATATGATGTTTATTTATCTTGGACACGTGTTGTAGATTCTTGGTGGGGTTATGTTTTACATAGCTATACATTGGATTACACTATTTCCAATTATTCATGTCTAGAGGTTATTGATTTTCAATTCTTATGTGAATCCAAAGGATCTTATTTATGCGTTATCTCTTTAACAATTAAGGTCTTGATTGTAATTCTAGATTTGGAAGAACACCTATGGCTAACTAAACCCCACCACATGTGGGGGTAGGAGCGGGCGTGGTGAAAGATAGCGAATCCTACGAAAAGCGGGAAAGAGAAGAAAGACGGCTTAAGTATAATGAAGAACGAGAGAGGAAATTGGTGAAGAAGCGCGACCGAGGAGTCTATGGAGTTGTGGAGGTAGGTGATGTGCGAATGATTTTAGGTTCACACGGAGGACATAGAACCGAGTATCTAGTACTCCACCATTTAGGAAAATGCAAAGAGAATCCCCTCGGCTTTTGATGAGATTATTGCACTGGAAGAATAAGAGTAAGTGACGTAGGCATGCATCGATCCCACCTAATGACCTTTCCCTTGCACATGGTGTTCCAGTTCTTGAAACAATTATTGATAACCAGGTTTGCAGTGGTGATAGAGTAGCATCAAGTAGATATTAATTCCCTTTTAATATGAAATAAAAATAAACAACATGACCATCTATGACATCACAAGCGACAACATATATATTTTTGGAGGACCGATTGGAGGCATACTTTCTAGTGCATCATCAAGATAGAGTGTGGGCACGTAAAATAAAGGACACACATCTGGGAGTAGCAAAACTTTGTAGAGAGTCAAAGTTCAATTTAGTACAATTGTTGGTATACGGGAAACACATCCTTTGGTCTGGGTGCCCACTATGGGGGATGATCGGGAGGATCGGGTGGTTTGGAATCTAGTGGATATGGTGGCTTTGGAGGTGGGGGAATCTTTGGAGGTAATACATGTTTTAGATCTGGTGGGCATGGTCCGCACTAACCCCAGCAAGTTTATTATGAGATGTATCTTCACTTACCAAAGTATAGAGGTATTGAGGATTCCGAGAACATGTGCATAAGTGTGAGATACTATGACACACTAAGGGAATTACAGCTCTAGAGCATAAGGAAATCTAGTTTACTACTACATTGTAAGGGTACATGCATATTTGGTATAGTTAGTATGATCTAAACCATACTTGTATGGACTACACCACTCTACCCGATGTTTTCTTAGCTAAGTTCCATATACCCGAGTTTGAACAAAAGAGCATCAATGAACTGAAGGACATTAAGTAGGGCATGGTTGAGAGCGTAAGGGATTATGATGCACAGTTTAAAAATTTGTTATCTAAGTTATCTTATGATATTCACCGTAGCCAACATGTTGAGTAGTTTATTGGGTGTTTGATCACACCTTTTAGAAGGTCACTCTCACATAAGACATTTATAGATCCGCATGAGGCACTTGAGGTAGATCTTCAAATTGAGGTAATTGGGAGTGTGGATGGTGGTGTTAGCATGTTTCTGGAAGCACAAATTGCATTTTATGGAAAAATAATTAGAAAAATTGTCAACTAATTCAGCCCATGAGACGCGCAGTGGTATTTGGTGTATGGATTGTGAGGTGAAAGGAAATACCAAATATATTTTCCCTCATAAATCAATGCAAACCATGTTTTTGGATTGTGAGATCGTGACTTGGATCATGATTCAAGTAGGTTCCCCTTGTTAAAGCACGCGATAAGAAAGAATATTCCATGTTATTATAAGATTTGTAAATCTACCACTCATAATACAAATAATTATAGATTGATTGATCAGATTCATGATGCCATTAAAATTGGTGTCCTCCGGACTAGTCTTTGTAAAAATTCTAAGGAAAAATGTGAGCATCATAATCATAACCACAATGAAGGGCACTTTGATATAGGAGTCTAGGTAGAGGTTACCATGGAGGATTTAGAGGCCAAGGTCATGGCGGTGGAAGAGGTGACTTCCTAGTTCAACTTATTATACATGTGGATCCCCTTATCATTATAGGTGTGAATGCCCTCAAAACATTATTTTATCCTTGTTAGGAATTAGAGAGAACATATATGCAGAAAAAATTACTCAAATCACAGTAGTAGGAAACTATTTAGCAGAATTGTACTTGTAAAAAGATAACAACATATATAAATAATTCACAAAAGAAGACAAGACAAGATTTAATGTGGTTCACCCAATGTGGGCTACGTCCACCAAGAACTTGCTCATATTTTATTATCAAGAGTAAAACCAACTCTCACAGTCTTCTCTCAGTTACAATTGCATAAAAATCACTCATGAACTCATAAGAATTCCCAAAGATGTTAAACCACATCTAAGACACAATTGACACCCAATTTATCAACCTTGATCACTCTTGATCACCTCTTGATGTTCTAAGACTCAAGAACCTTTTGATCACTTAAGATACATTAGGATGCCCTTACAACCTCTTTTTATAATATTATAATCCTCATAGGAATTTCTATAGATTACCCTAGAATTTTGAAAGTCGTAACCTTTCAACTTCCCACAACTGGAAAAAAATGTCACCGTGTCAACATCTAGATAACCACCACTTAACAGAAACGTAACAATAAATACGTAGTGTGAAAATAGAACATGACTATAGAATGCTCCTAAAGTCTCCAAACTTAATCGTTCTAACTCCAACACTTTAATGTTGATTCCGAGAAGACCAAAAGCACGCCCCATACCCCAAAAATCTCCCACTTAGAGACTATTTCCTATGAGAAAATTTATCAACCCTTCATTATCAACCATGAAGACCAACCAAAGTTGAACACAACTTTAAATTCTCCTTGTGACCACCTTGATCATCACATCTTTAGGATTTTTACTTGGTATGAATCTTTTCCAACTTTAACTTATCTTCTTCCAAAGTTACACTAATGAAATGATATCAATTGAATGTGCTTTGTCATAGAGTGGGAAGTGGAGTTCTTCACTAAATGAATAGTAATCTAACTATCATTGTGTAGTCTCCCAACTTCCTACTTATGCTCCAAATCATCAAGCAACTATTGTAACGAAATCATCTTCTTGCCTGCCTTTGTGGCAGCAACATACTCTGCCTCGTGTGGTTGACAAAGCCACAACCTTTTGTAATTGTGAAATCCTACTCACCATTGTATCACCAACCATATTTACATAACTGTTGAAATCCTCCTACTTTCCAAATCTCCTACCATATCCAAATTTACATAGCCACTCAATGTAGTGTTTGATCCACCAAAACACAATGATGTTCCCATGGTCCCTCTCAAATATTGAAGGATCCACTTCACCGCCTATTAGTGCTCTCTTCCTAGATCACTCATAAACCTTCTCACTACTCCCACCTTTGCATGGACAATATCGGGTATAGTGCATACCATAGCATGCATCATGCTTCCAACCACTAATGAGTATAATACCATTAAAATCTAGATTATATCCTCCTCAATCTTGGGACTCTGTTCCTTTGATAATTTAAAGTGACCTGCCAAAGGAGTACCAACCCATTTACCATCCTACATATTAAATCCCTCTAAGACCTTCTTTATGTACTCTTCTTAAGATAATACCAGCTTACTCTCCTTCCTGTTTTGAGTTATTATGATACCTGAATTTGGTTTTCTACCCCAAATCCTTCATAAGAAAGGAGTCACCTAACTCGCTTCTTGAGTACCTTTATTTCCTACATGTTCTTCCCTGCAACAAACATATCATCCACATACAGGAACAAAATAATATAACTACCATCAAGAAACTTCTTGATGTACACGCAATGGTCTCAGTGACACCCGAAGTAACCCTTCTCCTTCATAAAATTGTCAAACTTTGTGTACCACTATCGTGGAGCTTGTTTCAAGCCATACAATCTCTTCTTCAATTTTAGAAGTAACCTCTCCTTCCCTTTGACCTCATAACCATGTGATTGTTGCATATACAATTCCTCCTCCAACTCACCATGAAGGAATGTGGTCTTCACATCCAACTGCTCTAAGTACAAGTATTTGACTGCTACTAAACCAAGAACAGTCCTAATAGAAGCCAATTTAGCAACAGGAGAAATTTTCATCAAATTCTATACCTTTCTTATGTACGAATCCCTTGACCACCAACTAGGCCTTATACATTTTTTCGCCTCCATCTTCCTCTTTGATTTTTACATCCACTTTTTCTATAATGCTCTCTTTTCCTCGAGTAGCTCCACGAGATCCCAAGTCCAGTTCTCCATAAGATATCTATGTTCTTCATCCATGGCATGCTCTTACTTATTCCTAGCATCTACCTTCACTTATTCCTCAAATAACTCTTGCTCTCCATTTTCGGTGAGAAATAAGTAATTCAAAGATCGAGTAAAATCTTCATGTTCCCTTCTTACCCTAGAAGACCTTCTCATCTCAGGAGTTTGGGATTCTTGATGAGTAGGTTCCTAAACTATTTGTGTCGGAACATGTTACACTCGAATCAACCCCTTGGACACCTTATCATCTACAATTTCCTCTAACACTATGTATTATTTCTTTGATTCCTCTTTTTTTCCTACAAATAATATTTATACATGAATTTTTCATTAAAGACAATATCTCTAGACTAAAATATTTTCTTGTCCTTAAGACTCCAAACACGGAAACCAAAGTCATCCTCACCATATCCAACAAAGGTACATTTATTAGACTTAGCTACTAACTTGGTCATATCATAATTATCAATGTGAGTAAATACCTCACATCCAAATACTCTAAAAAATGAGTAATCAATTTTCTTACTCAGACCAAGCCTCCTCAAGTATACCTCCATCCAAGGCCATAGAGGGTCCTCTCTTAATAAGATAAACACTTGTGCTCACCACTTCTACCAAAAACATGAGTGGTAGCCCTACATGTAACCTCATGTACCTAGCACACTCCATGATTGTTCTATTCATTCTCTCTGACACTCCATTTTCCTGTAGAGTCTTTGGAACCATCCTTTGTTTGCATGGATCCCATTTACCGAATAGTAATCAATAAATTCATTGTTGTAATACTCCCCTTTATTATCTGACTGAGACATTTCATCTTAAGACATGTTTCATTCTCAACTAAGGCTTTCCATCTTTTGAAAGTTTCAAACACATCAAATTTATTTCTAATGCAATATACCCAAACTTTTCTAGTTGCATCATCAATTAAAGTGACATAATAACATGAACCACCAATATATTTTACCTTATCTATCCCCCATACATCCGTATGCACCAACTCCGAATTACCCTCCTTCTGGTAGGTCCAACCTTAAGAAATATCACCCGCTTCTATTTTCCATAAACATAGTCCTCACGAAGTCCAAATCTAACTCCTTTAATCCAAGCAACTTGTTCTTTAGAATCTGTATGCCATTTTGAATCATATGACTAAGTCTCTCGTGCCACAAATTTGTAACTCCATCTGTAGCAACTAAATTTCAATAATCAACACCATTGGTTAAATACAAAGTACTGGTTTTCTTACCTTTTGGAACCACAAGAGCTCCCTTGGTAAGCCTTCCAAGAATCCTTTGTAAAACTAACAATACAGCCATCACTACCTAAATGACCCATTGATATCAATTTTCTCCTCAACTTAGGCACATGCCTAACGTTCTTAAGTAGCCATGTGTTCCCATTCTACATTTTCACCCGAACACAACCTTTCCCTACTATGCTAAATGTTTCATCATCACTAAGATATACATGTCTTAAATCACCTTGAAAAACTCGGTAAAGTAATGTCTATGTGGGGTGACATGGAAATAAGCCCCTTAATCTAACATCCAAGACTCAAGAATATTATCTAAAGAAGGAATTAAGGCATCCCGACAAACATCACATGCTGCCACATTTACCTCCTTAGTTTCCTTCCTTTTTCTTCTTATCTCGAAGAGCACATTAATATTTCTTAGCATGACCAACCTTCCCACATTGCCAACATTCTAACCTACTCTTGGACTTTGACCTCCTGTGATTATTTGACTTCCCACGGTTACCTTTTCCTTTGTTATTTTTCTCCCTCTGTTCTCCACCGTCAAAAGCATTTCCGAAGTAGAATAATCCTCAAGTTCTTCCTTCACATTTCCTCACTCGGGATCACACCTATGACATCTTCAAACTTTAGCTTTGAATTATTAGAGACTGAATTACATACACCCATAACCAAGTTGTCCCAACTATCTTGTAAGTAGCATAAAATCAACAAAGCCCTAACCTCATCATCAAAGTCAATTTTCACCAAGTTTAACACACTCATAATCGTATTAAATTCATTCAAATGATTAGCAAAGAACCATTCTCATAAATCTTCATATTAAATAACTTTTTCATCAATAATATTTTATTATAGGAAGAGTGTTTCTCATATAGCTTCCCAACGCATTCATGAGACCTTCTATGGTCTTCTCCTATGATATGTTGAAAGCAATGAAGATGCAAGACATGACCTAATTTCCCGAGTGCATTTCTATCTAGCAACTCTCAATCCTCATCCAACATGGTTGTATGTTTCTTTGATTTTCTATCCAAATGAGCATGGAGGTCCTTTTGATACAAGTAATCCTCCATCTGCATCTTCCACAAACCAAAGTTCTCGCACATTGAACTTCTCAACCTAGATCGACCTCATCTTTCATATCTCCCAATCAATCTAAAATGTCCCTATAATTCACCACTTTAGCAAAAACCCAAAAAATATCTAATACCAATTGTTAGGAATTAGAGAACAAATATGCTAAAATAATTACTCAAATCACAAAGAAGAGGAAACTATTTAGTATAAGCTGTACTTGCAGAAAAATACCAACATATATAAATAATGCACAAAAGAAGACAAGACAAGATTTAATGTGGTTCACCCAATGTGGGTTACATCCACCAAGAACTTGCTTAGATTTTATTAACAAGAGTAAAACCAAATCTCATAGTTTTCTCTCGAGTTATAACTACATAGAAATCACTCATGAACTCATAATAGAATTCCCAAAGATGTTAAACCACATCTAAGACATAATTGACACCCAATTGCTCAACCTTGATCACTCTTGATCACCTCTTGATGTTCTAAGACTCAAGAACCTTTTGATCACTCAAGATACATTAGGATGCCCATAACACCTTTATTTGTAAGATTACAATCCTCCTAGGAAGTTCTATAGCCGACCCTAGAAGTTTAAAAGTCATAACATTTTAACTTCCCACAGATGGAAAAAAATGTCACTGTGTCAACTACCGGTTAACCGCTAGTTAACAACTTAACATTAAATACGCAGCGGTAAAATAGAACATGATAGAAAAATTCTCTTTAAGTCTCCAAACTTAACCATTTGAACTCCAACACTTCAATGTTGATTCTAGAAGACCATAAACAGGCTCCACACCCCAACACTCCTAGTGTGGAAAGAATCACAAGTTTAAGGAATGCCTGGTTTTGTATGAGAATATAAGTAAGAAACATAAGAAGGATAGGGGAGTAGGAATGGTCAAAGTACACTACGGTACGAAAGATCAAAGTGGATCTTGAAGGTAGTGCTCGATCCTAAGATGTTGAATGTGTTTATTACTACATGCGCTGAAGTGGTGGGCACCGGGGAAGTTCCAAAATAGAAAGTTTTTATTACAAAATAGGAGGTATGCATACAAGGTACCCATACCTTACTCATCAAAAGAAAATTTTTCAAGATACTATAGAGGTTATTAGAAACTTGCTAGGTTAGATATAATGCTTGATGGAATAGTCTCGGAAGATGGAGTAGGGAAAAGTAGTTAAACTTCCCCAAAAAGATGTTGATGACTTGACGGAGGTTTGTAAGTTGTTATGCCAAGAAAATATCATTCCTTTGTTAGGAGAGTGGCTAAGGGAGAATATATTACATGCTAGAGTTGAGCATGAGAGACAAATATTACATGCAAACTTACCTCCTCACAGTCTTGATTATGATAAAGAGATCAATTTGAATGTTGTTGTTGATGGATGGTTTTGAGTAATATATTGATTGATATAGGCATGGAAGTGAATGTACTCACTTTGGATGCATGGAATCAGATGGGGAGACCACCATTACTATCATCTTCAAATGTGTTATTTATGGTAAATAGGACTAAATCCACGCCCATTGGAGTTTTGAAGGATGTTACTATTACTATACAAGGGGCCAAGTTTATTGGGGACTTTGAGGTCTTAGCGCTTGCAGAGGTAGATAGTTTTCCAGCATTGATTGGGTGCCCTTGGTTTTATGAAAATAATGTTGATCTTATCTTTAATAAAGGATATATCAGTTTTGAGAACAAGGAGGAGCACATAATGATTCTTTCGACAAAGGGAAATTCGCACCTTATGTGGAACCCTTAAGTGAAGAGGATTTGACACGGGATATACACACACATAGTTACGGATACTAAAGTACTAGAGATATCAAAGGAAGGAGTTATTCAATGGGATGATGCATAATCTATGAGTGATACTACAAGTATTTCATGTGAGAACTAGGTACATGTGACATATGAAATGGTGGGGCATGAGATAAAGAATATAGTTACTAGTATCATCTTGCCACGAGTGGTTAGGAACTTGGGAATCAACCAGATACCTCATTATACTAGTGAACTAAATCAAGATTTATTTATATCCATCATCGAAGCTCAAAGTGGACAAACTAGGTAGAAAGGAGAAATATACTCATTTATACCCTATGTGGGACAACTTCACGTAGGTGGACTACACATAGAGATAACCTTTTGGAGTGGTGAGAAGGGAGAATTTCCTTATCTACCAAGTTTCTTAGGATAAATGTACCCTAAAAATAAAAAATTCATGGGAAGGTCAACATCACATTCAAAAGTGTGAAATAATTTGGATGGAGAGAAAAGAGGACTTTTCGCCATCTCACTCTGGTATATAATTTCTACACCACTCTTAGTGGTTGTGCGTGTGCATGGTATGTTCATGAAAAATTAACAAGTGAAACATTTAATTGTTAGGATATGACCTTAGATATGATTTAGACCTATGACTAGTTTTCTATTAAACCTCCGGTGCATGAAGTATTATAGATTATAAAGCACCTTATGATGGGGGATAACATAAACACCGAAGAACTCCTTTTAGACATGTTTGGAGAATTAAACTTAGAGGTGTGCTTTGATGAAGAGGAAGAAACATATGAGGTAAAGCTTGGGATCTCCTAGTTATAGAAAGAGAAGGGTAAACTAGTTTACATGATTAATGATGAAGAAGTTGAGAATCTTGATGTTAACGACAACGTGGAGTACGCGTAAGGTCTTGAACAATATAAATGAGAAGGCACGTATGTATCATGAGCCTATGAAAAAAAAATAAAGTCAACATTGGGACAGTTGCAGAACTAAAAGAGGCCATTCTTGGTGATTATTGGTCTAAACAGGAGGTTTCTAAAATTATTGTGTTGTTACTTAACTTCGGATCTATTTCCATGAGGTTATCTTGAGTTTAAAGGGGTGCATCTATCTTTGGGTGAGATGAGGATCGGATTAAAGGAAGGTTTGCACCCCAGTTAGGAAAAGTCCTTATAGAATGAATCCTAATCTATGTGTCAAGGTAAAGGAAGAAATTTATAAGATTTTAGAATCTGGAATCATTGAGCCCATTGATGAGTCGATTGGGTTATCCCTATGGTGATAAGCATTAAGAAGGCTAGTAGGATAAGGATATGTGTGGACTACATAGAGTTTAATGTTGCATGTGTAATAGATTCTTTTCCTACACCATTTATAGTAAAAATATTGGAAGGTGTTGTAGGGCGTGAGATCTAATCCTTCACTAATGGATTTTCTTCAATATCATCAACTACACATAGAAAAAGAAAACCAATATAATACATCTTTCACCACCTTGAATGGGGAAGTTTTTCATACATAGTCATGCCTTTTGATTGAAGAATGGACTTGCAGTCCTTTCGTGCATTTTTGTACTGGATTGTGAAGACTTCAAACACAATTTTTACATGTTTACTTGGATGGTTAGACTGTATATGGGCTGGTAAAATATCACTGTGAAAATATAATGCTCATGTTTGAGTGTTGTAGGTAATTAAACATCTCCTTGAATATTAAGAAGTTTATTTTTGCTACACCCATAAGGAATTTTTTGGGACATATTATTTGCAAGGAAGGCTTATTGGTAGATTCCACTAAGATTGTAGTTATTCTAGGTTTAGAGGATCCTACCAACAAAAGGGAGGTGCGTGGATTCTTAGGAAATACTGGGTTATTACAGAAATTTCATTAAGGGGTATGATAGGATCTCCATGCCCTTGGAGGATTCAATAAATAATAAAAGTAAGTTTCATTGGAATGAGTTGCAACAGATAACATTTGATACATTGAAGGAAAGACTCACTTTTGTGCCCATTATGCACTTTCCTTCTTGGGATAAGTCATTTCATGTACATGTTGATGCTTCTAGTATGGCCATTAGAGTAGTGTTAGATCAGCCTAGTGATGGGATTATTGATCATCCCATCTATTTTGCAAGAAGGAAGTTGACACTAGTTGAATAGAATTATACAACTACAGAGTGTGAGGCTTTATCCATGATTTACGTGCTGCATAAGTTTAGACAATACTTACTGGAAACTCCTTTCATATTTTATACAGACCACATGGCATTGAAGTATTTGGTTAATAATCTTGTTTTAGAGGGGCACATATGCCGATGGATTCTATTGTTTCAGGAATTTGACTTTACAATGGTGGTAAAACCAGGCAAGAGCAATTCTTGACCAGATCATTTATCAAGGATTAATTCAGGTGAGGACATACAAAGCATTGAGGATACAATGCTAGATGTAAAACTATTTAGATTAAATCATGCACCCTCTGACTTAGAAGATATTGTTTTCTTCTTATGTACTAGTGTGGTGCCTAAAGGGATGAAGCGTTTAGAGAATAAACAACTTGTCATACACGTTGTGCCTTACATATTGATTAGTGGGGATGTATACACATTAGGCCAGGATGAATTTTTGCACTTGGTATGTATGTACTTGACCATGAGCGTGAAGCTATTATGGAAGAAGCTCATGGTGAGATTGATGGTGGACATTATGAAGGAAATTCCATCGCGTAAAATATTGTTTTGGTTGGCCTATGGTGGGAAACATTGTACAAGGATTGTAAAGAATATGCCAAGGTGTGTGATCATTTTCAATGTCTTGGGAGGCCTAGACATAGGGATGAAATTCCTTTAAGGCCTATTATTAGTGCAAAACCCTTTAAAAGGTGGGAAATTGACTTTATGGGTCCTATTTCCCCACCCGTGCATAAGAATGGTTCGCACTACATTAAAACTTGTACAGATTATCTTACAAGGTGGGAAGAAGTGGTTCCTACAAAGGATTGCACAACAACAACATCAGAAAGGTTCTTATGGGAGAACATAATTAGTAGTTATGGATGCCCATTGAGTCTAACAAGTGATATGGGTACTCATTTCCTCAATGAGACTATCAAGATCTTATTGAAGGAAATTTATGGTGGCACACCATAAAACAACACCCTATCACCCAAAGGCTAATGGCCTATTGAGGATTTCAACGTGATATTAGGACATACATTGAAAAATATTTGTGATGTTGGAAGGAAATATTAGGATGATAAAGTCTTTGTTGTACTTTGGGCATAGAAGACAACTTATAAAAGACTAAACATGGCAACACCCTTTCAATTGGTGTTTGGCATGAGAGGTTGGTTTACTAGTAGAATTCATGTTACCTTGCTTGTGTATTGTGTGCTCTAGAGGATTGGATGATGAATAAGAACTTGAAGAGTGCATTGATAAACTGATGCAATTGGATGAAATACACACCATTTATCGTTGGAGTCAAAAGATAGAAAAGGCCAGGATAAGGCATGACATGATAGGAATATTAAGGATAAAAAGATTAAATTTGGACAAATGGTTCTTCTATATGATTCAAAAATTTAAACCCCCTACAAATTTCCAAGTGCATTGATTGGGACCATATGTTGTGACTTACATACTTGATTCATGTGCATTCCATTTATAGGAATTGGATGGCACTAGGTTTCCTAATTAATTTAACGGGAGTACATGAAACCCTACTATAATTAAGTCTTCTTGGTGTTTGTAATAAGTTATTATTTCCATTCATATTATATTTCCTTTAATGCATTTTATTTATATGTGTTTCCTTTAATAATTGTTATGCTTAATCAATTTATTTTAGTTTTTATGTAATAAGGACGCTTGCGCACTTTGAAGTTGATTACTATATATTACATTCATGCATAGAGGACCGCATATACTTTTAGTGTGGGGTGGAGTATATACAGGATAAATGGATTTATTTTGAACGTTATCTTAAATATGGGCATGTGTAGGGAGACTTTATGCAAGTTCTTGAAGTAAAGGTGTAGATACATAAAAATTTCTCATAAACAAAGACCACATGTGGATGAATAGACATATAGTGTAATGTGAGGTAGGTTGCAACATGGAGAACTACTTGGGTTAAGGCACAGTGGATAGGTACTTTGGTGTATTAAGGCATGTGAAAGGAGGTTTGTGGCTGAGAATTAGTGGGCGCACCAAAAGGTTACGACTGGGGCACAAAAAAAGGAAAGAAACATCATTTAATGTTGAGTATGGTGGTAGGTGGAAAGAAATAAATTCACAAAAATTGCAAACATTATAAAAGGTGGTGTTGTGAATTCGTTTTACATTGTGATTTTAAATAATTATCATTCGAGCGATTTGAAGAGCGAGCTAAGGGTGACTTGTATGATAAGTGAAAATATCTAGGATAAGAAAGTAAACCATAAGTATTCATGCATGGGACTGGTTGACACTCCATTAGAGAAAGTTTTCTAATTGAAACAAATTCTTGCAAGGAGTCAAATTGTGATTAAGGTTTAAGTCTGAAGTTAGGGCATGTGAATTTGTAGCTAGGGTACATGGGTTTTGAGTTATAGAGTTCAAATCGACTACAAGAACACACTTTTATAGTCACTATGGCACCTAAGCAAGCACCTAGAGTGACTACAAGGGAAATAAAGAAGAACGAAGTAGAAGTCTAAGTTGAAGACACCCCCAAAATTTAATTTTCGGAGATGCGATATCTTGGAGGGGTATTCATGGGCCGCGATTAGGATTCACACATCCGGCACTACAAATTAAGTGACTACAACCATAGGAATAAGGATAATAAAGATGAATTGGACAAGTTATTGGTGGTAAAAACAACTACGGAAGCAGAGAATGATATGGTGCTGTGTGACAACGCGGGAGAAAAATTGTTGTCAAATATGGGAGTTTTGTAGCTTTATGAACTCCCCTACTTTGGCAAACCAGAGAAGCTTTACCAGTGGTTGATGAGTTGAGTCCATGAGGACTTCTTTTACTTTTTCGGGTAGTGAATGAGGCTTACTATGCCCTGATTGGGAGACAAACAAGGTTAATAAGCTTGGGCACGAGTCGTAGTGATCTCACAGATAAGGAGGGAATATAAGTGAAAACAAAAGAGCTAGGTTATGTGAAGGGAGGGTGTGGAATGGATATTCCTAAGTTACAGAAATACCCTATTATTTAGGAGGTAACACACCTCCTCACCAAGTTGAACAATCAAGAGCATTGGTCATAAGTGAACAAAGCATGGTTGCACATTGCAAAGAAGATGACAAAAGGAGTTGTCTACAATTTGGCCAACTTCATTGTTGAGACTATTGTTGCAGAGGCACACCAAGGGGATAAGATAAGTTTTGGTGTAATCCTTCTTTCTATTGTTTTTGTAGAGATTGGAGTTCTGACGGGACAAAAGATAAAATTTGGAAATACCCTGAGGAAAAGAGATCCCTTGCAAATTGATTTACGAAGTATACATGTGATGTATCTATGAGCATACCCTACAAGAAAAGGACAAAACTTTGGTATGAGCACCTACGCGCTACGTTTGAAGAAGAATGGAGAATACCTAAGGATCTTCCTTTGGTAATGGAAAAAATAGTTCAATTTTTTGTTTACCAACACTTTCACATAGGGAGTTTTGGCATGAAGGATGGGAAATTGAGCTCTTGGTCTAAGCTCCCATATGCCTTCACTATGCGCTACTTTTAGGCATCGGTGTGCAGATTTTCAAACACGTGAAGGTTGTTATTCAATGTAGACAAGGTGGATTTTTACTATCATACAATCTAGAAAACATATATCTACCCAGGTAAGTCTGTGTATATTGAGAAGTTAATTTCACATGGTATTCATATCAAATCTATGAGCCTAGAAATTAGGAAGGCTAGAGCAGCTAAGGTATACATATACCTTAACCCCAAGTTCGAAAATGGGAAATATGTTGAGAATTAATTCAAGATCCTCAAATTTCCCAAGGGAAAACATACGGTGGGACCCTACAGGATGAGGAGACTACTTTTACCCATGGTGAAGAAGAGGAAGAAGAAGACGAACTAAGGGAAGATAGTGGTGGCTTAGAGCATGGTAGTAGGAGGTAGCCCACCATAGGAGAGAAAATAGTATGCAAGGAGAACCCTCCATTACAAAAGGAAGGTGAGGAATTGGGAATAAAGAAAGGCGTTGTGAAGAAAGGTTAGGGAGAGGGCACTAATGACCACCAATATAGGAGAGTGTTGAGAAGAACCATAACTCAAGGCATGGGGCCATCACAACCACTAAGGAAGTTACCTAGGACTTATCCTGTGAAGGTAGAACCGGTAAACAAAATGTGCATGTACATCCTTACTCAAGATGATGAGGGCTAGAAATTAGAGGAAAGCATGTCAAAGACTCTAGTTAGCATGAAGATGTTGATGAACCTCATAACGAAGAATTAAAACATGATATCAAGGAGTTGAAAGAGTGGAAGATAAACAATGACACCATTGAAATAGAGATAGATGAAGATAAGGACGAGCCATCGATGAGCATATTAATACAGAGACCGATGGAGGACTAGTGCTTCATGCGGTGTACATATTCTAAAAGGTAAGCACTCTGGAAAGGAGAAGGATGAATGAGTGTATGAAAATCCTATAGTTGGGTATGTCAATGACCCGTCCAAAATCATACGCGCTTTAGGTTCTAAAGTACTTGTGATCTTAACGAGCTATATCACCGGGAATTGATGGATTATGAGATAGAAACCATGTGCACCCAGTAGCAAAAATCGTGGAACATGCAGCCTCACATGGATGAGATTTAATTTTATGTATGCAAAGAATCATGCATCTCTTAGAGAATGAAGAAAGCACCACATTCACACCATGTAACAATCAAGCCCAATCGGATGTTGGATGAGCAGTGAGTAATGCATTGAAAATGTTATCTACAAATTTGTGCGCAGAGAAACATAGATAAAGAGGAAACTATTCGGGCTTTGTTGGAAGATAGGAAAGATAAAGACACAAATATCAAGCCACCGATGGAGGAAAAGTAGATAAGCGAGGTAAAGGCGAGTACAATATTGAGTATGGCGGAACAAATTGGTGATGAAATTTTGAAGGAAAGTTCGGATCTGGAAGAGAAAGTTCAAGATAATTTCTCATCTATTATGCATTATTTTCACACCCTAGTTCATATGGTGATGGATGAAGGTCTAGTGCGCATGCGAGAACCTAAGGATGTTGCGGCACATGTAGAAAAGAAAAAGGCTAGGATCACATGCAAGATAACTCGATATGAGCCTATACTACGGACATTGAGAGATGAAATGAAGAAGGAAAACTTGACACGAATATGTGTGCAAATCCTAAAAATATAATAAATAAAACGACTCTAGAAGAGGATAATGAGGTCCTTAGTGGAGTAAAGAATGATACACTTGGACATGAGGAGAGGCTGACCTTGGTAGTAGAGAAGAAATGAATAAGGTATACTTGGTGCTGAATATGTGCGTAAATCTTGAAAATATAATAAAGACAAGGACTCTAGCAGAGGAGGATGAGGTCCTTAGTGTAGTGAAGAATGATACACTTGGGCATGAGGAGAGGTTGACCTTAGTAGTAGAGAAGAAATGAAGAAGGAAGACTTGGTGCTGAAGATGTGCACAAATCCTAAAAAATATAATAAAGGCAATTACTCAGTAGAGGAGAATGATGTCCTTAGTGGAGTAAATAATGATACAATTGGACGTGAGGAGAGGCTGACCTTGGTAGCAGAGAAGCGTGATGCATTTGAAGAAGCATGTGACCCTCCTAAGGATAGAACTAAATAAATAGGAAAACTCATATCAAGGTGCATCAATGTAATGGATGTGATGGTCTCAAGTCTGGAAAATGTCCGTAGGATACTTTAGAATGAGGGATAGAATATCGCTATAGATGAAATGGAAGGAGTACTTTCGAAATCCTTGAAAAAAATAAATAAGGTTCTTTGTGTTTGGAACAAGTTAGAGATAAATATTAAAAGTGAGTATCCATAGTTGATTCTACCTACCAAAAGGATAGAGCACCCATGCATTCTTTCATTCTTCATGTATAGTTATTGTTTTGTTCCTTATTCTGTATTCATGGACAGATAAGTCATGGTTACCCATTTCAGGGGCAGAAATGAAACAAGTGTGGGGTAATGTTGGGCTAATGAATTACAGCCTAAGTATTGAAGGCACATAAGGATTGGGCACATGGACATAGGGAGTGGAGGTACACGTGGAAGTATAGTGGAAAGAGCGCACCTGGGAAAGTGTGACTTCGAGACTTAGATTATTTTGTTTACCTCGGGATAGTGATAGATTGAGTGCGGAGCATGTCTTGATAGAAGAATTAGATATCACACATCAGTATGAATACTTGAGGATGAAGCAAGGTTATTTTGGGCAAGTGGAAGATCAAGTGACATGTATAGTTTTGAGCTATTAATAGGATTAGATCTGCAATTTATATTATTATATAGTCTATTATTAGCAAGCTTGCATGCTTTTATATTTATCTTATAAGGGTGCATGGCTATTCTTAGCATGTATCCAATTTTAGGGATACATGAGTAGTGAAGGAAAATTCCCCACTACCTATAAATACGTATTGATTTACACGGTTTAGGGTCATTAGTTATGTAATGAGTTATGGTGTTGGTTTATGAGCATGGATTACTTATGGTGACATTACTATGTATGTATTCAAATTCTGTTTTTTACAGTAATTAATACAATGGATCTATGTGGTTGTATATTTTTTGTTGACATATCTATAACTGGTTCTTGTAGGGTAAACCTAATCCCGATTCTTTTATAAGTTAATCTTGCATATGGTTATGATCTCGATCTATTTATGGTTTGTCACTGCATTGTTGTTATGGATCTGGAATATATCTATATGTGTGTTTATCATGCTAACTCCTTGACAAGGCTTCCATAAAAGAGGGACCTAATGCCGTTTTTCACTTCAGTGAGTGCTCACATCTATCTAGGTGATGTTCCAGCATGCCCTGGGTTGTTTAGTGAAATAAAAGACTACGAAATAAAAAATTAAATAAAGTTTGTAACATCATTTGGAGTTCATGAAGGTATATTTTGACACTTACTAAGGATAGTAAGTTTCCATGTCTAGATATAGTAAGTGTCAAGTGACCATGAAGTTTAAGTCCACATAAGAGGAATTCTTCATTGTCGTCAATGGTATACTCATTGGTGTTCACAAGAGACTTTCAAGAGTGGAGCTCATGGTCGCCAATGGAATCACTCAATAGTGTTTTTAAACACTTAGTTTGCGGTGTCTATGGGTCATCCAAAGGAGGTTTTTCATGATGTAAAGCATTCAAGGATCCATAAGTATCTACATTGGAGCATTTCATTGAATCATCTGGTAAGGATCAGTGGGCTTCATCATAGGAAATTTTTTCCTCATCATCACAATGTCACCTCCCTCTTCTTCCTCTCTCTCTTCTTTCTTCTCTTATTTCCCCAACTTTCTCTCTCCTCAATGTTCTAATTCTTCATTGGGGTTTTACTTTTTCATAATTCCTTTAATGTAATTAAAAAGTGACTTTAGGATTATAATGTAATAAGTCACCTTTATTTTATAAAAAGGGACTTAATATCTTCCTAGGAATTTGAAAAGTCTTAAGTTGTGCAAAGGCATATGAAAGGTCATTGGGGGTAGATGAAGAGTCATATGAGGGAGGTGAGAGGTAATTTCAAATTGTATAAATTGGGATGGCCTCTCCATTCCAAGGATTCTAGATTTTAAAGACTTTGACTCTGTAGCAATTGTGAATTGGAGTTGTTGAACTTTGTATCAATGCACAAGGAATAAAAGCTACAATTTCTTCCACTTTCTTCTTTTCCCTTGCTTTGTACAACTAATGTAAGTGTCAATCAAGGAATAGAGTTTCTACTTTCCAAGATGTATGAATGTGTGCAGCTTTGTATGTATGGTTTCCTCTCATCATTGACACAATAAGCATGGTTATCATAGGAATATCATGGTTCTTCTATTTCCCCCTTTTATACACTTTGTAAGAATAGTGACATAAGAGATTTGTACCTTTGGTAGATGAATCTGAAGACTTTGTGTTTTGATTTATTGATCTTGCTAGCTTCATAGTGTTTCCTCTATATTTAATTTTGAACTACTCTAGTTACTGGGTATGAGCTCTACAATTTTACTACTCACGGTAATGACTCCCCTTCTTATTTCCCTCCTTCTCCCTAGCTCACTGTAATTTCCTCCCTTGTACCCCTATACAAGCATTTTTCCACAGAGGATCAATGGAGTGTCCCCGTGTCATCCTTGACTTATTCAGCCAACCAATAACATTTATATTAGCTTTAGATTAGTATCATCCAATAATGGGATTTGCACCATTAAATACAGAGAAGCGTAGCCCCGTGAACATTGTTGGAGACATCTAATTTGTCATATTGAAAAATTTTCTCACCAACTATTTTGGTGACTCTGTGGGAGATATTTTCCCAAGTGCACTTAAAAGCGATCTCGCCAAAGTGCTTTGGGAATTTTTTTGTTATTATTTCCATTTTGCACATGCTTTTTTGGGCATTTCTTCCACCCATTTTGGGCAGCACCAACCATTTAAATGGCCTCAAACCTTCCAGTTCCAACATTGCTGCAAATGGTGGTGAAGAAGGCTCCGAAACACGTGAGGAATTTTTTTCCGAAAGTTTACGAAAAAGTAATGCTTATGAATCCCCCCGGATGTTACTATTGAGATTTCTTTTGTTGATCATGCTATGCAATTTTCTCATAACAATTGTTTTGTAGCTTATTTCTATGGCCATATTCCTTCTAAGTCTTACCTCAAAAATTAGGTTAAATCCCATTGGGATTCTTCCAACATCTAGGTAATTGGTGTCCTAAATCTCACCAAATGGTTTTATTTATTTACATTTCATGAGTCATTACAATTCCATATGATTTCAGAATTCTCTTCATGCTCGTAAATAGGTAATAATTTTCTTGTCTTATTTAGGTGGAGCCCTAATTTCAACCCAGCAAATCCGGTCTCTCTTCGAGTTACTTTTTGGGTTGAACTTCTGGGATTACCCTTACAACTATGGCCTTTTCGAATGATATTATCTTCCCTCTTAGGTGTGTGATTTCTTTTAATCTTGACCTTTTTATGTGTACTCATACAAAATGGTTTGTGTGGAGGTTGACTTAGCTTATGATTTGTGGGATCACATTGATATTCAAGTTGGGTCGATGCGTATTTCACATAAGGTTGTCTATTTCAACTTACCCAATACTTGCTTTCATTTTCAAGCATCGACCACCATATTCGTGACTTCACGCTTACCCAGTGTCCCAAGCCTACCAATGAAAAAAAAAAATTGCTTCGCAAGTAAAGAAATCGAGGGTTTGACCCCGGTTGCTAACAAGAAGGTGGCAAGTAAGCCTCCTTAGGTGGCTACTCCACCTCCTACTAAGCGTAGTCAACTCCACATCCCTCCATATCTATTCTGCTAAGCCTTCTCAATCCTCCTTGACCATGTAGATCCAACCCCTTCTACCAAAACAAAATTCTAGGATGGTGGCTGCTACATCGTCTTCCCAACATCGCTCCTGGAGTCCTTCTTGGGACTCTACAAGGAATGTTGGGCTGAACGGGGCTAAGTGCCTCACCATTCTAATGGATCCAGTACATTTATACCATTTTGTATTTATTTCCAATATATTTTACATTTTAAATTCAGAAGATATGTTGCAAGATGGGTAGGGGGAGGAACATTCGATGTCTTCTTTTCTATGAATTGTCTCTCATGGAATGTTAGAGGTCTCATAGAATCCTTATTTTATGAAGCATTCTTGTAATATTACTGGTAATATTGATATTTTTGTTTGTAAGAGATGAAAATTACTGGATTTTTGCTTCAGACTTCATTAACGTGTATTGCACCAATTTTCTACATTTTTTCTTCACATTTAGAAGGAAAAGGTGATGTTTCTATTTCTATGTCACCTAGATTTTCTATCATGATCTCTGCCATGGGTCATGATCCTAACAACAAGGTGGTTTGGGTGCTTTCTAATATTAATGGCTTTTCCTTTGGTATTTTAAATCTCTATGCTCCTAATGATGGCCCGGAAAGGTCGGCATTATGGAGATGGTTAGGGGATAATCTACCTTTTTCTTATTGGTTATTCTACAATGAATTTAATATGGTGGAAAATATCAATGATAAAGTTGGGGTTCTTCAATGCAATGGTGCATTACGGAGCGAGAATCATGGTTTTATTTCAAAAGCAGGTGGGGTATTAAAGATCCACTTTTTAAAAGGCGGTAGGAATTTACTTCTCAAAATTGGTTTACTTGGTCCAATTTTCTAGAAGGATCGATGCGTATCATTAAATGGCTAGATCATGTTATGATATCTCAGCATCAAGTATTTTATCTGGATGACAATGGTCATTCTCTATCACCACATGGCTAAACATTCTCATGTCTAATCATTTTCTGATCTCTTTCACTCTTACGTGGAATGGGCCCTCTTTAGAAGTGCCAAACATGCAATTTTATATGAATGTCTCTCTCTTTGAATCATCCAGGGGTATTAGCGTACATTGATAGAGTTTGGAACATGGCACCACATCCTCATTTTTCGATTAGCTAGATTTCCTTGTGGAATGAAGTGATCCAAATGACAACTAAGTTCCTTTGCCATTTTGGAAAGCAAGCGGCTCATGTGCGGAAACATCTGTGATGAGGTTCTCCATCAAGAATTTAAAAAAACAACTCAATTTCTCGAGTCCCATCCATTTGACGCCTCTATCCGGGTTTGAGATTCTCATCTTAGACATAAGCTCAATGTCATTGAACAACATAGAGAGAAAGGCATTCAAATTCGGGCTCGGTTACACTAGGTAAAAACTAGTGATATGGTCTCTAAAGGAGTCTTCAAAATCCTTAAGGCTAGGAATATCAAGGAGAAAATAAAATCCATCTAGTTGGCTCACTCTTGTGTCACTTCCTTGTTGGATATTTCTTCTAATTTTTTTATCATTATACCTTTGTTTTCCAAGCTCAAATTCCTTCTGCTAAAAGCAATGCGGCTCTACAACAATGCATTGAGGTGGTCCCTCGTAAGCTTAGTCCGCGGGATCAGAAACATTGTGATGTTTCTATTTCATTGGATGAGCTTTATAATGCTCTTCTATGTCTTTCAAATGATAAATCACCTAGGTTGGATGGTTTTCCTTGTGAATTTTACAAAGCAACGTGGCATATTGTTGGGCAGGATTTATTACAGGTCTATCAAGAAGCTCTTTGATCTCAGTCCCTTGGGAATTTTACTAATCAAGGCAATATAAAGTTTATTCCCAAGACTGATAACCTGGACCTTATAACTAATTGGTGACCTATGACGTTGCTTAATGTCTCCTACAAAATTTTGGCTAAGGCGTTGGCTATTCGGGTGGTCTCTTTGCTTCTCAAAATTATTCAACCTGAGAAATCTAGTTTTTTTAAAGGCCGTTAGATTTTGGATAATCTTATAGCGTTTTGGGAAGGAATGGAATGGGCTCAATCCTCTCTATAAAAGGTTTTTCTAAAGATTAATTTTGAGAAGGCTTATGATTGCATTGAGTGGCTATTTATCATTACGATGCTCAAGGCCCTAGGTTTTGGAGATTTTTTCCTCAATGTTGTTTACACTCTTTTTTTTTTTTATGTTTGTTCTTGTCTCTCCATTAATGGACACCAATCACCTCTTTGTTGGATTGTTTGATCTATAATACGGGGGTACCCAATTACCTCCTACTCTCTTTGTTCTTGTTGTGGATGCATTTGGTTATCTTCTTTCTAATAGAGCCACACAAGGTTGGATAAGGGGAATTTATCTTCTTGATCAACAAACCCAACTTATCAATGGCCACTTTCTCAATGACTCTTTCCTCACTCTTGCTAAATTGGAACAGAATGTGTAGGAGGATATTTATTACGTTGATATTTTTGTAAAGCATCCGGATCCAAGGTTTAGTTCGCTAAGTCATTGGAGTTCCGCCAAAGTCCTTGGCCCATGCCTGACTGGTTGGCGGATTATCCATGGAAATGGATTCAGAGAGGAGAAAAATTCTGATTCTTGGGGATTCCTTTTTCTTTTAACAGTGAATCCTCCATTTTATGGTAATTTTTGGTTACTAAGTTGAGAAGAAAGCGTAAAAAAGGATTTCTCGACCTTTGTCTTTGGCTGGGAGGTTCCAAGTTTGTACCAAAATTCTTGTTGCGACTCAAGTTTATTATGTGGCGTGTTGGTGTGTGTCACGGGATTATTTTGACAAGTGGATAATCTTTTGTAGGAGTCTCTCTGGACTAGCTACAAGTAGGGGGTTTTCACATAGTTGTTTGGGACATTTGCATGCTTCCTTGGGAGCAGGGTGGCATGGGCATTGTTGATGTGTATAGGAAAAGTATTTCTCTCTATGCTAAATGGGTAGTTTGTTGAATCTAGGAAACCAAACTGGAATATTTTGGTACGACGTTATATATCTTCTGAAGCACCTTATGGTAAAAAAATGTTGGAAAAATATAGGGTTTCAAACTTTATTAATTACAAGAGTTCTAGTTAAAATATCTGGTACCTTTGTGGTTAAAAGCATCTCGAAGGCATTTGAGGCTGTCAAACCTCTAATGCGGTGGGTTGGTGATGGCTTTAGAACTGGTATCTCCTTAATGAGCATAATATCTGGTGGTCACCTATTTTTCTTCAAATAATCTCATTTGGTGGAGAGGCCAAAGATTAAGGAAGTGTGACTGGATCAAAAGGAATCCTCCACTATTCGGTCCCCGATTTCTTCTAGAGATTATCTCCCCCTGGCTAGCCTTGAAACAAAAGTTCCACGTTTTCATTTCGACTTGCCCTCAATTCTAGAAATTCAATCTTTCATGTTGGATGTTATGTTGCACAAATTGGGCCTTCAACTACCCCATGCTTGGTGGAAATATTGGAGATGGAATGTGGATATCCCCCTGTTGCAGTATAATTATGGAGTCATCTACTCCCTTCTATCATGTATCTTGCCTACTTTAGATAAGCTCAATTCCAGATGGTCTTTGCAATCCTCTACCTTCACTTGGTCCAAACATCTTCACTAGGCTTAGAACCCTCTATTTGAGCCAAAGCTTAATTTTTTCCTTTGGTATCTGATTTAT
Organism: Taxus wallichiana var. yunnanensis; assembly: GCA_018340775.1. Taxonomy (NCBI): domain Eukaryota; kingdom Viridiplantae; phylum Streptophyta; class Pinopsida; order Cupressales; family Taxaceae; genus Taxus; species Taxus wallichiana. The sequence goes on from CM031237.1 coordinate 322,744,672, forward strand.
CAAGGGCTTCCATTAGGGGAAATATTAAGTCACATTGGCATCCCTAACCATGTCTACCTTCATTGTTGTCACCACGAGTCTTTTAAACATGTCTTGGTTTTTCCTCGTGTGCAAGATGATTGGTGTTGGATTCCTTCCCTTTTTCACCCTTATCATCCCAAGTTCTTTGAATGGAAAGTTGTTTCGTTTCACGATTATGGTAATTATCTTTCTTATATTGCTTCCTTTGGCAATTTTTTCACTTTTTTATTCTTTTTCAACTCGGGAAAGCTATAAATCTTGTCTTGTTTCAGCATTGTGATCGATCTACTACGAAATAACCATTAATGAAAAGGTGGTTATATTTTCTTCTATTTGTATGCATATTCGGGCACAAGTGTAGAAGGTGGTGCTATATTTTTCTCATCTTAGCGAGTTTCTCAACCTCTGGGAAAACACACCATGTACCATGAGTTGTGTCCCTGCAGATGATGATCGATACCCCTCGTCTCCTCTGTTTCCTCCTAGACACTACGGAAAATCTTGCAGTCATTCCAAAAGTAATCAACCATCTCCATTGTCGGCTCACCCAGAAATTATTCCTTTGGGACTAGCTAGAGCCCACGGCTTGTGGAAAAGCGGTGTCTAGCTCTTCCAATTGGGTCTCTCCTCCCAATGGATCATCTCGGTTGGTGGTTCACCACCCCAAAGTGGGAATCGTTATTCCTCTCAATGTCAGATGCCTAATCGGGACGATTAGCTGCTCAACCCCCCCTCTGACGAGTTGGGATCTCTCGAATTCTTTCAACAGTGGGATGATCTGCCTCCTCCTCCGGGTGCTACTACTCCATGTTCATAATTATGTTATGTTATATTTTTTTGTTTATAGCATGTTGTTGTCACCTGGTGGCCATTTTTCATTGCCTACATGGCATGGTTTTGTCTACCCTTCTAGTATTTGACGTTTCAATGTTTTTAGGCTGTGACCACTACCATCCACCCCTTACTATGTAGCACCTTGTATTATTTTGTCCATAATTTAATATAAAATAGGTTCCAATAGTAAAAAAAATAAAAATAAAATAATTACTTGGATGACCAAAAGCCTCTTTGCAATCCTAATTGAAAAATCTACATGTTTTGAGAGTTGAGGAATAAGTAGCTAAAGCGGAAGAAACCATGGTAGATGAAGAAAGATAAATACCCCAAACCAATGTTCCATGGGGAAGGAATACAGGTCCACTTGCTCTTGCACCTCCTCTTCATGATCTTCTGACGTGTTCCCGTAAGAACCTTCCAAAATTCAAAGGTGACGACACACAACTTCCTTAAGAGCACGTAGCATCTTTCATCATTGCATGTGATGTGTTGGGTGTCGAAAATGAAGACGTATCTGTTAGATAGTTTATAGAATATTCATAGGAAAAGGTATCAGAATGGTTCTATTTCTTACCAACAAGGTTTATCACTTGTTGGAACGATATAAGGATCAAATTTGAATCCATATTTAAAACAATGAAAACTATCGGGATCTCTTAGTTATACTACTACAAATGGAGGAGTCTACTGAGAATATATGAGGGACTTCATAGCCAAATATGACCGATAAATTAGAAGAATCCCAAAATATGTCTTGCCTTCGGATAATAACCTGGAGATGTTACTTATCATTGCTATACAATCTCAAGTTGGATTCTTGCTAAGACGATCACAATCTATAAATTTTGAAGAAGCACAAGATTATGCTATTGAAATAGATGATGATCTAATATTATCTGGTAAGGTGAATAACCCCATTGTAAACAAAAAGTTCAAAGTTCGAGTTTGATACTCACCGATCCAATACTTCAAAAAATGGATAGTGATATATTTTCTATGAAGAAGAAAGCTGTCTCATATCACAAGAGTACCGAAGGCTTGCCTCGTAATCCCCATTTGGTCAATGTAATATACAAAAATTATGAAGATAAAGAAGAACAAAGTTTTGAATTATAAGAGGAAGGAGAAAGTGAATATGTTGGGATTGGGTTTTGTGAATGCACACTTGATGATGAAGAATCCATTATGATTATTCATATGTAGTTTTCTTTGAATCAAAAATGATAAAGAAGGATCTTCCTCCACTACCCAAAATAGGAAAGTGAATCCTCCAATGGTGACTACGTAAAAGATAACAATGAAAAGAGGATCATCAAAGTCTACTCAAAAATTACAACTAAGAAAAATCATAAAGCGACCCCAACAAAGAGTCATTCTACCTATTCAAATAAGTCCCCTTCTACTTCTCTTGAAAAATTAGTTTCTAAAAACATCTATGTTAATACTGCCATAACCCATGATTCTCCCACCACCTCTTCATCCTTAGACATCATTGACCATTTCAAAATTCCAAGATCCAAATATTTGCATTTGAATACTTAATAACTCATCCAAGAAAATTGGAGAGACTCATTCGGGATGTCGAAGAAAGTAACCATGTCTCTCAAGATGCATCCACCAATGAACCACCACGTGCATCTCAATCCACTCTATCTATGAATTTCCTCACTTCCACACCCTCTACCTCTAAGAAGGTTGATCCTTTCTACATAGCCTTGCTTTGGTAAATGGGTATAAGATAAAAAATTGTATCATTGGCTTTGGTGCTTTGGAAAATGTCATGCTCATGAATTTTCTAAAGTTATTGGTCTCTCCCTTTCCCCTACCTCTGGTAAATGTCTATCCATAGAGATGAAATGAGTTCCTCTCTTTGGAAAATTGAAATATGCCAAAGTAGCGTTGGTAGATTTTCCTGACAAGAAACTCACAATGAGAATCCTTATAGCGAGACATGCCGCCTCGTACGGCATGTTGTTGGGCTAAAAATTATTACGAGATGTTGGAGGAGATATGCATTTGACTTGGTCACACACCACCATCTTGATCAATAGTAAAAAAAAGAAGCTACTTCCCATCAGAAAAATGAAGTATATTTTTCAATGGCCAAATAACCCGATGATAGACATCACGTGTCAAATTTCAAAATCGGGAACTTCTTCATGACCTTTAAGGAAGATCTCAAGTTATCCATTTTAGTAGAGGAATGTTCAAGCATCATAGAGCCGGTTAAAGAGCACAATGTAGAATTGATGAAATTTGAGTTTGAAAAAGTATAATTTCCGTTGGATGAGGCTATAGAAAAATTTTCCCAGTGGATACTAATCTTGGTGATGGTAACCTTGACTTGTAACAAATTAATCTCGAAGTGGTGAGAGATGTGAATTAATACGAAGGAATGATTCTCAACACCTTCTTAATAGGTAACTTCAATGTTTTTAATTATTCTTCCCGAGGATCAGTATGAGTCTTCATGCGATGAGTGTTCTAATGAATCTCATTGGAAGAAGATGATAGGGAACACAAAAATGATAGAATACATTCACCTCTCACACTGAAATCAATCATACTCGGAAAATGATGATTTCACTATGGAAATAGACTCCTCAGTTCCCGTTGATAAAAAATGAGAAGAAGATGATGATGATATTTTAGCTCCATTGTTGTGCTCATTTCCTTTTCATGTGGATGGAAACCTTCTCAATGAAAAATGGAGAACCAAATTTTTTTTTGGTCCTCACCTTGATTTTTCTCAAAATGGAAACCTTAAGGTAGACTTCAACCTTTCAGTGCTTACTCCCTTCAAGAAATATATTTCCACAACCCAAAAATAGAGGATGAAACCAAAAATGGAAAATTCAAGGAAGATGGAAATTTCTAGGTTGAAGACCCAATTTTAAACTCATTCTCTTTCCAAGAGGTTAATGTAATGCAAGTAACACATTGTATAGGGAAGCACATGGAAAAGACTCGGGGCATGAGAAAGACAACTCCATAGAACAATTGAAAAATTTAGAACATCAAGAAGTGGGAAATGATGCCAAAATTATTGGTACATCTGTTGAGAATCAACCTATAAAAGTGGTGGTCATGAAGAAGAAGCATAACAAAGAAAATATGTTAGGTTATGGATATGATAAGTCAAGAGTGACCAAGAAACATCTTCATGATAATGAAAAAAATCAATAAATGAAAAGAACCTGAAAGACAAGGAGAATCTAGAAAGAAGGTGTCAAAGTAATGAAGGAGGTGGAATGTACAAGTAGGCTAGCAATTAAGATAGATTTCTCAAGAACACGAGAATATTTTCATACTTATGTGAACTCTGTCAATATATTTGCGAGAAGAATGGCATGCGGTGACACCGTTACTGAGTAAACACTCAATTCAAGATTTCACTTCAATGAAAGAGGATTGACCCCCGCATGTACATAGGTGATCTAGGTTGTTTCCCTTATTTTTGTTGTATGTTTCCTTTTCCCTTTTGTTGTGTTTCCCTTCTATTTTTTCGCGTGTGTGTTTGTTTAATAAGGGAAGTTGTGTAGCCTATCTTTCTAAGTGACTCTAAATCCCAATGGATAAGGCATTCGTGCATGAAATAAGTTGAGACTATGGGATTATCATGTTATTCCCTCACTATGATTGAGCCAAAACATGTCCCCAAGCTAGAACCAAGTGTTTTCATGTAAATTTGAAACAATAAAACTCCCGATTTTCAAGCATGACAATGGACTCTAGTGTCAAAAAATTTGAAAGTCATACCTCCCCAAGACACCTCCTAGGCTAGTTCATCCACAATGTAAGCCTTATCCTGTGATCAAAGTGATCCCCATGTGAATTTCAAATACCCCCTAGGTGATTTAGGAATGAAAAATCAATCCCTATAGGTGACTTAGGAACAAACAGATTATTCAAGCATGTTGGAGCAATGGTTTGCAAAGTGAGTTTTTGAGCATGCTTAGAAGGGGATTTTATTAGCCTTTCTAAGTCAAGTGCATCATCATCAAAATAGAACAAAATACCAATATTCATCATAGAGATGTATTTTAGAGTCCAAAACATCAAAGAACTGATTTATGGAAAATATGGAAAGAATTGGAGGTTTAGGATCCTGGTCACCAAAAGTTAGTTTTTGGGCCTAAAGGAGCTTGCACCGAAATAAGTACCCTATCTTCAAGGAGGGATTCAAGGAGATCTGATAATATATATGGATCAAAAAATATATAATTTTAAATATATTTCAATCCCCCACATGACGGGAAAATAGATCATCTTCAAGTATCATGCATCTCTCATACCAACTCATTCTTATGGCGCATAATGGGCATTTGTCGTGAGAAATAATGGGTCATTTAGAGGTGATTTATTCAGAACTAAAGCTTTAAAATATAACCACTCAACTCATTGTGTGTTTTCTAGTAAAATTCATATAAAATTTCACCTTGAAACTAATTATGGAGCTTAAGATATCATCGTTGCAAGTTGACCTCAAGGTAAGCTCTCGTAGTTAGTCATTTTTCAAGTGGACACATGTTAGCACCAGGAGCCTGGCTGGATTTTATGTCCCTTTCATCCCTTTGGAAAAGGTACATAAGGGACACAAAATTATTCCCAAATCTTTTTATCCCCCAGAACACCAATGTGACCCCTTATTTGTCAGTTAAGCCCTCGAGAGCTAAATTTGAGTCTTCCCTCTCCACGGGGATGATCACCAAGTGTCATGATGATGAACGAAGTGGAAATTCATTTCCCTTTCATACCTTTATAAAATTTACATGAGGGACATGAAATTCCCCCATCCCACTTAATCCTTGTGGATCCTCATGCATCCAAAACTCATCTCTCAGGTGCTTCTCCCAAGCTCCCTCGCTCAAACACACATCCAGTCAAATCTCACCAAGTGTCACGATGAAGCACAATGGGGAATTTTTCTTACCTCTTGTCCCTTTAGAAAAGATAAAATGGGAAAAAATTCCCCAAACCCCTATGCTTTCATTTTTGGATGAATACATACCTGGACTTAGCCATTTTTCATTCTATTTCATCCCCTCACATCTCCATACCCTATCGAACTACGGAAAAAAATTTCTAGACCTTCCAAGCTCCATTTCTTCACTCAAACAGCTCTAAAAATTCTCCTCACACTGAAAATGTAGGAATATTAGAAGAAAATTGGATCAAATCAATGAAGAATAGAGAAAAAATGAAGAACTTCATTCGAAAAATCCACTTAGCCCTTGATGAAGAAATTGCCATAACTTTAAAACCACGATAGTGATTGAGATAAGGTTTTTTGCTGTCTTCATAATTTTGGAGGCCATAAAATCCCCAAAATATATTTCTCATACACAGTGAGGATTATTTGCATAAAATAAATCCTCTTTTCCGTGCAATGAAAATAAAAAGATCATCTCTTGTTAAACTAGTGATCGGTTTGCAAAGAAATTTCACTGTGAAGCAAACTGAAAAAACCCATATCAAAAATAAAATTTCCATCAAGATCCAAGGAGGGGAAGTGAACCTGCAATTTTCAAGCTCCATTAATGGATTTCATGCCAGCAGCCACTTCCATGTGAAAAAATTCAAGTTTCAAAATCTCACAAACCGTTGTTCGGGTAGGTCCAAAATTTCAGAGGGGTGATATTGGAAAAAACCCATTTCATCAATCTTCATCCCGTCATGATCCAATAATCAAAAGCATAATAAATAAAAATATCATACCTTTCTACACATGAGACTGCTATTTGGGGAATGACATAATATGAATAAGCTATGAAGAAGGCGGTAAACACAGCGGAAGTATCGCATGTGAAAAATCATTGAAAAGGTTATCTTGGCCCACAATTGACATTTTCTATAAACATTAATTCATTCTATAAGAACTTATTATAAATAGCAAGTTGGTTCAGAAGGTGAGAGGAACACAATAAGAAGAAGGAATTCAAGTTTCCATAGCCAATTGAGGTTTGGAAAAGCTGAATTTTACACTTACTAAAAATAGTAAGTTGTCTCATAGGCACTTACTAAAAATAGTAAGTTGTTCCAAAGGGTGGATTTCACAAGGGAGTGTACAGGGAAATAAAACATTCAAGTTGGTAACATCAGTTGGAGTTCATGAAGGTATATTTTGAAACTTACTAAGAATAGTAAGTTTCCATGTCCATATATAGTAAGTGCCAAGTGACCATGAAGTTCAAGTCCACATAAGGGGCATTCTTCATTGTCATCAATGGTATACTCATTAGTGTTCATCACCTACCTTCTCGGTGTGTGCGAGTTCAAAAGTATTGGTACATCATGTACAAAGGAGTGTTTTGTTATCATCATTAGTGTAGCAATATGGAAGTATTGTAAAAGGTCATGGTAGGATCAATATTGAGCTTCTATCTCTTCACAGGGGGTCTTCACGAGTGGATCTCATTGTCACCAATGGAATCACTCAATAGTGTTTTTAAACACTTAGTTCGCGGTGTAAGCGGTTCAACCAAAGGAGGTTTTCCATGATGTAAAGAATTCAAGGATCCATAAGTCACTGCATTAGAGCATTTCATCGAATCATCTAGCAAGGATCGTGGGCTTCATCAGAGGTGAATTTTTCCTTATCATCACAATGTCACCTCCCTCTTCTTCCTCTCTCTTCTTTCTTCTCTTCTTAGCCAAATTTCTCTCTCCTCAATGTTCTAATTCTTCGTTGGGGTTGTAATTTTTCATAATTCCTTTAATGTAATTAAAAAGTGACTTTAGGATTATAATGTAATAAGTCACCTTTATTTTATAAAAAGGGACTTAATATCTTCCTAGGAATTTGAAAAGTCTTAAGTTGTGCAAAGGCATTTGAAAGGTCATTGGGGGGTAGACGAAGAGTCATATGAGGAAGGCGAGAGGTAATTTCAAATTGTATAAATTGGGATGGCCTCTCCATTCCAAGGATTCCATATTTTGAAGACTTTGACTCTTTAGCAATTGTGAATTGGGTTTGTTGAACTTTGTATCAATGTGCAAGGAATAAAAGCTATAATTTCTTACACAATCTTATTTTCCCTTACTTTGTACAACTAATGTCAGTGTCAATCAAGGAATAGAGTTTCTTCTTTCCAAGATGTATGAATGTGTGTAGATTTGTATGCATGGTTTCCTCTCATAGTTGACACAATAATCACGGTTATTACAGGCATCTCATGGTTCTTCTATTTCCCCCTTTTATAGACTTTGTAAGAATAGTGACACAAGAGCTTTGAACCTTTAGTAGATGAATATAAAGACTTTGCACTTTGATTCATCGATCCCACTAGCTTCATAGTGTTTCCTCTACATTGAATATTGAACTAATCTGGTTACTAGGTATGAGCTCTGCAATTTTCATATTCACGGCGGTGACTCCCTTCTAATTTCCCTCCTTCTCCCTAACTTGTTGTAATTTCCTCCCTTGTACCCCTGTAGAAGAATTTTTCCATAGGTTTAGTGGAGTGTCATTGTGTGATCCCCACCTATTCATCCAATAATCAACATTTAGATTAATATTATACCGGTCGCATTCAATGATGGGAGCTGCACCATTCAATGCAGAGGGGCGTAGCCACGGGGGTTCATTAGCTAGGCAATATCCTAGCACATGGGTTCATATTGAGGTAATTAATATTAATAAAACTAAATTCAATATACCGGTAGACATGAGGGGTGAAAGGGTTTAATTTATTAATATTTTGAATCGGTATTAAGGGTAGGTTAGAGAGGTGGGCCGGAGGAAAGACGGGTTTGATTTTAATATAAAACTAAAACATGTGAACCCTAGTTTTTAAATTAAATACCTTAAACATTGCAAAAGGAGTGTGTTCATAAAGTTAAATTATAATCTCTTTTAAATAAAGAAATATCAATTAAGACATTCTTAACCAAGAAATAATAATATGGTAGAAAACTAGGATTGAGTATGATATTCAACACAAGTGATAATATTTCACAATGTTAGTTATTTGAAGAACTATTTTAAAATGATTAAATCTTAACATTTATAAGGTGATTTGTAATAGGTCTTCAATGGATTCAAACTATCTTTCGAGAGGAAATGCATATTAAAAAAATTTGAGTGAGAAATATGATATATTTTCTGTTTAATATATTAGGGTAGAAATAAAAAGGGGTAAATAAAATTGTAATTGAAAAATGGGTAAGGTACATGGAAAAAATAGGGGGTATTTTCATTCTAATAATATATAGGAGGGGGTATTATCAATTGAATAATTAGAGGTAAAAACTAGAATTAAGGGTATTCTATACCCTTTGAGCACACGTGTTATACCATACCTTTACTAAGTGAACCCCCTGGGCGTAGCCCGTGAACATTAGTGGAGACATCTAATTTTTCATATCGACAATTTTTCTTACCAAAATTGTTTGCGTTGGGAGTGATTTTCCCAAGTGCACCCAAAATGTATCTCTGCCCAAAAAATTAAAAATGCAAAAAAAGTATATATTTCAAAAAAAAATCAAGAAAATCAAAAATTAAAAACAAAGTACTTGGATAATCAAAAGCCTCTTTGCAATCCTGATTGAGAAATCTGCATGTTTCAAGAGTTGAGGAAGAAGCAGTTGAAGCAGAAGAAACCATGGTGGACAAAGAAAGAGAAAGACCCCAACCCATTGTTCCATGGGGAAGGAATGCAAGTCCACTTGCTCTTGCACCTCCTCTTCATGATATTTCGACATGTTCCCACAATAACCTTCCAAAATTCAAAGGTGACGGCCCACAGCTTCTTAAAGAACACATAGTATCTTTCATCATTGCATTTGGTGTGTTGGGAAGCAAACATAAAGATGTATCTGTTAGATTGTTCATGGAATCTTTGCAGTGAAAGGCAGCCGAATGGTTCTATTTCTTACCAGCAAGGTCTATCACTTATTGGAATGATATAAGGACAAAATTTAAATCCAACTTTAAAACTATAGAAGATTGTCAATATATTTTAGTTTGTCTACTACAAATGAATAAGGAGTCTATAAAATATATTATAGACTTCATAGCCAAATACAATCGATTAATCATAAGAATCCCAGAAGATGCCTTACCTTGGACAATAACCTAAAGAGATTCTTTATCAGTGTTATGCAACCTGAAGTTGGATTCTTCCTAAGAAGATCACAACCTAGAAATTTGAAAGAAGCACAAGATTATGCTATTGAAATAGATGATGATCTAATCTTGTCTGGTAAGGTAAAGAACCCCCATGGTAAACAGAAAGGTCAAAGTTTGAGTTCGATACCCACTAATGCAATACTTTAAAAAATGGCTAATGATATGTTTTCCATGAAGAAGCGACTCTTTCATATCACTAGAGCATGTTGAAGGCTCGCCTTGGAAGCCCCATCAGTCAATGTAATATGCAAAAACTATGAATACGAAGAAGAAGAAAGTTTTTAATATGAAGAGGAAGGAGAAAGTGAATATGTTGGGATTGGGTTTTATGAATGTACACTTGATGATGAAGAATCCACTTGAGAGTTATTCATATGCAGTCTTCATTGAACCCCAAAGGAGAAAGAAAGATCTTCTTCCACTTCCCAAACTAAGAAATTGAATCCTCCAATGGCGACTCGAGAAAGATAACAACAAAAGGAGGATCATCAAAGTATGCTTCAACAAGGACAATTGAGAAAAATCATGAAGCCACCCCAACCAAGAGTCATTCTACCTCTTCAAGTAAGTCCCCTTCTGCTTCTCTTGGAAAATTAGTTTCTAAAAACATCTATGTTAATACTGCCATAACCCATGATTCTCCCACCACCTCTTCATCCTTAGACATCATTGATCATTTCAAAAAGTCCAAGATCCAAATATTTTCATTTGAATACTTAAGAACTCATCCCAAACAATTGGAGAGACTCATCTAGCATGTCAAAGGAAGTAACCATGTCTCTCAAGATGCATCCACCAAAGAACCACCACATGCATCTCAATATATTTCATCTATGAATTATCTTTCTTCCACACTCTCTACCTCTAAGAGGGTTGATCCTTAATACATAGCCTTGTTGGTTTATGGGTATAAGCTAAACAATTGTATCATTGACTCGGTGCCTCGGACAATGTCATGCCCGTAAAAGTTGCTAAAGCTCTTGGTCTCTCCCTTTCCCCTACCTCTAGTAAATGTCTATCCATGGAGATGAAACGAGTTCCTCTCGTCGGATAATTAAAATATGCCAAAGTAGCATTGGAAGATTTTTCTGATAAGAAAATCACAATGAGAATCCTTCATGTCAGACATGCCCACCTCATATGGTATGTTGTTGGGCCGAATATTCTTCCGAGATGTTGAAGGAGATATGCAGTTGAATTGGTCACATGCCACCATCCCGATCAATGGTAAAACAAAGAAGCTATTTCCCATCAGAAAAATTAAGTATATCTTTGTTGATGGCCAAATGACCGAATGTAGATATCTCGTGTAAAAATTACAAACTGGAAATTTATTCATGACCTTCAAGGAAGATCTAAATCTGCCCATGTTGGTAGAGAAATGTTCAAGCATCATAGATCCATTCAAAGAGCACAATGTAGAATTACTAAAATTTGAGTTTGAAAAGATATTGTTAGTGCAAAATTATAGCACCCTCTGAATGACTGCAAATGAGTTGTCGGGAAATAAGTGTAATTTGCTAACATGGGATTGTCACAAGGTGTGGAACCATCGGTGTTGAGACAAACCTCCGAGAGAAGGATGGTTCCTTTACTTTTCATTGGCACTAAACTACTCCTAAGGAAATAAATGCAACTAACTACTCCTAATCTATTGATTCCAAGGGACCAAGGAGAGAGGAATGCATGAAATGTAAATCCTAAATTAAGGGAGGTGATAACACCAAAACAAGACTAGAGAGATTCCTAGTGAGTGGAAGTGGAGGAAAATGAGGTAGAAGACGGAAAACAAAAGTGCCACAATCCCAATGCACATTCAAACCTCCAATTTTGTAGAGAACAACAAATTTAAACCCGTAAAGGAACACAACATGCATAATATACCTAAAAATTATAATAGAAGGAAAGAAATTCAATAAAAATCAAGGTAGGTAAGGAGAAGCCATAAAAAAACTAATTTTATTGCTTAAAATGATGCACAATCCATTAAAACAAGGCACACGGTAATAATCCTTTACAAAATGTGAAAATTCGAGGCTGCAGCTCACAAAAGTTTTGGAAAAAATTTGGCGAGTTCCTTTACATTCAAAAATCTCTCCCCCTCACAAATGAGGTGGAATTTCATATATATAGAGAAGGGGAGCTACTAATTGACAACCTTCATTAATTTTTTGTACAGAGGTATGGGTGACCATACCGATTTACTTTTCAATGGTACTTTTCTTGCACAATGAACATGGGTGCCATACCTCATCAAACCGGTTGTTGAGCTACCTTATACAATGCAATTAATGCCTATTCCGTAGTTGAAATTTCTTGATGACGCTGGACAGGAACCACCAAATGACACCCAACAAGAAGCTGGAGGATTCACCGCCAACAAGGGAATCATTTGTTGCATGGTAAGAATAAATTCTATCTCGCGACGACGGCGAGGGAAGGTTGATGTGCATCAAGATTGAATGATATCACATGAAAGCAAAGAGAAGGTTGACACACGTTAAGATGGAATGCTATCGTATGATAGAAAGGGGAACTAACATGGGAAGGAGGGATGACACACGAAAAGGAAGAAGGATTGTCTCACGACGAGAGAGGAATGCTATCACACGAGATGAGGAAGGTGCTTATGCACGTCAAGAGGTGGTGGTTGACATGCGATAGTGAAATGGTTGATGCACGTTAAGCGAGTGGAGGTTTACGTGTAATAGGAAAATGGTTGACGTGCATTAGCAAGAGGTGGGTGTCTTGTAACAAGAAAATGTGGTTGTTGTGTAGTTGATGCGTGATAAGAAAATGAGGCTCTAAACCTTAACCATAATGATCCATCTTGTTGTGAGTTAAGACCAACTGCTAACTAAAAATTACAAAGCATTGCTTGACCAATCAACTACCAACGCCTCAACCTGTTTAGTTGTCCATCTTGCAAGGGTGAAAAATATGGATAATAGGTATATTTTCCATGGGATGAGGGTGTAAACAAAGTTTCCCTAGTGGATACTAATCTTGGTGATGGGAACCTTGACTTGTAACAAAGTAATATCGAAGTGATGAGAGATGCGGATCAAGAATAAGGAATGATGCTCAACACCTTCTTAATAGAAAACTTCAATGTTTTCAATGATTCTCCCAGGATTAGTATGAGTCTTCATGTGATGAGTGTTCTAGTGAACTCAAAGGCTTCTCTTTCTCATTGGAAGAAGATGACAAGGAACACAAAAATGACAGCATACCTTCACCTCTCAAACTTGAAATGGAGCATACTCAGGAAAATGATGATTTCACTATGGAAATAGACTCCTCAATTCTCGGTAATCAAAAATAGGAAGATGGTGATGACGAAATTTCAGCTCCAGTGTTGTGCTCATTTCCTTTTTATGTAGATGGAAACATTCTCAATGAAAAATGGAGAAATGGATTGTTTCTTGGTCCTCACACTTGATTTTTCTCAAAATGGAAACCTTCTCGGTAGATTTCAACCTTTCGTGCTTACTCCCTTCAAGAAATAGATGTCCACAACACAAAAATGGAGGATGAAGCCCAAAATGGAAAAGGCAAGGAAGATGACAATTTCCATGTTAGAGACCCAATTTTGAACTCATTCTCTTTCCAAGAGGGTAATGCAATGCAAGTAACACATTGTATAGGGAAGCACATGGCAGAAGACTTGGGGCATGAGAAATACAAGTCCATAGCACAATTGAAGAATGCTAGAACATCAAGAAGTGGGAAATGATGCCAAAATTCTTTGTACATTGGATGAGAATCAACCTATAAAAGTGGTGGTCATGAAGTGGATGCATAACAAAGAAAATATGCTAGAATCTGGATATAATAATTCAAGAGTGATTAAGAAACATCTTCATGATAGCAGAAAAAAATAAGCAAATGAAAAGAACACTGAAAGACAAAGAGAAGCCAAAAAAGGTGTAAAATTAATGAATGAGGTGAAATGTAGAAGCAAGCTAGTAATTAAGATAGATTTCTCAAGAATTTGAGAAGAGGTTCATACTTCAGTGAACTGTCAATGGATTTGCAAAAGAATGACATTCAGTGACACCCGTTTACGGGTAAACACTCAATTCAAGCTTTCGCTTTAATGAAAGTGGGTTATCCCCCACATGTACATAGGTGATCTAGGTTGTTTCCCTTATTTTATGTGTTTCCTTTTCCCTTTTGGTGTGTTTCCCTTCTATTTTTCTCACGTGTGTGTGTGTGTGTGTGTGTGTGTGTGTGTGTGTGTGTGTGTTTAATAAGGAAAGTTGTGTAGCCTATCTTTCTAAGTGACTCTAAATCCCAATGGATAAGGCACTAGTCCATGAAACAAATTGAGATTTTGGGATTCTCACATTATGTCCTCATTACGTTTGAGCCACAACATGTCCCCAAGCTAGATCTAGTTATTTTCATGAAAATGTGCAACAAGAAAATTCCCAATTTTCAAGCATGACAACAGACTCAGTCTTTAAAATTTTTGAAATTCATACCTCCCAAGACACCTCTTAGGTCAGTTCATCCATAATTTTAGCCCTATCCTATCATCAAAGTGATCCCCATATGGATGTAAATTTCCCCCCATATGTGATTTAGGAATGAAAAAGCAGTCCTCATAGGTGATATAGGAATAAAGAGGATCATTCAAGCATGTTGGAGTAATGGTTTGCAAAGTGAGTTTTTGAGCATGCTTAGAAGGGGATTTTATCGGCCTTTATAATTCAGGTACATCATCATCGAAGTGGAACAAAATACAAATATTCATCATATATATTTATTTTAGATTCCATAACATCAAGGAACTTATTCAGGGAAAATCTGGAAAGAATTGGAGGTTTACAAGCGAGGTCACAGAAAGCTAGTTTTTGGGCCTAAAGGAGCTTGCACCGAAAAAAGCACCCAATCTTCAAGGATTTATTTAAGGATATCCAGGAGGAGATATGGATCAAACAAGATATCATTTTAAATTTCTTTTAGTCCCCCACATGATGGAAAAATATATCATCTTCAAGTATCATGCATCTCTCATACCAACTCATTCTTCTTGCGCTTTGTGGCGGTCCCAATAAATAATGGGTAATTTGGAGGTGATAAATTAATAAAATTAATATTTATACCATCACCATTTAACTAATTTTGTGTTTTAAAATCAAATTTATATAAAATTTCACCTTGAAACTCATTCGGGAGCTCAAGATATCATCGTTGCAAGTTGGCCTCAAGGTAAGTTCTCGTAGTTAGTCATTTTTCAAGTGGACACGTGTCAGCACCAAAATCTTGGAGGGATTTCATGTCCCTTTTTCCCTTTAGAAAAGGGACATAAGGGACAAAAAAATTCGCCCCATAATTTTTATCCCCCAGAACACCAATGTGACCTCTTATTTGCCAGTTAAGCCCCCGAGAGCTAAATTTGAGCCTTCCCTCTCCCTGCACGGATGATCACCAAGTGTCGTGATGAGGCACAAAGTGGAATTTTATTTCCCTTTCATCCATTTAAAAATTAACATAGGGGAAATAAAATTCCCCCATCCCACTTAAGCCTTTTGGATCCGCATCGTCCAAAACTCAACTCCAGTGCTTCTCCCGTGCTCCCTCTCTCAAACGTACATCTAATCAAATCTCGTCAAGTGTCGTGATGGGGAATTTCACGTCCTTTTCATCCATTATAAAATGGAAATATGGTACAAAAATTACCCTCATCCCCTATGCTTTAATTTTTGGATAAATATATACATGTACTTAGCCATTTTTCATTTTATTTCATCCCCCCACATCTCCATACCCTAACGGAACTTTGGAAAAAAATTCTAGACATCCCAACCTCCATTGCTGCAATAAACCAGCTCCAAAAATACTCCTCACACTGAAAACACAAGAATCTCATAAGAAAATTGGATCAAAGTGACGAAGAATAGAGAAAAAATGAAGAACTTCATCCGAAAAACCCTCGTAGCCTCTGACGAAGAAATTGCCATAACTTTCAAACCACGGCAAGGATCAAGATAAGTTTTTTTTTCTTCATAGTTTTTGGAGGATGTTAAAACATCAGGAAAAAAATTCTCATATGAAGTGTGAATTATTTGTAGAAAATAAATCCTTTTTCCCATGTAACGAAAACAAAAAGATCATCTCCTTAAACCAATGATCGGTTTGCGAAGAAATTTCACTTGTGAAACAAGCGAAAAAAAAACCCATATCAAAAATAAAATTTCCATCAAGATAAGAGGAGTTAATGGATATCGTACTGCACCACTACCAGATGAAAAATTTCAAGTTTTAAAATCTCACAAACCGGCGATCGAGTAGGTCCAAAATTTTAGAGGGTAATATTGGGCAAAAAACCATATCAAAAATATTTGTCCTTTCATGATACGATCATCGAATCATACTAAACAAAAATAATAGGAATTTCTACATGGGAGATTACTATTTTGGGTAAGCCACAATATAAAGAAGATGCAAAGAGGCGGTAAACACAGAGGAAGTATCGCAGGAGAAAATCATCAAAAATGTCATCTCAACCCACAATTGACATTTACTAAAAATAGTAAGTTTTTGCATAAGCACCTACCATAAATAGAATTTTGGTTCATAAGGTGAGAGGAACATAGTAAGAAGAAGGAATTCAAGTTTCCATAACTGATTGAGGTTTGGAAAATCGACGGTTACACTTACTAAAAATAGTAAGTTATCTCATAGCACTTACTAAAAATAGGAAGTTTTTCTAGGGAGGATTTCACAAGGAGTGTACGGGAAATAAAAAATTCAAGTTAGTAACATTAGTTGGAGTTCATGAAGGTATATTTTTACACTTACAAAGAATATTAGGTTTCCATGTCTAGATATAGTAAGTTCAGTGACCATGAAGTTTAAGTCCACGAAGGGGCATTCTTCACTTTGTCATTAATGGTATACTCATAAGTTTTCATCACTTATATGCTCGGTGTGCGCAAGTTCAAAATTATCAATACATCATGTACAAAGGAGTATTTATGATCATCATTAGCATAGCAGTATGGTAGTATTGTAAAATTTCATGTCAGGATTAGTGTCCAACTTCTATCTCTTCACAAGGGGTCTTCGCGAGTGGAGCTCATGGTCACCAATGGAATCACTCAATAGTGTTTTTAAACACTTAGTTCACGGTGTCTGTGGGTCATCTAAAGGAGGTTTTTCATGATGTAAAACATTCAAGGATCCATAATTCACTACATTGGAGTGTTTCATCAAATCATCTAGTAAGGATCAGTGGGCTTCATCATAGGAAAAATTTTCCTCATCATCACAATGTCACCTCCCTCTTCTTCCTCTCTCTCTTCTTTCTTCTCTTCTTGCCCCAAATTTCTCTCTCCTCAATGTTCTAATTCTTTTTTTGGTTTGTACTTTTTCATAATGCCTTTAATGTAATTAAAAGTGAATTTATGATTATAATGTAATAAGTCACCTTTATTTTATAAAAAGGGACTTAATATCTTCCTAGGAATTTGAAAAGTCTTAAGTCAAGTAAAGGCATATAAAAGGTCATTGGGTGGTAGAAAAAGAGTCATATGAGGGAGGTGAGAGTTAATTTCAAATTATATAAATTGTGATGGCCTCTCCATTCCAAGGATTCCATATTTTGAAGACTTTAACTCTATAGCAATTGTGAATTGGGGTTGTTGAACTTTGTATCAATGCATAAGGAATAAAAGCTAAAATTTCATTCACTTTCTTATTTTCCCTTGATTTGTACAACTAATGTAAGTGTCAATCAAGGAATAGAGTTTCTACTTTCCAAGATGTATGAATGTGTGTAGCTTTGTATACATGGTTTCCTCTCATTGTTGGCACAATAAGCATGGTTTTTATAGGCATCTCATGGTTCTTCTATTTCCCCCTTTTATACACTTTGTAAGCATAGTGATGCAAGAGCTGTGTACCTTCGGTAGATGATCTAAAGACTATGCATTTTGATTCATCGATCCTACTATATTTATCGTATTTCCTCTATATTGAATGTCGAACTACTTTGGTTACTGGGTGTGAGCTTTGCAATTTTCCTACTCACGGAGTGACTCCCCTTTTAATTTCACTCCTCCCTAAGTCGTTGTAATTTACTTCTTTGTACCTCTATAAAATCATTTTTCCATAGGTTCAGTGGAGTTTCCTTGTGTGATCCTAGGCCTATTCGGCCAATGAACAACATTTAGATTAGGATTAGATTAGTGGCATTCAATAATGGGAGTTAGACCATTTAATGCGGGGCGTATCCCCGTGAACATTGGTAGAGACATTTCATTTTCATATCGAAAATTTTTCTCACTAGCATTGTGAAGATGAGAAAGGTGAAGAACATGTTGGTACATGTATTACTTTATCATTAAGGTAAAAGGGGGAGAAGTTCATGTGGTTTTCCATCAATGACAATGGGAGAGATTTTTGGCACGTTATTACACAAGTGTTATCATTGACACAAAATCTCATCAATAACAAAGTGGATGATGTAGTACAATCAGA
Organism: Taxus wallichiana var. yunnanensis; assembly: GCA_018340775.1. Lineage (NCBI taxonomy): Eukaryota > Viridiplantae > Streptophyta > Pinopsida > Cupressales > Taxaceae > Taxus > Taxus wallichiana. The sequence continues at coordinate 322,763,150 of CM031237.1, forward strand.
GAAAGATGATTATAATGATGACATTATGATTCATAGGTATTCATTGTGATATGAGTTTATTCGGTGAGGATGGCTTGGTCTTCCAAGCATAATCAGGTGACCTAGCTAGCCTAGGTGATAGTGTATGGTGGTGTGGGATTCTAGAAAGCTTGAGAAGCATGTTATATTGATGGAGAGAATAATTGGAGTGTATGGGGACTCACATCATCTTCAAGGTGAAGATATATGTTGGTGACCATGTGGCATGTGCTCATTTAGACTAGATAAGGTTGTTAGATTGCATGATGTTGAGTTATGGAGCTATATGTGCTCATGGATGAATAAATGCAGGTGTGTCAATATGTATCAGGTATGATAAGACCATTTTAGTGTTTTCATGATGATTTATAGTGTTATTTCAGTTGACCCTAGCCTTTACAGTGTAAAACCCTAAGGGATAGATTTGAAAATGAGACAAGATGGAAGGACCGAGAGATATTTTTGGCATCGTGATGATTGGATATGTATGTAGGGTGTTTCCTTGTGGTGTGCAAAAAATTTCAAGTTGTCATGATGAGTATTTTTCATGTTATGTCCATTTTAGTGAAAAAAGATCAAGAACAAGGCCATTTCTAGCTCAATTTGGGTCTTCTGGTGATCACCTTGAATTATGTACTTTGTATGAGACCTTGGGTATTTGATGGATTTTTTTAAATTGAGTCTATAAATTTTCAAAAAAATAATGAGAACATTTAATTGTCACATATTTATGAACTAATGTTATGAAGGTAAACAACTCTTTATGAGTTTGAAACCCTAGCTCAAAAGCGGTTGGAGAGATTTACTTTTTAAGTCACCAATTTTGATTGATAGTTATTAGATGATGAGTTGAAAATGTAGAGAACTCCTTCATATTTTTATAAAGGTATGATAGAGCTTATGGTGATGAGTGGACCCCACTCACCAGATTATTTTCTAAAGAAGTTCACTAAGGGACAAGGTTGTCCAAGTGAGTTGTTATCTCTCGAAAGTGCACCCTATTGAGAGATGAATGCAAGGGTTCTAAGCTTTCTCTGGATCTCTCTCTTTCATAGATACAATGGAAACACCTCAAGTCTGTGGGTATACCTATTGTTGAGGTGAGTCTCCGGTATCAAGGCGGTTCCTTTTTATGTATCCTAAACTAATTTTTAGGGGTTTTGAGGGTAAAAAGATGACTGTAACTAAATTTAAAACTGGGGTGATACACCAAACTTGTTGAGGGATTTGATTGAGTACATGCACAATTAATTTGAGAATGGATTTTGGATGCACAAACCAATATTTTTCAATAGAATATTAAGGCAAAACACTTGGTGTATTGAGGGAATGAGTCACAACAATACTGATAAGATAACATGCACACTAATATTATGCAGAAATTACTAAATTTTCAGCAAGGTAAGATGATTAATCAAGGAATTTTACATTCACAAGAATTAATAAGATATACACACCACTATGCAAATAATTGGAAAAATAGAAATCAATTCTCATTCAAAGGGCAAAACTGGAAAAATCTACTTCAAAGCACTCCTATGTCCAAAAAGTCCTCCTTTGTGCCTTGCAATTGCACACAATATATAACAAGATTATTCACCCATCCCATCCTAAAAATAGGCTAAAATTTGTACTCGCCCATGCATGCTAATTTTACCCCTTTATCATGAATAAATAAAGGAATAAAAATAGACATGCTAATACAATGAGGCATTAATAGCCTTGATTACAAAAATACATTTAGTCAAACTGCAGTTGACTGATCTATTTTTAATAAAGTAGGATGAATAATTTGGCTAAAAATAGCCATTTCTTGCTATGTAAGTCTTCTCCAATGTGTATGCAATCTTTGTCATGTAGTCTGATGTGACACTCCTTTTGCAATACTCACCCACTTGCAATGATATTTTTGTCCTCTTCTCTATTATGTCTTCTTGTAATGACATGCAAAAATCACTCTTATGCAAAGTAACACTTTTGATTTCATACTTAGCAAAAAAATTTAATCCTCCCATATGGGGACCACTTCATCCATCTATAATAGGCACCTCCTTTGTTGTGGCTATGACATATAATCTTTGTTTGAATTTTTTTCACAATATATAATAATCATTGTTTGATTACTTGTTTCCCTGACTATTTCATGATCAATGGTCTCCTTTGAATTTATCATTGAACAAATAATATGATGGTTCCTTTGATTATTACATGGTCTATACTTGGAAATCATTGCCATTTTTGACTTACCATGTATTGTGTAGTTTCGGGCCCCTCCTTATCTTGACTTGATATTAGCGTGCTTGGCATCTTAATGGACACCTTTGTTAATTAAACTTGGGAACCTTTTGAATAATCGGAAAAGACTATAGTTTTAAAAGTCTTTCAGCCTTCTTTTTGTTGATCATAGCACACATAATAATACATGCTTACTTTGGAAAAATTAAGGCCAACGGGGCCTTACTCATTTGATTATTCCGTGGAAAACTATAGTCAAAACACAATGATTAATCCAAAAGGGGAAAAATTCCCCTCCCACGAGGCCTTGGCCCTTGAATACTTTGTCAATGATGGCTTAATTTGAATAGAGTTAGGGTTTTGGATCTGCATCGGAGAAGTGCCACATATTGTACTTTAACTCATATCGAGTTAATTAACTCACTGAATGGGTTAAGGAGGAAAAAAGGGTCAAAAACCTAACATTTCGTATTTCACTTTGGAGCTCCACTCGAGCTAAGGAAACTTTCTGACAATTTTCCCTGGACGGCGGCCATTAGATATGATCTTAAGCTCCATCTCACTCCATTTTGAAGTGCTTTGAGATTTCTGGTTTCTATGTTTAATCGGACATCAAATGAGGTTTGAGCTGTTTTAACTCACCATCCGGAGATCTATTTTTTCTTTCGAGGTTTATGTGCCCTTTTTACCTCCATAAAGTTCTATGTCTGAAATTTTGCATTATGCTTGGAAAAGGTGAATGCCATGAAGCTCGAGATTGGCTTCCAGTTCGACCACCATTTTGAGCTCTAGTTGAAGCTTTCTGCAAAACGGCTAAGCTTTTTAATGCTCAAGTAGCATTGTTTTTGCATCTCTCCATATTTTTGAGCTAATTTGAAGGATTTTGTGAAATATAGATCTCATTTTTATCTCCTGCATATTCATTGTCATTCCTTCATATCGCACATTGCTTGATGTGGGTATTCATGTTTTCTATTGGAAACTTGTGATTTGTTTTTGGATTGATTGAATCTTGTCAAAATTCCATGTATCAATATCAAGTTTGTATTATTTGAATTCCTCATGTAGCTTGTTTCCTTTTTTGAGCTCTAATTACCATTAATATTGTTACTCGAGCTCTACCTAAATATGGGTCTATAACATTTAGAGTTTTTCGAGCTTTAAACCTGAGTATTTTGTTTCCATTTGCTTTGTTATTTTTTGAGTCTATCCGGTGCTTCGAAAGTGGGTACTTTCATTTTGACATATTTTGGCACCATTTCTTCTAGTTCAAATCTCAAGTAATGACTGAAATTTCAAAACCCATATCTTTATTATTGGATCCAAGCTTTTGAAAAGTAAATCTTCTCTCTACTTGTTGTTCGATTGCCAGGTAAGCTTTTTGTATTTGCTTTATTTTCCGAATCACGAAGTGAGTTATTTCTTATATAGGTTCTGCATTTTCTTGTTGCTAATTGAAATGAGAATATGCCATTTTTTTCTTAATCAATTTGACTTACTTTCTCGGATCGAGAACCCTTGCCCACGCCCGATCCTGTTCTAACATTTGTTGTTCCCTTCTATTGTTTGGAGTTTAAATAATGGCCTCCATTGGAGAGTTTTGCAAGCTTAAAATCACCGAGGTCATTTTGTACCTAGCTCGTAGTGCTTATGGCAATTCACTAATTTCTCACCTTTGTGTTGTATTATTTTATGGCGTCATTATTACATTTTTATGTGATTATTGTATTTGCTTTGAGGGTTTTAGTTCTATTTTTTGCTTGGCCGGTTCGTACTCTGGTTGGGAGCTTGAAAATGCTTGGACCCATTATTGTATTTCAAAGCCACGATTTCAAAAGTGCTTCTAGGTTTGTAATAATCAACCTTATTTCATCATATTTCACAATGTCATTTTCTAGGCACTTCTCCTTTTATTATAACGTGCCTCCATTAAAGAGGAAGTTTTAGCTTTCAAATTCTTTATACTGACTCGTTTCTTCCAAACTGTTAGAGGTGATTTGTTATTGAAAGGGACTTCAAGCTCTTGCCTAGGTGACCATTATTCAAGTATTTGAGCTTTGTTCCACATTTTTTACTATGGATTTTCTATTTGATAATTTCTCCACCCGGATTAAGATTTTCTATTTGTGTATGTTCAGTATAGAAAGCTACAACATTACAAGTCTCGAACAATTTGAAAATTAAGCAAAATAAACTCCTTGAAAGTTTGTTTTTCTCAAAACATAAGCGTAAATCTGATATGAACTAGAATTTATTGAAAAAATTCCTTTTTACTTGTAGAACATACCTCCATTGTGTCCTCGATGTGAAAAATTATTGCATTCATTATGCAAGTGGTATGGGATAACCTTCTGTTTCATAATTCAAATGGTAATTTTCTTAAGTTATCCATGTTTGTCAGTATCTGCACTTCTTTTACTCTACTTGAGCATCTCAAGCTTGCCTCTAAATGAAAACTTGGGTGCATATTCTTTGTTATTCGTGATTAAAGTGCTCCTATGACAATCTCTAGTCAGCTTCATATCCGATGCTCGTGGTTGCAGGTAGTACACATCTGAAGTTGTATCCTTCATAACAATATCTTTGAAAGATTCACCCTTCTGATAATGATTGAAAGGCATTTGTACTTGTTGATTCATCTGTTTAGTTCCATGGAGTTAGTTAACTTGATAACTAAAAGTTGTTCTAATTGATTGAAATTGAAACTGAAATTTAATGATGCTTTCTAAAGATGCAACATGCACTTCCTGAAGAAAAATTAATTCCTTTATTATCTTGATTCATGTATGTGAAAATTGCATCTGTTGTATTTATTCTTCTTGAGCAATTGTTTCAAAAAATGAATTCTAGAATCGATATTCTCTGTTTCATTTTCTATTTTTGACATTGATGGAGCTTTATCTGTGAGCGTATATTGCAAAAATGTATCATGCATTCCTATGGTTATTTAAAATACTTTCCCTCACTTTATTCGTTTCTTGCATGATCACTTCAAAAGCTAGAAATTCTCTGTTGCATCTTAGACTGGACTTTGTGATTTGACCAATTCAACCTGCAACCTGCATTTTCTGAATTCTTAAGCTGAAGTGGCATTTCTTATATCTTTCTAGAATCTGCAACATGATTCCCCATTTTAGTACTTTATGCATTGATTTTCATAATTGGATTCATTGTTATGCACTATGTGATTAATCGTAATTTGATCAATTTCTATGATGGTGTCACGAAATAAGTATCTAGAAGCAAATCAATCTTTGTACTCCATGATTTTCCACTGTTCATTTGAATGTTATATTTACACTTTTGAATGCATGTTTTTCTGAAACTAGAAATATAAGGAGTTAAAAAAACCCTGAGCTTAGTATTGACACCATTTTCTTCTCTTTTCCAAGTACCGGATGAAGTTTGCATAGGGCCAATTTGGAGCAGCAATTCGGAAAAGAAAATAACACCTCCTCAAGGCAATGACGGGTTTCTTTTACCTCCTTACATTTTCAATTTCATAAGTATATGCATTCCTTTTCTTCAGTTATTTCTCATGGCTTGTGTGAGAAAATATTGCACAATTATTCCTCATGAATAAATGAAAATATTTTCATGTAATGAGATGTATGTCCTTCCTTTCTATACTTTTCTTCATTTGTATGGATAATAAATGAACTTATACAACTCAAAACACTTAAATAATTCACTTAATCATAGAAATAAATTGAAAAAAACATACCTTTTCGACGCTCATTGGAAATGCAAACTACGTGTAAAACTACCCTTTTTATGCTTTAAACCTGTAATTAATGCTGCTGCCTTCACCAAGCCTTCCATTAGTCTTTCTAGATTATTGCAATGTCTTGCTGAAGACGATACATGGAGAGGCAATATACATAAGGTGTTGCCTTCTAGGAAACACTTTCGGCTACTAATTTGATGCATGGCATTCTAATTCTATCCAAAACCAAGCAATTAAATTGTATCCCTTTCGGAGATGGCTACCCCAAACATAGCTAAACTTTGTAACCCGATCAATCGAGAAACTTAAAGTATCGGGTTGACATTTTTAACACAGAGTGCAAATAATTTCAATAGGAGTAGCAAACAACATGACTATTATGTGAATTATGTGCTTTTTCCTTTATGTCCATGATGGTTTTAAGCCACGATAATGAAGTTACATGGCCAAGTATGGCTCATTAGGTTGGTGGGTAAAAGGCGGTTTGAGAAGTCTATGATAAAATAGACATTACATGAGCTACATGAGGAGTTAGGAGGTGATTCAAGTTGTGTTAAAAAAATAATTCAGAGATAATTATATTGATATAAGTTTTCCTCATTATTATGAATTTTTATATGGTTCCCGGTTCGAGTAAGTGGAAAATATTATTTTCTCGATATTCAAGACATAACTTATTTTGTTGAAAGATTGAGTTGGTTAATGCATGAAATGGATTGGGTGATGATTTCTATCACATGGAATGTGAAGAGGGATGAATTTTTCATCTAATGAATCTATTTGGAATTATTTAATGTATTAATAAGTTATTTTAATCAGTTGTATTTTGAAAACTATTGTTTGGGCATGTTCTATTGTGGAGATTGTTTTAATGTGTGGAAGTGTTGAATATTGTACACTAAAATTTGTAAACTCTCCACAATTTTTATCCTCGAAAGAAATGCCCAATATCTTGGGAAATTTGATCTTCTCATATGGGTGGTATTTTGACCCAAGGTTTATAGGGCGGTTTTGGGCCATGGTTTTGGTATCCACGGTATTATAAAAGCGCTTAAGAAGTTTCCTATTGAAGTGCTTTTGTGCATATTGTAGTAAATACATATATCATTGCAGATGTGTGTGAGTTCAAGTGTGAATTTAGGAGAGTTTGTTTAGCACATCTCCAAACAAATGCGTGTATTGTATTGCAAGAAAGAGGTGGCTTGTAATAAAAATCTAAGCAAGTGATTCTTGGTGGACAACCCAAATTGGAGAACCACGGTTTTTTTATTATTGGCAAATAGTTTTTTGAAAGGGACTATACCCTTGTACACCAAGGCTCAGAAGCCAGAATTGAAAGTTAAAGCACAAGAGATGGATCAAAATCTAGATAGAACAATTAAGCCCGACAGCAGAAAACATACTGCAAAGAAGAAACCAACAACCGACAAAGCAGCAGCAAAAAAACAACAGAAGTACAGCAAATAAACAGCAATGGCATATCAACACCATTGGAAGCAAACTGCTATCCGGCTAAGAAAAATAAGACCGATGAAACCCAGCCAGCCAATAGCAGAAATGAGAATCATCCAGGGGAAGAGTTACCCTTCAGAGTGGTAGATTTTTTCTTTTTGTTGACCGTAACCCACCCTGATGGAGCCTTCGCGGTTGGAGAAGAAGACAAAGGAGGAGTATTTTCCTTAGTCGCATTTGTCCCATTTATAACAGCCATGTTGTTATTCTGAGAGAGATATTTATCATTTTCCATGCTGCCCTCAACAACTTGTGTATTTTTCATGTTGCTAACAATCCGATTTTCGGATAAAGGGGTTTTCGTTGACACTGATTCATCTACTTCTTTAGATTCAAGATCCTTTCTATCCACAAAAATCAGGTGCTCCGGGAGTGCGTCTTTCCACCAGTTGCGCTTCTCATGTTGACTTTTTCCATCCCACAAGCGGTAGAGGTGTGTCCTAATCCAAAACACCTTCTACATCGGAAAGGTAGACCTTCATAATCAAGAGTTTGTGACCAAGTTCTATTTTGCACTCGAAGGTCTATGGTAGCAGGAAGATTTTTATCAGTGTCAAGTTCCACCATGATCCGGGCATAGGTAGTGTGAGTGTAATTAGTTGTTTGAGAATCAATGTGGAGTGGAGTACCCAAGGTATTGCCAATGGTTGTCGAGACATTCATGACTCCGAGAAATGGAGAGGTAAATGGGCGATCCAGTCAAACAGGTTTCCATGAGAATGACTCGTAATGCGGGTTAAAGGATGGGAACCAAGGTTTCATGATTAGATATTTTGACTCACGAGTCGAGCTTGGAAGAAATGATGTCTTTATCAGCAATTGAAGAGAAAACCATAATGAAAATGCCTTTAGCACATGGATATAATTCTATCTTACCAGTTAAAGATGGAGTCCAATGCTTGGAGATCCACGCGTGAAGAACAGGTAGGCTGGGCCATAAACCCCCGAATCTACAAATCAGAGCATGCTCTTTGTAGTAGATCTCAGATGAAATGACCTCATCCCCAAATGTAATACATGGGGTAATGTCTGCAGGTTTCATGGAGGATTCCTTGCTTTTTAAGACGTCTTTGAAGGAAGTTTCAAGAGATCCGCGCCTAAACTCATCCCCCAGCAATGGAAGAACAGGTAGATCTCCATGTTCCAGCACACCACGATCCTCTCCTTTCCCAGGAACACCCCCAGATGGTGATTGAATAAGGCTAGGGTTTGCAGGACCGTCCAAGCGAATAGTCACAGCATTGGTAAAGGCGAGGTCGATCCACGACCAAGGAACCCCTGAAGCCAGATTCGAGCCTCCACCGTCTGGCTGAAGAGCTTCAGATTGTACTCGTGGATCAGCAGGGTTCGCAGGCTTGCATGAAGCGAGAGCAAGGGTGCGCGTAGACACCATAAGGGCAGGGCAGGGCGCGAGGGCGGGACACGAGCCGGGACGAGGGCGAGGCCGCGGGTGCGTGACGAGAGGCGCGGTGAGGGTGCGGACAGAGGCGCGCGAGGGCGCGGACAGCCCAAATTGGAGAACCACGTTAAATATTGTCTCTTTTTGTCTTATTTTATTTTTATACTTTTATTTCATATATGTATTTTTTTACATATTATTTTCTAATATTGCAATATTTTTGGGGATTGTTCCACATATTTTATCCCTTATTTCATAACACCCATTAAATAGGAAGGATTTTTGTCTCGTTTAGAATGTTGATTTTCATCAACAACCAATTTTCCAACCAAAAATGAGACTCATTTTTCTCAACTATGTCAAGAGCTTAAAGATAAAAGATAAAAATGAAAAGGAAAGTTACTCCATCAAAGTCAAGAGAGTCAAGCAAATATGTCAAATTACTCAAAAATGTTGTTGAACTTATTGAATTATATGTATCTTCGGTTAATAAAAATTCTCAACCAAGCATAAAAGATACATATGAGTTCACATGTCAATTTTTTTATCCTTTTTTACTTAGTAAAACTATGGAGGGTTTGGAATACGATTTTCCTCCACTTAGTTTGGAAGTTTTAATTACTGATTTTTGTAATGTTGTGAGTATTATCTCACAAAAAGATACTATAGATCTTCTAACAATCATTGGGTCTAGTAAAATGAGATGTGTATGCATCTTTATAATTCTATTAGTACAAGCTTACTTATTTCATACTATTGTGAACATGTACATACATGAAAAAAAAAAAAAACACAACAATTTTAGAAGGATGCTACATAATTATGAATGCAGAACATGAGTTTCAAGGGATGTCAATTATTTTTAGTATTTAGAGTTTTCATGATTCAACTGATATGGATGACAAAGATGTGGCTGTGGAACTAGATTGGTAACATGCATATATCTTGAATATTATCAAACCAAATGAAATTAAAGTTTTCATCCTTGAACATTCTTTCAAATATGAGATATATGTGCATTTTTTGGAGCACATGATTGAGATATGCAACTCGATTATTCCATGTATTAATATTATATGGTGGGACACATGCAATAAAGGCAGCACATAATGTAAAGAGGAACTCACTTATGTATGTGGTGGAGAATCCTAAGTAGGAGATCATACTTCAACAATGTTATAAATGTCTAAATACACCTCCAGGTGAGTAGCCTCTATGATTTTTGTGCTATTTATATATTATTCTCTTTTATGTCATTGCGAATAGACATCTATCCATTCTTTACAAAATTTAATTTGCTCTAATATTAAGATGTATTTCCTTGATATAGTTTGCTCCTTTTTTTTCAAAATGATATAAATAGGAAAATACCCATTCTTATGTTGTCAAACCTCTAATCTACATTCTCTACATTTCCTTTTGACATTGTTTATAATGGGCATATGTTCGTTATCTTACAATAAATATGAAAAAAATAGAGGATAAAGTTTAGAATAGATATATGCTCATTCTCATATGAAGAAAATATGGAATATATATATATATATATATATATATATATATATATATATGTTAAATATTTACTCTTCATATAAATAAGTAAAGACTCTCCTCATTCGAAAATGATTAGAATGTTTAGAGGTATTAAAATGATTATGTTCGATATTTCTTGTATTAGAATGTTTACAAAGGGCATATGTTCATTCTCATACAAGAAAACATGTTTTTATTGTTATAAATTAATGAGATGTTCATTCTCATATAGCAATCACAAAAGAAGAACAGAGATAAAATTTACTTTATTTTAGAATGGGAAGTTGCCCATTCTCCAAACATTTATAGAGGTATTAAAATGATTATGTTCAATATTTCTTGGGCATATGCCCATTCTCATACAAAAAAATTAATCTTGTATTGAATGGGCATATGTTCATTCTCATTTAGCAATCATAGAGGAGATATATAGACAAAATTAAATTTGTTTTAGAATGGGAAGTTTCCCATTATCACATATTTTATAGATGTATTAAAATGAAAAAATGTGAAGCTACCCATTATCACAACCTTTATAGAGGTATTAAAATGATTAAGTTTAATACTTATTGTATTAAACAGGATATGCCCATTCTCATGCAAATAAACATTTTTATCTTGAATTGAATGGGAAGATGCCATTCTCATAGACAAAATTAAATTTGTTTTAGAATGGTAAGTTTCCCATTATCACATCCTTTACAGAGGTATTAAAATAATTAATTTATAATATAATCATTCCAATGAAATCATAAAATACACTTTTTTCTCCAACTGCGCCTAGCTTAGATCTAAGTGGCTAAAAAAACAACACGATGATTTATCTTTTCTATTACCTAAGCTAATTGAAATTTAAATACTTAATAGCGATATCTCGAATCTTTAGAATACTTAATCAAAAAGTCAAAATTCAATATATTTATATACATTTTCCTTTATACAAAATACATCCTACTCGTCTCGAAAGAGATTTTAGATCGGCGACACTTGCCAGAAAGCTAGAAAAGCTCTACAAATCTCAAGTCAGTTGACATGATAATTGAAACATATTCTCTAGTTCCTTATGAGAAATGGTTTTGAATAACATCATAATCCAACTATTAATAAATAACATTTTCTAACCAAGTGAGTTAGTTATTATGAGAAATAAAGAAATCAAATTCAACACATTGCTCCCTATAGCCCCAAAGTAGAATAGTGTAGCTAAGTGAAAAAATAGAACACTTAAGGTAATTAATAATTGTATATTATATTCAGAATATATGTCTCCTTACTTTTTGAGAAAATCTATTTTGTTCGTAAACTACATTCAAAATCACAATCTCCACTTAGTAGTTCTTAATATGACATCGAGAATAAAATTATGACTTCGATGGTTTAGTATGTAATGCATGAGAGCATATCGAAATTATAAGAGAAAAGAAATGGATATGAAATTGTAAATTGGTCACTATATAATTTGAAGGCATATTTTCATATAGTTATAAGAACCATACACCTACTCAGCCCAAACAACCTCAATCACAATGGGTTCACATAATATGTAATGAAGTTAGTTTTTCTTGATTGATTAAATTTGGATTTACGGATATTAAAGTAGTCCAAAAGCTTGTTCCCAAAATGGGTCCACATAATACGTAATGAAGATATTTTTTCTTAAGCTTACAAGGATCACACTTCACGCAGCCTTCTCAATATTAAGAATAGTTTCGATATTACCTAGGATATATCGTCATTAAAACCATACTCTCCACACCTTCCTTAACATATACTCATTATCATAGGATAGAGCGTTCACCTATTATGAATTTACCATGTCATCTCATCCTTCCACTTTACCAAAACTCCCATGTCCTTAAACATCAACCCCATCTAAATTTGGATACATATTTTATTCCTTTCGATCTACCGACCTGCAAGGACCATCAAAGCAACTAGGGTTGTGTTGTAAAATGGTTCCTTCAATAAAACCTCGACCACATCATCTGGCTAGACCCTTGGGGTGGGGAAGGTGCAATGGAACACATGTCTTTATTGAGACAATGTATTAGTAAGATATCTAAGAAATATGATATCCCAATATCATTAATGGTGTTGCACATTTGATATACCTAGCGAGAAACACATGATTGTGAGACTTATCATCAATATTCTAAGATTCTTAAATGGTGGGTATGTATGGTAGACTAAATTCATTCCATGATGCTATAATTAAAAACTTTAGAATGAACATATGCCCATTCTCATTCACACAAACATTTTTATCTTGAATGGATAGATGCATGTTCTTATGTAACATCTATTCTTCTTCTATGATTAATATATGAGAATAGGCATCTACCAATTCATTACAAGACTGAACATAATCATTTGAATACCTCTCTCATACAAAAAAAACATTTTTATCTTGAATGGGAAAATTTATGTTCTTAAGAAACAAACATTTTTATCTTGAAGAGAATGGGAAGATGACCATTCTCATAGACAATATTAAATTTGTTTTAGAATGGGAAGTTTCCCATTATCACAACCCTTACAGAGGTATTAACATTATTAAATTCAATATTGGTAGTATTAGAATGCTTAGAATGGTAATATTCCCATTCTCATTGTTTTCATGAGGTTTTACAAGGAAAAAATGCATTCAAATCGGGACAACCATACCCTCAAATTTTTGCTTAAAGGTCATCTTGAGCCCTCCTCTAGATCATCCTTAAAAAAAATAGTGCTATCCCATCCTTACAAGTGGTCCAATATGTTGTGTCATCATTTCCATAGGTTATTTATGGATATCAAGTTCATTCAAGCACTTCCAAGTCAAGATCCTTCAAGACATGCTCTTTGAGAAGCTTAAGAAAGGTTATTTTCTAGTCTTCCTAAGGCTAGTGCACACCCCCCGAAGTGGAATGAAAGGAAAAAAACATCGAGGACGTCTATCGGAGAGATAATAATGTTTTTCAATTGATTGTGAAATATTATGAGAAGTCTCGAGAGGTTTTGGGACAATTTCAGCAAAATTAGGTCTGGAGAATAAAGTAGCTTGCAAAGTGCACAAATAGCCCTTGAGATTCATGAAGTGATTCGGTAGCTCCATGAAGATTTGGATGAAAAAATAAATATCTTCATAAATTTATTTTAGATCTCTAGAGGATGATGGTCTCATATTTTTCACAAGTCTTAAGATATTAATCGACATCCTTTTTTCAACATGCACAACCTACGAGCCTGAAGAAAAATCCTATTTTCCTGTAGGTTTTAGGAATTATAAGGGTATTAAAGTCCTCTAATTGTTTTAAAAGGTAATTTTCCATTCAATTTCATATGAATAAGTGTGGTAAACAAACTTAAATGCGCCCAAGTTATGCCTCAATCAAGTTGTTCCCCAAGGTATGGTCAAGAAATTAGCCAAATTTTTAGGTGTACACATGCCAAGCCAAGAAAGTGGCGCCCTTTTTTACACCAAGTATCCAAAAATTTTACAATTTTGGGAGAATAAATTTCACCCAATGTATCCTCCTAGACCATGATACGACCATCTTGGAACCGAACTTGCCTAGTTAATCCTATGTGCACCGTTATCTATCCCCCAACTTCATCTAACCATAGAGCGCTATGTGGACCAATTTGAGAGGGGCACATTTTTATGAACCAACCATCCCAAAAATTTGGGATAGTTGGGATGAAAAAATGCACCCTCCTCCCATCTTATCTCGTAGTTACTCACATGACCCCGGAAGTTGCTAAGAGGCCTTTTCCAGCCCCCTCATTCTTTCACCTCAACAAATCAGGAAGTGACACGTTCCGGACTAATGGGAAAGCGGTAAGATTTTGTACACCAACTATAAAAAAATTATGACGGTTGGGAAAAAAAAGTGTGCCCATTCTCAAGTTGAAGAAATTTTAAGTTTTCAATTTTTAGCTCGCTACTTCCACTTCTTCCATTTCTTCTCATACGTGCACACAAAGAAACCCTTCTTTGTCGGATTTTACCATTTTCTTCCACGATTATTGCTTCCATCCCTCCACATTTCTCCACCCTCCATTTCTTATGACACCCATAAACCTTGTTTTTCCATCTGTTATCATGCTAGATTTTTTCTAGAAACTCTCATAAGTAAAAATGAAGAAATACTCGTATCTTGCAAAACCGAAGGCAGAATGCAATGAAACTTGAAGCATATATTCCTCTCCCAAGTACCTTGATGCTGAAATAAAAAACAATTATAGATTTTTACCATATTATTTATGGAATCCATTTGAAATTTTGTCCCCTAAACACTTATTTTGTAATTTTCCGTTGGTCCAAGAAGCAGGTAGAGCTGAAACTTGTCACGGAGCATCCTAAACAAAATCCCAGAACAAATACGGTGATTTTTCATTGAACTGGGAAGGGTAATACCGAATTCTAAAAATAGTAAGTATCATTGGTTCGTACTTACTATTTATAGTAATTTTCCCAAAACAGTAAAAACCTCTAAAGAAGCAAACACTAAAAATCACCTAAATGGAAAACTAGGGTACACAGGCCAAAAAAGTGAAAAAGAAAAAAAAAACAACAAAGCAAAAAACAAAAAAAAAAAATTACTTCAAATTGGTAATGAAACATCTGTGAACACACTTCAAAAAAGGTTAGAACCCCTTAGTGATCTAGGACAAAAAAATAATCTTGCCCAAAAAATAGCAACTCTTGAAGCCCGGTGTATGAAAAAAAAAAAAGTTTTGGTTTCAAGTACAAGAAGTTGTTATCACCTCTATGATGACTCATATCATTGTTTTTTATCATCATGAATTTTAAATTCACTGGCCGAGAGCATGTTTCAACTCTCACATCAAAGTTCCTAAGTGTGGGTGATAACAATGTTGCTCACATGGACCTAGAAGAGATCAAGAACATAATGTTGGGCTGACCAAGACAACCTGTTGAGGAAAATATATTTTCCAGTGGAATGTATGCAGCAAGTTGTCATGCCATGTCCTTGCAGAACATTAAGTTAATGTTGGCATGTTCCTAACATTAGGAACTAAACACCAGGACAATAAGAGCTTATGATAATTCAGTCTTAGTTGTGCTCACTGCAAGGGCCATATCTCAAGGAAGGAAAATCCCAACTAAAAAATCTATGGTTATGATAACCAAATAATTTGTATCTTCTTAATAGTCCAATATTGAGTACTATCTTCAAGGCCTTGCCCTTGGCTCTTGGTTGAAGCATGAAATAAATCACTCTCATGCATCAAAGATTCTTTCTGCTGCAGTGAGTTCTATGAAGGGTTCTCTAATTCCATCATTCTCTTAAGTCTATTAATGGGAGAAGAGAACACGAATATTTTCCATGTCTGGATGGAACTTTTCATCCTCACAGTCCTCAAAGGAAAGCAGGAGATTAATAGGGGAAGCTCATCAATGAAAACTTACACCACCAATTGCTTGGATCCTTCTTCTAAGAAATTCTTAATGATCTCATTCCTTTTCTATACCTTGGCAAACACAAGACCCTTCAAAGGCTTGACACCTACTAAGAATGTCTCCCAAGAGGCTCCTACATTCAATAAATACCACGCAATTGGTCTTAAAATAAATTAAACAAAAAAATTCTTAGGTAAAGGATACATTCACGTGTATGTAGTCAAGTTTTTTTAGGGAAATAAGAATTTTAGGATGTCTTCATAAGCCTTTGCCTTAGTCATGAGGTATGGTTCATACTTCATTTAGTTTGTAACATTCTCTTACATCAGGTGTCAAAATTTTATCTTGCTCCATGGAGGTTTCCTCGCTATCCAAGCGATGAGATATTGTTGGTGGAACTATGATGACAATTGGTGCAAAATAACAACAAGCTGAAGAGTAGGAAGAATAAACATGTTTATTTCCCTATCTCACTAGGTATTTTCACATGTAAGAGTGCACATGATGCCACTAATGTTGAATTTTCCCTTGTCCCTGTCAATATGCACTCATACATCGTTAGGGAGGAATTTCATATCGAGAAGATTAAGAAACATTTCCTCCCTAACTTGTGCCATGTAACTCAAATTGAATATTTCTGGGCAAATTGTATTGATAAGTATTAGGTCCGGAAACTTGAGAATAAGAGGATGACAATGGATCAAATAAGGAAATTTATATTTGATTGGTATGAAGATGGTTTCCAGGAGGATGGACCAAATTTTTTTATCTAGAGTACCTTGCATTGAAGGCGTATCCTCTTCCCCAAGTGTTTTCGAGTGTGCGTGAGTCTGGAGACATCAAAGAATGAATGGAGGTGGTGATCAAAAGGTCCAAAGAGTGGTTTAAAATAAAAATAGGTGATTTGATTTCATCGAGAAAATTTTCATCCCTCCATGGATAAGAATCATATCACTTCTCCTCAAAGTCAAAGACAAGGCTTCTAGCTCAACTCATTTAGAAGGAAGCTCGAAGAGGAAACTAGTGGAACCTGAGGCACCTCGCTACAAGAGACTATATAAGAAATAATGAATGGTGGAAGAACTTGTGGAGGATCTTGAACAAGGGTAAATTGACCCATATGACCTCTCTATGACACAACATCCTCTAAGTCCCTCATCTCCCACTATTGCATCGGCCCCACCTGCACATGATACACCCTCTCGTAGTAGCAAGAAGCTGCGATGTTATCCACTACCGAGCAGAGACTAATGAGATATTCCCTTGGGTTACGGATATGATCATAAAAAATACTTTTATAGTGCAAAAGGTAACTATTTTTAAAAAAATTGGCTATCACTTCGATGGTCAAATAGAAGAAAGGTAGATTTACTCGGGAAGCTTCTCGATTATTTGGTGGCCCTTCTGGGGAACAAATATATAGAGGTATTCAATCTTAAGGTCATCAAGCACATTAAGTAAATGACCCCAGTTGATTACAATATGAGCACAATTCCCCTGGGACCAAAAACACACAAGAGTAACATGCACTTGTTTCAAGAGTCTTCCACTCGCTTTGTCATGAGAATTGAGGAATACAAGGAAAGGCTAGATCAACCTAGGAAGATGAAATTTTTAATATCACCTCATATGTCTAAGTGCTCCTGGATATGAATGTGGTCAATTCTCTCCCAGCTAAATAAGTCACTCTAGTAAGAAGCTTTGATCCTGATTCCATCAGAAAACACAAGGATTCACCATGCAAGGAAAGGAAAATGACAAGTGGGTTAATACGATTCTTGAGAAAGGGAAAGTGTTGGTACCTGAGATGCTAACATTGTATAAGTAGATGGATGTCACAGCCATGAAGATACTCATAACACACGAAGAATTTGATGTAGAGGAAGAATACTAAGATTAGGTGTATTCATTGGTCATGGAGATGGGCAAAGCCAAGGTCATCCATTCTAGTAGCCAAAGGTTTGTTCTCTTTGGCATGAGAGAAATTGTCTTAGGTTTGGGCTTAAACTTTGTTTTATCAATACGAATTGATACAACATGTTATAGATGAGCTTGATTCATAGGAAGAGGAGGTTGAAAAAATGTAAAAAAATTCGACGCTCAAGTGCATAAGCACAGGGTGCCATCTATGAACATAAATAATTCAATGAGATGATTTGTTGAAGGGTTTTGAATATTCAATCAAAGCGGGAGGCCGGAGATTCATTCTTGTTCAATGAAAACACATTAGAATATTTGGCAGAGATAAGGGTAATCATTTCCAACACCGCGAAGGGACACTAATCTTGGTTTTCATAGTGCGGGAACATCAACACTCTGAGAGAATAGAATCAAGTCACTAGGTTTCATTCACATCCCTAAAGATTGAAAAGTGGCATCGGCGGAAACAAGATTTAGTAAAGAATTCGGGGGCATTGAGATTTCACCTACAGAGCTTTCTAGGAGTCCGTTAGTGGCATGGTCTTAATCAAAATATTTCTCTCTTCTTCCTTCTTTATCTCTTTCCTCCCCCTCCCCCTCCTTCCTCAATTTTCTAATTCTTCGTTTGGGGATTGTACTTTTTATTTTCATTTATTCACTTTTTTCTTATTCATTAATGTGACTATAGTCTAAAAATTTAATAATTCACCCTTATTTTATAAAAGGGGACTTAATGTTCTTTCCTAGGAATACCAAAAGTCATATGTGGAAAAGGAAAATGAAAGACACATGAGAGGTATGCATAGATTCATTTCCTTTTCTATATAATGTAATGACACTCTCTTTCTTAAAAGTTTCTAATTTTGTGCACTCAAGAGAGATATCTATTTGAGAAAGGCAAAAGAGATATCATTATTCTTTTTTCTCTATCATTTTCCTTTATTTTCAAGTATTGTACAACTTGTGAAGATGTCAATAAAGAAAGGAGTTTCTTATTTTCATGATGCATGAATGTGTGCAACTTTGTGTGCATGGTTTCCTCTCATCGTTAATGTTCTAAGAATATTTTTTTCTTTACTATAAGTTGTGAATGTGAAAATTTAGGTTAACTATGGAAAGAATCTAATTTTCTACTTGCAAAGCTAATCCCCCTTTCTTAATTTCTCGCTCCCTTTCCCCATCATCCAACAAATTCATCACTTGCAATTCATTACAAGCATTTTCTGCGGGTACAGTGGAGTGTTCCTGTTGGATCCCGACCTCTTGGCCATCAACAAATTTTCCTTTTTTGTTCAATCATAATAAATTGGTGTTACACCACATAAGCGAGAGGACTTAGATTCCCATAGCGTTGGCAATGTACCCACAAATTTTTCTACCCAAAAAAATTTCTTTCCAACACTCATGAAAACAAACATTTTTCTATTGAATGGACAGATGTCTATTCTTATGTAACATCTATTCTTATTATATGATTCCTATAGGATAACATGCATCTTCCCATTCATTACAAGATTGAACATAATCATTTAAATACCTCTTTCATACAAACAAACATTTTTATCTTGAATGGGAAAATGTTTTTCTTAAGTTACATCTATTCTTCTTTTATTATTCCTATGTGAGAATAGGCAATTGCCCATTCAATAAAAAAATGAACATAATCATTTGAATACCTCTATAAATTTTGTGAGAATGGGGAACTTCCGATTCTAAATACACACACACACACACAGAACATTGTGTGTGTGTGTGTGATGAGAGCTACATAAACCTTGATCCCTCTCAAGGGTATGTAGTGTAGCACTTGGCTCTACCAGGGATAGTCCACTAATATGATATAATTATAAAAGAGAGCTATAGACATCTTGACAACAAACTAACCTCCTTTATTTAATTGAGAATGGAAAATTGTTTATTCATAACAATTTTAAATTTACATTCTATCTATGTTCATTGGTATAAATTGTTGCAACACTACAAATATATATGAATGGTGAACAAAGTTCAAGCAATGAGGTTAATCAAGTAGAGGTGAGTATTATTCCTTACCATAGCATGGTGCCAACCAACCAACAAGATGTTTCCCAACAAAATATGAAATTGATGGTGATTATAACTAAAGCTACATCAAACCCTACACCATCAATTATGACGGTTGGCTCACAAGCAGTGTATCGGTACTATTTAAGAAATAATTAATTTGTTTAATTAATTTTCAATAATGGTTGGAATCAATTTGTTAAATGTATCCTAATTACAATTCTTATGTGTAGATATAGCTAGAGACAACTTACAATCAACAAAAATGTGTAAAGAAATAGGTAAAAAAATTGTGAAATATTCTTATTGTATTTTAAATATATATAAGTTAATAATGAAGTTTCAATATTATTTTTTTGCAGTGCCTCCAAAGAAACATTTGCTTGTTCTTGAATTAGAAGGATTGTTAGTTAAAAATATAATTATAAAACACCAAATAAATTTCAATTTAACAATGAAAAAATTTAACCAATAATGTCTATTTCCCAATTTCTAATAGTTGCATCTTAATAGTTTCAAATAGCATTTTGGTCTACATTTGATACAGATGTCAATGTAGAAAAAATTGCAATGAAACTATTGCATACACTTCAAGTGGAGGTTCGTCCTTTGTTTTGTTGGGGTATGAAGCACTATGAAAAAAGGAATACATATTTATTAAAATTTTGGATAGAATTTGGAAAACACCATAAATTCCTTACAAATGTGAGACTATGGTTATAATTAATTTAATAAAAAAGGAGTTCTGAAGATAATTTTTGGTTTCTAAACTTTGGTTCTGAAAAAGAATATAAAAGTAATAAATGGTTTATGTCAATATTGGTTATAGAACTAGCATTAATATGAGATGCAAATGATGTAAGAGAAGTCTTAAAGTAATGCCATCATTTGAGACAACAGTTGAATAAATCAATATATAAAATTGTGTTTATTACAATTTTGTAGTTCTTTTTCCCATTTTCCATATGATGTGATTATTATATAATTCTTAGAATGTTATTGATAGTTATTACTATTTAATGCTCAAAACTAGCCTTGATAGGTTTTGACAAAAAAGTATATCAATAAAATCATACACTATAAACTATTATTTAATTTATTGAAAAAGAATTGTGTTATTGGTTGGTTTTCAGATCTCATTCCACATGGAAATAAGTTATTGGTTTTGGGGGTAGAATAATTTCTCTTTGGATTTCCGTGAATTACTAAGTTTATATCATCGACCATATAATCATATTTTACATATGCATGTTACCATTACTTACGTCATACATTTTTCCCTACATTTTTAAGGATGGCACGAAAACATTTTAATATTGGATTGTATTTTACATACCTTCATTCAAAAATTTGGTTTGGCTAAGAAATATTGAATTTGTTTTTGTTTGGTCATAATGCAAAGTGTGAAATTAGCAACAAATTTTTAAAATCAAAGAATGGGAATATTGTGCCATTTTACATAAAAACATGCAAAAGGTTCTTGACAAGTATATTCAAATATATGGAGCAGATAACATATTGTTCATAGGTGAAACAACATGTTTTGTTCATGACAAAAATGAGGCACTTTTTTTGGATTTCCCTCAAGTTGGAAATTTGATGGCACAATGCATTCCGATAGAAAAATATTCACACACTTATGTATATGGTTAAATCATGTGGGCCACACCTAAATTTGCATCCTCTTTGGAAACATATAAAAGAACAATTATTGATTTTATTTGATAACATTACATATCATAACAATTTATTTCTTATTTGATATTATTACATCTCATAACAATACATTTCCTACCTTCATTTTATGCAAATAAAATTGTAACATCTATTTTTCATCATTTAAAATCCATGTTATAATTATACTCTTGTCAATTTTTATTGATATCATAAATTACATGCAAAATTACACACAACTATATATATGATCAAAATAGGTAAGAGTGATTGCACAAAAGGCTCAACATTGATCCACAATAACAATAAACCACATGCAAATGCACACAACCCCATAGTTTGTAGAAGGTACTCCATCTCATAAGACTTCCACAATAAAAATAAATCACATTCAAAATTTATCCACAAGTATATGATTCAAGGTAGGTAAACAATGTAATTATAGTTTGTCTTAGATGTTATCACAAATTTGTTATTATTGGGTCAAATGGTATCATCATTATATATTTTAATTAATAGAAAAATCTTGTATATTATGCCTTGTACAAAATGAACATGTATTTGTACTCAAACATTAAATATAAATTTGGAAGAGGACTAATAAAGTCAATCTCATAAAGTGAAAATGGATGAAGAATAAAGGTTGTTATGTGATGAGATGGGTTATACATTGGTTTTATAGGAAAAATGCATTGATTATTTATTATGCATTACAAAGTTATAGACGTAAATTACTAAAAATCAATCAATGTAATAAATTAACACAATAAGTATTAAATCCAAATCCAACTAAAAACTATAAAACCCTAAAATTTAAATCCAATAAACATGATATATAATTGTAAAAAACCCCTCTTTGGATTCCAATAATAGTAAAATCAAATTCCAATATTTGATATAAATAAAACCAATATAGACGATTTTAGTTTTTAATCTAGACTGGAATATGTCCAAATTTAATGAAATTATGGTTCAATCCAAGCTTAGGATCAAAGGATTGTTTGAGGAAATTGGTCTTCTCCCATTGAATACTAAAGCTCAAGGAAAGGTAAAATGTTTACTGAGACATTCCATGTAGTTCTTGATCACTTCCTCTTCCCCAAGGTAGTGAGGAAGGATTCATCTATAAAGTGGCCATTAATGAGATTAGAGTGAGAGGTATAGAAAGAGATATGCCCTTCACATGCCCTTTAAAAGCATAGTCCCCTAACAAATAACCAAATCCTTCGTAATAAGAGCAAGGAGAAAGGAAGCGAAGAAAACCTTTCTCAATGGACCCGAATTAGAAAAAATATCATACATTTTTACCATTTATAGTCAACTAGATAGAGGCATATTGAAAAGGTTTTGGATAGTCTACAAAAATTTGGGCCCAAATCCAAGAGATAGTAACATAGAAATTATGAAATACCATTCAATCCAATGATGATCATTCTCAAACTCAATCTTAACAAAGATTTATTTTGATGAGATATACAACCCGCTCCATTCCTTCTAAGAAAATAATAAGGTTGTCAAGGGTGTAACTTCCTTGAATGAATCTAGTTATCTTAGGCCTCAACAAAATCAGGCAGGGTTCATTTTAAGACACCTCTATAAAATTGTAGGTGGAAAATACCTGGCGAATATCCCCGGAACCAGTTTCAGCGAAAGGTGAATTTGACAGTATTCCAAAACAAAAATTTCACCTATTTTTTTCATGGCTCCATCATTGACGTGCGACAACAAGACGTCAATAATCACTCCTGACGCACGTCACTGGCTCCAATGCGCGACGCCATCGGGTTCTAATTGACGCGCATCACAGGCTCCATTGATGCGCGTCACGAGGCTCCATTGATGCGCATCGGCTCCACCGACGACGCGACGCGTCATCGCTCCACCGACGCGCGTCACATGGTTCCATTGACGCGCGTCATCGGCTCCATTTGACGTAATCACGCGTCATCGCTCCCGACGCGGCGTCATCGCTCTCAATTGACGCAAGCGCCACGATCCGACCGACGCGTGCGCCATCGGCTCATAATGATGTGCGTCACTGGCTCCTCTTGACGCGCATCACTGGCTCCTCTTGACGCGTGTCACTGGCTCCTATTGACGCGCGCCATCGCTCCTACGACGCATGTCACTGGATCCTATTGACGCATCTCTGGCTCCTATTGACACGCGTCAGCTAAGGTAATTGACGACGCGTCAATTGAAGCCATTGACGCCCAATTTAGCCTATAAATACCCTTCAACTGGTCATTTTCTCATTTTCACCCTCCCGCTCTTGAATTTTTGCAGGTCTCAATCATTGTCAAAGATGCAAGTACAACTATAATGTCGACTTCACATGCTTCCCAACTACAAGTTCAGCAAAAAAATCAAGAGAATCCAATTCAATCGATTTCCAAGATCAACTACAGGAATCCCTTATGCCCTCACATCCATACTGTTTTAAAGATGTCTTCAGAATATAAAGATTTGATGGATGCGTGTGAATTTACAGGGCTCGTTAATATGCCCCATTTCGAAACAGATCAGATATTTTGAATTACCTTCTGTCATCCTACAATTCAGAGGACGGCATTTTTTATGTGACTCTGAATGATGGCCAAATGTTCCAATTCAGTATCGAAGCAAATGACATCCATCGGTTTACGGGCCTTCCGTTCAAAAATTTACCAATTGTTACAACCAAGGCAACACTCGTGGAAGAAGACAAGAAATTTCTCGAATCAACGTTCGGTTTCCATGTTGATTGTAAGTATAATTCATTTTAATTCATATTTTTTATTCTGTTTTTTATTCTGATACAATTTGCTGTTATAAATTTATAGTAATTTTCACTCTTTCGCATTTGCAGCCCATGTCAATAAATCCAGGCGTGGTGTGGATACACAATCAATTGCACACCACTTTCTTGCTGCACTTATTTCATTTTTTCAATCCAGAATTGTTTTGCAGGGTCGCCAAACTGATATACCAAATTGGGCCATTGCATACAT
Organism: Taxus wallichiana var. yunnanensis; assembly: GCA_018340775.1. NCBI lineage: Eukaryota > Viridiplantae > Streptophyta > Pinopsida > Cupressales > Taxaceae > Taxus > Taxus wallichiana. The sequence goes on from CM031237.1 coordinate 322,787,608, forward strand.
TGTTGCCACTATCTCAAAACAAAAATTCGATTGGTGCACATATCTATCCAAAAAAATAAGAACTGACATAACAAATTCAAAACTTTCAGAAAAACCTTTCATTTATTCAACAAACTATCTCCTCGGCCTTTATTATGAGGCACTTTTAAATTTAAAAGATAAAAAAATTCCTACTTGCACTGATGAGGAGTTGATGAAGTTGTCAATTCCGTTTGAAGATCAACAGGTATAAACTATTTAGTTTGTAATTGTATTTCAATTTTCGACATTACAGTGCACAGTTATTAAAACTTAAATTTTAATGTTTTGCAGAGAAGATATCTTGAAGCCCTTCCCCGAAAAAAGGCGTTATCGAGAGGAAGAGGCCAACAACACGCTGAGGCTTCGGGGGACTCCCAATCTGAAATGGAAGCTCACTCCTCTCCAAACCCTCAATAGTTTGAACTCGTTAAACGCCAGAGAAGTAATACCTTCTCATATATTATTTACAAATTCCAAAGTTGCATATTTATTTTTCAATTTAAATTTTAACCAAATGAATTGACAACATTTAATATTGATGAATTGTAGGGACTTTGGAACATACACCTGTTTCACAAACTCAACCTTCTTCCCCAACTCACTCCATACAGTTGCATGCATTCATATCTTCTGAACAGACACTGAGTACAACTCCTACAAGGCCACCCGTAGCACCGAGAAAAACAACCCCTCGACAACAAGGTACAACTCTTCGATAGTACGTTTAATTTCGAAATTTTTGACTTTATGAATTGTTTTCCTATTTTTTCATTTTTTCTTGTACTTTTCAGCACATGTCAGTCCTGATCAAACCGCGGCACCGACACCCACTCAACCAATAATTTTTAAAATGCCAACCAGAGGAACAGTGAAAAAGAACATTGGTAAACGCATGCCTTTTGCTCCGGCCCCTAGTGGGACACTAAACATTGCCTCCTCCTTTCGAATTCCAACTCTCTCACTTGGTGGCTTGCCCAGTGCAACGGGCATATCTGTTTTGAACAATATAAATTTAGATGAAGATTATTTGGGCATTGATAGTAATGACCCAACCTGGTTTTTTGATACCCACGAGATGATTCAAGGCCAGCAGGTATACTTCAAATTTCAATTTAAATATGCTTTACAATTTTGAATTACATTTCGATTTAAATTTATTTATCTAAATCTTGATTAATTTTTTCACAAACAAGATCAGCCCACCCAAAGGCGTAAAACAAGAAGCTAGCTGATCTTGGTGAAAGCCCCCATACTTCTCCAGCAAGATCGTCTTCATCAGATTCAGATAGTGAACAGTTGCCACCTTTTCCTTTGGAGAACTTAATTGGTTATGATTGTCAATCCCATGTCAGTGAGTTTATTCTTCCTCATATCAATCAGCTTATAGAATGGGAGAGAAGGGCTAAAGTTCTTATCAATGAGATTATTAGTCGTTATGAAAATTATTGGCAACGGGATAGTTTATACGCTGCAGTCCAGAATCAACCTGCGAAGATGGATTCCTTACTTACCCAAGTAAGAAGTGGGACTGTCACGTATAACAACAACTATAAAGACGACATTTTAGATAAGGCATTAAACAAATTGGAAAATATTAGTGCCGAGGCCCAGGCATATTTTAACAAATGGTCCAAGGACAAGGATTTGGTAGCAATCGCAAATGCCGAAAGAGATAGAGCGGTTGTAAGTACTATTACATTCAAACAATCATTCTTGTTAATTTGAAATTTTCATTTTTTAGTAATATTTTGAATTGACATTACTCTTTTTGTGCAGTTGAAATATGAAAATTTGAAGAGTCAGGCGAAGGTTTTGCAAGTTCACTTGGAAACAACAAAGAACAACTTATCCGCAGCAAAAAATTTGAAGCAAAATATTGTTTTGGTTAACAAACAAAACAATACACTAAAGCGGATAATTAAAGAGCATGGTTTTGACCTTGACATATTATTCAAAGCTAAAGCAGCGGCTGATCCAAATTTGTCACATGGAGATGCAACAAATCAAGAAGAAAGAATTTTAAAAAATCTGGATAGTTGCATGGAAGATCTTATAAGTTCAGGGGTTATTTCTGGTGTTGGGGAAAGAGGTACAACCACAGTGGAAGAAGCCGTTGGGGAAGAGAGCAGAGGAGTAGAATTGGATAAAGAAAAAGAGGGTTTTGAAAACTAGAAACTTTTATTATTGAGGAAACTTTAAATATTGAATTTGAAAACTTCTACTATTGAGTATGTACTATGGTATTTGAATTTAATTATATGGATTTATATATAGTCTTTAATTTTAATTGCATTAGATGGTGATTATCATGAATTATATGTATGTTTCTTGTTTACTTGCATTGTCATGAATTGTATGTGGACGTAGATGATGAATGATGATAATTGATAATTAATGATAGATGATGCTGAAAGATGATGAATGATGATAATGATATGATATATATGGATGATGATCAATTTAATGTGGACGTAGATTTATCATCAAGCACAGTAATTCTTCTTCTCTAGACTTTTGTAATTCTTCTTCTCTAGAATGGATATAGATGATAAATAAATGGAATGTGTTATAATGGATATAGATGACATTAATGATTAGAATGGATATAGATGACATTAGAACGAATAGAATTGTAATGATATGATTATGAATTATTTTAAAAAACTGAATTGTTTTAATAAATTTAAATTAGATAAATAATTGTGTTAATAATAATTGTAGTGTCAGGAGTCAGGATATGATAATGATATGGTGATGATATGATATATATGGATGATGAGGAATTTTATGTGGACTTATATTTAAAATTTTATAATGTATTTTTTATCCCACAGTTAAAAAAATATATCAAAGGATTTTGCACATATAAAAATAAATTAAATATAATTCTAAGAAATCAAGAAAGAATCATCACTGGTAAGAAATTAAACATAATTGCAAATATGATAGGGTTTAGCTTACCTCTTGCGTATTAGATCTTTGTGAAATCATCAAGGGTAACGTGAAATAGATCTTTAGATCTTTGTTTGTTTTACCTGACATTGTAGATAGAGGGGTGAGTTGCCTGACATTGTCAGTCCTGAGAAGTGCCAGCAACATCTTTAAATATATAGACCAACAATATCTTTAAATAAATGTAAATATATAGAATTAGACCTGTAACATCTTTAATGATAACAAGAGCTGAAAAAATGTAAAGTAACAAACAATAAGATTATGTTGAAGAAGATACCTATTTAAAATTGAAATCATCACCGGTAATGTGCTAGATCTTTGTCTTAAAAAAATTCAACACAAAAAATGGATTAGTAGATAGATGGGTGAGTTGCCTGACATTGTCAGTCCCGAGAAGTAACAGCTTCCTCGGACGGATGTCAACCCACATTTAAAAAAATAAAAAGATTGTATTTAACTAAATGTAAATACATAGACCTGTAACATCTTTAATGATAACCAGAGCTGAAAAAAATGAATAGTAACAAACAATAAGATGAATAGTAATTTCAACGTTCCTATCTTTTTGTAATGTCAACATTAAGAGGTAATTCAATTATGATATTGCAATATGTGTATATAAGATTATTGAAAACATCAAATATAGAAACAAAAGTCCTAAATTGTGTAAGGATATAATATTCTATCAACACTAATTCCAGAAAGTATATAGCTTAAATTAGGATTAGGGTTAAAAATAATTCACCGTTCTACCAGATGTAGGGGTATAACGGTGATTTGAAACTGGATAAGGATGTTGTGCAGAGTGTCATAAATTTTCCTTTGAGATTTGGGATCCTAAAATCAGAGGAAATGTTCATCTATTTTAGAACAAGTTTTCTTGATGAATGTGTCATAGGGCTACTGAATGTGTCCTTTGATACTAAGATATCTAATCTATATCTAACACATACTTCACACATGTTTATTGATCTAGGATATGTGTATGAATATTTTCAACGACTCTTCTACAACTATAAATATCATCTCTTTGTATTTTAGACCTATTAGCCTAAAAAAGTGTTTCTAATTATATACATTAGATTTACCTCATCATTCCCCCTTCGATACCTATGAGTGCTAGAAATTATGCACCAAATACACCAAAACAGGATTAAACTACTTGTAGTTCTCCAAGTGTCATGGAAGAGTAGAGGTTAGAAAAGTGTAAATGAAGATGGAGCCCTAATTTTATCCTCAAAACTTGGTAACATTGCTTGGCTTGTATTTAATTAAGGGATAGAGATATGTGATAAGGGTAAGAAGATAGATATAATCAAAATCGGATAACTCATGTATATGGTGACTTATGAAAATTAATTCTTGATCAATCAAATATAAGTTGACTAAGGTAATGTGTGAATTTGAAAAGATGACTATTGTAAGTATAAGGGGCTAGTTTATTGGAAATGTGAAAAATAATTAGAGGGTCATCCACATCTATTACAATATGATGGAGCACCAACACATTAAAAAACATTGATATAAAAATGCATCATCTTTGGTAGTTAATCTATCACAAGACTCTCAACCTTAAATTTTTTCGAACAAAAATTTGGTTTTAGACAACTTCATAAATCCCTTGCTTGAGGATCAATTTTTTCATCTTAGGAAACTTTTGGGAGTGAAGGCAATTTTCATTAAGGTGGGATAGTTCAGTGTTCCTCCTTCATTCCCTTTATTAAAGTACATATTAAGGGGGGATGTCAGTGTATTTAAATAACCATACACTATTGTATATAATTAAGGTGCACTTGTAATATTAGTTGTATTTTAGTATTTGGATAATTCACCCATTAGTGTACATTTATCCACATATATTAATAGGGAAGAGTATGAACCAATTTATTGACTTGATTATCTTCATTATTAATAGAAAAGTAAATTTTCCTTACAAGTTAACTACTCTCCAAGCCTAATAATAGCCTCTACTTGTTTTTATAAAAGTATGGAGAGCTAGTGTTAGTGATCAATCTTGTGGAAGAGAGTTTTTATTACTATGAAGAATTCAAGCCATAACATCTTAATAAAATTGTGGTACTCATGATACTCTCGGTAAATTTGTGTTATGTCTTTACTTTAAGCTTTCATTAATTAATCATGTATACATGCTTGTGGGTGTTTGTTTTATGGTTGTTAACTACGATTTTGGAGAGTAAATTGTACATTAATAATCATCCCAAATATTTCAATTCAAATTTTCAATGATGACATCTTCAAAATGTGACACTTTCTTTTTTCTTGTCAATAGCTTCATCAAACTCGATGTTGTCTTCTGTAGAATGTGACGTGCAACAACAAGACGTCAATAATCACTCCTGACGCGCACGTCAATGGAACGTCAATGGTCTTGACTGATGCGCGTCACTGGCTTCTATTGCGCACGTCACTAGCTTTTATTGACGCGCGTCACTGGCTCTTATTGACGCAGCGCCATCGATCCTATTGACGACGCCATCGCTCCTTATTGACGCGCGTCACTGGCTCCTATTGACGCGCCATCGCGCTGCGGCTCGATATTGACGCCATCGTCATTCCTCGACTATTGACACGCGCCATCGATCGATCCTATTGACGCGCGTCAGCTAGGACTATTGTCGCGCGTCAGCTAAGACCTTTGACGCGCGTCAATTGAAGCCATTGACGCCGATTTAGCCTATAAATACCCTTCAACCGGTCATTTTCTCGTTTTCACCTTCCCGCTCTTGAATTTTTGTAGGTCTCAATCGTTGTCAAAGATGCAAGTACAACTATAATGTCAACTTCACATGCTTCCCAACTACAAGTTCAGCAAAAAAATCAAGAGAATCCAATTCAATCGATTTCCAAGATCAACTACAGGAATCCCTTATGCCCTCACATCCATACTGTTTTAAATATGTCTTCAGAATATAAAGATTTGATGGATGCGTGTGAATTTACAGGGCTCGTTAATATGCCCCATTTCGAAACAGATCCGGATATTTTGAATTACCTTATGTCATCCTACAATTCAGAGGACGGCATTTTTTATGTGACTCTGAATGATGGCCGAATGTTCCAATTCAGTATCGAAGCAAATGACATCCATCGGTTTATGGGCCTTCCGTTCAAAAATTTACCAATTGTTACAACCAAGGCAACACTCGTGGAAGAAGACAAGAAATTTCTCGAATCAACGTTCGGTTTCCATGTTGATTGTAAGTATAATTCGTTTTAATTCATATTTTTTATTCTATTTTTTATTCTGATACAATTTGCTGTTATAAATTTATAGTAATTTTCATTGTTTCGCATTTGTAGCCCATGTCGATAAATCCAGGCGTGGTGTCTAAGATGTAGCATTTCTGAGTACATGTAATTTTTGCAATGCTAGGGTCTAAGATGAGCTTTGTAACTTTGTTTGACCTGATGAGTGCAGTGGAAAAGTGTGTACTTGAAAGTATACTGGCGTGGGCAGAGTTTAAACAAAAAAAAGATCTTAAGAAAACTGATGGAACCAAGAAGGGGAAATTAATTGATGTTCCCAAACTTGATGATGCAAATCAAGCAGGGGGGAAGAATTCTGATCAATGTACTTTAATATTAACGGAGGGTGACTCAGCCAAGGCTCTCTTCTTGTAAGTGTTTGTGCCTTCAATCGTGGAAATGTGAATATCTGAATTTGGTAGTATTGTGACATGTTTGACATCACTTTCCAATTTAATTTTTGTTATTTTAGTTATCTTTATCCTATCAGGTGGCAGGAATATCTGTTGTTGGTCAAGATTATTATGGCATGTTTCCTCTCGAGGTAAGTCGCTCAATGTCGTGGAAGCTACCACTCACCAACAAATGGAGAATAAAGAGATAGTAAATATAAAAAAATCCTTGGTCTACAGGAAGATAAAATATATGACAACATTAAATCTTTAAGATATGGCCATCTGATGATAATGACAGACCAGGTACATGATCTTTGTCTAGCGCTGTTTAGTTTCTGCTTAATTCTGACACATCCTTTCTAGTGAGATCCTTTTTGACTTGTCCTTTGTCTCTTAAAGGACCATGATGGTTCCCACATCAAAGGATTGCTGATCAATTTCATACACCATAACTGGCCATCACTGCTTAAAATTCCTTCATTTGTTGTGGAATTTATCACTCCTATTGTCAGGGTAAATGTTCCCCCTGTATTTGGTTGAGTGTATTGAGACTCTTTATATTTGTTTTTAAGCCTCCAGAGGTTATGTATCTCCATGTCTAATTTTGGCACATGTTGATGTAGGCAACTCACAAAAATGGAAATGTGTTATCTTTTTACACCATTCCTGAGTATGAAGCTTGGAGAGAATCATTGAGTGGATCGATAACTGGTTGGACCATAAAGTACTACAAAGTAATGCTAGTTTGTTTTCTCTTTATATGTTTTTAAGTTCTGGTTTTGTTCACTTGCTGATTAGGTATCACTTGTTGCTTGGACCATACAGGGTTTGGGCACAAGTACTTCTAAAGAGGGCAAGGAGTATTTCATAGATCTGGACAAGCACAAAAAAGATTTTGTGTGGGTTGATGAGAAAGATGGAGATGCAATTGAGCTGGCCTTCAGCAGGAAGAAGATAGAGGCCAGAAAAAACTGGCTGAGACAATTTGAGGTAGTTAGGCCAGGGGAGCAAGGTGAAATGAAATCTGAATTAAAATGATATTCATTTCAACACTAACAAGTTAACAGTTGCCACCTTTTCCTTTGGAGAACTTAATTGGTTATGATTGTCAATCCCATGTCAGTGAGTTTATTCTTCCTCATATCAATCAACTTATAGAATGGGAGAGAAGGGCTAAGGTTCTTATCAATGAGATTATTAGTCGTTATGAAAATTATTGGCAACGGGATAGTTTATACGCTGCAGCTGATCCAAATTTGTTGTCGCATGGAGATGCGACAAATCAAGAAGAAAGAATTTTAAAAAATCTGGACAGTGCTGCAGAAGATCTTATAAGTTTAGGGGTTATTTCTGGTGTTGGGGAAAGAGGTACAGCCACAGTGGAAGAAGCCGTTGGGGAAGAGAGCAGAGGAGTAGAATTGGATAAAGAAAAAGAGGGTTTTGAAAACTAGAAACTTTTATTATTGAGGAAACTTTAAATATTGAATTTGAAAACTTCTACTATTGAGTATGTACTATGGTATTTGAATTTAATTATATGGATTTATATACAATCTTTAATTTTAATTGCATTAGATGGTGATTATCATGAATTATATGTATGTTTCTTGTTTACTTGCATTGTCATGAATTGTATGTGGACGTAGATGATGAATGATGATAATTGATAATTAATGATAGATGATGATGAAAGACGATGAATGACGATAATGATATGATATATATGGACGATGATCAATTTAATGTGGACGTAGATTTATCATCAAGCACAGTAATTCTTCTTCTCTAGACTTTTGAACTTGTTTTAAGATAATTATTCTCTATACTTGTAATGATATGATCATAATGTCATTAGAATGGATAAAGATGATAAATAAATGGAATGTGTTATAATGGATATAGATGACATTAATGATTAGAATGGATATAGATGACATTAGAACGAATAGAATTGTGTTAATAATAATTGTAGTGTCAGGACTCAGGATATGATAATGATATGGTGATGATATGATATATATGGATGATGAGGAATTTTATGATATGATATATATAATTCTAAGAAATCAAGAAAGAATCATCACTGGTAAGAAATTAAACATAATTGCAAATATGATAGGGTTTAGCTTACCTCTTGCGTATTAGATTGTTGTGAAATCATCAAGGGTAAGTACCCTTATTAGTTTTCATCTAGATTGTGAAATTGCGTATATGAGGTTTGTTTTACCCGACATGTAGATAGAGGGGTGAGTTGCCTGACATTGTCAGTCCTGAGAAGTGCCAGAACATCTTTAAATATATAGACCAACAATATCTTTAAATAAATGTAAATATATAGAATTAGACCTGTAACATCTTTAATGATAACAAGAGCTGAAAAAATGTAAAGTAACAAACAATAAGATTATGTTGAAGAAGATACCTATTTAAAATTGAAATCATCACCGTAATGTGCTAGATCTTTGTCTTAAAAAAATTCAACACAAAAAATGGATTAGTAGATAGATGGGTGAGTTGCTCCGACATCACCCAGAAGTAAATGTAACTTCCTCGGACGGATGTCAACCCACGTTTTCAAAAATAAAAAGATTGTATTTAACTAAATATAACTTCCTCGGACGGATGTCAACCCACGTTTTCAAAAATAAAAAGATTGTATTTAACTAAATATAAATACATAGACCTGTAACATCTTTAATGATAACCAGAGCTGAAAAAAATGAATAGTAACAAACAATAAGATTAAGGGGAAAAAGATACCTCCTTAAAGTTGAAATCATCACTACCACTGGTAATGAGCTAGATCTGTGTTTTAAAAAAACCCAACATGAGAAATGGATTAGTAGATAGATGGGTGAATTGCCTGACATTTTTAGTATATAGACCTGTAACATCTTTAATGATAAAGATAAAAGATAGATAAAGAAGATACCTATTTAAAGTTGAAACAATCCATTATCAATAGCTTCATCAAACTCGATGTTGTCTTCTGTAGAATGTGACGAAGAGCCAATTACACTCTCAAGGTTGGGAATATTTGTACTTGTAGCTGTATTATTCACACCTCTTCTTTCGCAAAGGGAATTCCAAAGTGCACAATTGCTGTCGAGCGGAAAGGTTTCGATGGAGTATCGAGAAACATAACACCTCGCGCAACTTTCGCATTTTTATCCAACTTGTTTCTCGGTTTTGATTTTATAAATGATAATGCACTAAAACCCTTTCATCCTCTATAGACCCCAAAATCATTATTTGGCATAACTCATATAATCTGAAATATTCACTGATATCTTCTTGTAAGATAGAACTTTGATAGATTCCTCGCCACAACCTTGTAATAGCACCACTTTCTGAAGGTTGATCTAAATTCTTATATTGGTTCCTCATTGTTGTTACAAAATTTGTTGACTGAAACTTTAATAAATCGGCATTCAGTATACCTTTGATTTCCGTACCCTTGAGCTCGACGCGTCTTTGTAAATTGTTCCATTATTGTACCCATTGATTTATGGAAATGCTTTTCTCGACAAAGTCTCGCATGGCCACCTTCAAAGTATTCCAAAAATTAGGATTCATCACACCCATGGCTTCGTAATTTTATCTTTACGTAAACATTCCTAATTTCGATGACAAGGTTTCGAAAAATTTTTAAGCTTTATTCTTGTTTCAACTATAACAGACTCAAACAAATTATGTGTCACGGGAACATCTTCTCGTTCTGATCCTGTAATATCTTGACGTTTTTGCAAAATGTGCATTGGTATTTCCCTCCCATTAACAGTGATGCAGAGGTGATCGTGGATATTAAATCTCAAAAAGGTGTTAGGATTTTTAAGATCTAATAAATCTTTCCAATTTTCAAAAACAGGTGCATCAAAACTATCCTGGGAATAGTACAATATATCAAGACTTTGACATACCATTTTTCTCATCCGTATAAAATCCACAATATAGATTAATCTTCCCTGTGCATGCTTCATCAGTGTATTGATCTCCTTTAACATTGGAAGAATACCAACCAATGTAAGCAATGTCTCCAAATCAGTTAAACGGAACAACAAGTCCCTTGCCCTATCAACTTCATGATGGTATTTGTGCATGAAACCAACCAATGAAGGATACTCCTCACGAACTCTACATGCAGGTTCATACAAAGAGATCCATCTAGTCTCCACATCCTTCAGAAGTTTTTGCCATCTGTAATTCCAATTGCAAATTTTTGGAACTCGAGAAAACGCTTTGGGCTGCTTGACATATAGGCATGAAGTTCTCTTATAAGGTCTTCTAATTTAGCAACATTTTCATGGTTGCTTACCATTTTATACGCTAAATTCATTTTGTGAGCCATACAGTGAATTGGTAGCATATATGGGGCCACTGTTGTTTGTAATCTAACACAGAGCCCTGTTCGGTGACCCTGCATGACAGATGCACCATCTGCTCCAACGCATACCAACTTCGTAGCAATTTCATAATCAGTCATTCCAGCAACATCTTTCAAATGAGAAACAACTATTTTATATAGGTTTTCGGCATTGCAGTTTTCAACCATTTTCATAACACCCAACAGATGAGGTGTCCTTATATGATTTTCTAAAGTATAGATGTGGATACATACCCATGCGGTGTTGTCGACTGCTGTCACTTCATCAATTGAAAGAGAGATAAAGTTTGCTTTTTTTACATTCTCTTTCAAATCTTCCTTCTCTATCATCGAGAGGCATTTTGCCATTTCCCATCCACTACTTTCAGACCAATGAGACTGAGGTACATTCAACATTCCGTTAAATTGATACAAAACTTTGAAATCGAGGAAATCCGAAATCGCTCTTCCTTTTTTTAGTATTTGAAAAAGAGTAGAGAATTGTATGAATTTTGCATGTAGATTTGTTTCTTTCATCTTACCAATATGCGATGTGATCGTTCCTCCCTTTTCCAACAGATGTCTGTGTTTTTTCTGCTCTACCTCATATTCCACTGCGTATCTAACATGCATGCATTCTTTTTCAATTTTCCACCTATGTGTTTTGATTTTTTGGCCATCCGCCCCCGTTACAGTTAAATATTGTTTTCCACAATGTTTTTCTATAGTGTCCAGCTTCAGTTGCATTTTTTGTTGCTTTCCCAATTTCCACGTACATATTGTACATGTACATTCAGATGGGATTTCTTCAGAATTAGATGATTGTACAGGTTCAATAAATGAAATTTAGTTGCCCAATCAAACTTGTATGTCCTGCCAATGGTCCACATATTCTTGTTCGTTTTCAATGCTTTACTTTTTTTAGTAGAATTTTGAGCAATATCACAATCACCTGGTTTCCTCTTTCTTGGACCGGAGTTTGATTTTGATTTCTGTCTTCCATTTTGCTGAGTGTTTGTATCTGTGATATCTAGCTGCACTTCTGGTTGCACCCCAACAGGAACAATATCTTCAAGATCTGGCATATTATCGTAGGTTTCATTTGTTTGACTTTGATACTGTGTAGAATGCATGTCCACCTCAATAATACCTTCCACACAGTCAATATTCTGATTCTTTGTGGTGGCATCTATATGATTGGTATTTACAATATCTGTATCCGCAGAGTTTCCAAAATTCTCAAGAGTGATTTTGAGATTTCTTACTTACTTTTAGGTTATTCGTATTCTTTGAGTGGCACCTTCCATTATTCGAAAAGAGTCCTCTCGCAAAAAAGAACCAAGAAGCGACTCTGGCCCAAAGGTGTCGAGGTCTTGCACGCGCGTCCCTGCCTCGAGGTCTTTGTCACGTGTCAACTCTGCATTTGTCGCGCGTCAACAACCTATTTCCTGTCGCGCGTCCACTGCCTCGAATATACTCGCCACGCGTCAACACGCGCCAAGTCGCGTCAACACTTCTCTCGCCGCGCGTCAACACTTCCTCTGTCGCGCGTCAACTTCTTTACCCAAGTCGCGCGTCAACACTTCCTCTGTCGCGCGTCGATGCAATTGCCAGTAGCATGTCAACAATGCCCTTGTCGCGCGTCAACACTGCATTTGTCACATGTCAACAATCACAGGCTAACAGTAATCTGAATCTCTGGTGCTTAAGGGTATGCGAGTTCAAATTTCACAGTATTGGTAATTTGTTAAGCTACTTGAGGTATACTACCCGGCGAATCAGCTAGGTTTTTATAGGAGATGTTTTCAAATGAAGGCGAAGCCGACCCCCAAAAAAAAATATACTATATATTTTAGGCGAACAGGACACCGACCCACTCCGAATAATTCACCTTTTCAAATTTTCCTAAAATGAAATTTTCGCCATATTACGAATATTCGCCGCTAAAATTATCCATGAAATCGGGAGAAAGTATTTGATTGACTCACTGTATGACCACAATAAGGAGAAAGTATCGATTATAAGGGATAAATCTTTGGAAACAATCTTGTAAGACACCCTATATAGAGTGATAGGCCTCTAACTAGTTGTAAGATAAGGGTATATAGATTCATGAATGAAACTTGATAATACCCTTGTTGATGAGGATGTTAAATGGCCATTATGTAATGCTTCAATATAAATTTGTGTAAATCATGATAAAACACAATCTTGTAAAGTTTGGTAGAATTTATATGGAAATCCATCAACCTCGGGGCTTTGTCATGGGCCATACTATTAATCGCATCCTTAAGCTCATCAATAAAGAGTGGTCTATCATAGGCCAATTGGTGATAAGAGATGATTTTACAAGACATTATAGTAATGCATCTCTACAAAGGAACTCTCTCAACATTAGTAACTGATCTTGGAATTCTTTCTTGTAATAACTAACAAAGGAGTTGAAAGATATCTATAAAACAAGTAAGATGGTCCCTAGCTTCCTTATGTGCCTTGATTGCAGAAGTAGAATGACATTGATATTTTGGAAATTTCTTGAGAAACCCTATCTCTAATCTTGATCTAGTGAATTTTGATGAGACTTTGCCAACTTAATCTTCTCATGCAATGCCATTGTCGTGGTTCGCAAGTATTCATTAAGGGGAGCTAAATCTAAGCTCTAGGAAACCCTAGTAAATTCTCAACATCTTGGCAAAGATTGGCTTAGTTTCTAAATAAGGTAAACTATTTTGTAAAATCCAAAGGTGGTGTTGTGAACAACAAGAGCCTCCCACCATTCAATCCAACCTCTTTCGCCGGTGGGAGTAGGACAAGGTTGTATATCCTCTAGATGTGCATGAGCGCGCACTCATGCTTGAAATGTGATGTAAGAATTGGTTTCTAAAAATTTTGGCATGAGAACACTATTCAATATGATAGTCGATGGACTGCAAAGAAGGGCATCTAAGAGGACGTTTCCAATTCTATCTTGAAAATGGGTAAACGAAAATGTATCTTTCTTAGCAAGCAAGGTTTTTTCCAATTGCTTGAGAACCCTATCACAGCCTTGGTAATTATTAGACTAGGTGAACCTTGTGGAGCAAGTGTGTCTACGCCTACAGTGGTGGTTAGGGTCATACACTTCAAATTTGTTCTATATATAACAAAACGCTTGTCTTTCGTTGGTGCAATAATGCATTAGGAGAAGCCCTTCTTTTGTCTTATGAGTACTCTACCATGGTAAAATCTCCACATAAAATTTTATTTTACCATGGGAAGTTCCTATGGGAGGCATTGCTAAAGGGCCACTTGTTCCACAAGCTTCGAGTGTAGTGTAGAGGTTGACCAAGGAAAAATAAAAATTGTCAACATCACGGTCGATGGGCCCACTTCTTAGTTCACCATGAATGAGGCAAAAAGTGGGGCTATCAATGTGACGACACCATCATGCACCATTTTATGGGAATACATGTAACACACTTAGGGGAGAGGGGCTAGTAGTGGTACACCCTAAGTTAAGGGGTCCACAAAATCAATTGTTTATCATATGGGATTGTGATTTTTTCACTAATATGTAGTTCATATTTGTGTTAGCTTATATTTTTCTTTGGAATGTTCAATTGGAGGGAAAGCCATATTTTGAATTGATTTAAAATAATAAATTTGAGTTACACTACAACCATGGTGGAAACCAATACTTGAATATGGGTGAAAATGTTTGAACATTGAATTTTTTATACTTGTACATGGGTGAGAGGTCTTACATGTCATGATGTGAGAGGTCTTACATGTCATGATGTGATTGGCTATACATGTCATGATGTGATTGGCTACTCTACATAATTATTATGTCAAAAATAAATAACTACTACATAGTACTATGACAACTATTAGGTATTGTGTGATCAATAGTCATGTCAACTATTGGACCATATTCACCTATTGGCCCCTCTCCCCTAATGTCAAGACAAACCATTTTCAAATTCAAACCACAAATCTTATCCTCTTTTAATCACGACACATCCATTTTTGAGAATTGTTAACAACCAACCCTAACCATATATTTTTGGGTTGGGTCATTTAAACCACACTCCATGAGAATATATTCATGTACAATTTTTTTAATTCATATTCTTATCGTTTTGGCCGGAAAGCGCTGAAAAATCATTCGTCAAAATTGTTTTGTTGTTGACTTATATCTAAAATCTTCCAATATTGCATTGGTCACTGCTCTTCCTGCACATATCCTCCTCTCCATTTCGGCATTGGCTTCGTGAAATACGGGCAACTTGTTAGCACGGAGAAAGAGGGATCTTAATTAATGAATTTAGGACAGCACAAATTTGACAAGCACTCCAAAAAGAAGCCAACAAAACCTTATTTGAACAAATACCTGTGTTCAGGCATTGGCTATGCAATATTATTTATTTCATGTATTAAAGAAAAATAGGCAGCTTCTCTATAAAATTATTCAACATGAAACCCAAAAACTGAACCTCAACAAATTACAACAAAAAAATTAAAAAATAAAAAGAGTGGATGGAAAACTACGAAATGGCAGTGGACTATTTGGCAAAAAGAGATACAACAAGACTTGCAAAAGCTTAAGAGATGGGCACGCAGCTTCTCTCTACAATTAAAATCTTTGAAACCATTCCAAATATTCCAGTAAGGAGATTGGCACAAATGCAACAAAAATTGCAGCGAATTTGGATGCAACATTGTAACTCAAAAGTCAATGGAACCTTCAAACATTGCTATATCAGATGACTGAAGTCTAGATGCAAATAGGATTAATTTAATGAATGGATTAACTTCTCTTTGAATAACAAAGTTGTGCACATAGCAATTGAATTTCTTTTTTTTTTATTAATTTCAGATTTTCTGTTATGGTATCAAGGGCCATGTTGGTGCGTTCAGATTAATAGTTTAAATGGCTATAAAAATACCACAAAAGCTCGGTGTTGATCCAAAAAAGATCATTAATTAGCATTACCTTTAGAAGTGGGATGAACAGTAGAGAAGCAGCATGGCCAAGATTAATGCTTGGCATTGAGATGTTGAATAGTGTGCAAACATGTCAAACAATTAGTGTTTGGGACAGCGGATTCTGATTCTTTATACCTATTTTCCAGGGAAATTGAACTTGTGTAAGAACTCGAATAACTGATCATAGAAACACGCAATTCCTACAACAAAGCATTGTCCCTGCCTGCATCTCCCTATTTTATTTCCTTCGTAGCATCTTCATGATGTTTGTATGATCTCCTAAGCATCTTCATGATGTTTATATTGTTAATTTCTTGGTGGTATGGAGCATGCTACAGCTATATGTGGTATCCTTTTTCTTGGTGACTCTTTAGACTTTGTTTAGGCATATTCTTGGAATCATATTGTATTCTATTAGATGTTTTGGTCTTCGGAGGTGAAGGCTTCCTAGTTATCGTCTTTGTCAAGTGGATTAGTGCACGATAATGTAACTCATCTAGGCATCTCAGAACAAAATTTCCTATCTAAAATACTTTGAGAAGATCTCTAAAAGGACAGGATCATAGTTCAAGTAACCCAAACACATCTATTTACACATTTTATCAACCACTTGGCATCCATTGTCTACACTGTTGCTTAAAATTGTCCAAGCTTACAAATAATTAAGCACATAATTGTACTAGAGAAGCACCATTAGTGATGTTAGTACTAATAATGATGGAGTGGAGAAAGAACCCAGGCAGGTGGAGGATGGGCCTCCAGATATGACAAGGGACATCTGGTGATCATTTATATCTATAATATAGGAACCGCTACCTATAACAGAGCTTCAACATGAGATTTATATGATAGAAAACATCTTACTCTCAACTATGGAGGTCTAGTAGAATATCACATATCTCCATCTTTCACTACAATTTACATAAAATGGGTTCATCCTGAACTAGTTTACCATGAGAATTTTTGGGAAAGCTAATAAGCTAGCAGTAAAAATTCCATGTATGTTATACGTTGTCCTCTAACTGACTTGACAAGACTATCCAAGTGAAATCCTAAATACTTATTTTACTAACATATTGGATATTTTTATATTGTTCGCTCACTTTAGGCTAAATATTGAATTGTGTTCCTATTTTAAAAAATTCACCAAACTCTAAATGGGAAAAGATGACTACAGTTTTGTCTGAATTTCCTTTCTATGTTTAATCAATAGTCATTTCTTCCTTACATATCATCATATAGGCCAAAGATTATGCATCTCACTCAAATCTCTCCGATTTGGCTCAACATTACATATATGATCCTTACATAACCTCAAACAGAATTAGAAAACAAAGCAACAATATTTAACAATTTGTTGTTGAGTGAAGAGCTAAGATCTAGATGTAGACCAGTTATCATCGCTCCCTTGATTAGTATTCCTTCTGTGACTTGTACTCACGAGCAAAGGCGAAATATCTATTGGCAATTGAAAAGTTCTAGGAGTACCAAGAAATGCACCTCTTATTTTTTCTAATCTCTCAACTACCTCCATCATATTTGGGCGTTGTTGAGGCAAATCCCTTGTGCAAACCAACCCTACTTGTATAAATTGAGTAAGGCATGCCAATACCATTGATATCTCTGATTCATTAGCATCTTTAAGAAGACTGTTATCCACCACTTCGTGATTTTATTTGGAAAATTCATACCTACCCATTTTTGTAGATTGATTCCTTCTACAAACATGTCATCTGTTGGTCTCCTCCTTGTCAACAACTCCAAGAGTAGAATGCCATAGCTGTATACATCTCCTTTTGTTGAGAGCCTTCCACCCATTCCATACTCTATAATACAATACAATGATTTGTGATTCTCAAACCATTTTAAACATTCATACAAAATACTAAAACAAGTCAATGACAAAGTAAACTGTAATAATATCAATTATATACTGGTGGAATGTAGCCAATAGATCCTTTGAGTGCATTTGTAGAAGTCAGAGAATCCATGGAATTCCCAAATATTAGTTTGGCAATGCCAAAATCTGCTATATATGAAGTCATGTCATCCCCTAACAACACATTATTTGGTTTTAGGTCACAATGAATCACTTGCACAAAACAATAATGATGTAGATATGCCATTCCTTGTGCTATCTCTATTGCTATCCTTAATCGATCACTCAAATTTAATCTGCATTCATTTCCTTCCTGAGGATGTATCAATCTATCCAAGCTTCCATTTGACATGAATGGAATAACCAATGCTTTAAAATCAAGGTTGGAACAAGCTGAAATGATTTTGATCACATTGCGGTGTTTAACTCTTTTTAACACATTGCATTCTCTGATAAAACTTTGGTGAGCATTCTCATCTTGGAAATTGAGAACTTTAACAGCAATATTTGTACCATTGCTCAAAATCCCTCTATAAATAGATCCAAAACTGCCAACTCCTAACAAATTGGTCTGGCTAAACCCATTAGTTGCATCTACAAGTTCTTCATATGAAATTCTTGTGGGCCCTGCGTGGAGTAAAGGAGGATTCTTGCTAGTATGTTTCCTCCTATAAGAAAATACTATGAGTAGAGCAGACATGATGAAGATTGCAATGCCAATTGCAACTGGGACTATTACCTTTTTGGAGACTGAATGTTGTTTGTGTTTGGAATAAGAGCATGGCTGCAAATTTATCCATGTGCCACAAAGGCCAAGATTTCCCATAACTGCTGACTCATCAAGTGTTGCAAAAACTCCTCCCTTTGGAACCTCTCCTGTTAACTTGTTTGAAGAGAGATTGATATGCTGAAGCATTTTCATCTCTTGGAAAGCCATTGGGATTGCACCAGACAAATTATTGCTTGAGAGATCAATGTCCTCAAGATTTTTCAGATTTGTGAGTGATGTTGGTATTGGGCCATCAAATGAATTCCAAGAAAGATTCAAATATTGCAAATCTGTGCAGCTTGACAGTGCGGCTGGAATTTCACCTGAGAATTGGTTGAGAGACACATCTATAGCTTGGACCATTACCATTTTGCTCATTTCTAAAAGAGAACCTTGTAATAAATTGCTGGAAATGTTGAAATAGAACTGGAGATTTGGAAGACCTGCAACTTCTGAAGGTATATTTCCTCTTAGCTTGTTATAAGACAAGTCCACCTTTTCCAAAGTTTGGCATCTCCCTAAACTGGCAGGTATTTTCCTGACAGTTGATTGTGATGAAGAAGAAGCCTTCTTAGCTGTGGAAGATTGCCAAGACTGTCTGGAATTTGCCCTGAAAGCATGTTTTCACTCAGTGATAACAACCCAAGCCTCTTAGCCTGGCCCAAGCTCTTTGGAATACTTCCATATAAATTGTTTCCTGCCAAATACAGTCTTTCAAGATTTGGCAGTTCACCGAGTGTGGATGGAATGGTGCCGTTGAAATGATTATCAGATAATAATAAGCGTGCCATCTTTGTGAGGTTGCCAATGTCACTTGGTATGTTTCCCTCAATTTCATTACTGGTCATCTTCAAATCGGAGAGTACGTTTGATAGCCGGCCAACTGAAGAGGGCAGGATGCCAGTGAGATAGTTATAGGACAGAGATAATTCTTCTAAGTATGAGCAATTAGTCAAGGCTGTTAGAATAGACAAACCGCTGCTTCCGCTCACAAGATGATTTTCCTATAAATTAAGCAAGCGAAGGTTGAGCAATTTACCAAGCTCCAAGGGCACTGTGCCACTCAGTTGGTTCTGGCTTAATTCAAGCATTTGAAGGACAGAACAATTAGAGAGGGAGCTTGGGATTTCTCCACTGAGTTGGTTTCCCCATAAATACAGTTCCTGCAACTCTGATAATTTGCCAAACTGCGAGGGAATGTGGCCTGTTAAGGGTTGTCATATAATGCCAATTTTTGGAGATGAGTGCAGTTGGTAAGAGCGGTGGGAATTCGTCCTGTAATGTTGTTGGCTTGGAGAGAAAGAATTTGGAGTTGAGTGAGCATACCCAGTTCAACAGGAATACCACCATGGAGTCTGTTTATGGGCAATTGCAAGTCAGTTATTGAGGACAGGTTTCCTAGGGAAGATGGGATTTCGCCTGTCAGTTGGTTTGCTCCTAAGTAAAGCACCTCTAGCTTGTGCAGAAGGCCAAGCTGGGAGGGAATGCTGCCGCTCAGATGGTTAAAAGACAGAATGAGAAGTTGCAAAGAACGGCAGTCACAAAGAGTGGAGGGAATGGAGCCTTCCAATTCATTTCTAGACAGTCTAAGAATTTCTAAGCGAAAAAGCCTTCCCAGCTGAGGTGGAATTTGGCCATGGAAGCTGTTATTATTGAGATCAAGTATTCTAAGAAAAGATAGATTCCCTATAAACGGAGTGATTGGGCCGACTAATCCCATACCTGAGAGATTCAATGAAACGATCCGCTGCCGACGGGAAGAGCAGGCAACGCCAGTCCAATTGCAGGTGTTGTGATGGGGAGACCAATCGTGCAGATAATTGAATGGGTCGTATGCGAGGGAATCCCTGAAAATGAGAAGAGTATGTTGATCGGAATAATAAGAAGGAGAAAAATGTGAGCTGTGAAGAAGTAGCAGGGGAAGGAGGAAGAAAAACATCTTGAGTATTGAACGACAGGCTTGATTTCAACTGAAATGAGATGAGAAATGGAATAGATTAACCCGTGTGGCCTCGCAAATTTATAGCGACGATGAGTGAATGCAGTCGCGTTTAGACGTTTTTAGTATTTTACATGTCAAAATAAACATGACCGTCATGATTGGTAAGCAAGGACCTCAAATTGGGCAGTGGCTACGCTCCACTGAAAATGCACCCATGTATGGTGCCTCCCCCGCCATGGATGGTGCCTCCCCCTGCATGGACCATAAGACATGGACCCGGAATCCTGACGTCACGCCGGAAACAGGCGTGGGGACCACACAACCCCGGAGTGGCCAGAGGAGGAAGATATTTACGCTGACCTAGACGCCAGCTGTCAAAAAAATTTGAATTATTAATCTGCGTGCCCCCTCTCCCTGCGCGCCAATGAGTGCTTCGAATCATACCCACTCCTTTGAATCATACCCAAACCTCCATTTGAAACGACGAATGTCCCTGATAACGAGACGAGGGGAAAAGAATAAGACCGCAGTTTTTGAGGAAGAAGGCGAACGGAGGAGAGAGTCTATTTCAGCGAGCCATTAGAGGAGATCATTGCCAGAGGAATTCAAGATTCTACAGTAAGTTTCAATGTCCCACTGTTCATATCCTTCAATAATGCATTGATTCCACTAGTTTGTATTACAGGATGAGGTTTTTTCTTTCCCATTTGAGCCCCCACATTGTGGTTTTGCATTCTTTTTAGCGCAGTCACCTTGCTTAAAAATATCTTCATCCCCTGTAAAAGCTTATACTGTTACTATTGTTGTTGATGATTCTGATTCTGATTGTATACTATAGCAAGTAAAAAAATTATGTGAATACAAGAGTGAACTAAGACACCCGCCAAGGAACCATGCAGAATCGATAATCAGAGAGCTCCAACCTACAACTATAACAATCAAAGATTTTGGTCCTCAATTCAACTCTCCTATATCAGTTTCTAGGATTTGTTGGGCTCCTGGAGGCCATAAATGGCAATAAATTTACATTATGTCACAAATAAAAAATTATGTGAATACAAGTGCAAACTAAGAAACCCACAAAGTAACCATGCAGAATCCATAATCAGAGAACCCCAACCTACAACTACAATAATCAAAGATTTGGGTTCTCAATTTAACTCTTCTACATCATTTCCTAAAATTATTGGGCACTTGGAGGCCATAAATGAAAATAAATTCAATGTTCGCATATTGTCAAATAGAACAAATTGGGCATTTCATAGGCCGTAAATTACAATAAGTGCGTAAGCTAATAACACAGACGTTCACCAAATCTGTATTCTAAAAATGTAAAAAGAACACAATCTTTTGATGATATAATGTTTCCTTGTACTACTTTGAAGAAAACAAGATTTTCTCATCTTGATTTCATTTTGTAGCATGCATCTAAAAATGACATTCTTCATATGAAATCTTTTCTGTACTTGTGATTATTAAAACAACAAGTATGAGATATACCTTATGTTTGTTTCTGTGTTCATTTTTATCCCCATTTTGTTATAAATATAATAAATTTTACTTTCATGAGCTTGAAATGCAATCATGATGCCTCATTCACTTATGTGGCACTTCATGAGATGTTATATTTCTCTTGAACTTGATGTTCTTGCATATTGTCTTCAGTTGTAGCTTACTAGTTGTAAGGCTTAGCTGGTCGAGTGCTCTTCCCTCAATGTGGGGGCTCAAATGATATAATTTGTGAAATCTTCCAAGTAATCTCTTTGTTCTCCCTCCATTGTTAGGGCTTGACTGATAGGAAGATGTAGATTGAGGAGTGAACTTACTCTGGTCGAGTGCTCTCTTCCCTCGAGGAGTGAGTATAGTGAACCCCCCAACTGATGAGAGGATGTAAACGACCGAGTGAGCCTGAGTTCCCGTCATGTTCATTGACACATCTAAGGCAAACAAAAAGTTGTCCTGCATCACTTTAAATATTGCAACAACAAGATATAAACTTTAAATATGACCATTGGTGGCACTGAAATTTAACCCTTGATTATTGGCTATCGAGGCTTTAATCCTACTTTACTTTACTTTAAATATGACACCCCGGTGCCATTTCTATTTTGTGAATTATTGTAACATTTTTGTATTTACTTTATCATTTTTTTGAAAAAACTTTGCAGAGATAAAAATGCCCACACAAATAAATTTGACAAATTAGAAGAATTTTATATGGATAATACAAGTACCTATAATAATGTCAATAGTGCACTTATTGGTATCATTACTGTCTATTATTGGTATCATTCACTGTCAACAATTTTCTATATGGAGGAAATAATTTTGAAAAATGTTGAAAAACACAGTGTGTTTTTCATCATTGTTGAAAACACACTGTGTTTTTCAACAACGAAATTTTAAACTAATTTCTTACTATAATTACTATAATTGAAAAACTACTTTTAAATTCGATGACATCCCATATTATACCTTTATAAACCATCAGTTATAGTTACTTTTAAACTTTAACATTGAAGAATTGAGTTCTATTTTAATGTCCACAAGTTGTCCTCCTCCCTTAAAACGTATACAGTTTAACTCCATGCAGAGTTTTCCTATTTTAATATTTTTAAATAAAGGAAAGAAAAAAACACATGGCTTTGAGATTCGAAAAGTATTATGTTAATTCATGTTTGATAAGATTATGAAACTTATGGATTGCAATATTTAAGGTAATTCTCATAACCAAACAATTCATAAACTCTTTTGTTCAAGTGTACTCCTGCTTATGGTGTTGATCAAAATTAGTTGGGTGTTGTTGAATCACAATTTAATTATTGGTTTGTGTAAAAACTATTTTGGTGTTGTTGATTATAATTTTAAAAATCCACACAAACCTCTGGAAATATAATTTTAAAAATCCTAAGTATGACTAAATAAATATGTGATATTGTGGGATATGTACAAATGGGAATGTGTGCAACATGAACTAATTCAACCTTTAGAGTTGTGAGGAGTGCAATTGGGACTATGTGAAGAAGTTTGAAGAAATTCAACTTTTAGAGTTATGTAGGGGCGTAAATAAAATTGAATTTGTGTGCCTTAAAACAGTAGACACCCAAACCCCACATGTAAATAATTTATAATATCGTATCTACATAAACAAAGTACACTTGGCAGATTTATAAACTTTAGTAAGTGATTGGGAAAGTTGGCCTTTTTCCTAGCTTGTCAAATTTCAATCTTCAGTAAGTGAAAACAAGGTGTATACATATACTCTACCTAAAGTTCATTACATGCCATTATAGTGTAATTTGAGGTGGTGATTTGGGAATTGGACCTACTATACCAAAATCTAGGTAAATAATTATAAAGATGTAATAACTTAAGAAGTTAAACATAATGAAATATGCATACCTTTACTTAAGTTTCTACGTTCAAGTGAATGGATGTTGCATCCATCATCTCGACCACATGTAACATTTTAAAAAATTACTCATGGTAACCCTAATAATAAACGACTTCAAAGAAAAGTATAATGCAATGTATACAAACGAGTATAAAAAGTAAGTATAATCAATGTAGATATCTCTCAAAGGTAAGGGTGTTAGGAAAGGTCCAAATACACTATAAAGGGAAGGCTAAATTAGGTCCAAATCTTGAGAAAGGTGTAAATATGTACTAGGCCAAGTCTAGATAGCTATAAAGAGAGGCTAAATTAGGTCTAGGAGACCCTAAAGACATACAATGTATATAAAAGGAACATATAACCTCCTTTCGACATAACTTTTTCTTACAAACCTAGATCACTTTGTGAGCTAGGTATTTTTTTGTGGGTTAGATCTAGAATGGTCATTTATTTAATACTATTTTGAGAAAGGATCCCTATAGATAATTATTACCTTACATGCAATATCTTAAGTTTATTCTAGTTTATCGATAAGAGATCTACAATTGTAATATTAGGGTAATTGATGGATTGGGTGCACCCATGCTTTATGGCACTCAAGATGACATCGTAGAGAGGTAGAAAGTAAATAGGTATTCAAAAACCTCATATTGTTATAATCTACATTCCTTCCTACTGTGGTTGAGGGATGTATATGTTGTAACCATTATCGATTTTTATAAGGCAATTTTAAACTTTACGGTGACATGTGTATTTTGTCACAAGTTAGGTTAAGATGTTCCACATTTTGTATAGCCATGTGTCAAGTGGTGCTAGATCAAGGAATAATACATTACATGAGTATAAATTTGGTACATTTATACCATGACATTTATCATATATTAGCCCTATAAAATATGGTGATTAGGTTAGTGATTCTTTTTTTGACACGAGATTTATAAGATGTTCATGATGCATATAGTAATGGGGAAACATCTACATATTGTCGCAAAGTTTCCCTTATTTGTGTGTTTGGCTTGTAATTCATTAGCAAGTGATTATATGAGATTAAGGGGATATTATGTGGTGCTCGTATATGGGGACATATGATACATGGGCATATTGTCCAATTATAGTATGAGTTCAAGAGTTGACAAATCTCACAAGATAATTTTTATGGTGGGTGGATCCCCATTCATTCGATCAACAGTAGTGGACTTTCCTGAGTATCTAGTAAGATATGTTAAAGAGTCGTGAGGGAGACTACAAGAAGAACCATAGTTACTAGTTTTAGTGTTGAGGCCTTGGGGTTATCTCCAACATTGGGGGGGAGGCAGAGGTAACGAATAAACTCAGTGCTAGTGTAATGATATCAATATTGAAATATTATTTTAAGACTTAGAATGCCAAAAATGCTCACACTCGATGTCTATATTTATGGTGTTTTCCGACGATTTAATAAAATTTAACTTATTGCATATGTTATATCTGATTTTTTCCTTTTGAAATGTGAACTTTATTAGCTTATCCTAAATTATAAAAAGGTGATCACATATTAGATAATCATATTCTGACAAATGCTTATTCAACCTAAGGTTCTCTACATTTTCATATTCAGTGTGGAAGAATCAAAGTCATGTGGTTGACAAAGTTTCTAGCTTCAATTATTGGACATGGGACCCATAATTTATTTATATTTAGAAATTTGTGCATCATAGGGTTTCTAACTTTGATATCCACTTATTTGCATTCTATTTAGATTTGGTGGCTCATGCTTAATACGTTGTCTAAGTCCAATTTCTAATCATTCATATTTTATTCAAATAGTAGGAATGCATTTGTTAGGTTTCCTAACTCCACAACATTTTCTATATAATGTTTCTTATTATGATCAATTATTTCATTTCAATATTTAAATTTCAACTTTTATACCCTAAACCCCGAACCTTGAGGCCTAAACCCTAAACCCTAAGCCCTAAGCCCTAAACCTTGAACCTTAAATTTTAGAAAATAATTATAGTTTTCATTATTATTATTAATTAATATATTTGAAACTATAAGAAAAGGAAGTAATTTGATGTCATATCTATTACCTAATACTTTGTAAATAGGAACAAATGTATGTGCTTGATATACACAAGGACAAATATAACATGAAACTTTATCATAAGTACAAATATATCGAACAATTGTTTGGAAGCATGTTTTCAAAACGAATGATGTGTTCAAATATTTTGTTTAGTATATAGACACTAAATAATAGTGTGAACTAGTTTATTATTGTGATATTATTGTATTCATGTGTTTGTTAATAAATGATAGAGGATTCGGTAATTTCTACAATTTGCATTTATTAATCACTGGTATGAGACTAGTTAATTATGTTGATATTATGTTGGTATTGGTTAAATATGCATGTGATCTTCGAGCTGTTAGTTGTGATTTCATTGCTCTTAGCTATTTTAAATTAAATACATTAGGAAAAGTTTGATTTCTTGGATGCATTATAGTTGTAAATATTGCGAATGTGGAGATCATTTGTATATATATATTTGTTATTAGTTGTTAAATATTGGTAATTGTAATGTTGTGAATGTCTGATGTAAGTTGAAGCTATAAAAATTATGTGATATCATACTTTGACTCTCAATTTGGCATATGGGGGCAAGTGCCTCTGCAAAGACAAGAATCGGTGCATACGCTTAAAGGGATTGCCCCTTAGGATGCCACATTGATATCGCCCAACTATCATTTGCATGATGAAGGGGCTTGCCCTTAGGATTCGTGCATCGATAGATGGGTGGTAGACTATCTTTGAGCAGAGGTTTTTAAAGTCGCCCGCCTGACCTTCCACTTAGAAATGCACCCTCAGTAATATCACAACCGTCCCTTTGCAATGGACGGTTTGTGATATTATGGGAGGTGATTATTGGGCAAAAGGATAGCCGTTGGCATTTATTGATACTTGAATTTGTCATGGATTAGATTATTATTGCAATATTATTGTATTCACGTGTTTGTTAATAAATGATAGAGGATTTGGTAATTTCTACAATTTGTGTTTATTAATCATTGGTATGAGACTAGTTAATTATGTTGATATTATGTTGGTATTGGTTAAATATGCATGTGATCTTTGAGCTGTTAGTTGTGATTTCATTGCTCTTAGTTGTTTTAAATTAAATACATTAGGAAAAGTTTGATTTCTTGGATGCATTATAGTTGTAAATATTGCGAATGTGGAAATCATTTGTATATATATATATTTGTTATTAGTTGTTAAATATTGGTAATTGTAATGTTGTGAATTCCTTATGTAAGTTAAAGCTATAAAAATTATGTGATATCATACTTTGACTCTCAATTTGGCATGTGGGGGCAAGTGCCTCTGCAAAGATAGGAATTGATGCGTCATTGAAGGGGATTTCCCCTTAGGATGCCACATTGATATGCCCAACTATCGTTGCGTGATGAAGGGGCTTGCCCCTTAGGATTCTGCATCGATAGATGGGCGGTAGACTGTGCTGAGCAGAGGTTTTTAAAGTCGCCCACCGACCTTCCACTCAGAAATGCACCCTCCCGTAATATCACAACCATCCCTTTTGCAATGGACGGTTGTGATATTATGGGAGGGTGGTTCTTGGGTGAAGGATAGCCGTTGGCATTTATCGATACTTGAATTTGTCATGGATTAGTTTATTATTGCGATATTATTGTATTCACGTGTTTGTTAATAAATGATAGAGGATTCGATAATTTCTACAATTTACGTTTATTAATCACTGGTATGAGACTAGTTAATTATGTTGATATTATGTTGGTATTAGTTAAATATGCATGTGATTTTTGATACATTAGTTGTGATTTCATTTCTCTTAGTTGTTTTAAATTAAATATTGGATGACGTATATTTGATTTGACATGTACCATACTAATGTTAATTGTATATTTTTGTTTGTATGTGTGTTGTTGTATTCAGTTTGTATTTTGCATGGCAAAAATGAATACACGAAGTCTAGTTCCTGTGAATCCCGTAGGGATAACGTTAACAACTCCCAAATTCCAAAGGGAGGAATGTTTTAGGAGGTCCACATTTGTGGTCTATATAGACCATCATCAACAGTCTAAGCCGCCCAAACCGGAAATTACAGTGATGGTTAAGGCCCGACTCAATTTGCGAAACTTCTGTTATTTATTTATCTAAGTTCCGCACTATAGGGCCACATTCGCGAGGATATGGTCTAGCGTATGACACGATGGAGGATGCCCAGAAGTACGAGCCTCCACATAAGCTGAGAAAGATGGGAGTTCGGTCATAAAACCGGCGATAGATACCAAAAAATTGTGCAAAAAAGATTGCACATGGAAGCAGCTCCAAGTTTGTTGCTAAAAACAAAAATAAATAGTTACGGTTTTTATGTTTTGTTCTAAAAAACTTATGACGTGTTTGAGAAAAACCTATATAAATATTTAATTTTTGTCGGATGTCGATTCACACCAACATAAATATATTTTGTTTTGTTGTTCGAATATATTCTTGATTAAATATGTTTTCCTTAGTATTAATACGTGTTTCTATGGATTATAGTTTTAAAATTACTAATGTTTAGATATTTGTATAGAAAGTTTAGATTATTAAAATTCATTTATGTTAAAATTATATTTTGGTAGGAAATGTGTAATGGTAACGATTTTCTAATTCACTAAGTATGGGATTATCATCATTTGTCAATTTAGGATTGTATTGGTGCAATTATCATTTCCCATCATTTATTTATGTGTAAAGAGTGTTGTTTTATGAGTTCAACTCATATACAGATGCACCTGTAGCCAACTTAATATACATAATATAGAAAACCAATATTGTTTGAAAAGGAGTTAATTCTAGAGAACTCGAGTACTCATTGAAGCATGTAATTTAAATACTAGATATACATTACAATGGTTATTTAGTGAATAAACTATAACAATTATTAGAATGTCGTTCGCAATACTATAGGCTATAACAATTATTGGAATGTCGTTCGCAATACTATAATTAATCAAATGTTTATAGATATTGATATTGCAAATAGACTGAAATCTATCTATTCATAATATACTAATCAATTTATTAAGTGATTTATTCAAATTTAATATTTACCCATTACATTTATAAACTCGTAATTATCGGAAAACATATCTTAAAAAAAATGTAAATTGTGTTTGTATTAATTATATGTTAGCAATATAAAGTTATCTATTCAAAAAATGAGTGGAATGGAACCAAACTCGTGATTATGATTCTAATATATTCCAAAATTTATTTGCACTTTAGTCTAACATACGAAATACGAAGTTTTAGTATTGTAAGGAAGTTTTAGTTTTAGTTTTAGTTTTAGTTTTAGTAAACAAAGTATTAACTCCATTGACTCTATAATAAGAAATCGTTATTAATGAACGAACTCAAGAGGAAATGTTTTAGGGCCTTGTCATATGTTAAATTATAGATGTTTGTATTGAAAAATTCAAATTAGAAGTGTTCATTCTATTTTTTTAATGTTTGTGTTGTATATATTTACCCCCCGGGTAAATATAGATAAACACAAGGAAAATATGTCGGAGAAGTCAAGAAACCCGACACAAAGGAAAATATGTCGAGAGAGGTCAAGAAACCCGACACAAAGGAAAATATGTCGGAGAAGTCAAGAAACCCGACACAAAGGAAAATATGTCGGAGAGGTCAAGAAACCCGACACAAAGGAAAATATGTCGGAGAGGTCAAGAAACCCAACACAAAGGAAAATATGTCGAAGAGGTCAAGAAAGCGACACAAAGGAAAATATGTCGAGAGAGGTCAAGAAACCCAACACAAAGGAAAATATGTCGGAGAAGTCAAGAAACCCGAAACACTACCCAGGCAAATCGGGTTTTGGAGTCGGGAAAGCATGGGGCAAAAACATGTTAAGGCACCCTCCAAACCCGATGCAGATGCAAAGGAGAAACCCGAACCCGACTGGAAACGGACCCCGACTTGGGGAATATTCAAATGGCCATAACTTTTCACAGGGAGCTCAGATTCATGCAAGGTTGGACATTTTTGTTTTTGCCCCTCCCTTCTTCTCTCTGGCAGGTGAATTTGTGGAGTTCAAACCTCCCATTTAGAACTGTAATGCAACCTTGCCTCTTGGCATTTTGCAGTGTGTTGTATCAATCTTTGGAGAAAATTAATGCATGTCTGTGGATGATTCTCAACCCTCTCTGTGTTCATTTGCATCCTCCTGATCTTTCACTGCAAATATGGTTATCTGTGCATGATCTTACATTGCATTTTTTATGGTTTGTGTTCATTGGAAAGACAGGTGTTCTTCATTCCTCGGTGCATCACCTTTGTATTTTAGGTTTTATTTATGCATCTTCTTACCCTGTCTCCTTTAGATTAGGTTTTGAGTAAATCCTCTCTGCATTTTTACGTGTGCATCTCGAACAGAGGAATAGGAACCGGCCTTCATCCAGAGAGAGCTTTTCCGATTTTGCAAGGTCCCACACTTTGGAAAAGCTCCATGTTATGCAATCACATTGAGAGTCTCAACCCATCGCGTTGCAGAGACATTGAAGTCTTTGTGATTCGCCACCTAACATTTTGGCACGCCATCTCATGCCTTCCTTTTTCCTCTTTCCCAATCTGTTTTATCTCAATGAGTGTCAAGTTTTTAACTCTCCATCTCTTGTCCCAAGTGTTGAATCCATTTCTCCACCCCCTAGCCTCCCACCTCATCTCAATTCTTTTGTCCCTTTTCCTTCCAAAAAGCAGTCATCCCCTCCACAAGAGCTAACGAAATAACCCCTCCTCCAAAGAAACAAGAGTTTCCATATCCTCCACCACCAAGAATGATTACCAAATCAATCAAGTTTCAACCCACCCCTCCTCTTGAATTCCCAATTCCATGCGGGGAAGAAGAAATTGCAAAAATCAGCCATGAAGGACAGCAAGAAGAGGAGCCCGACAGAAAAGAAATGACAGACAACTTGAGGAGTTGGGCTGCTAAATTTGGGATAACAAAGATCCCCTTGATGGTTAAGCCTTTAGAAGAGGTTGGAGTTGGAGAAAAAATGGTGGTCAGGACTGATTTTGTTGCAGCAGAAGAAGAAGATCTTGCAGTCCCAACTTGTCCTCTAGAGCAGCAGATCGAGGAGTTTGACTTGACAAACTTCATGATGGAGGAAGAGTTCAATCAAGAGCAAGATTGTCTTCAAACATTGGAGGAAGGAGAAGCTGCTCCAAATCCAAAAGAAGAGGAGCACATTCTAGCTGTGGAGGAGAAAAGTGCAGATCCAAGGGCTTTGAGCACAAAGCAGGCTACGGGAGAACCTTCAGTTCTTCTTTCTACTTCATCTCTCTCTAGCTCCAATTTCAAAGAGGAGTTTGATCTCTCAAACTTAATGTTGGAGGATGAAGGAAACCATGGTGGTCAAGTTACAGATCAAGAAGACACCATGGAAGAAGTTGAGAATTTGCAGCAGGACAACAATGAGGCAGCTTATCTGCCGATTTGGAGAATTTGTTTTGATGAAGAAGAACCGGTTGAGTTTCCACCATTCTCTCTTTCATCATCCACATTCCAAACACCAGGGCCTGCTGTCATGAAGGAGAGCACACATTTGCAGGAGCCTGCATCTTATAGCAGCTCTTTGGAACCAAGATTGGAAGATTTTAATCTTTCATGTCCTTCATTGGAGGAAGAGAAAGGACAAAAGAATTTCACCATTTCTTCCACACCATCCACCCAGGAGGGTCTACAAGAGGACTCCATTTTTGGAGTTGAAAATCAGAGCAATGGGCATACTCAAAGGACCATACCGTGCCCAATCAGGTACTTGGCTTCATTGGAGGTAAGGGAGAAGTCACAATCAGTCATGCTTGCTTCTGAGCATGAGGATGAGCTACATAGTACTAAGGATCAGCTGTCATACCTCTTCAATCCAAATGCTAGAACAACTAAAAGAGGTATTGAATTTTCCTTCGGGTGATACCTTGATGATTTGGGTGGAAGACCAACTTCTTGTTGATTTTCCACTCATCCAATCAGCCATACTCAGCTCCAAATCATTTGCATGGCTGCCAATTTTGAAGAAAGGAAGCTATTTTGCACAACTAGTTGCGCAGGTTCGTTTAGCTCACCTTTGCTTCCGGTTAGAGTAGAGTAGGTAGGTTTGCTTTCGTGAAAAGAAGTGCTTATGCACACTCTGCATGTTCCATTTGGAACATGTATGATTTTCGAGTGCTTTGGCATAGGTTTTGTTGCTCCTAGGTTGGATTTCTACGGTTCAGCGTGTTCTCGGAGACGGAGTTGCGGTATCAGGCTCGGGATCAGATATCAGGTTGGTTTCAGGTTATTGCTTATGACTCCATGCCCAATGGATCGCTAAAAGGCCACTGATCTTCTACCTAGCAGGCAGGTAATCCCGTTGAGTCGCCAAATTGTTGTATATATTTACCCCCGGGTAAATATAGATAAACACAAGGAAAATATGTCAGAGAAGTCAAGAAACCCGACACAAAGGAAAATATGTCGGAGAGGTCAAGAAACCCGACACAAAGGAAAATATGTCGGAGAGGTCAAGAAACCCGACACAAAGGAAAATATGTTGGAGAGGTCAAGAAACCCGACACAAAGGAAAATATGTCGGAGAGGTCAAGAAACCCGACACAAAGGAAAATATGTCGGAGAGGTCAAGAAACCCGACACAAAGGAAAATATGTCAGAGAGGTCAAGAAACCCGACACAAAGGAAAATACGAAGAGGTCAAGAAACCCGAAAGGAAAATATGTCGAAGAAGTCAAGAAACCCGAAACACTACCTAGGCAAATCGGGTTTTGGAGTCGGGAAAGCATGGGGCAAAAACATGTTAAGGCACCCTCCAAACCCGATGCAGATGCAAAGGAGAAACCCGAACCTGACTGGAAATGGACCACTGACTTGGGAATATTCAAATGGCCATAACTTTTCACGGGGAGCTCATTCATGCAAGGTTGGACATTTTTGTTTTTGCCCCTCCCTTCTTCTCTGGCGGAGTGAATTTGTGGAGTTCAAACCTCCCATTTAGAACTATAATGCAACCTTGCCTCTTGGCATTTTGCAGTGTGTTGTATCAATCTTTGGAGCAAATTAATGCATGTCTATGGATGATTCTCAGCCCTCTCTGTGTTCATTTGCATCCTCCTGATCTTTCACTGTAAATATGGTTATCTATGCATGATCTTACATTACATTTTTTATGGTTTGTGTTCATTGGCAAGACAGGTGTTCTTCATTCCTCGGTGCATCACCTTTGTAGTTTAGGTTTTATTTTATGCATCTTCTTACCCTGTCTCCTTGGCAAGTTAGATTAGGTTTTTGAGTAAATCCTCTGCATTTTTACGTGTGCATCTGAACAGAGGAATAGGAACCGGCCTTCATCCGGAGAGCTTTTCCGATTTCGCAAGGTCCCACACTTGGGAAAATCTCCATGTTATCAATCCACCGACTGAGAGTCTCAACCCATCGCGTTGCAGACATTCGAAGTCTTGTGATTCACCACCAACAGTTTTCTTATGATATATTTTTGTCCATTGTAAAGGTAAGCATGGTTGCAATTTGGAGATTGGAAATTCATGGAGTGTCAAATACCTCCAAAAATCTAGCATGTTCATCGTTCATATTATACGACCACACGGAAGCAAGATAGTAGAAAGAGGTACAATTGTCAGAAATGCCACTATGACCTTCCACCAGGCTGAGTATAGGGCGTTGATATTGGGTCTTGAGGAAGCGATACGCCACGATGTTCAGAACATTTGTGTGTTTTCTCACGATATGCTTGTTGTGAAACAAATGACTGGTGTATACCAATGTAACAATGTAAATCTTTCAATTCTTTGAGTTCAAGTGCTAGAGAGTGTATCTCACATTGCGAAATGTTCATACATGCATGTAAAAGTTAACAGAGGTAGGTTAGATGTATGTCAAGTGTCTAGGGACACTATAAACCAAGAAGTGGTAGCTTTGCTAGCACTTGCCATGGAAGACATTTCGATATGATATATGTGTATTTCCTTTTTGCGTAATGGTAGACATACATTATTTATTAGATTGTGAATAACTAATATTATGTGAATTGTCTCTAGCGTATATATTATATATTTTGTGGATAATATGATGTTACATCATATAGTGTTGGTTGATAAACCGGGCATTTTGGATACATCATGCTTTATCCTATAATCTCTTTTAACACACTTGGAATTCACATTTCATGTTTAGTTCGGAAACATCTAGAGTCGAGTATCCAGTTTTGAAAAAAATAATGTGTGCGGCTAATTTCGTCACAAATCATTTATTGTGCACAATTTTCTCAATATGAATGCAAAATACGAATAAATAAGTTCGTGCACCATTTGTTTCAGTTTAACTTGTTTTACAATGTGTCGCTTCAACGATGGTTATGACAACGGACATGAACGAAACATGCGGAAGCTCGGCGACATGGGCCGATCCATGTTCACAATCCGTTCTTATGTTTTCGGGAAGACATAAATAATGAGACGGTAATATATAACTTTGTGAACATTAATTGTTTGTCGTAGTAACAATTATGTCATTTGTTGAGATAACAATTATGAAATTGATGTCTTTTCATACAGGTTTCTTCACATTCCATGATGATAATATTCGAATATGTGAACATTACTTTATTTGCAAAATACTTAATATTTTATGTCGGGCTAATAGTTATGCACTTGGACTCCGTAGATACAAGTACATTCACATCACATGGCGCGTACGTGTTTTGCAAGTGTCACAGAGGAAGCAAAGGGAGTTGATCCTCCAATAGTTGATGGCGATACGACAAATGGTCCTTTGGAGCCCATTCGCTCAAATATCCATGAGCCACCCGTAGAATATAAAACTGAATATGTTAATGGTCGTATTCGTTATGTCTATCAGCATGGATCATGTCTTTGGTAGTGGGGATGTTAGGTTTTCCGAGTTGCATAGACTAAATAGACATCACCAAGTAGAACACAATCTTCCCTGTGTGGAACCTCATAAGCGTGGTGCTGTAAGCATATGGGGAAATGATCACCTATCTCTCAAGATAGAAGTAGGGCATACATGCAAAAGAGGGAGGCGGATGTGAACTATGTCCTAAGGCAATGATTCTACTTGCAGCGGAGGAGGGTTATTGATCGCGTTTGCAAAAAGAATGCAAATATCGATTTGAGGAGTTGAGCCGAGAAGGAAAGAGGGAGGTGGATGATGCAATGTGTGCCTACGATTTAGCGGAGATGAGAAAGGTGAGAGAGGAGCATTGGTTGAGAGTGAGAGGAAATAAAAACTCAAATATCGTAACAGAGGTAATTTTAAGATTGGTAAACTAGGTTGGAAATCAAAAACTTGATATTCTTTCATGCACAGGAAGCTAGAGAAGAGGGTGGAACAAGTAGCAAAAATGTTGACCCCCTACGAATGATAATGTAAGTAATTATTGGTCTTTCATAAGTAAAGATACAATGTAGTTTTTGTGTATTTTTGTATATACTAACTGTATGCATGCGTAGGATTATGACATTCCCTTGTGTCAACTCTTATGCCGACAGAGACATGTGATTCGTAGTGCGAAACAAAGAGAGGTAAAAAATCACTTAACACGCTCTCGAAAAATGTATGTTGCCTTATGTTGTTGATACTTTGATTGTCCTGATGGCTCGATTGTTATAGGTGGACGTTTGCGATAAGACGCCCCCTTCTCAATCAACCTATGGTCTCAATCTTATTGGAGAGATAGCTTCACTTGAGGTAAGAAAGGTGGAGATGAAAAATCCTGGAGTTGAAACTTCTTTTCTAGTCGAGGAGAGAGAGGGTTATGAGGGGAGGCATGAGGAGAGGGACACAAACATTGTTGTTGGTAGTACGAGAGAGGGTGGAACTGGACTAGTAAGTTATTGAATGTTCTCATTTTCTTTTCTATATTCTTTTTGGTGAAATTAAGAAAAATTTATTAATGCAATTGAGATTTTCGTTATTATAGGCTTTTCTGGCGGGGCCGAAGTCAAGTTAATGTCAGATGATATGGTGGTCGCGAGAGGAGTGGTTTGTGATAGTAGCCCGCACGCGAAGTGTCATGGCATCACACTCCCCAAATTTACTGTCAAAGTGATTATTTCTGAGGCCATTATTCCCACTGCTCCATTGCCCTACCCTAATACATTTGCAAACACTTTGGCAGAGTGTGTCAAAGGGTTTGCTATTTGGGATCTCAGCGATATCAGACTTGACACTCCTAAAGAGGCAAGTAGTGAGACATTTGGATGAATGATTTAATTTAATTACGTGTTTACCTGAGACATTCATTTACATTCACTTATTTACTATATGGTTGGCTTTCAGGATGATGCGGTACATGTTGAGATAGTGCATCGTACTTAGATAAAGACATCAGATGCCCCACCCATTCTTGGCATCACGCCAAATTCTGTACATAGAAATGAGAAGAAACGTATTAGATTTTATGATGGACTTTTTGTCTGTGGCTAACACTAGGCAACAAAGGAGATGAAAACCTTTATGTATAACATTGATTGTGAGGAATCATATTAGTATATATGTGTATATGACGATGATGTTACTTTAATGTGTTTGAGGTATACAACTTAGTACTGCATTATTGATATATTGAATATGGTTTGTGCTTATGGGTTACATAGAGTTGTCCATTTACGATCTGTTTATATAATGCATTAGATGGTTTTATTAATGTTATGAGACATTCCATTTACAAAGTATAAATGATGATGTTGTCCTTTGTGTATATCTGGTTAATGTATTGATGTGACTATGGATTGTGGATTACGGTTTTTGGTATGTGGTTAGATAGTTGAGTTCTTATTCCTTGTATGCATGCTTGGGTTTGACATGTTCGATAATTAATATCAAATAATTCACAAAAGAAATTCAAATTTTTGTATTATGGATTATGGATTGTGGTTTATCGTTACATGAAGTTACGTTTTACATCCATGTTACGTATAAGTTAAGTGCATTATTTCCTTTCACATTATGTTTGAATGGTAACAAATAATAATCGATTGTTATAATACATGTTTATTTAGATGGCAAGACTAAAGAAGACTGGAAAGCACAAGGCTTCACCTATGCAAGAACCAAATGATTATGAATCATTCGATAGTGACACTTATCCATTCAAAAAGAATGCAAAGAGCTTTACAAACAAAGATGTTGGTGCTACACAAGAAGACGACCCTTCCCCATCAGTTCGTATGGATTTAGAAATGAAACTTGTAACAAAGAAGACAAAGATATATCAAAACCAGTGTGAAAGATTTGCACTGGAAAATTTATATTTTACGAAAAAAATAAGGAAATATTGGATGAAATAGGAGAAATTGCCTCAAGGCAGATGGAGTTGGAGGTCGAGGTTCAGGAGTTAGAACTAGAAATTAAGAATTGGGAGACAATGCATGAAGCGGACAAAAAAGTGTTCGCAACTCATGTAGCAAACTTTAATACCGTTCTTAAAACACACAAAGATCTGAAGGAAGTATGGAAGAAGATGTACATGCAGGCCAAGGTGGCAATTGAGGAAAAAACACCCGACACTCCCACCCAAGACAATGATAACAAATGAATATACCAGTCATAGAAATTTTATATTTCACTTACATATTTGACAAATTTTACTTATATATTAGACATATATGTATAGATATTGATTATGTGGTATGCAAAAATTAGTTATATTTGATGAATTTTGCCTTTGTAGCATAATAGATGATATGGATAGACGTACGTGATTTTACACTAATATGGTTGTTTTTCGGTTGATGTTATGATGTGCACATTAATTAGTATTTAGATCATGTATTCAATTGTTATATCTGGTATGTGATGTGATGAATAAGGAAGAGTAATATAAGTGTGATTAGAAGACAAGTGTGATTAGAGGACAATTGTATATATGTGTGATGAGGTTGTTACTTTAATGTGTTTGACGTTTACGATTTAGTATTACATTCTTGTTAAATTGAATATGGTTTGTGGTTCTGTTTATAACTCATTAAATGGTTTTTATTCTTGTTATGTGACATTCCATTTATTGTATAAATAATGATGTTGTCAATGTGTATATGGTTAATGTATTAATGTGACTATGAATGTGGATTACGGTAAATGGTATATGGTTACTTTGTTGGGTTTTGCTTCCGTGTACGGTATATGGTTACAATTACGTTTGAATGTTAACAAATATTAATTGGTTGTTTAAATACAGGTTTAATTAGATGACGAGAAAAAAGAAGGTTGGAAAGCGCAAGGCATTACCAGTGCCAGGAACCGAAAGACTATGCAAAATTCTATAGTCCCAGTACTAATGTGTTCGGAAAGACTGTAGAGAGCCCTGCAAACGAAAATTTTGAAGTTGGACAAGAAGATGAGTCGTCCCCGTCAGTTCGTATGGAAATAGAACTGAAACATGCAATGAACAAGGCAAAGTTTTATAAAATCGAGCGTGAAAGACTTAGACTGCAATATTTAAAATTGTCAAAGATAAATAAGGAATTATTGGACCAATTACTAGGTGATTCCTCGAAGAAGATGGAGTTGGAGCTTGAGGTTCAAGAGTTGGAATTACAAATTAAGAATTGGGAGATGACATGTGAATCCAACAAAAAAGTGTTCAAAAATCAAGTAGCAAGTTTTAATTCCGTTGTTAAAATTCACAAAGGCCACAAAGAATTATGGAAGAAGATGTACATCTTGGCCAAGGCGTCGAATGAGGAAAAAAGTGCCAAGTCTTACACCGAAGACTATCCAAGTGACCTTTGACATAAAATATGACTTTGTAATAAAATGACACTTTCCATGTGATCTTTGACATCAACAGGTGTTGGTTAAACATATATTATGGTTTTTAAAAGAGTAAATAATAATTATACCATCAAAACATACTAAAAAAATTAAAAAGGAAAATATTTAAAATGTGCAAGTATTGTGAATGTTACTTCTAGTTAATGTACATATTATAGAGAATTTTAATTTCAAGTTCTCATTGAAGCATGTAATTTTCATACTGCGTATACATTACAATGGATTGATGTTAGTTTAAATGTGTGTTACCATTCATTAAGACTACAAAATTGAACCGTACATTTTTCAAAGTGGTGAAAAACACACACTACTTTCCATCGCATTGGAAAAATTCAACCCATATCCACCCGATAAGTAGTTGATGTGGGGTCAATGTTTACAATGAGAAGGAATAGCATCGCGGGTCGCGCCTTTTGGAGAACGGGGTCGCGATTTTAAAACTGCTATAAAACACCATGCGTTTTTCAACGTGGTGGAAAGTGCACCCTACTTTCCAACGCATTGGAAAAATTCAACCCATATCCACCCAATAATCAGTTGATGTGGGGTCATTGTTTAATACGAGAAGGAATAGCACCACACATGGTCACGCCTTTTGGAGAACGGGGTCGCGATTTTCAAACTGCTAAAAAACACCATGTGTTTTTCAATGTGGTAGAAATTGCACCCTAGTTTCCATCGCATTGGAAAAATTCAACCCATTTCCACCTGATAAATAGTTGTTTTGGGGTCTATGTTTACTATGATAAGGAATAGCACGCTGGTCGCACCTTTTGGAGAAGCGGGGTCACAATTTTCAAACTGTTGATAAACACCGTGTGTTTTTCAATGTGGAGGAAAATGCACACTACTTTCCATCACATTGAAAAAATTCAACCCATATCCACCCGATAAGAAGTTTTTGTGGGGTCAATGTTTACTACGAGAAGGAATAGCACCGCGGGTCGCGCCTTTTGGAGAACGGGGTCGCGATTTTAAAACTACTGAAAAACACCATGCATTTTTCAACGTGGTGGAAAACGCACCCTACTTAACATCACATTAGAAAAATTCAACCCATAACCACCCAATAATCATTTGATGTGGGTCAATGTTTACTATGAGAAGGAATAGCCCCACGGGTCATGCCTTTTGGATAACAGTGGTCGCGATTTTCAAAGTGCGCTAAAAAATGTTATGCATTTTTCAACGTGGTGGAAAACGCACCCTACTTTCCATCACATTAGAAAAATTCAACCCATATCCACCCAATAAGTAGTTGATGTGGGATCAATGTTTACTACGAGAAGGAATAGCACTGCGGGTCGTGCCTTTTGGAGAACGGGGTTGCGATTTTCAAATTGCTGAAAAACACTATGCGTTTTTCAACGTGGTGGAAAACACACCCTACTTTCCATCGCATTGGAAAAATTCAACCCATATCCATCCAATAAGAAGTTGATGTGGGGTCAATGTTTACTACGAGAAGGAATAGCCCCGCGGGTCGCACCTTTTGGATAATGGTCGCGATTTTCAAACTAGTGAAAAATACCGTGCATTTTTCAACGTGGTGGAAAATGCACCCTACATTCCATCGCATTGGAAAAATTCAACCCATATCCACCCGATAAGTATTTTATGTGGGGTCAATGTTTACTACGAGAAGGAATAGCCTGCGGGTCGCGTCTTTTGGAGAACGGGGTCACGATTTTCAAACTGCTGAAAAACACCATGCATTTTTCAACGTGGTGGAAAACGCAACCTACTTTCCATTACATTGGAAAAATTCAACCCATATCCACCCAATAAGAAGTTGTTGTGGGGTCAATGTTTACTACAAGAAGGAATATCACCGCGGGTTGTGCCTTTTGGAGAACAGTGGTCGCGATTTTTAAGTTGTTGAAAAACACGGCATTTTTCAACATGGTGGAAAGCACACCCTACTTTCCTTTGCATTGGAAAACTTCAACCCATATCCACCAAATAAACAATTGTTTTGGAGTCAATTTTACTACGAGATCGAATAGCACCGTGGGTCACGCCTTGTGGAGAATAAGGTCGTGATTTTCAAACTGCTGAAAAACACCTTACATTTTTCAACGTGGTGGAAATCGCACCCTAATATACATCGCATTGGAAAAAATCAACCCATATCCACCCGATAAGCATTTTTTGTGGGGTCAATGTTTACAACGAGAAGGATAGCACCGCGGGTCGCGCCTTTTGGAGAACGAGGTCGCGATTTTGAAACTGCTGAAAAACACCATGCATTTTTCCACGTGGTGGAAAGTGCACCCTACTTTCCATCGCATTGGAAAAATTCAACCAATATCCACCTGATAAGCAGTTATTATGGGGTCAATGTTTACTACGAGAAGGAATAGCACCGTGGGTCGCACCTTTTGGAGAACAGGGTCACAATTTTCAAATTGCTAAAAAACACCATCCATTTTTCAATGTGGTGGAAAACGCACCCTACTTTACATCGCATTAGAAAAATTCAACCCATATCCACCGGATAAGAAGTTGTTATGGTGTCAATGTTTACAACGAGAAGGAATAGCACCACGGGTCCCGCCTTTTGGAGAACGGGGTCACGATTTTCAAAGCACTGAAAAACACCATGCATTTTTCAACGTGGTGGAAAACGCACCCTACTTTCCATCACATTGGAAAAATTCAACCCATATCCACCCGATAAGCAGTTGATATGGAGTCAATGTTTACTACGAGACAAAATAGTACTACGGGTCGCGCCTTTTGGAGAACAGGTTCGTGGTTTTCAAACTGCTGAAAAACACCATGTATTTTTCAATGTGGTGGAAAACACACCCTACTTTCCATTGCATTGGAAAAATTCAACCCATATCCACCCAATAAAGTAGTTGATATGGGATTCAATGTTTACTACGAGAAGGAATAGCACCATGGTCGCGCTTTTGGATAACGTGGTCGTGATTTTCAAACTGCTAAAAAAACACCATGCATTTTTCAACATGGTGGAAACGCACCCTTTATCCATCGCATTGGAAAAATTCAACCCATATCCACCCGATAAGTAGTTGTTATGGAGTCAATTTTACTACAAGAAGGAATAGCACCGGGTTGCGCCTTTTTGGAGAACGTGGTCATGATATTCAAAGCTGCTGAAAAACACCATGTGTTTTTAAACGTGGTGGAAAACGCACCCTAATTTTCATCGCATTAGAAAAATTCAACACATATCCACACGATAAGCGGTTGATGTGGATTCAATGTTTACTATGAGAAGGAATAGCACCATGCAGGTCAGCGCCTTTTCGAGAACGGGGTCACGATTTTCAAAGCTGCGAAAAACACGTAGTATTTTTCACGTGGTGGAAAATGCACCCTACTTTCCATTGCATTGGAAAAATTCAACCCATATCCACCCGATAAGAAGTTTGTGGGGTCAATGTTTACTACGAGGAGGAATAGCCCCACGGGTGGCGCCTTTTAGAGAATGGGGTCATGATTTTCAAAGCTGTTGAAAAACCGTGTGCATTTTTAACGTGGTGGAAAGTGCACCCTACTTTCCATCACATTGGAAAAATTCAACCCATTTCCACCCGAAAAGTAGTTGATGTGGAGTCAATATTTTACATGAGAAGGAATAGCACCGTGGTCGCGCCTTTTGGAGAACGGGGTCGTGATTTTCAAAGTGTTGAAAAACACCTGCGTGTACATTTTTCAACGTGGTAGAAAATGCACCTTACTTTCCATCGCATTGGAAAAATTCAACCCATATCCACCCGACAAACAATTGTTGTGGGGTTAATGTTTACTACGAGAAGGAATAGCACCGCGGGTCGCGCCTTTTGAGAACGGGTCACGATTTTCAAACTCTATTGAAAAACACCGTGCATTTTTCAACGTGGTGAAAATGCACCCTACTTCCCATCAAATTGGAAAAATTCAACCCATATCCACCCGATAAGTAGTTGATGTGGGTCAATGTTTACTAAGAGAAGGAAAAGCACCACGGGTGGCTCCTTTTGGAGAAACGAGTCACGATTTTAAACTGCTGAAAAACACGTGTGTTTTTCTACATGGTGGAAAGCGCACCCTACTTTCCACCTCATTGGAAAAATTCAACCCATATCCACCGATAAAGTAGTTTTTATGGAGTCAATGTTTACTACGAAGAAGGAAAGCACCACCATGGTCGCGTCTTTTGGAGAATGGGTCACGATTTTCAAACTCTGTTGAAAAACACCGTGCATTTTCCAACGTGGTGGAAAACACACCCTACTTTCCATCACATTGGAAAAATTCAACCCATATCCACCGATAAGCGAGTTGTTGTGGGGTTAATGTTTACAACAAGAAGAAATAGCACCGTGGGTTGCGCCTTTTGGAGAACGGGGTCGTGATTTTCAAAGCTGTTGAAAAACACCATGCGTTTTTAAACGTGGTGGAAAATGCACCCTACTTTTCATCGCATTGGAAAAATTCAACCCATATCCACCCGATAAGCAGTTGTTGTGGGTTCAATTTTTTATGAGAAGGAATAGCATGGGCGCGCCTTTTGGAGAACGGGGTTGCGATTTTCAAACTACTAAAAAACACCATGTGTTTTTCAACGTGGTGGAAAACGCACCCTAATTTCCATCGCATTGGAAAAATTCAACCCATATCCACCCGATAAGTAGTTGATGTGGGGTCAATGTTTACTATGAGAAGGAATAGCACCGCGGGTCGCGCCTTTTGGAGAACGGGTCGTGATTTTCAAACTGCTGAAAAACACCATGCATTTTTCAACGTGGTGGAAAATGCACCCTACTTTCCATCGCATTGGAAAAATTCAACCGATATCCACCGATAAGAAGTTGTTGTGGGAGTCAATGTTTACAACGAGAAGAAAAAGCACCGTGGGGCGCCTACCTTTTGGAGAACGGGTCGCGATTTTTAAACTATTCAAAAACACCATGCATTTTTCAACATGGTGGAAAGCACACCCTACCTTCCATCGCATTGGAAAAATTCAACCATATCCACCGGTAAGTAGTTGATGTGGAGTCAATGTTTACTAACAAGAAGGGAAGCACCATGGGTCACACTTTTGGAGAACGGTGTCGCGATTTTTTCAAACTGTTGAAAAACACCATGCATTTTTAACGTGGTGGAAAATGCACCCTACTTTCCATCACATTGCAAAAATTCAACCCATATCCACCGGATAAGCATTGATGTGGAGTCAATGTTTACTACGAGAAGGAATAGCACCATGGTCACACCTTTTGGAGAACGGTGTCGCGATTTTCAAAGCTATTTTGAAAAAACACAATGCATTTTTCAAAGTGCTGGAAAATGCACCCTACTTTCCATCGCATTGGAAAAATTCAACCCATATCCACCCGATAAGCAGTTGTTGTGGAGTCAATTTACTACGAGATCGAAAGCACCGGGTCACGCCTTTTGGAGAATGGGGTCGCGATTTTCAAACTGTTGAAAAACACCATGCATTTTTCAACGTGGTGGAAAACGCACCCTACTTTCCATCGCATTGGAAAAATTCAACCCATATCCACCCGATAAGCATTTGATGTGGGGTCAATGTTTACAACAAGAAGGAATAGCACCATGGTCACGTTGCTTTTTGGAGAAC
This sequence comes from Taxus wallichiana var. yunnanensis, assembly GCA_018340775.1. Taxonomy (NCBI): domain Eukaryota; kingdom Viridiplantae; phylum Streptophyta; class Pinopsida; order Cupressales; family Taxaceae; genus Taxus; species Taxus wallichiana. Next base: position 322,832,051 of record CM031237.1, read on the forward strand.
GAGGTCGCGATTTTCAAAGTGCTGAAAAACACCATGCATTTTTCAACGTGGTGAAAGTGCACCCTACTTTCCATCACATTGGAAAAATTCAACCAATATCCACCGATAAAAGTTATTATGTGGGTCAATGTTTACTACGAAGAAGGAATAGCACCGTGGGTCGCGCCTTTTGGAGAAACAGGTCACAATTTTCAAATTCTTAAAAAACACCATGCATTTTTCAACGTGGTGGAAAATGCACCCTACTTTTCATCGCATTGGAAAAATTCAACCCATATCCACCGAAAAGTTATGGTGTCAATGTTTTTTATGAGAAGGAATAGCACCATGGGTCAGCGCCTTTTGGAGAATGGGGTCGTCACGATTTTCATACTGCTAAAAACACCGTGCATTTTTCAACGTGGTGGAAAACGCACCCTACTTTCCATCGCATTGGAAAAATTCAACCCATATCCACCCGATAAGTAGTTGATGTGGGGTCAATGTTTACTACGAGAAGGAATAGCACCGCGGGTCGCGCCTTTTGGAGAAACGGGGTTGATTTTCAAAGTGCTGAAAAACACCATGCATTTTTCAACGTGGTGGAAAACACACCTACTTTCCATTACATTGGAAAAATTCAACCCATATCCACCCGATAAAAGTTGTTGATGTGGGGTCAATGTTTACTACGAGAAGGAATAGCACCACCGGGTCGCGCCTTTTGGAGAACGGGTCGTGATTTTCAAGCTATTGAAAAACACCGTGCATTTTTCAACATGGTGGAAAAAGCACACCCTACTTTCCATCGTATTGGAAAAATTCAACCCATATCCACCCGATGATAAGTAGTTGTTTATGGAGTCAATGTTTACTACGAGAAGGAATAGCACCGCTGGTTTCACCTTTTGGAGAACAAAGGTGTCATGATTTTCAAAGTGTTGAAAAACACCATGCATTTTTAACGTGGTGGAAAACGCACCCTACTTTCCATCACATTGAAAAATTCAACCCATATCCACCCGATAAGCAGTTGTGTTATGGGGTCAATGTTTACTATGAGAAGGAATAAGCACCGTGGTCGCGCCTTTCGAGAACGGGGTCGCGATTTTCAAATGCTTGAAAAACACATATGTTTTTTTCAACGTGGTGGAAAATGCACCCTACTTTCCATCGCATTGGAAAAATTCAACCCATATCCACCCGATAAACAGTTGATGTGGAGTCAATTTTTACTACGAGAAGGAAGAGCACCATGGGTCACGCTTTTGGAGAATGGTCGCGATTTTCAAAGTGCAAAAAAACACGTTTTTCAACGTGGTGGAAAGCGCACCCTACTTTCCATCACATTGGAAAAATTCAACCCATATCCACCCGATAAGCAGTTTGATGTGGGTCAATGTTTACTATGAGAAGGAATAGCACCGCGGTCGCGCCTTTTGGAGAACGGGGTCGCGATTTTCAAACTGCTGAAAAACACCATGCATTTTTCAACGTGGTGGAAAATGCACCCTACTTTCCATCACATTGGAAAAATTCAACCCATATCCACCCGATAAGTAATTATGGGAGTCAATGTTTACTACGAGAAGGAAGAGCACCGTGGTTGCTTTTGGAGAAACGGTCGCGATTTTTTTGCTAAAAACACCATGCATTTTTCAACGTGGTGGAAAACACCCTACTTTCCATCGCATTGGAAAAATTCAACCCATATCCACCCGATAAGTAGTTGATGTGGAGTCAATGTTTACAACGAGAAGGAATAGCACCACGGGTTGCGCCTTTTGGAGAACGGGTCGCGATTTTCAAACCAGTGAAAAAACACCATGCATTTTTCAACGTGGTGGAAAACACACCCCTTACTTTCCATCACATTGGAAAAATTCAACCCATCTCCACCCGATAAGTAGTTGATGTGGAGTCAATGTTTACTACGAGAAGGAAGAATACCGCTGGGTATGCGCCTTTTGGAGAAACAGGGGTCACGATTTTCAAAAGCTAAAAAACACCATGCATTTTTCAACGTGGTGGAAAACACACCCTACTTTCCATCACATTGGAAAAATTCAACCCATATCCACCGATAAGCAGTTGATGTGGAGTCAATGTTTACTACGAGAAGGAATAGCACCGCGGGTTGTGCCTTTTGGAGAACGTGGTCGTGATTTTCAAATGTGCTGAAAAACACTGTGCATTTTTCAACATGGTGGAAAACGCACCCTACTTTCCATCGCATTGGAAAAATTCAACCCATATCCACCCGATAAGTAGTTTATGTGGAGTCAATGTTTACTACGAGAAGGAATAGCACCGAGTTTCACCTTTTGGAGAATGAGGTCACGATTTTCAAACTGCTGAAAAACACCATGCATTTTTCAACGTGGTGGAAAAACGCACCCTATTTCCATCATGGCATTGGAAAAATTCAACCCATATCCACCCGATAAGAAGTTGTTCATGTGGAGTCAATGTTTACTACAAGAAGGAAGGAATAGCACCGTGGGTCGCGCCTTTTTGGAGAACGGGTCACGATTTTAAACTGAAAAACACCATGCGTTTTTCAACGTGGTGGAAAATGCACCCTACTTTCCATCACATTGGAAAAATTCAACCCATATCCACCCGATAAGTAGTTGATGTGGAGTCAATGTTTACTACGAGAAGGAATAGCACCGTGGGTTGCGCCTTTTGGAGAACGGGGTCACGATTTTCAAACTGCTGAAAAACACCATGCATTTTTCAACGTGGTGGAAAACGCACCCTACTTTCCATCACATTGGAAAAATTCAACCCATATCCACCCGATAAGCAGTTGATGTGGAGTCAATGTTTACTATGAGAAGGAATAGCACCGCTGGGTCGCCTTTGGAGAACGGGGTCAATTTTCAAAATTTTGAAAAACACCGTGCATTTTTCAACGTGGTGGAAAATGCACACTACTTTCCATCGCATTGGAAAATTCAACCCATCTCCACCCGATAAGTAGTTGATGTGGAGTCAATGTTTACTACAACGAGAAGGAATAGCACCGTGGTTGCGCCTTTTGGAGAACGTGGTCGCGATTTTCAAATCTTGAAAAACACTGTGCATTTTTCAACGTGGTGGAAAATGCACCCTACTTTCCATCACATTGGAAAAATTCAACCCATATCCACCTGATAAGTAGTTGATGTGGAGTCAATGTTTACTATGAGAAGGAATAGCACCACGGTCGCGCTTTTGGAGAACGGGGTCGCGATTTTAAAAATTGAAAAACACCGTGCATTTTTCAATGTGGTGGAAAACACACCCTACTTTCCATCGCATTGGAAAAATTCAACCCATATCCACCTGATAAGTAGTTGTTGATGGGAGTCAATGTTTACTACAAGAAGGAAAGCACCGCGGGTTATGCCTTTTGAGAATGGGGTCGCGATTTTCAAACTGCTGAAAAACACCATGGTTTTTTCAATGTGGTGGAAAACGCACCCTACTTTCCATCGCATTGGAAAAATTCAACCATATATCCACCCGATAAGTAGTTGATGTGGGGTCAATGTTTACTACAAGAAGGAATAGCCCATGGTCGCGCTGCGCCTTTGGAGAATAACATGGTCACGATTTTCAAAACTGCTGAAAAAACACCGTGCATTTTTCAACGTGGTGGAAAACACACCCATTTTTCCATCGCATTGGAAAAATTCAACCCCATATCCACCGATAAGGAGTTGATGTGGAGTCAATGTTTACAACGAGAAGGAAGAGCACCGCAGGTTGCACCTTTTGGAGAATGTGGTCACGATTTTCAAATGTTGAAAACACCATGCATTTTTCAATGTGGTGGAAAACACACCCTACTTTCCATCGCATTGGAAAAATTCAACCCATATCCACCCGATAAGCAATTTATGTGGAGTCAATGTTTACAATGAGAAGGAATAGCACCATGGGTTGCGCCTTTTGGAGAACGGGTCACGATTTTCAAAGTGCTGAAAAACACCGTGCATTTTTCAACGTGGTGGAAAACACACCCTACTTTCCATCGCATTGGAAAAATTCAACCCATATCCACCTGATAAGTAGTTGATGTGGAGTCAATGTTTACAACAAGAAGGAATAGCACATGGGTTACACCTTTTGGAGAACGGGTCGCGATTTTCAAATTGCTGAAAAACACCATGCATTTTTCAACGTGGTGGAAAATGCACCCTACTTTCCATCGCATTGGAAAAATTCAACCCATATCCACCGATAAAACGATGTGAGTTGATGTGGGTCAATGTTTACAATGAGAAGGAAGGAGCACCGCTGGTTCCTCTTAGAGAACGGGGTTGTGATTTTCAAACTATTGAAAAACACCGTGCATTTTTCAACGTGGTGGAAAACACACCCTACTTTCCATCACATTGGAAAAATTCAACCCATATCCACCCGATAAAATTTGTTGATGAGTCAATGTTTACTACGAGAAGGAATAGCACACTCACTTGGTCGCTTTTGGAGAATGGGGTGATGGATTTTAAAATGCTCAAAAAAACACCATGCATTTTTCAACGTGGTGGAAAATGCACCCTACTTTCCATCACATTGGAAAAATTCAACCCATATCCACCTGATAAGTTGTTGTGGGGTCAATGTTTACTACGAGAAGGAATATCACCGTGGGTGGTCGCGCATTTTGGAGAATGGGGTCGCGATTTTCAAAACTTCTAAAAAAACACAGCATTTTTCAACATGGTGGAAAGCGCACCCTACTTTCCATCGCATTGGAAAAATTCAACCCATATCCACCCGATAAAAAGTAGTTGTTATGGAGTCAATGTTTACTAAGAGAAGGAAAAAGCACCTGCGGGTCGCGCCTTTTGGAGAACAAGGTCACGATTTTCAAACTCTTGAAAAAAACACCGTACATTTTCCAACGTGGTGGAAAAAACACCCTACTTTCCATCACATTGGAAAAATTCAACCCATATCCACCCGATAAGTAGTTGATGTGGGGTTAATGTTTACAATACGAGAAGGAATAGCACCGTGGGTTGCGCCTTTTGGAGAACAGGGTCGTGATTTTCAAACTGTTGAAAAACACCGTGCGTTTTTAAACATGGTGGAAAATGCACCCTACTTTTCATCGCATTGGAAAAATTCAACCCATATCCACCCGATAAGTAGTTGTTGTGGGGTCTATGTTTTCTATGAGAAGGAATAGCACCACAGCCGCACCTTTTGGAGAACGGGGTTGCGATTTTCAAACTACTGAAAAACACTGTGTGTTTTTCAACGTGGTGGAAAACGCACCCTACTTTCCATCGCATTGGAAAAATTCAACCCATATCTACCCGATAAGCAGTCGATGTGGGGTCAATGTTTACTACGAGAAGGAATAGCACCGTAGGTCGCGCCTTTTGGAGAATGGGGTCACGATTTCAAAAAGTTTGCTAAGAAAAACACCATGCATTTTTCAACGTGGTGGAAAACACACCCTACTTTCCATCGCATTGGAAAACTTCAACCCATATCCACCCAATAAGCACTTGTTATGGAGTCAATGTTTACTACAAGAGAAGGAAAAGCACCGCAATGGGTCACGCCTTTTGAGAACGAATGGTCGCGATTTTCAAACTGTTGAAAAACACCATGCATTTTTCAAGGTGTGGAAAAGCGCACCCTACTTTCCATCGCATTAGAAAAATTCTACCCATATCCAACTAATAAGCAGTTTTTGTGGATTCAACGTTTACAATGAGAAGGGAAAGCACCGTGGTCACGCCTTTTAGAGAACGAGATCGCGATTTTCAAATTGAAGAAAACACGTGCATTTTTCAACGTGGTGGAAAACAAACCCTAATTTACATCACATTGGGAAAATTCAACCCATATCCACCCGATAAGTAGTTTGATGTGGGTTCAATGTTTACTACGAGAAGGAATAGCACCATGGTCGTGCCTTTTAAAGAATGGGGTCACAATTTTCAAAGTGTTGAAAAACACCGTGTGTTTTTCAATGTGTGGAAAATGCACCCTACTTTCCATTGCATTGGAAAAATTCAACCCATATCCACCCGATAAGTAGTTGATGTGGAGTTCAATGTTTACTACAAGAAGGAATAGCCCAAGTCCCACCTTTTGGAGAAGGGTCGATTTTCAAACTGTTGAAAAACACCGTGCATTTTTCAACGTGGTGGAAAACGCACCCTTACTTTCCATCACATTGGAAAAATTCAACCCATATCCACCTGATAAGTAGTTTATGTGGGTCAATGTTTACTACGAGAAGGAATAGCAAGGTTGCGCCTTTTGGAGAACGGGTCACGATTTTCAAAGTGCTGAAAAACACCGTGCATTTTTCAACGTGGTGGAAAATGCACCTTACTTTTCATCGCATTGGAAAAATTCAACCCATATCTACCAGATAAGTAGTTTTTGTGGGTTCAATGTTTACTACGAGAAGGAAAAAGCACCAATGGTCAGCGCCTTTTGAGAACGGGTCACGATTTTCAAACTACTAAAAAACACCGTGTGTTTTTCAACGTGGTGGAAAACGCACCCTACTTTCCATCGCATTGGAAAAATTCAACCCATATCCACCCAATAAGTATTTGATGTGGAGTCAATGTTTACTATGAGAAGGAATAGCACCATGGGTCACGCCTTTTGGAGAACAGGTCATGATTTTCAAACTGTTGAAAAACACCGTGCATTTTTCAACGTGTTGAAATATTTTATATAGTGTTGAAAAAGGTTTATTTTTCAGCACTTTGATAGTAGCAATTAAACTTCGACATGATAATTTTCTACTGTTGATTACATATTTTCATCATAATTACATCAACTTTCTATTTGTTAAAATATTTTATACTATCCATATATTACGTGAGCAGTTCTACGTTGGCTAACACCACCAAGCACTTTTTTAAAACACTCTAAAAATAGTCAAAGAGTAGGTCAGTTGTACACGTTCCATATTTATGTATTTCAAATATACGCAATGTACAATCTCATATACATGAATTGGAAATGTTTACAATTATAATTTAGGCCCACTCAACATGCCATACATTTACTTTCCAAAGCTCAACCTACTCATTCTGTAAGATACACCATTTGCATATCCGTTGCATCTGCAACACAATGAATTAAATATTAGACAAGGTATCAAAGGATTTTTAGCTTACATACAGTAAATAAATGTTATGATATTAAGGACATTCAATACAAACCTTGCGTAGATGCTAAATTGTTGAAAGATAAGCGGCAATGGGAGATGTTTTAATTACATTTGAACCACCTACAAAATAAATGATCAATATGTTAGTCTTCACCTCGACAATTAAAATATCTTGTGAATAGTTGACACTAATAGTTCAATGTTTTAACCTGTATGTTCCATTTGTGTGGTTTGTCTCCTCTTTGCACGATTTCCGTTGGGAAATTGGAAGCATTCGTAGTCTTCAGCGTGATTGTTCAAATCTTCTACAATGACAGGCCTCTTACTCACACTGCGGTGGCATTTTTTACTTGCACTAAACCATGGACGCATGCGGGTGGTGGAAATCTCATTGACATCTCCTTTGAAAGCAACATCCAACATATTTGATGCTTCTAGGTCTCTCCTAAACCTTTGAACACATTCAAAGAATGTTTTTTTCTTTTGTTCATCTGTACTCAGTCGTGTATCAGAGACTGACTTCAAGAATTATTTGGATGTGTGTTCCATAAAATCTGAATCACTTTCTATCATCAAACCACCAGCCCCAACTATTTTAGGAGTTCCTGTGACGTATAAGACATTATAGAATATTATTTATTTACACACTAGGTTTTTCAATATCATAGTACACATGAATACACAATGCCACCTAATCCTAAATATGCATGACGAACATTATCATTGGCATCAATTAATTGATTGAAGGCATTAACAACTAACCATCAATTGTCAGTGAGTGTCGAGGTGGTGAGGAGGGGCCATCCCATAACATGCCATCGTTTACAGTGCTTGTCTCTGCATAGGTATTAGTAGCACATGAGAAATGAAAACAATTTCAACACGATGCTTTTTTTGTTGCAACTTATTCTTAACAATCTATATCACTACTTGCCACATATGATGACATTAAATTACCTTCAACTTATGTTATTGGATACGACAAAGAGGGGCCGTGTCAAAACGTGTCTTCATTTACCCTGCTTGTCTCCCCATAAGTATTGCCTCCTGCACGCGAAATGAAAAGAAATTCAACACGATGCTTATTTCGTTACAACTTATGATTAGCAATATACATCGGTAACATATGATGGCATTGAACTACCTGTCACTTCTGGTGCTTGATATGATGACATCGACACATATTTTTGCAAAAATCCAACACCTTCAACATGTGCTTACATGTGTTTCCTCTAATAGCCCAAGCACATTCGCATACGTCCAAAGCTCCGCATTGCCTTACCAAATACCATGTGCTTCTAGTTGTTTGGCTCCTCACCCACAATTGATTGCAATCAGGCGTAATTGCAAGGCAATCTGTATCAGAATACTCTTTGCTCTCTCAACTACTATCAATAGATGTCTTTCTTTTTTGAAATTGGTCAAGAAGCCAGATTTTTGCAACTTCCTCTTGTGTTTGTAAAATGGCTCCACCTTGTACACAAGTGTGTAGAACAAATAGTCCATCCGCGAGCACATTTCTTTTGTCTATCACACAAGTATCTAGTCTTCAAAAAACAATGGTAGGATTCAATGGATGCGTTTGTTTCTTGGTTTTCATGGGAGAAGTTTCTAAAATTTGTTGCCCACATAGCTATCAATATTCACGGATTGAAAATCAGTGACATTATAAACCAAGAATTATAATTGATGATAATTAATAAGAAAACACACAAAGAATCACACTCACCAACATGTTCTTTGCTCTCACACCATGTATTCCTAAAGTACTCGAGGAACTTAGTTTCCTCTTTGAATTCATTAAATAAGTCTTGAATGATTGAAATGTGTGCTCGTGATGCATTTCAAAACCATACATGATGGTACCTAGTCTCTCAAAAATCTTCCACCTAGACTCCTTGCTACAATACTTGTGCATGTTTTTCAACCATGCCCTGTGCACGTGCCATAGGCATAGCACTACACGACAACCAAAAACACACATGATGGCTTGGATTTCAGCCGACACATCATCCGTAATGAACGCATTGATCTACCAATGACACGAAGGTGTTTTCCTCATTTTTGGACTTCCGCCAACCACCCGTAAATATCTTCAATTTTATTCCTCGAAGAAATGGCCCATGCTACGGGCACCCCAACTTCTTGCTCGTCAAAAACAAGCAATGTGTATAATTGGTACTGCAAGAAATATGACATCAAATGGTAACATGGGGTTTAATATAACAGAAAGGGAATAGTATTAATGATACGTAAATTACACATCATTTCAAAATTCATTCCAATTACTTATGCCATATTTGTTGGTAGCAAACGTCGAGTCCATGGAGATTATGGAATTGTGCGAATGTTGAACCATTCTCTCACACATCCATGGTGTTTGCAACCCCATAATGAATGGAACGGTGGTTCCATTTGGGCGTTGATAGTAGAAAAATATGTCTCTTTCCTCCGCATGCCATAAGTTCACACTCATGGCATCATCGCATGCTTTTGAGACCTTCTACAATGAACTCTTTTCCACACGTTCAACACGTCCTTTCTTGTCATGTATTCGTCCCTCCTGCTCAATATACCCACGTTTGATGGATCCTCTATATATTTATCGTACACCATGTCCACGGTGACTCCCATTAACAAAAGACTCTCGATATAAGTTTTGCATTCATTTGATAAGTATGGGGAAACATTCAGACGCAGATCATTAATGGTATTTTCGTTCATCCCATGACAACACTCACCATTTACATCACAATGAAACGGATGGTTGTATAATATTATGGTTGTTGTTGGTCTCCCATAAAAAACCTTCACATTGAAATGACATTGGAAACCCCTTTTAATTATACACCTACTCACTTTGTCACTTGTTACTGACTTATTTCTATTGTCGTCTGGACCATACAAACACCAATAGCTACATTAAAAATGGTAACATCAAATGCTATACAACTGTTTACGAAAAGAACGTACAAAAAAATAATTTGTTAGTGAATTTCCAAACCTAGAATATGATTTGGTTGTATGCGGTTTTGGATTTTCTATATTTGTTGAGTTGTGATTTGTGCGGGTGAAGGTAGTCTCAAAAATTTCATTAGAACCTTCCCCCTTTAGAAATGCATGTAGTCTTGCGAGTGGTATGGTGGCACAAATGTCGACATTCGGCTCATCCCCTATTGGTGTCCATTCTAGGTCATCATATGAAAACTGACTCTTTTCCTCTGTAATCTCTTGGACATGAAGATCGATCATGCTCTACCATTTGGGCCTCCTTCCCATCCTAAAAATTATTACATGCAATTTTGTATCGTTAATGAAATAATTATTTCATAATTTTTGAAATAAATTGAGTTATGATTGATCATCATCAACATGAATACCATCTTAAAACATTGCAAGCATTCAATTTTTTGTCTAATTCAAAAGCCACGTGTATAAAACACAGTATTGAAATTCAAGGAAAATAACAATTTATAGGACTGCCTACTGGAAACATATCACAATATGGTCATCTATAATGTGACAAAGAATGCGACATAATAAATATAATGTGACAGAGATTGTTACAAAATTAATATTATTTCAAATACACTTATTCAATGTGGAGAGAAACTTCCATAGAAAATATTATTACATTTAGCTAAAAACAATAAAAACTATCGAAACAAGAACATGTTTATTTAAAACAGAAGTTACAAATAAAAAAATAAAAATATTAATAACATGTGTTGTGTGTGTGTGTGTGTGTGTGTGTGTGTGTGTATACATTTATGCATGCCAAAACACAATAATTAAACAACAATAAAATAATACCGTTCTTTTTGAAAAAATTGAACTTACAAACTAAAATTGAGGAATATAGATATTTCAAAAATTTCACACTTTTATTTGAATTTTAGAATTGGTGCTAAAATTTTGAATCGTAATAAAAAATATTTGCTATACATTATGAACAACTAGTATTCATTGGCATACTGAACTATCTATAATATACATATAATTTATAAATTGTTAATAAATTGATGACTATTTTTAGGAATTCTATAGTTTTCAAACTTTTTATGCGAACACCCTTCATCTTCAGTTTACGCGAAGCTCGTATTTTTGTATCTCTTCGTTTTACAAACAGGATCGAGACAAATTTAGCTCATGGTATTCTTATTCAATGCACAAAAGAGTAACTAGTACAAAACAAAAATATACAATTAACGTTAGTATGGTACATGTCAAATCAAATATACGTCATCCAATATGATAAAATAATCACAACATCAGAAAGCAACTAATCCATGACAAATTCAAGTATCGATAAATGCCAACGGCTATCCTTCACCCAAGAACCACCCTCCCATAATATCACAACCATCCATTGCAAAAGGGACGGTTGTGATATTACGAGAGGGTGCATTTGAGTGGAGGTTGGTAGGAGAGTTTAAAAACCTCTTCTCAAAGACGATACCGCCCATCTATCGATGTGGAATCCTAAGGGGCAAGCCCCTTCATCACGCAACGATAGTTGGGCGTATCGATGTGGCATCCTAAGGGGCAAGCCCCTTCAGCATGCACCGATTCTTGTCTTTGCAGAGGCACTTGCCCCCATATGCCAAATTGAGAGTCAAAGTATGATATCACATAATTTTTATAGCTTCAACTTACATCAGGAATTCACAACATTACAATTACCAATATTTAACAACTAATAACAAATATATATATACAAATGATCTCCACATTCGCAATATTTAGAAAATATTGTAGATTTGATTTGCATTCCTTCCACATAACAAAACATTTAATTTTTTTGCATGATTGTTTATATAAAATGAACAATAAATTTAAAAATTGTTTATAACATTAACATAACATCTCTAGAAGTATTAGCTAAAAGTATTCTAATTCTAATGATGAATGAAAACGTAATATTAGCTGTAATTATTCTAATTCTATCACCATAAATAATATTAAGTCACCCACATTAAATTAATTTTGGACACTTTAAACACTTATACGACACCTTGAACACTAATTAGTCACCCCGCATAAAATAATTGGGATACACTAAACATTAATTTAACACCCTAAAGACCGATACAATACCCTAAATAATGTCATGATACTCTATGCACTAATGATTCATCCTCTATTTCATAATTAGGATAGCCTAAACACTAATGAAACACATGGTCTCATACAAAATGATAATCATCGCTGTAATACCCTGTCAACTCATACGACACCCTAAACACTAATATGACATCCTAAACACTCAAAAATTGATGCCAAACCTTGGACGCTAATGGGTTACTCTAAATAACATAAATTAGACACAAAAAAACACTAATGTTTTACCCTAAAAATTTTATAAGACTTGATAAACACTAATATGACACATTATACATTATTAGAAGACTGTAAACATTAAGGGATCACCGTAAATAATATAATTAGGACACCTTACAGAATAATTTGATATCATAAGCACTCATATTAAACACTAATACACCACCCTAAACATTCAAACATTGATATAAGAACCTTAACACTAATGAGTCAACCTAAATAACATAATTGACAATCGAGATACTTTGAGCATTAAAAAACAACCGTAAACTTGATATGAAACCCTAAAAACTATAATGAGACCTTACAAACTAATGGGTCACTTTACAAAACACAATTAGAACATCCTAAATATTAATGTGTCATCCTAAACAATCATACAGTGCCCTAAACACCCAAACATTGATATGATGCCCTAAACACTAACTTGTCATATTAAATAACACAATTACAACACCGTAAACTATAATACAACACCTAACATTAATTTAACATGTATTAGGATTCAATTGCTATAAATGATTTGAAATCTAGCCCTAATACATGTTCAATTGTCACATTAGGTGTATTAGGGCTCGATCAATGGAAACAAACACAAACTAATACTTGACACTCAAATAAGCCACCCTGAACATGCGGAAAACCATCGTGTTTTTCAACATGCTGAAAAACACGATGTGTTTTCCATGTTGATGAAAAACACGGTGAGTTTTCCATCTTAACGAAAAATCGAAGCGAAAACATTTTCCCCTAAAAAATGTAAGTATGCATTTAATATGATATGTGGTCCCCTGACTCATGATTGGTGATAACATTTGTTTAATCCAAAAAAGAATGTTATAACTATATATCTAGAAGTAGATGGAAAAAATGGAGATTGTCGAACATTATATTTCAAGACATTTATTATTAAGGTTCTTGTTGACAAATATGAATTCAAATATTAAGTTCATGATTTCATAAAATTCAATTTCGTAAATGAAACAGTGTGGAAAACCGTCATGTTTTTCAACGTGCTGAAAAACACACTGTGTTTTTCAGCACGTAAAAAACACACTGTGTTTTTCATCAAGATGAAGAACACGTTGTGATTTACTCATGTTAATCATAGACCTAATCAATCATGACAAATCTACTCTCCCTTGTATGTAAGATTCAAAACATTTGTATTAAAATAACATGCCTTGATTGAAGCGTGTCTCTTCCCAAAGAGTGGTAAAATAGTCGTAAAGGTGGCATTAGCTTTTTTGTTTCATTTCGAGAGATAATATATTGAGATTAGCGTGGTAACTGTTGGGATCAATTTGTACTTTCTGGCATATTTCAAACAATAAATTGAATGGTACTATTCCTGACTTATCCGGGATGAGCAACCTGCAATACTTGTGAGTAATATAGACTAGCAAGCTAGTCTACCTCCAAAGATCCCCCATCTATGTTGTGAAGTCTAATAATATTGTTTGGGTGTGGTATTCGCAGGGACCTCAACAACAATTCATTCGATGTATCCCAAGTTCCCCTGTGGTTTTCTTCCTTAGACTTGTTAACCACAATCTAAGTCCAAAGTAATCTAAGCGCTGATCTAAATAGATTACAGAAGAAACTTAACTAATACTGATACCCTTTTCTTAGTTCGTGTTTAAATTGTTTCACAGCGTGATAGAAAATGGAAAGTTGAATGGATCGTTTCCTTCTAATGTTTTTAACTTGCGCAACTTGAAACCATGTGAGTATTCTGTTTAAGTCCTATGCCTATTTTTAGTGACCATTGCCAATATTTTGTGGAGTCAATTAACATGGTTAATTGTGATTTTGTATGAGTAGGAGACTAGCCAGAAATTCCATCTCTGGAACTCTGGATTTCAGCATTATTGAAAGCCAAATGCTGCAAGACATAGATTTCGAGTACAATAACATCAGAAGCACTTTCCTCCCCAAAACCGCTATCAAAATGTAAGAAGTTTTGTCATGTGATGGATTTGAATCACAAACAATGCCTGGTGGTGATAATTACTTTTTCTAACACCAATTTTAGTAGAGTGATATGCTGAGAGGCCCAACCATTATTGATTTGTGGATTGACAATAAACTTATGGCAATCATTCCTGTGCTAATGGGAGTAACATCTCAGATGACAAAGAATGCACAACACCGATGCAAGATTGTGGAAAAGACATCAAAAGTGGGGACAATATCATGGTTGTATATAAAGATAAATAATTAAAAATAAACCAAATTATATATTCCTAAATATCCTTTGATTTTCAATGTCAAAATACCTGTGACTACAGTCTCCTATGTGTAGTGGAACGTCCCTTCCTAATGGCCGCAAATGTGAATAGATGACTTGTTATTTTCTTTGGTGCAGAATAATGAAGAAATTGGTCCCATCTGATGCCTCTGGTATGGTCTGCAACAATTCTTCAACAGGGAAGCTTTCTAAATGTTAAATGTTAGTGTTTTAATGGTTAGTGGTTAGGCGTTAAGTGGGTAGGCATTTGGATGTATCGGCTCACCTTCCTCCTTAAATACATGACACCCCTCGTGGTGGCACACACCCTAACAGGAATGGATACAGTGCATCCTTCGTGCATACGATGGAGTCGTCTACCTCTCGGTGATTTGACTAACCTCTAGTGCCGGTTTTTGTTGCCAGGTCATGCCTTTTGCATGCGCATGTGATGGCAAGCATGGTCAAAAAAATGGACTCCGCACATACATGGGTGCATTTTCAGTGGAGGGTAAACGACTCCCTCAAATTGCCCCTTGTCCCGACCAGATTCGACCTCCGCATCTCTCTCTATATATTACAACCTCCACATCTCTCTCTCTCTATATATATATATATGAACCTCCTCTCTCTATACATATATTAGACATACACTATAGATTATAAATTTGTAATATTCATGACAAATATAACATAAATGAAAATGGAAATTTTGGACCCTAAATAATAATAATAGAATTATGTTTAATATCTTATTATTGAAATATAAACATCTTCATATCTCATTGATAAAATAGAAACATTTGTTACTTTATTTTTGTTTGATGTATTTTTTAAGCTTTATTTGATTTCTTGTTTAGCTTTTATTTATTGATTTTGATTTGTAATTGGCTTTTCTCTAAATTTGTTTGATTTATTACAAATACATATTGGATAGTGAACGAGATGCATTAGATTTGGGATTTTGTAAGAATGGTGAAATTTGAAGATTGAACATGTAAGAGGAAGTTGGAAGTTGAAACTCATTTTCTACAAAATTGTAAGTGAGTCATTTCGATGATTTTATTCAATAATTTTTTTAGTTGTAAGTTAAAATTTTGTTTTAAAATTCTCATTAAGCGTAATGATATTTATGGATCTTAACGGATATTAACGCAACATTTTTTTTTTTGGAAAAAATAAATCTATGAAAAACTACGATATTGGTTAGTCCAATATATTATCCACTAACATCCATATAAAATCAACATCCATATAAAATTTAACATAATTTATGTGTTTTGTAATTTGTTATAAAAATAAATTTGACACGCATAATAAATTTTGAATGCCAAATGAAATCCATATAATTTTTTAGACAGTCAAATAATTTTATTGTGATGTGTAACATTGAACGTCAAACCCAACCTTGTTTGGAGGCAAATCACCCAATGGGAGAAAAATGATGAAAGAAAAAAAAATTAGGTGGTTATTATGGTGAACACATTTCTAAATTGGATTTGAGAGTGTTGTGGCTTACACACGTTAATACAATGGAGCTTGAGGATTCATTTAGTATTATAGGTTGTCTATTAAAATAATTTTATTTGTGAGTTATTTGCATTTTGTCATCTGTTAGCAGACTAATAAGGGTTTCATGTTTATAATGGGTCCACCTGTTACAGTCACGTATAATAAATTATTATCAAACATATACAGATTGATGATATATCAGACATACAAACACACAAGTAAATCTGGACTGAATTGATTGCCTAAGGCTTTCATTCAATTGGTATTTATAGATTACAATGGAGGAGTAAATTATAAAAGGATAGTTCTAGATGGTTTGTGCAATAAAATAATATTTGCGAGATAAGGTCTTTTGTCAGTGGTCTTTAGGCTCTGCAGACCATGACTATTCAATTGTGCTAGTAAATTTATTCCAACACTCCCCCATAAATTTATTCTTCTATGTTCACACAAAATTAAAATCTCCCCACACTTTATGGGTCCCACCTACCTCTATGGGTCTTATGGCTGATGAGGTACCCATTTACATAATTTCCTTGACCCCTAATTTATCTCTAAATTTTACAAAATTTCTTTCACTTAATGCTTTGGTGAAAATATCTACAATTTGATCCTTAATGTTGCAGTAGACAAGTTGAATCACATCATTTTGAATCAATTCTCGATGTAGTGATGATGAATCTCCACATGTTTAGTTCTTGCATGATAGACATGATTCTTTGCCAACTGAATTGTACTTTTGTTGTCACAATATAATATTGAAGGTTTATTTTGAGGAAAATGTAAATCACAAGTATCGATTCAATAAAATATGGAATATTTTACTGAAATCTAAAGTTACAAAGCTGTTATAAAGTTGTACAATAAGATACAAGTGTTAGGAAATTTTTAGTTTTTGTTACTATGAAAGCAAATAGGGGGATAAGGTACTTACCTTGATTTGACTTGTCCCGAAGTGTGTCCCAAGTGGAAGAAGCGGTGAAACAACAACTCAAAGTGTGTCAATTCGTACAGTAAAAATATAGAATTATAGGGAGTTTCAAAACTAGGGCGCTGGGTAGGGGCGAGGGTGCCAAGGATGCTTGAGACCTCTATGGAGCATTGGAGTCTATAGAAAATATCATAACCTAATTTCTTCATTCTCACTAGAGTTTCACTTCTTCCCGATGATCGCTTGTATGTCACACTTAAATCGCTGAAGTACCTATAAATATACAATTAAAATAGCCTCCTACAAAACCCTCAAACTACATCAAATACTAAAAAAGAAAGATACAAAATGAGGGGTCACAATGTCCTCGACTGTCAAAAAAATAAACTTACGACCAAGCGTTGCACTACATCTCAGACCCAATGTAGTTCTATGTGCTTATGTGTGCAATAGTGTTCCTAGGTTGCCCTCGCACTAATGACGCCAAGATATAGGGTTGTAGCTAGATAAAATGCAAATTTTGGATCAAAAAATGAACTTCCCCTTCCTATGCAGTGTGTATGCAGGGTAATAAGCCCAAGATGCAGTCCCTTTTATATGTAGATAGATAGCCCTTGATAGAAATTTTCCACCCTTATAATGGTATGTATGTTGTGTTTATATAGGGATCTCTTGCTTGAATTTCGACACTAATGACCCAACATGCCAACTAGGACCTTGGGATAGGAGTAAAAAAACCAAAAATACAGATCGCAAATGTCAAAAATGTGAACAAAAGCAAAGAGGACAAGAGTGCCCAGGTTGGACAAGAGTGCCAGGAGGTAGTGTTTTGAGACAAATGATGAAAAATGTTAGAATCCGACAAACGAGGATCCATGTGACCTCACCAAAACTCGGGTACATAAGTGACAGACGTGAGAGATAACAAAATAGAAACCAACAGAGCAAATATATGGACTAGATAACGTGTCACCCGGTGAATACCATACATACATAAAACAACATACTTGGCAGTATAGTAAATAGTAATATCTGCGTGATTGTGTGTCTACATATGCCCCATGTTTATGTTATTTGAATGAAATTCAAGTAGTGTAAAGGAAGTAAGGAACATACCTAAAAGAAGTCCAGAGAATCCCTTTTGTAGAAATACGCGAGGAATAAGAACATATAGTGTGGCAAACCATGGATTAGCATGTCGATCCATGTGGCGTAGTTAGATATGGTGAACCATTGTAAGGAGCACTTGGAGAGATTTCTCGATTTGATTTTGAATTATTTGTAGATTTTAAAATTTTATTATTGATGGAGATTTAGTAGGGTAGGGATTGATCATTTCCCAAACCAATTTTATATGTGTGAAAAATTAAATGATTTGGGTATCCTACCACTAGATGAAGAGTGTTAGGGAGAGAGGACTAGTTTTACCCTCTAACTATGAATACAACCTCAAAATGTCTAGCCACTTTGTAGATGGACAAAGACCAATTTTTTTCATTTCGATTCATTTCAATCCAACGAGAATAACCCATGTAAGAGTAGTATCGAGAAAGGAAATGATGTTTCATTCCCCCACTATAAGGGTGTTGCCACTATCAATATAGCTTCAAGTTAGGTCATCTAGAAGTGATTAAAAATGTAAAGTGACTTCCCATGTTAGGTCATCTGCGAGAGATAGTAAAATGTGGTATGTTGTATTGATTGAATAATTTGATTCGAGTAATATAAAACCCGGTTGAGATTGGATGTATGCGATAGATTACTTATGGAGATATTTTTCGCTTGTTGTCCCTAGATTAGGTCATTAGAGGGAATCAATAGAAACTAGTAGGAAATAATGCATGTTGTACAAGTAAATTTTTGATAATGATGTGTGAGAAATATGCAATGACCGTGTAGTATCTTGAGAGGGATCATAGGGTGATCCCGATTGTATGCCCCCTTTCGGAAAAAGGGAGAGTGATGGTGAGAACGAGCGCTAAGCCGAGAAAGTAGATATCTGCAATGATATGATTGCAAATGAATGGAAGTATAGTAGATGTTGTAAAATTGTGTGTAGACGATGAGCTAGAGTGGAACATAACGTTGTCGAATGTGGATAAGATGATAGTAGGAGAATTTTTAACCCAACAATGCAAACAAGACAAAAAAATGGAGTAGGGAAGCTCAAGATATGAGAAAAATCATGTGTCATGTATTAGTTGGAAAATGAGCCCAAACGGTAAATCTAGTAAAGAGACAATTGTGTAAAATTTCTATATATAGTAATGGTGAAAATTGGAAAGTGACTT
This sequence comes from Taxus wallichiana var. yunnanensis, assembly GCA_018340775.1. Classification (NCBI taxonomy): domain Eukaryota; kingdom Viridiplantae; phylum Streptophyta; class Pinopsida; order Cupressales; family Taxaceae; genus Taxus; species Taxus wallichiana. The sequence continues at coordinate 322,851,478 of CM031237.1, forward strand.
CATTTGAACCGTTATCGAGTGTGATTTTGAGCTATGAGATTGTGAAGATTTTGTAAATTAGAACAACAAGATTGAGTCAATTCGAGATGGTGGTGATGGTTGTGGCATTGCATACAACATATGATTTGATAAGTATGATTATTTTAGGAAAATGTGTTGAAATTTACTCATCTTTTGTCAATTTTTATAAAAATAGTGTTTTTAAATTTCTAGGCATTTATGATCCGGGAAGGAGCGGGTGAGGAGATATCATCCCTCGGGATGCCACCACCGGATCTAGGCACTAGTGACCTACTCCTAGGTGTCAACGTCCTTCTTCAAGGCACCTTTGGTAACCCAAGAGGATGCATCGAGCCCAAAATCTAATAATTGTGAAATTTGATGCATTTTTGTAGAGTGAATAGTCATTTTTCGTATATATAAGGTGTTAATGTCACATTTTTGCTTGTGTTTTGTGGTGTGTAGAGGGATATTCATTTGAGGGAGTTCCGTGGAGGTTTTCATTTGAGTACGTTGTTGGGATTAGGCCTATTAGATACGAGAGAGGGATGTACTAGACCATTTCGGCCTATGACACATAACGAGATTGGGGGAGGTACTCCATAATATGTCAGTGATCACGCATTGTGCAAGTGATGGTGTGTAGACACTTGTAGTTTTTGGCCGCCTACTTTGGGAGATGACGTGACCCGGAGGATGTATATCGTATATTGTGATTACCAATTATACGTGAGAGAGTCCAAGTGATGGTTGTAGAGGATGTTCGAGAGGAAAATGAGAGCGGTGAGGTAGTATTTTACAGGGACACAGGTTGAAAGTGAGACCCATATTAGCCTAGATGGCATACTGAGATTAGGTGTTCCGCGATGTAAAATTTTATTGCGAGTTGTGATTGTTTCATCGGTGGCGGTAGAGGGTGGTGGTGTAGGCATCTTATATAAGATGCATGATATCTATCGATGTATAGAGGAGAATGAGACTAGATATGCATGGGGTACGGTGTGTACTAGCACATGTATAGAGATACCTATAAAGGTTTACAGAAGGACCATACTCATGGGCTAAGAGCCACCACATTGCTACATGTATGGAATTATGAGCATATTGTGATATTGAGGCTGCTTGGTGGGCCACGTGCGAGTGAGCAAGGCCAAATATATTTTTACGCGATATGGGTAGGTGTCCAGGAGTTGGAGGATGGACACCAATACTTATAGATCGATGTTGGATTTTGAAGCCAAGGCCCATTATATGGAGACCATATTGATCCTATGGTGTATTTCTAGAGGATGGAGTAGAGTTACAATGTATATGACGGACTATTTGATTAAAGGATCAGTTTCCTCGAGTAATTTGAGATATTTTAGGCATAGTGTGTAGTACGTCGGTTTGGTATTGCTCGGGATGTGGCCCCAGAGTCATATGTATGGGTACACATGACAAGAGCACAGAGGATACCTAGGGTTAGACCAAGACCTACGGGGCACAACTAGTTCCCCTAATTTGTAGATGAGATGAATGCGGCCATAGAGCCGATTCAAGTGGATGACGTAGGATGTACCAAGGCATATTAATTAAACTAAAATGTGAATATTGTAGTGTAATGTAATGCAGTAGGAGCAGTGAAATAACTAAATAAATGAAGTAATAAAAAACTACAATAATACCCAAGAAATCTAAGAAGTGAAGTTTGAAACCCTAATGTACAAAGATGGTTAAAAAGGCCTTAGCTGATTCGATGATATTCTGGGACTATGTCATAGTGGAGACTAGATGAACATCTAATGAAAACCTTCACATGGGATCTAGAAAAATTATATATCCGGACTTTCTAGCTAGATTGGGGCACCTGGAGAGGGGTAGGGGTGCCCTGTCTAAGATCTAGACACCATGTTCTACGAAAATGACCAGAAAACCTATTTTGAGTTGTCATTGAGTGTTCACCGGGTTCACTTCTGTCACGTGAACATGGTTGTGTGATTGCCAAACTTGGAAAACCTTCAATAAAAGAATCACCTAAAAAATCCCAAGAAAAACATCAAAACCCTAAAAAAGAAAAAGCATATGAAGGGGAATGATTGTCCTCAACTTCCAAATTGATGGATTTATCACTGAGCATTGCATTATATCTCAAACCCAATGTAGTTCTAGGTGTGTGTGTGTGTGTGTGTAATTGTGCCATAGGTGCTCTTGTGCCGGTCGCACTTTATGAAGTAGAAAACAAGTAAGTAGATGTAGGATTAAATAAAGGTGTGCATGGAAACAATAAACTCCCCTCTTATGAAGTGTGATGCAAATGAACCAGCCTTGTGTGTTTTGTGATGGATCTAGGTGGATGTAAATATAGCTATAGATGCTTCGATGGATGCAACCTTAGGTGGTGATAGTAAGTACTTAGTGTTTGGTCCCTCATTATGGTCAAATAACTTTATATTTATAAGGTTCACTTGCTTTAATTTTGTAATCAACATCGAAAATGCCGACCACCAAAAATATAAGAAGCTCAAACGGATAGAAAGTGCCCAAAAAGTGAGAGGAAAGTACAAAGAGGATCGGCGCACCCGAGAGGGGACTAGGTGTAGACACCAAAAATTTGCATCCCCCCTTGACTTAAGATCATCATCCTTATGACCACCTTTGATTAATATATTAAATTTCTCCACATGTCCTTCACGTTATCTCTAAATCCTAGATTAATTATTTATTTAATTAAATTAATTAATTATTCTCCCTCACACCTCACCCATACACCTCGCTATGTTAACTAGGACACCTCACTATGACACCTCATTTAACCACCTAACCTCCTCTATAACTACCTTCCTAAAAATCACTAACCTATTCCTAACCAACTAACCTTCTAAAATCACTAAACTAACTACATATTTCAAAAAAAGCTAACCTCTCTGTTTGTTCATGATTTTTTACCATGTCACCACCTTAACAACCTTGAAGTTATCATATCTTTCTCGAAATGGAAGAAAATCACTTGTTTTGTTAACTAAAATAAGATCTTCGCAATCGCGTCGGTGATTTTCCCAATCCCCGAAGATTTATAAATACAAGCATTAAAACCTCCTTTCCACAACGAATTATCATGCTTTGCAGGTGCATTCTGCCTCAATTCCAACGTATCATACATCCAAGCATTTCACATTGAATCTTTCCAACATTTAGCTTCTCAAAGGACATCGAATTCATCATCAAATCGATCCCATTTCATCATTCAGTCGTCTTCTTCCGTCCGCTCACCAAGTTGGTTCATTACGCAAGGTAATATGTACATGCTGATTATTTTTTATACTAAATGCAGGTAAACTCCCATTTAGACCTCATTTTTATTGCTAGAGCTTGAATTTCATATCATAATCAACTATTTAGCTTTTTTTTTAGTGAACTGTTAGATTTAGCAACAATCGCGGTGATTAGCCTAATCGTCAGTGATTCCTATGTTTTTTGTTTTTCTTTCATTATTGTATGCCCAATCGACTAAAATGCATAGATTTTTCTTTTTATTTTCTAATGTTTTGTCTTGCATGATGTTTTCAGATGGAATTAGGTGGTGTTAACCTCCTATAGCTGATTCCTTTCGTCGTTTGCCATCTACTTTACTGGAAGCAAGTATGAGTTGCTCCATAATCTTGAACTCTGCGCAATCCAGGCAGCCCCATTTGACCACCTAGAGGCTATCTTTTCCTCCAGTCATCATATCCAAGAAGTTACTCACATTTTTGGGATGCGTATGATGAAGCATTGAGACTCCAAGAAGACCTTGTTCAAGATCGAGCATCATTATGAGACTAGCCTTGAGCACCTGGAAGAGGACTACCGCACTACTTCAGAGTTTGAGCCCCATAGCCATATCAACATATCTAGCACCGACGCCACATTTTCTCACCTTTATGACACCCAAGAGGAGGATTTTGAATTCTTTCTTTGAGGAATACATCTTTGTCCCTGATTCTGGTCTTACTTAGTAAGAGGAAGAAATAGTTGATTCTGTAGCTTCTAACATATCTAAAATTTTGTACACAAACCAGAGTCTGAATTATGGATTTAAATCATGACTAATGTTAGCTATATGTATCTAGTCTAAATAAGTGATAATCACACTCCTATCTTATCACTTTGTAATAAAAATCATAAGTACTAATAAAATCTCAAGTGTTTCCTAAGCAATAACATTATCTTCATATGATTTGTAGCCTTGTTTACAGGAAATTATTTACAGGAAAAGAGGATTTTTTATCCATTGTTTTAAACGGTGCACAAATATACGTAATAAACAATGCGGTTATCATAGAAACCCCACCATATTGAGGTCAAGCTCAGTTGTTATCCCTTTGAAAAATTCAAGAAAACAAAGGTAAAACCATGTTAGACATCGGGTTGCCTAGGCGCACTATTCTTAGTTGGGCACCCCAATCGAAATAGGAGAAACGTCTTATGAAAGTAAAGTCTAGGAAAGTACGGGTGTAAGATCAAAAATAACGACATAAAGCAATGCAAAATGACCATTGTGTGAGAGATGGTGCATAGACACATGCACATTTTTGTTGACTACGGGAGATGACAAAGTGACATTAGAGGATATATATCATATTTTTCGATTATCGTGGTCAACGAGAGGGTGCGGGTGGCAGTGGTGGAGGATATACTGGCGACAAATGAGGGCCACGAGATGATACTTTGTGGGGATTCTAGTGTTTTCGAAGGCCCATATCAATTTGGATGATATATTCCGATCAGATGTTCTGCGCTTGCGGAAGCTCACAGGAGTGGTGATTTCATCGTGTATACTGGTAGAGGGAGGTGGTGTGGACATCATGTATAAGATGCGGGACATATGCCGACAGATAGAGGAGCATGATACATGATGTTTTTGGGCACAATGTGTATTGGCCCATTTGTACGAGGACTCAGACGATTTACACATGATGAGCATGGTGGAGGGATAGGAGCCACCACGTTATTGCATGTATGGGTGTATGAGCACATAGTTGACCGAGACCGGTTGCATGGCCATGAGGAGAGTGGGATTGACCTAAGGTATATACAAGGATATGGGTGGATATATGTAGGAGGAAGATGGACACGGATACTTTTAGGGCCCGAATCGGTGATATGGAGGCCATACCATGACTATGGGGGATGGCAGCTCGGATGCGAGTAAAGTTACAGTGTATTCGGAGGACGATGTTGTTTGAGGATCATTTTCCAGTGTTGCGGAGCTATTTCAAGTGGAGAGAGTGTATCAACAGTTTGGGATGGCCCAGGATGTGTCCCCAGAGCCATACATATGGTTGTGAGCATTGAGATCACCAAGGAGGTCTAGGGCTAGCCCAGGGCCCATGGTAGAGTAGTTAGTACCATTGGGGCCGGATGCAACAGATCCGGAAATAGTAGAGGTGGATTGGGATGATGCAAGTTGTACGAAGGACTACCAAATGTGGTGGGCGGGACATTAGTGGGTATTATTGTACCCATTATTCGCAGCCCCATACGATTACCGCATGGAGGAGGAGGTGAGGGAGAGGCAGATGTCCCCAATCCCGTAGCAGTGGTGATGGATGAGTGTAAGTATTTGTATATGGATGCTTTGTTTATTGTGATTGTGAAAGTTACCGATTACGTGTGTTGTATACAGATCTAACGTGTTGTTATATGTGTTTGTAGGTGATGTGTATTAGTCACGATTATGGACATCCATCCATAAATTGACACGGAATGTGCTAAATTATGTGCTAGTGGGTGGTATGTTAAAGCGAGTGGACGAGATCACATGATAGCATGCCCATCTATTTGATCTAGTGGCCATAATAGCGCAACATGTATTGTGTTGCTTGGTGATAGGAACGAGGCATGTGAGGAGACCCAATGTGTGCGAGAGGCGAAGGAGGTGCTCCCTTGGCCCATAACGTGTTTGCATGATATGTATATTTATATCACAAGTTTTCAGAGTAAAGTGTAGAGATTGGTAAACTACGGAGGTAGGTGGAGAAGTTTTGAGGCCATGAAAACATAGCCTCAATCAGAAAGCAGAGGATTTTATTTCTAGGGCTCTCGTAGTACATGAGATCAATAGTGATGATGAGATTTGACTTAGTCTGTTGTATATGATGTAGGCAATGCATGCTCCCAACTATGGGATATGTTTTGTATCGAACGATTTGTGTATGGACGCTTATTTTGATATATGAGAAACTTATGTTTTGGCCATTGTAATGTGATGGATGTTGCGTGATTATATGGTTATTGTTCTTAATGTTTGTATTGTTTGTCTGTTGAGAAATGTGCTTGTGAATGTTACTAATGTATAACGTGTGTATGATAAATGAAAATTAATAGAATGTGATTGACTAAATGTGAATGGAATGTAATGTGCAATGTATGATTAAGTAAAATGATGTTATTAGAATAGATGAAAGATGGATGAATGTATCACAATGAATGTGTGAATATAGTGAGTGTAATATGTTAGTGAGGTAGAATTAGGAGGGGGAGAATGAGCGATGCCCCCCAGTGTATGAATAGATAGGCTCATTTTAATTAAGACCCTCAACAATCAAGTATGAGCCACGTAAGAAAGAGTGCATCATAGGTAAATGATGGAATGTGCTAGATGAAATGACGGAGTGCGTGATGAAAGGTTCTTAGAACTAATCCCTCAATAGTCATGTAAGAATGGTAAGAACACAAGTGCATCATTGGGGAGTAAGGTGATAATGATCACCTACTAACGACTAGGACGACAAGTGGAGGTGGAAGCATATGGAATGGATGGAGCATGAGTGTATGAACCAAATGGCATGTCATATGGAGTGACCATGGGGTATGCATGTGGTGGATTTGTGAATGAGGTGGATGCAATGAATGAGGTGGTAGAAGTAATGGAGGTGGTGGATAATGTGTATGTGATGGTGGTGAATGACGAACAAACGGAGTATGAGGTGGACAAGACTCTAGTGGTGTATGCCTACACCTGTCGAGGTGAGGGATAGAAGGATTTCTCACAAGAGGTAAAATAAATGACACATGTTTCTTCGAGTTGTTTCAATCTCTCGGGTAAAGCAAGACAATAGTTTTCTTGATGTCCAAAGATATAGTGCTAATTATAATAGCATTGGTCGGTTTGACGTTGTAAATGGTATGAAGGGTGATGTTGGTTGGAAGGAAGTTAGATTAATCTCTCATCAAGTAGTATACGCAAGATATCATGAGGCCAATAATTACGTGAAAAGCATAGAGGCTCACAAGATTTAGGTGAACTAGTGAAAGTAGGAGCTGGTCACGGAACCGAGAGAGACATGTGTGGGAGGGGAGGAGGATATCATAGTCGTTGACGTTGCACTTTGGGTTGAGATATAGGTGGCTTTTGATGGTTTCTTGGAGGTGGGGTGAGGGACTAGAAGTTGGAATGGTTGGAGTAATGTGTGGAGGAAGAATGAGACGAGAGGAGAGAAGATCGTGTTCTAGGTCAATAAATTGTAACACAATAGGATGAGATACTCACAAGTTTCATATTGTAGTCATTCCTTAAGTGGGGAAATGAGGCCATGGGTAAAAATGAATTATTTCTCTAAGTCAGTAGGTTGAAATATAAGTTGGTGGATGCATGCATTAAAGTGTAAAATATAGTCCTTGATGGGTTCAGAAGATCCTTGATGCAATGTAGGAATGTGGTCATATATAACCCTAGGGCCATTGTTAAGAATAAAGTGACAGAGGAAAACATCCTCCATGTCATAAAAAGTGCTAATCGACCTAAAGGGTAAATGTGTGTACCATTGTAGGGTTTCATCAATGAGACTATAACGGAAGGCCTTAAGAAGTAATCGATCATTAAAGTAAGAGGTCATAAGCATGTGGTAATGGGAAATATGGGCATGAGGGTCATATGTACTATCAAAGCATGTGAAAGTAGGCATGGTAAAGTCCTTAGGGAAAGTAGAATTATGGATCTTCCTAGGTACGGGATTTCCATGTAATGAGTTACCGCCTATAGAAGCATAATACGCTCTACTTTCTAAGGTAATGGTATGAACACGAGATTGGAGTTGACCTACAACTTGCATTAGAGAATGGATGTCATGCGAAGGAATAGTAGAGGATGGAAAGAGTGTATTAAGTGGTTGGAGCTTGCCATTGTGAGTGATCATAGGAATGTAAAAGGTGATAAGGTAGATTCCGATGCTTTATAGGCATAGTAGTAGGATGTTCTAAGGGTGCTATGGAAGGTGATGAAGGTGGAGTGGTACTACCAACATCATGGCTAACAACATCAATATCTTGAATAGGTGATGGGTCCAAAGATGGAGCTTTGATATGTGAAGAAAAAGTAGGAACTCTAGATGATGTAGGAATAGAAGAAGGGGTAGTGAGAGATCCCAGTGACAAATGCGTAGTAGAGGTGACGTCGGTAGGGGATACCAATAGAGTAGGGGTAGCACATGTAATGGTATAGAAAGAAGGATATCCATGATGGTGATCAGTAGGTGATAAGGTCTCATAAATAATGTTATGGTCATCATAAGATTCAGTGGGATCGTCCATGTAATATGATGGAGATTTCTTGCTCAAGGAGAGATGTGTGATGAGGAGGGACGGAAGTGGGATAAGATAGAGGAGTAACTATAGGAGTGGCCAGAGTAGGAGGTGTATCTTACTTGGAATCAATGCCTAATAAATAATCAATGATAGAATCATCTAAAACCTCGGGTGACATATGAGTAAAAGGATAAGAAGGATCAAATGTAAGCTGGTTGGCATGGTGTACAACGAGTAAGAGAAAAAGGGTCATCAACAAGATAGATACCTATAGGATAATCTATAGGATTAGTGGGCACATGTTGTTGGCCTTCTAAAATCATTTGTTGAGTAGCATCGGGTAAAACCATAGGAGCACTATATAAAGCCTAAGCTCAAGAATGGCAGCCTCATCATAGATGGGATTAACACTAAAATAAGACATGATTAGAACTAGAAGAGAAATGGGATCCTAGGAAATCTATTCGAAAAGGTTAAGTTCACTAAAATGATTAACTAAAAATTGGTTTTTAGGATAGATCTAGATATAAAGTAAATATAAATGCTACGAACTAGTGAATTTAGTTAATCTAATAAGAACACAACACTATAATGGAAATATAATTGAAATGCTAACCCTAAATACTTGATTTTAAATATTGAAATATAATGAAGTAATGGAAATAGAAAGGATAAGATACTAACCTCTAAATGACTTACCTTTCTATCTGGATTCGTGACATCTTGGTATGTGGATTGGGTAGACTATGAATGGATGGCTTCGGGAAGGGCATGAGCTAATTCTTTCTCTATCTTGAGGCACCTGGGAGTGTCTTTGGGGTACCCTAGGGTGCCCTAGTTTAGGATTTGGGTGCTATAGTTTACAAAAATGCTCGGGATCTAAGTCTAGATGTGTTGCGGGACCTTCATTGTACCTTCATTCATGTCATGTTGTTGTTGTTGTACCTTCACATGTCCTTTGTAAATGTCACACAAATATGTACCTACAAAACCCTATTCAAAGCATCAATTCTTAAGCAAATAAAAATGCATATGAAGAGGTCGATCGACCTCATTTGCCAAACTAGTGGTCTTACAGTTTGAGCGTTGCACTACATTGCGGACCCCATGTAGTTCTATGTGAATGTGTGTAATTTTGTGCCTAGGATGCCCTAGCATCAATGATGCATTAGTAGGGGCAATAGCTAGATGTAAAATGCAAATGGTGGATGGAATAGAAATAATACAACCCTTTCCCCCTATGCTTGTGTGTGATGTAGATGTAGAAGATGCCCAAATGCAGTCCCTTGCCTTAGTATGTAGCTGCCCTTGATAGTGAGATGTCCGCCCATAATGTATTAAGTATGCTATGTTTATATAGGGATCTCTTGCTCAAATTTCAACACTAATGACCCGAAACGCTGACTACCTCCTAGGGGAATGCACGTGATAAGAACAAAGACCAACCTTGAAAAGATAAATTAGAACCACGAATCACAAAAACACGGGCCCAAAAACCATGAAGCTGGAGCACCTAGGGTGCCCAACAGAGCCCTAGGCACCTAGGTCAAACAAAAAAGATAATAGATGACCATTTTATGACTGTGATGCATTCTAAGAGATGACATAAACCGAGAAAGACAATCGACGACCATGCAAGATAAGTGACTATGAGGACAAACTAGAGGATAGGTCATTAGTGAATACTTTTATTACGTGAGATCCATATATAAAATAACATACTTGGTGGTTAAAATGTAATAGTAAGTGCGTGATTTTGTGACTACACTAACATACATATCATTAAAAATCCTGAGTGGTTATAGGCCTTCTGTTGGGGTAACTTTTATTAGTTTGTGTTACAAGTCACGAATATGTAGTTTGAGTCTTTAATTTGTGCATCATGTTTTCGTTAGGAGTTTCTTTTAATGTCTTCATTGCTTATGGTTTCGATGTCAAGTGAATCATTCTCATTCAGATCAATTTCAATAGTATTGTGCAAGAATTCTCTCCAAAAAAATTTATATGGACTTTTTGATCTCGATACAATTTCATTTTGCACAATTGATTCAAAACATACATGGTTATGTTTTTCATACTCTTCCTTCTCTATACTGAGTTCTTATAATGTAACCACCCCTTGATTTCTACTACAATTGTGGATGTCTAATATAAGGAACGTGGTAATGCATTTTGTATGATGACAAAATTAGATGACACATTGATAATATATCCAATTAGTCCTATATGTGGTTTTTGTATCCTGGTTCTCTTATTTGTGCAAATTCAATTCAAAGTGAAACAATCCATTCTTCAAGCTCGGTAATCATTCTAACAAATATCAATGGTTGGTTCGAGCAATTTTTTTCACTTGTTATAAATCTTGGAAGTTCGTATGTATTAAAGAATGGTTATAATGTTTTCGTTTACGCTTTGGAAGTATTGATCCAATTTTTTATGTTAAGGAACAATACTTTTTTTATTGTCTAAGATACACCATATTATAGTTAAAGTGTAGCTAATTACAAAGTGAACATGTGTGTTTTGGTGTGTCTTGACTTTTTCTATTATATATACAAATTAGTGTTGAGTTATTGTAATTGTTTGTTTATCATAAGACTATTTGTTGCTTGTGTGAAAGTTTCTTCACATAACAAAGAGGTGTTTTAAATGTTGAAGGAAATATACATTTTTCTTACCTATAAAAAGTATTTATTGCTTGCTTTGGAGAGGTCATTAGTAATGGTTGATTGCTAATATGAAATTCTATAGTTAGGAATTCGGGTTGGATTGAGTGTTGAGTTTTACTATCGATTTTGTGGTTAAATGTTGTAATGGTGCAACATGTATTTTATTGATTCATGAATTATGTTTGTTATTTCGAAGAGATACTTTTCCTATTTTGATGGGAGGTGAATTTTGTTGATTGTATAAATCAAGTAATTAATTCGATTGAAGAATTTCTCCATATTGGTTCATTGTGAAGGTGAGGTGTGCTTGTTTTAAAGAAGATAATGTCACATGTGATATGATATCTCAAACAATTGCATATTATGTTTTTCTATATTTCTCATTTTTATTACCATAGTTGGATTCTAGCTCCAAGTAATGCGGATATCCATTCTAAAAATTCTCCTCCTTCAACTTCTCATTACAAAAATGACAATATCAACTTTATAATGTATTATTTCCAATGCATTATTTTTGTAATATTCTTTATCAAGTCTTTTCCTAAGTATTTTTGTAATAGGAAAGATGCATGTGGATTAAGGGACATTATTACATTGCAGAATGATTGATCCCGTAGCATTGTAAACATTGCATGTCGAATTATTGATTTATCAAATGAGATATGGAATTGATAATATTTTACCACACTTGGATCCGTGTGTAATCGGTCCGAACAAATTATAATTTTTAAGGCATTGTGCGATGTTTTTCGGCCAAAGACAACCGATCAAGGTTACTACAATTCATTGATAGTTGTTTGCACACTAAAGAAACATCATACTTTTCATTTTTTTCCAATATAATGGTTCATAATGCCTAGATATAGGGATCGTATCATAGAACAAGATAGAATTTTAAAGTTTTAGATTATTTTTGTTAAATTGAAAGTATTGTGTTTATCTTGTTGAAGACGATATAGATATTTATATAAGTAACCATCTTACCAATCAGTTTATGCAGAAAGTATCGCCCCACAATCCACTTTCATTTGTGTATGAAGATTTCGCAAAGACAATCACATTCGGTGAGAATATGTTTCAATGTCGTGTTTTCCATGCATTGTGTACAAATGGAATGGGTCCAATTCAAGTTCATAGGATTTGGTGCATTTGGATCACCTTTCTCTAAACAAATTTTGAAGTGATCAATAATATCATTATGTATTTGTATAGACGTATATTTGAAATGTAGGATTATATGAAATATATTGAAGAGGCATTCCCAAGATTATAAGAAAATGATTGTTCTCTAAAAATATATGCAACTAAAGCATTGTCAATGGAAGCATAATATGTTCCACATAATTGTTTATAGACCTCTACAAGTGAAAAATTCACCACATGATTTATTGACTATCCTTTTACGTTTTCCACTCATCGATTGCATTATTGACAATAACAAAATGTATTTTTAACAATAAATAATAAATTACACCTAGGTAGTGTTGTACTTCTCTACTTTTTCAATGTTATCAATTACGTAAACCTACAACAAGAACATCACAACGACATAAAATTTGTTATTTTCTTATTGATGTCTATTGGCATCCTACAATGATATCATAGAGTGGAGTGGAGGAGTTTGATGTCATGCCCGTGAAAGAAAAACTAGGGACCACTCAACTTTAAGATTTGTTATTTTAGCCACGTTATATTATATATACACTTTAATTTGTACAAGTTTGAAAATCAAAATAAACAAAAATGTATTTTTCCTTGTTGCAATTTTAAATAATTATATATGATAATTTTTATTTTAGGGTTTGTGTAAATAGTAAATTTAAGTTAACAATGACATTGAAATAGGGGTTAATCTTTTTATTTATGTGTATATAAATAATTACTTGTACATTATTATAATTTAAGGTATTTATTTACCTTTGATTTCTTATATTTGTATTATATTTATTTACTTTTGATAACTCATGGTATCTTTTACATATATTTATCTAATATAATTATGCTAGTAATTACATTTATTTGTGTGTAAATATCTATGCATCTTTGCAAGAGAGATGAAAGTAGGAAAATGGAATTATAGCATTATTAATGAATATAACTTAAACAATGGAACAATCCATGCAACCAAGTAATAAATCTCAAAATTCAATCATAACCCTCCCACAACTTTGTAATTTATGGCAAGAAGTGAGGAAAAATTAATATCTAAATGAGAAACAATCAAGCATTATTGGTTGTTGGACGTAAAAAATGACAAATATTACTTATGACATAATGAAGGAAAAAGAAAAAGTAAGTTTCTTCTCAAATATTGATTTCATTAATTATTTTTGTTTTAAAATGTCATGCCAAAGGCGATAAATGTCTTCTCGATTACGACTACAATATTTTTTCAAGATCATAACAATTTGAAGGAAGGAAAGCGCACATACAAACATACAAAATTAAGTAGGAATCCATATGTTCTATGTTTCAAATATTTAATGCCGAGAAGAGTTAAAAATAGAGGGAACAATTAGTCCTAAGAGAGCTTACCTTCAACACAAATCTCTATTCCATCTTTAAAAATTGTCATCTCAATGTTCAAGTCAATGTTTTTCTTGATTTACTTAAAAGACCTTGTCATTTCTATGTAAATGTTGCAACCCCTGTCCTCTTTAAATTTTTTGAATTAAAAACTAGACCAAAAGTTGTCACTTTTATATAAATGGTGGTACACAACAATACATGTCCACTTTTAAATTTGTGAATTAAAATATTATTAAAAGACGTTGTCACTTTTATATAAATCCCAAAACACATGTCCGCTTTGGATTTAAATATTATCAAAAAGTCAGTAATCTGGATAAGGCCTCAAAATAGTCACATCATTGTAGAGTAACCAATAAATACAAAGATAAATGAATTATTCTATAATTTTAATATTATTGTTGTGGCGAAATCACGGCAAGACCGTGAATGCTTGCAAGTGAAAAGTTAAACAGTTAGTGTGATTTTTCAAACATGGAGCTATCCTAAAGTGTGGGAGTTTACCAAATGGAATAGCTCAACGGAGAAGGTCGGCTTCCTTTCCTAACCTAGTGCCAAGTAATCCAAAGTGCAGAATGGTTTATCTAACCCTACTCTAATGCTTTCCAAGGGGACAAGGATAGAAGTATTGCATAAAAATAAAACCTACTCTAAGGGAAGGTGATGCACCAAGAAGGAGTGTTGAATAATTTGCATTGCATGAGAATGAAAACAAGTAAGATTGAAGAGGGTGATCTAGCACCACAGATCAAAACACCTATTGCAAACCCATTTACCAATAAACACAACCCATTTTAAACCCTACAATACAAATATGATAAAGTGCACAATAAACTTATATGCAATGAAAAGACCAGAAGATGCAATAAAACACAGAGGAGGGCTACAAACATCCACAAATCTGATTTTATTGCTCCATAAAATTGATACAATCCATTACATAGGGGCCAAAGGCATGAAATTTTATATTACAATAATAAAAGGGAGGCTTGAATCTCCACAAATTTCTCATAGACAAGAAATAAGGGAGGGGCAATTTTAAAGTATCCAACCTTTTAATTGAGCCCCTCCTTACAATTTATACAAGAATATTCAAGAGAGGAGAGAGAGGGAAGATCTCGAAATTGCTCCAAAACCCACAAAAAAGCATCATTTTTCCAGCAATGGCTATGGGGAAGATCTACAAACCCCATGATTGTACTTTTTCTTCAGTAAGAATAAATGGGTTCATGTTTCATTCACATCAACATTTGTACAGGGGTACGACTTGTAGCTCCTAAAAATACATCATGGTTTCTCACCCACTTAACCCATTAATTACACACCTCCGATCATCACATGTTGTAGATCTCTGAAATACCTTTCCAACAACTATAAATTTGTGAAAAATGGATGAATGCAAAGGAAGTTATCATCTTTTAACACGGGGTTGCTTATATGGCTCATTCTTCACCTACCCACTTGATCTCTGAAATTTGATCCTTCCATTAAATTCCTCTCTAAATTTCCTTTCCAATGAGTACAATTTTATCAAAAAGGTGAAGGAGGCAAAAGTTATTAAAAATTTTGTTTGGTCCATGATTTGGGTTACTCTCCACATACCAAGCTCACCCCTTAAATGCAACTTGCTCATTCCACGCCAACTCTACGGCTCGGTGTGAGCTCACTGCCCAATGCATCTCCCACCTACCACTTCGCTATCATGAGCCGCCTTGGCCCCAAATACAACAGCGGCTTTCGAGTTTGTCCTAGGCGGGGTTTCAAAGTTTATCCCTTACAGATTTTGGGTTTTCAATGTCCCACACTCGCCTTGATCGCTCGTCGAATTTTACGCCTCGAAATCCACGAAATAACCTCGCCACACCCACCGACTTCAAGTTTTGGGATTTTGTAGCTTCAGACATTTTTGACTTGCTACTTGAATTTTCCTCGCCAATCTTCAAAGTCACTATCCACGAAATCCCGAACAATGTTGGCCGTTGACTCGCCAAACGAGTTGACCTCCAACCTCCCACTTCGGATTTCGAGTTTTCTGACCCGGAGCTTTTTGACTCGCGCGGCCTTATAAACTATGAAGCGAGTTTCTCGAAACTCCGAATCGTATTGCGCTCGTCGATCTATGTTTTAGTGCCGACCTCCATTTTCTCAAATCCCCAAAAACTCCATGCCGCCTAGGATTCATTCACCCTTACGGAGCTCGCCTCTATGCCATCCCCTTGCCATTCGGGATCACTCCATAGCTCCGTTACTCGAGCTCCTTTCTTCATGTGCTTGGCCGACATGGCCCCCAACTCATCAAGTCCCTTGTTAAGCTTTCCTCTCACGCAAGTTATTCACTTCGCGCTACTCGCCTTATGCCTCAGTTGTCGAGTCGATCATCCATCTTGACCCCACCGCAATGGCCGAGTTCTATGTTTCTAGCTTGGATCCGCCAAACTCACTTCCACCCCCATGCCTATGACTCCCCTCCGGCCTTGGTATTTGGTGAACATCTCCGAACTCCCAAATCTTCACCATATGCATCGAGTCGATTGCATAGCTCGAACGAGCCAATATGAGCTTGCCCGAGCTCCCGAAACTTAGTCCCCACTGGCGTGATAGCTCAGCTCACCAACTAGCTCACCAAGCTACTCGACGAGCCAGTTCTAGCTTGGTTCCTCAATATGGCCCCTTTTGAGCATTTTTGACCTGGGCCTTCGAGCTTTGGATCCTTTGATTTTTTTCTCGGTGTCGGGAGTTGTGAAGGCTTATTAACATGTATGAAAACTAGGTTTTTTGTAAATTTGTCCATTTTAGCTCATTCTTGGCCAGATGTGGGCCCACCAGGAACCACTTTCATCTCAAGAGCAACCTCAGTCTCTTTCGAAACTAGAAGAGGAAAAAAATCCTCAAATGGTTTCAAACTCCCGAAATGTTTTAGAATGCCCCTGGGAAACATGATTTTCACCTGTAATTCCCAGATTGGCCTGTGAAGACCCTTTCAGTGCCTAGGTCCTGTTAGGTCCTCGTTGTCCATTTTGCCCTGAGGGGGGGGGATGGATAACAATTACAAATTCATATATTCAATATTTACACATTAGATATTCCTTCTAACAAAATAAATCTACAAATAATTGATTGAAACATATCAAACTAATAAAGTAAGCTGAAAAATACACTAACCTGCCAAAGGCATGAACTAAAAATTGCAAAGCTCCTACTCAACCTCAATTACTCGAAAGGTTGTTGCATGAAAATACATATTACACTGCAAACATGTTGAAGCACGTGTTTCCACATCATGTACAATGCCCAAGAGGGTAATTTACAAAGGATTTACTATACAACAAAATGACAAGTGATTTGACAAGTCAAAATCTATAGAAATATGGCACAGAGGAAATAATATTTTACTCACAAATAACATAAATTATAAATGAAATATTACAAATTTGACATGTCACCAAGTCACTAAATGTAGGACTCGTGACATAGAAGTATTGTACTTATAATGAATGAATGATTTTAATGATGTCCATGAGACCTACGATCATGGTACCAAAGATGCAACCCTAAGATATTTTGGACTTCTTTCAATATCGGACCTCCTATAATGGATCTTGATTAGAAAACCATCAATATTTTTAATTCTTGCCTCTTCAAATAACTCGTTTAGGATATCCACTTTTTGGTTTAATTTTCGCAGTGGATGCTAATATCATCAAAACATGTACATTCCATGATGAAGTGTCATTCCGTCTCTACCACCCCCTTCTTACAAAAAGACAAGTCCTCTTCTTCTAATCTTCCTTAGGAATAGTCCATCTATTGGTCTCACACCGAAGATGATGTGATCCAGTCCTTATATGCACAACTAACATCCTTGCTTTCCCTTAATGGTCACACATAGATATGTTTTTTCACCATGTTCCCAAGAGGAATTAAATTCTTTGACGTACTAAGTTTTTTTGGCCAATCTACCATGTCCACATAGTCTAAAAAAATTTGTCGCAAAAAAATTATTTCCACATTGGTGTTAGGACACTCTTGCAAGTTGATGTCCCATTTGCTCATCTACTTCTTGTTCGCATCATCTAAGTTTTCTTCCTATATCGTAATTTCTTCTCCATAACCGTTTTGGGTCAACGATAGTTATCTATGATTTCCACCTTTTTCACACAACTTGACATCCGAGTTATTGTCGATGCCTCCATCGAAATCATCCTTAATTAGACCTAGGAGTTAAATTTGACGGTCGTTTACACGTTTTCATGATTTTAAACATAAAATATTTTCAAATATTTTATAAAACCGTCATGTGCTACTTGCATATTTAAAATATGAGAGTCAATTTTTAAATACTTTTGGATTCTTTCCAATTGCCTCTACAACGGAAAAGAAAAAATTAGTCGGTGCATAGGTAGCACGTGCAACGCCTAGTCAATGGTCTACAATTTCTACACAAACGGCTCCTCAAACGTCGAAATCATGTAACTTCACTTGCATTACTTAGCGTGACTAGATTGGACTCTTCGATGTGAGGTTACGAACCGTAGCACACGGAATATAAGATTTTGTTTCATTTACCGACATAATACTTTATTTTATAAAATAGGAATCCGATATAATTTCATAGAAATATCAATTTTCAATCCAGATTTGACTGATTACATTTTTTTAATATTTTATATTTCAGCAAAGTCACAAAACTGAGAAGATCTACGAGTTAGAGACTAACAATTGGAAGATCTTATAATCGCACATCTTATGAACGGGTTAAGATGTGCGATTACAAGATAATTATGAACGGGTTTTTAACAATTGGAAGATCTTATAATCGTGCATTTTAACTTTAGTGGTGCGTAGATATATGTATGTATCTTGTCAACACAAAAATTACTGTTGTAGCACATGATCATGCTACATTACCATTTTTGTTTTGTGTGTTTATTTGGAGGAAAAAGTAGATTTTGAATTGATATAATAGACATAAAAAATGTATAAAGAATTTGAAAGATGGACCAATGACTCAAAGACTATATGTGACATTGTGATTGACTCTTAAGAAGTGTCATTAATCAAAAGGTCAACAACTATTGGTAATTTTTAATAACCTTTGGTGAAACCAAGTGGACATGTTTTGGTGCATGTACAACGATAGGGTCCTCTCCCCTAAATTCAATACTTCAACTATATGGTTTGGGGGTCAAAATAACCTATCACACAATTTGATTGTTTAAGTGCAATGCCATTAGGGTCCACACATGTACCAACCAAAACACTTGTGTATAGTGTTCGAGTGCAAAGAATGCTCAACCATATGAACTTTCCTTTAGGGAAGGGGTTAAATTTGGCGGCCACCTATGCCTATCAAACAATTTTTAAATGACGGTAAATTTCAAAATTTTCCCTTCAAAAATGTAAAATAGTGTTATTTTTATACTGTTAATAAGAATTATAAAAGGTTATTTTATATATATTTAACTATATCTAAAATATATTTGTATAGTTTACCAATAAATCTGTATAAAAAATGACGGTCATACTTTAAATTTGAAAGTCGCATGTGACGAGTTTTTCAAATATTTGCAAGTATTTTATGGCTAAAATCATGAAAAACATCTAAACGGTCGTCAAATTTAACCCTTGCTTCGGGCTTGGTGCATCGTCAGTCCACCTTAAGCTTGCACCTAATTTTTCGCATCATCTAACATTTATGTCACACATATAACAATACACCAATAAATAAATGATATGTATAGAGATTTAAAATAAACCTCACCACTCATCATGCTCAAAGTTGTACAATCATGTACACGAACAATGAAAATGGCTCATTGACATCGCATCGCATGAGACTTACTTAGGGCTACAAAATATCATTCACGTGTAGACCTAACAATGTTGATTGTTGATACTATTGCAACAATATCCGTTTGAATTAACTCCCTTCAATCCATTATAATTTGCAATAAGCCTTCCTCATGATAACCATTTAATTGTTTTCTTTCCTCATTTTCCCACTCATAAGGTTATTTGCCTCCATCTATGGATAAGCCAAAAATATAAAGCGAGTATCCACCACACAAAAGCATTCCTTCATACAAGTGGTCAAGGGATTAATTTTGACGACCATATATGCATGTCAAACATTTTTCGAGTGATGGTAATATTTTAATATTACCCTTCAAAAATACAAAAAAATGTTATCTATATAAACTATTATATATTTATTTAATTTGTTAGGATATTTATATATGTATGTATGTATAAAATGACGGTCAAATTTTAATTATGCAAGTCACATATGACGGCTATTACAAATATTTACAAAAACATTATGACTAAAATCACAAAAAAAATGGTCATCAAATTTAATCCCAAAGTGGTTGCCATCATTGAGGAGACTTATACAAATTTGAGAGGCCATATGTATTTATCTATTCCATTTTAGTTGAAATCAAGCCCATATTTCAAGATTGAAGATGTTTTTCTTCATGATTTTGTTGCTACTTCTTCACATCTCACATTTTGGTCCCTCTTATTATTCCGATCAACATGCTCTTCTCACTTTCAAGGATTCCCTCTCCCTCGATGTACTTAATTCTCTACATGGTGGTTTCCTCATCACAACACGTGCAATTGGACTGGCATTTCATTCTCTTCTCACCGACAATGTGTAGGGATTCCTTAAATCTCACAAGTATGGTTCTCACATGCCCGTCTCTCCATTCACAAGGAATCTCTCTTTCCTTAAAACACTCATTCTAAAGAATAACAACTTCCACGACAAAATTCCACCTCATTTGGGTAGGATTTTCATTTGGGAATACTTGGACCGTCTATGAATTAATTTGAAGGCCCCATTCCCTCCACTCTACAGGAGGGAATGGGGCCTTCCAACATGACATGGAACTCATACTCAACCTCAAACGATTTTCTCAATCTAGCGAAAGAAGGAAGCGGTAATTTATCGGGTGTCGGACATTAAGAAACAACAAATTCATTAGCAAAAGGATTGAGAATTTAAGCCTTCGACTATATTTATAAGAAACCTCTCTTACATGACACTCACGATGTGATTGGATTTGAACGAGTTCCAATAAGAGCATCCAAGAGATATGGAAAACCTATTTGAAATCCCCCACAAGCTCGAATAACTCCTCCACCATCTCCAAGACCATGTAAACACATAATCCTCTTGCTTCATATAATCTCTAGATTCACCATTATCATATGATATGGTGCTTGTATAAGTTTGAATCCCTCACGGTCCCACTCTTACCCCTCTTGGTTGGCTTCATCATGAAGGGGCCCCAATATGACAACCCAATTGATTATCACCACCACATTATTGTCATTTTGTATGTCATAGAAGACAAAATATATGGTCGATTCCCAACTTTGTCACTTGATGCATGCTTTCCACCTCTAAGTGTTATTTGTCATTTCCAACAAGGAACGTCTCTTCTCAAAACTATTAAGTCAAATCCCAAATTTGAGTGTCATGTAAATTTGACCACATGTTGACTAATATATGGGTGGTGCCCATTAGAACACAAAATATTCCATCACCATTCGATGTTCATTGACATCTCCACCATCCACATAAACACAACATTTAATTAGGGACCATTAATCCAATGGTAAAACACCTACCTACATAGAGCACTTATATAATATTATTAAATTCTAATTGAGAAGCTATTAATAATTTAATAAACATAGCTTGTCATAATCATTGGGTCCTTTCCCCTCCATTTTGATAAGCTTGTTTTGTAGAAAATTTTGTTACAAATGTGAATTCCAAGTCAATGATGAGAGTGGAGAATAGAGACACAATACATCTAGTTATGTCACCAATAGAGGGCATAACATAGATTATTAGTTGTCGAGATTATAGATAGCCCTGAATAGAGCCCTTCCCCATATATCTAAAGGTAGGGTCAACCGAGTTCTAGCTATAATTATTATATTACAACTAGAAATATATGTCGCCCTCGATTGTATATTGGAGTTATGGCCCCACTGTCTATAGAGATTTTGGATCTAGCCCTATCCATCTGGTTGCCCCCACCTCATGTAGCACCCCATAGTCTCGATTGTACTTATACATAGTAATTTAGAATATCTAATCTATATATGGAGGGGGTTGGGAGTGAATAGATATAACACCGCATAAAAGACCTAGACCTAATGTAGGAAGGTCTATGAGTGCCCCATATCATATCCATATTATATTCTAGATTGATGGGCCCTCTACCCACCAATTAAAATACTCACAAATATTTGAAATAACTATCACATGTATCTTGCATATTTAAAATTTGATCTTCATTTTTATATAGTTTTGTATACAAACTACATAAATATATATTAAAAATAGTTAAATAAATATAAAATATTCTTTTATATATTTGATTAATAGTATATCAATAATACTATTTTTTACATTTTGAAAGGCATTAATGGAAAATTACCATCACCGAATAATTATTTGACACACATAAATCACCATCAAAATTAACCCCCATGCATCTAGTTCATTTGTTTTGGTTGGAGATTCTACCATGTGACTCGGTGAACAAGCTACAAAATAATCAAACACCTTAATTAATTTATTTTACATTAATTAATTTATTACCTTAATTAATTTGTTTGACACAGGATCTTGAGCAATTTCAGCTAACAAAATTCTCAATTTATGATATGAAGTATCTCCATACTGTGAACTAATTTTAAATATTTTTCATTATATATTTTTTATTGTTTGAACGTGTAAATTTATTATTACAACTCTAAGCGGGGGTTAATTTTGATAGCCACCTATGCATGTTCAACAATTTTTGGATGAGACTAATTTTTAATATTGCCCTTCAAAAGTTCAAAATAATAGTTATTTAAACATTACTAAATTTTATTTATTTATTTTTTAATATATTATATATAAATTGTTATAATTTATATATAAATCCATATAGAAAATGATGGTCATATTGTAAATATGCAAGTCATGTATGATGGTTATTTCAAATATTTTTTAGTATTTCATGGCTAAAATCATAAAAAATGTCCGAACGATCATCAAATATAACCCATGACTCTAAGAAATTTTATCATATGTGCGTGGTGGAAATTGTTGGTGACATCGGCAAAGGACCTACTAGCTGACCCGAAACTAATTTAAAATCGATAATCTAAAAAACTAGAAATTATTGGTGACATCGAGTTAGAGAGACTAATAACCCGAGCACCTAATTTAAAATGGAAAGGTTTTAGTATAAAACAAGTGAAATTATCATTAACATCATGCAGGATAGACTGGTAACCCGAGCAGTGATCAAATTCGAAGGGCTCCCCATATTTTAATTTGATGGGTTAGGGCTCCCAAACCCTCGAATTCACACATCTGACCTTTGCGAGAATTCTGCTTTGAGGTTGATACCTCTAAGGATCTTCCAGCTCATATTGAGCTAAAGGTGCAAAATCGAACTTGGACTCAACCTCTGGACTTCGAGGGCCTACCTTTTAGATGTAGGAATTGCTTCTCATGGGACATTCTAACATTGGTGTTAATTGTGAAATGATAAAACAAAAAGGAGAATAATGGTGGAAAAATGCCCTCTGGAACATTTGAGATTCGATCCTCCGATTATACTATTTGTTCTTTGAGAAGGAAGACATGCGGGCAGAGAAACTCCTTTGAACGAGCTTAAAAACCATGCAAATAAAGAGTCATCTGGGGAGGAGACACAGTGTATCGGAATCACTGAAACAAGAAAGTTCACAGGGGATAAGGAGAATATTTTTCAGCCAATTAAGGATTCTGAAAATCTCATTCCTTTACACAAATCTGCGGATGAATGGATTACGGTTCGTAACAAGAAGAAAACTGCTCGAATTGAAAATGGTAGTAATTAAGATGCTACTTTGTAGCTGAACGGAGATTTTGCTAGCTCTTATCATTTTATCAATTGAAGGGCTCCCCATATTTTTACGTGGTTTAGGTGTTGTTTAGTTGTTGTTTTTTTAGCGGTTTTAATTTGTTGATTTCTTTGTTGAAGCTTCTCTGGGTACCGTTGGGCTTATTGTTCTTATCGGATTCGATCCTCTTTGGTTATGTTACTCGGCTATATACGGCTTTTGAGTCACAGGGTATAATCCCTTTCAAAAACTATTTTCAATAATTAAAAAAATTATAAAGTCACAAAAAAAAAAGCTTTACCCTTCGTTAATGACAAATTAAACAATACATTACTCTTCAATAGAAAAATGAAAATGTTAATTTCCTTTCAATATATCAGATTAATTTAAATATATAGCATCTTCTAATAATTTTGAAATTTATTTTAATTAAATAATTAAGATTGAAAAAATTAATTACACAAGTTATAAGTTTGACAAATCCTTGTAACAAATTTATAAGCCGACCATAGAAAAATACAAAATTTTAGCATGAGACATGAACCTTAGTTTCACTAACTTAGTAAATCATAGAACCACATATTTCATATCATTTCATTCCCAGTAAAGATGTGTTAATCGATAGAAAACATGGGCATGGAGGAGACAGTGAGGAATCTCCAATTTAAAGATTATTGTTCTCAAACTAGATTAAGACAACAAATGGAATATTTTTGTATAATTTAGGGCATACATCTCATATATTTGTTAAAACATATAATTCAAGAAGTACAAGGTTATTAATAAGAAGTAAAAGGTTATCAACAAGAGGCGTGTTCTTTTTCAACGGGCTTCGACCTCTTCTCGGGTTCCTAATAGCACTAAGGAAGAGCAGTTTCTTAACATCCCCGTCGATAAATGATGATGACAACCTCATGCTCACTAAAATCCCTTTGATGGAAGAAATTGAATTCATGGTCAAATCTCTAAACCCTGATAAAGCCCAGGACCTGATGGTTTCTCGGCTTTCTTCTTTCAAACTTTTTGGGACATTGTGAGAGATGATATATGTAGTGTTATCCAGGAATTTTTCAAGAACAAAAAGATGCTACAAGAGCTAAATAAATAAAAAAAAATTGGCTTTGGTTCCTAAGAATCATGATCCTATGGAGTTTAAAAATTTCAGGCCCATAAGTCTTTGCAACTGTGTTTATAAAATGTGCTCAAAAATTTTGGCCTTAAGAATCCAGGTTGTGCTACCTTCAATTATCTCTGATCAGCAGGGAGGTTTTGTTATGGGTAGATAGATTCAAGATGGCATTATCACCATACAGGAGACCCTCCACTCTGTGAAACAAAACAAGAAAGAAGCTATGTTCATTAAGTTGGATATGGAAAAATCCTATGACAGAGTCTCTTGGTCTTTCCTTCTGAAGATTCTCTCAAGATTTGGCTTTGGTGAGGATTTTAAGGAGATGATTCTATCTTGTATTTCCACTGCCAAGTTCTCGGTCCTAGTTAATGGGACTCCTTATGGTTATTTTAACAGCACACGTGGTTTAAGACAAGGTGATCCTATCTCACCCTTTCTCTTCATTATTTTGGCCGAAACCCTAAGTAGAACTCTTAATAAGGCTACCATGGAGGGCAGAATCAGAGGTATCTCCCCTACTGTAAACTGTCAGAGGATTTCTCATCAATATTTTTTTGATGATACCATGTTGATAAGAGTTGCTTCTGTCCCTGAGGCCAAAGAATTCAAGCAATTAATGATGGATTATGAGGAAGCTTCAGATCAATTGATAAACTATGGGAAAAGCTCTGTCTTCTTTATCAATACCCCTAAAAGAAGAAGCATCAAAATTGTTGGTATTCTTGGTTGCCCCTCTAAAACCCTCCCAACCAGATACCTTGGTATGCTTATAGGGACAGAAAAACCAAAGAATGTTGAATGGAATTTCTTAATTGATAGATTTCTGAAGAAACTTGAAGGGTGGAAAGGATCGCTTCTATCTCAAGTGGGAAAAGTTATCCTTAAATGCTCTATACAGAATTTACCGGTTTATACGATGTCTATCTATAGATTACCCTCTGAGATTGCATGCAAGCTAGAGAGCATACAAAAAATATTTCTATGGAGTGGAACTGAATCAAAAGATAAAATTCCTCTAATTTCCTGGGATAAGGTTTGTTTCCCCAAAAAAATTGGTGGCCTTGGTATCAGAGATTGGACTAAAATGAATAAAGCTATGCTAGCCAAAATGAGTTGGAGACTGTTAAAGGAAGATAGTGTCTGGACTAGTATCATAAGATGTAAATACTAGCCTAACATGTTTGTTAATGAATGGTGCTTTTGTACCCAAAACTCTAATGCTTCTTCATGCTTCTAGAAGTCCTTAAATTGGGCTAAACATGTGTTATCTGAAGGATGAAAATGGCTTGTTGGAAATGGATGCACCATTAACTTTTGGGAGGAAAACTGGCTGGAGAATTTTCCTCTCAAGACTATTTTCCCTACTATCTACAGAGACTCTATGTCCAAATATGGGACTAAGGTTAGAGATTACTTCAATTTGGACGATCCTTTGGGACAATGGAAAACCATATCTTTGGATCATTCTAACAACTTAGAGATCTCTTCTATTAACAACAAATTAAGAGGAGTTATTATTAATAGAGAGAATCTGTTGAAGATAGCTTATACTGGTCTAAGGAAGAAAATGGTATTTTCTCGGTCAAAAGTGCCTACCGCTCTTTCTTTCATGAGGAGGAGATAGGTGATAATTTTAATTGGGGAAGCATATGGATCAAATAATTAATCCCCAAGATTAATATGTTTTGGTGGTTGGTTATCCATGATAAGATTCTAACTATTGGCAATCGAACAAGAGAAATTTCCACATGGTTAATAGATGTGTTTTGTGTGAATCTGATTGTGAAGACACCTCACACCTGTTCCTTAACTTGTCCCTTTCTTGTTTCGGTTAGGGAAACCATCCTTAACATATTTGATGTCAATTGGGTCTTCCCAAACTCCATAAAATTGTTGTGGATCCAATGGACTAGTCCTTTTAAGAGCCAAGGTCGAAGTTCTTATGGATTTTCTCTATAATACATTTGGCTTGGGAAATATGGAAGGAAAGAAATAGAAGAATCTTTAAAGGCAAAAAAGAATCCCATGTCAAAATTGGAGCCCATTGTGTGAGATCCATCCTTGCTAACTTCTCTATCTTGAACTCCCAAAAGAAGTCTTTCTCTCAGCATGAATCTTGTTTCTCCTTGAAGTGGGGTCTGGGACCTTCTACCCTTAGGCCCCCGGTCTGAACCCTAGACTAAATGGATGGGTCAAACCTAGCAAGGACTGTTTAAAATTAAACTTTGATGGTGCTTCCAAGGGAAATCCTAGTCGAGCTAGCTGTGGTGGGGTCTTTCGTGATGATTCTGAAGGAAGTTTTATTCTTGGATACTTCTACAATTTGGGCACTCAAACTAATAATGTTGTTGAAGAAATTTGGGGTCTTTTGGGGTCTATCTATAGCTCTTCAACACAACTTTGTTAATCTGGAAGTGGAAGGTGACTCCCTGAACATAATTAACAACATAAATAAGAAAGGACCCATCTCTATTGCCAATTTTAACTCTATTAAGAGTATTAAGAAAATGGCCCATTCTTTTAATTTTATCTCCTTCAAACATGTGTATAGGGAAGCAAATGTCATGGTGGATTTCTTTGCTAATATGGGGGTTAATGGGCATGATTTGACACTTTTGAGGAAGGTGGAAATTCTCGATCCCAAGGTGCGGGCACACTTATTAAAAGACACTAATGCTCATGTATAAGGTCTTTTCATGGGGTGTCTATCTTGTCATGATCCTTTGTTTTATGATGAATTTGCATTTATTTCTTAATTATGAGAAGATCGGGTTTGTGATTTGCACATATTTTTGGAGAACTCTATCTGCTATTGTAGAATCATTTTGTGGTGTGCGAGTAAGCTCTCGGCTCTCTGGTTTCTGAGTCATTTTGTGAAGAGGCCTTTGTTGTTTAGTGGAATGGGTGGGGATCTCATCAGGACTGAACTGTTGACCTTTGGGGTCACTCCCAAAGCTATGTCCTGTTTGATAGCAAGGGTTTTACCCCCTTTCTAAAAATATTTGAAGGGCACTACAAGAATCTCAAGCAAAGACTTTGCTAGCGCATGGAAAGTGACCAAAAAAGGTGTTGTTGTTGAGATGAAGGGGATCGTCTTGGAGATCACTATGGATTTGGTGGCTAAAGTTATGGGCATTCCGGTGGTGGGGAGGGAGGCCTACAAACTAAAGAAGGAAGCCTCTGAAGAACTGAATCTGTTTCTTAAAGGTAATGAGAATCTCACCTCCCATTTTTCTGGCTACCTTAGAATGTCTTTACCTAATCCATATGACGAGGTGGCTCTCACCTTAATTCAATTCTTAACCCTGGAAGGCTACCACAAATGTATTTACGCTTACCACCTCCCAATGCTAAACCATTTTAGACGGGGGCAGGCTTTTAGTTTTCCCTATTTCTTGTATCATTCTTTGTGCCTTTGTTTCGCAGTTTAAAACACATAGGATCTCTATCCCTCTCCACTAGGGCTTTATCCTTGCCCTTGTCAAAAGGGCAGCCTTGGACATTGACAAAACTAGTGCCCTCAAGTTGGCTTTGGAAGCTTATGCGGATGGTTTGGGGTCTGAATCGGAGGAGGAGGATTCGAGTGATGATGAAGATTCTCTAGATGGCGACACGGAAGAGGATGAGGTGGAGGTGGTCGCGGCCCAAAACCTAAAGGATCTTAAATCTAAGTAGACCCCAAGCACTGAGCCGAACACTAAGGGTGAGTCTAGCAAACAGGGTGCCCCGACTCCTATAAATGCTCAATTGGAATAGCACTATGAGGCTATGGGTCATGTTGGCCCGATCAAAGGGGACAATCACTTGGCCAGGATGGTGGCTGATATCGATGAGCTCAAGGGGGACATGCAGCTCACTAAGAGCTCGGTTCATTTCTTTTTAATGATTGGCACAAGATGAAGGAGCAGGTGCAGGAAGTAGTTAGCAATGGGCAGGGTGGCGAGATTGAGATCCTAAAGGCCAACTTTGGGGCCATAACTAGGAAATGGATTAGGTAAAATCTATCCTCCATAGCTATATGGAATGGAGCATCATGATTGTTAAGTCGACCCTGCAACACCTTCAAACTCTGGGGTAGCTTGCCAATTCTTATTGTGTTGTGGATAGTCAAGGAAGGAAACGGAAGGCGACCCTGGATGGTTTAGACCTGGGCTCTTTGGCTATTAATATTGATGCTCTTGCAAAAGAATGGGCTAAGGTGTTGGAGGGGCTTGAAAAATCCTACAAATGACTTTGGTGCGGGGTGATCTATTTTTTCACTATCTCTGTCTATGGTTGTTAGTTCCTTTGATGTTGTTAGTTTCACTATGGTTTTTTTGTTGTTAGTATCACTATATGGGCTCCTAAGTGCTCTTATTACTATGAACTTTTATACTATGGTTTTTTTATGTTATTATAATTGGCTTTATCTACTCTCATGGAGCTTTCTTGATGTATGGGGTAGGGTCCCCTTAACCCTCTTTTTACCACTAATAAAAAAATAAGATTTTTATAAATATCACAGAATGCATTACATTGAATCAATAATACCTTCTCAATAAACAAGAAGCCATAACAATTTACTATTGAGAAAATATTAAGAAATAATATTTTGAGCAACAAAACTTACAAGAACTTGACTTCACTTGTTCCTTGTACAAATTATCACTCATACATAATGTTGTGTATTTGGTAATCAAATTTATATAGAAACAAGTAATATTTACAAAATAAACAAGGGCATTAAGAATAAACAATCAACTTCCAAACATGATTTATAAGCTAGAAAAAGCTAAAGAGAATATTTCTATTTGGAAAATAGAAAGAGTAAGGTAATTGTTTATTTTCTAGAGATTTATCCTTTTTTATTTTATCCATGACTTATGTGAAGTGAATGAATATATTTTTAATATAGAAAATAGAAAGCTAACAAGCATGCATTTTGTTGCTTTAATTATTATTTTATATTTTTTTATTAAAATAAATTTAACAAATTATAAAAATTAACTTAAGCATTCAATTTACATGACAAGTGATTTTTTAGTTAGCCCTTCTAATGAAAAATTATAATATTTTAATGCCTTTTAGTATTGAAGTGTAATTTTAAATTTCAAAAAAATTAAGTTTAAATTTTAAATCACCCTTTTATGACAAGCTAAAAGATGTTTGAAGGGCATTGACAACTTCAAATTTGATCCTGAACCTGAGCACCTGATTTAAAATGGAAGGATAGTCTAATGGCCGTTAATTTACAGGTTTGACCCACCTTGACGTCATCAGAAACTGAAACACAACATCAGTTAAGGCCTTCCTCAATAAGGCTTATACAAATTTGACATGCCATTTCTCATTTTAGTTCAGTTGTAATCAAGCCCATATTTCAAGATTGAAGATGTTTTTCTTCCTCCTTCCACTACTACTTCTTCACATCTCACATTCTTCTCCCTCTTATTATTCCAATCAACATGTCCTTCTCACTTTCAAGGATTCCCTCTCCATCGATCCGTTGAATTCTCTACACGACTAGTCTCCCAATCACATCACCTTATGGAATTGGATTGGTGTTTCTGCTCTTCTTGCCGACAACAGGTGGCTTCCTTAAATCTCATAGGTATGGCTCTCGCAGGCCACATATCTCCATTCATACGGAATATCTCTTTCCTTAAATATTTTGCATTATATACTACCAATCAAATACAGAATGTGTGATGAAAATATCGAAGAGATGCATGGAAGAAGTGAAATTCATGGGGCTAGAAAAGCGAGGTAAGAAGATGGAAAACCAAGAAGATAATTGAGGTCATAAGGGTTGAAAGGTGGGGAAAATGTTGCAGGAATTCTTTGCGAAACTTTTCTTTCCTACAACCAAGTTCCATTTTTATTGATCGTTAACTATTTTTTATATTTTAATTTTTTTACGGTGTCAAGGATTTCAGTTGGACGACATTTAGTCTGTTAGATAAGACAAAGACAAAAATAGAAAACTTGTAAATGAAAAGGTGAGAATTAAATACTTGCATTTCCCATTGTCTCCATCTCGCTTGCATTTTTCACGTGAGTGTAATTTGTGTTTAAAGGGGTAAAAAGGGGGAAAAATCCAATAGGTTCCAAAGTGTCTAAGCAAGACAATAGCTAACATAAAAGGGGCTTTGCTTTTTTTTCGACATCAAGGTTATCGACTAAGTGGAGTTTAATTTATTATATAAGATGAAGAGATGATTGCAAGTTGGAAAGAAAAGGTGGGATTCAAATACTTGCATGTCCCACACCTATTCCATGGCTTAGAGTATCCCTAGCTAAAAACTATTTGCTATTTTTTCTCTAATGTATTGTCTTGATCTCGTTCATATTATTTACATGAATGCAATATGTGCTCAAAGGGTTCAAATTCAAAAAAAAGGGGGCAATCCAATAGGTTCAAGGTTTGAACCCAACCATAGTGGTTACTTTTTGTAGCACTTTGCAGCACCCTTTTTCAATTTTAGGCTCGAGTAATCGCATGGAAAAAGCGGTTGCATGAACAATCATCTATAATTGATCCCCTCCAACCATTGACCATATGAGTGAGAAGTAGATTTTATATTTTGATCGAAGTTTGTTATTTCTTTATTTAAATTTTTATGACATCAATGCCATTTATTCGACAATGATTATTTAGCAAGTCTACTAAAATTCAGGATAATCTTAATCAACATTGAATTCTAAGGTTGCCTTGTTGACACAATTTATTACTTTATTTATCATTTCGGAAGTGCAGGCCTAGAATTTTAAATTAATTGTATCTGTCAAAGCAATTTTTCTCTGACCCTAACTCTTTCACGCGATTTGTAAATTCCTATTTTAAGAATATTTTTTAATAATTTATTCATATAGATCTATATATTTCCATATATTTACAAAGAACTATTTAAAAAATCATATGTTTTTGTAAATTTTTAGCCTCTCATTATCTTTAGCTACCAAATTTTATTACCGGTAATATATGGCTAAAATCACAAAAATGACCTGACAACCCATCGAGTTTTTAGGCTAAATTTAGAACTATACCCATTTGAGTGGTCAATAAACCAAGGGTCAATGAGTTTCATCTCTCTAGTTTGAAAACATATGGAAGGGTGGAAATATAAGGTATGGTGTTTTCCAACCTGTATAGTCCCACCCCTTCACATTCACCGACTACGATTTTAATTTTATATTCTACTTTGTGTTGCTTCATCTTTCAAGGGTCGACTTTATTAGGATATTTCATGTACAAAAGGATATAAAAGTGAGTTAACATAAATTTATAACTCGTTTGACACTCTCACATACTCATATTGAAAATTTGATTCCAAAATCACTCAAAGTGTTCCTAAATCATTCCAAATCATCTACACATAATTTAGAGTTTTCCTTGCTACAAGTTTGAATCTCTCAACCAGATCAAGGAGTCTAGCTTCCTCCATTTCCAAGCATGAAAATGTCATAGATCCATATATTAGTAAGATAAAAGTGACTCCAAGAATTGCACGTGGGTTTCAATAAAAACGGTTGGGTTACATAGTTGAGGCACACTAAATATCAGTACTATTACATTGGGTATATTCTATACTACACAATTAGCTCACTATCTTAGTGCCAAGAGATATGAGCTCACCCCTAAGGGGTTGTTTAGCTATTCACACTTGCAGAAGAACCTAAGATAACTACATGAAGCTTGATTTCGTAATGAGGGCATATATCTTGGATTGGTTCAAGAGATGACAAAGTATAACCACCAATGGTAGTCCAACCTCACTATGCACACATGTTGTTTCATTTTGGTTTGTTAATGATTTGGTTAAGGGTTATACAATTCTTTGGGGTTTATACTTTGTTGTAATTGATTATAGGTCATCCTGAATCTATGTGAGAAAGAGAAATAATGAAGATCATTAACAAATAAGAAAAGTAATAGAAAGTTACATTTCTAGACTCATCAAAGGGTCTAAGACCATTGGGTTCCATGTTTTGACCATATAGATCATGTCTATACAATACATAAGTTGTACGATCTCAGACCTATTGGGTTTGTAACTCCAAAAATTTCAATAGAGCATCTATAGTTCCAAATAATATTTTTGATTAGTGTAGACATTTATACCATCCTTGAATTTTCTTGTATAATCAATTATATCTTTCCTATTATGTATTTGAGAAAATACTTAGTTTTTATCGATTCTTGCTACATGTATGAATGCATTATTATGATTTTGAATGATCAATTTTAAAGGTTAACTAGATCATAATAGTCTAGTTTTTACAAACCTCGCATCCTCTTTAGTTTTGTAAACTTTCTATAACATAGATTTAATTAAGGTGTAAAAATTTAGTGAACCCAACTCATGTTTGAATCTTCAACCTTCTTCCAAACCCTATTCACAACCTAGAGTTCCATCCCTACATTTTATATATTCATACACAAAACTTATTTTCATCTTTCGCATGCCCTAAATCTGGTTTTCACATTTCCCCTAAGGTCTCATGGTTAGTCCCAAACTTTGGGTCTCTTCTAAGACTTCCTAATTGTTAGGGTTAGCACAAGGTTGTACAGATAATATATCATATCTAACCATACATGTAATAAAATAATATTTTCTACTAGAAGAAATATACAAAATAAGAGATGTAAATCAACACTAGATTTAAAGTGGTTCACCCAAAGTGTGGGCTACATCCACCAAGAAACAAGCCAATCTCTTATCCAAAGCTTTGAGAAGATATAGAATTGAAGATCTACAATATTCCACACCTCTCAGATGTACAGTACTTTCTTTCTCTCAAACATTTCCTTTTTCTCCAAGAATTCTCTCTTACTAAATTATTCTCACAATAATCATCAACTCTTTAAATCTTACTTCTAAACCTTAGCTTTCATGCTTATATAGGCATATAAAAACTTCTGACACTTAGCCATATAATTACAATCAATAGATATGCTTTAATACTAAAATTAGATCTAATTCCATGAGTTAAATAAAACACTCATACACAGATGTAATCGACACCGCTAGCCCTAACCAATGTCGGTCATAGGTGACCAATGTTGGTCCCTCCATGTTATGTCCCCTTTCTGTGATGTCCCCTTTTTCCTACGCCAAATGGCCCAAGGGCCAAGTCGGGTCCAAAACGTGGTCAGACCGAGGGTGTGGACGTTGGAAGCTTTTGGGAAGGGGCCCCGTGGTTTTAATATCCTAGTTTGGCATTTGGGGGTCACTTTTGGACATGGCGACTCAAAAAGGAAAAAAGTAACTATAGTTACTTTTATGTTAGTGGCCCCTCCATGGAATAAAATGCACCTAGGGTTATGGGGGCTCATTTGCCAATGAAAAGTATATAAGGAGACAAGGAAGGAAGAAAAGACACTTTTTGTCGCATACTTTTAGCCTCTTCTCATGCAGCTATTGTTGTTGTGTCTACAACTTGTGGAGTCAAATCCCATAGGGACCCTAGCTTTGGTGGTGAGAGACCCATCATTAGCTAGTAGGGCATTCTTCGGTAGTCAGAGATCTACCCTAGTCTATCATTTTGGAGCCGCTTTCTGGGTCGTGCTATAGAGATATTTCCAGAGGGTTCAGAGGAAGGGTTTGAGGATTTTTTGGGGATTTTGGGGAAGACAATCGAGAGGGCTCTAGATCAGACTCACGGTAGCCATCCGGGCGGGCGTGGCAGCATGTTGAAGGTGCCTCCCTCATTTCCCGACCCCATTCCAAGCAAGGCGACTTGTAGCCTTTATTTGGGGGTTTTTCCGGTCAGTCGTTTCAAATCTGAAGGTGGAAACGTTATTGCATGTATCTATTAATGTTATTTCTAAAGACCCTTATTTTTGCTCTTGTATTTAGAGGGTCACGAACCTCTGAAGTTTTCCACCGCCTATGGCTTTCTGTAGACTTTTTTGGCAGCAATAGAATATTCCAAAAAAAAAATTCATAGTGTTTTTTATTATTGTTGCAAGCGTCCCTCAAAATTTCATGCAGTGTGGGAAAATATTTTGTGTGATATCAATTTAATACCATTGTTGTCCTATTTGGACAATTTTTAGTAAAAATCGGTATTTTACTTTCTTTGCAATTTTTATATATTTTGTGCATTTTTAAGTAGTATCCCAAGAGGATATTTGAGTGTGGTATCAGAGAGTTGTTTCTCCATCCTGTTGGGAATGAAATATGGGGGACATAGACAATGAGGATATAGGGGTAGAGTTGATGAAACAATTGTTCACCAACATGGTAAAGTAGCAGGAGACTACCAATCTCTATTTGAGCTAGCTCACTGGGAGATTAGCACAGGACATGTCTGATACTCATGTGGAAAGAGGAGAAAATAGCAACAGGGGACAATATGGTCAAAGAGGTGAGGGTGGACATTCAGGACAGTAGTCCCCCCATTCTTCTACCAGGCCTCTGGGGTCTCACGAACCTTCTTTCTTGAAGGATCTAGAAGTTTCACAGGTACGGAAACCAGGGGATGTTGTAGATGAGGAGTCTTGTTGGGAAAGGTACCAGACTTTAAGTGATGGCTTTCGTGACAACATGCCATTCTAGGAATATTACAAAATGAAGATTGGCAGTAGGCCTAGGAGAGATTACCAGGCACAGGTACCAGAGATGCAAAGGAGGTTGGGACAAATTTTTGTTCCACATTTCGACGGTTCTAAGAAGTGTATTGCACAGTCTTGGGTGCAGAAGTTGAAGACATACTTCGACTTGAATCCTATGCGGGAGGAAGATGTAATTAAGTTTGCAATCTTACATCTAGAGGGAGACGCTCATGATTGGTGGCATCATGGGTTGATTACACAGGGACACATATACATCACGACTTATGTAGAGTTCACAAAGAGGCTAGTGAGTAGATTTGATAAGAGGGACCCCGACAGGTATTTTAGAGAGTTGACTCATCTGAGGTAGACCGGTTCCGTGGATCAATATATCACCGATTTTTAGAGACTATCGGTCATGGTACCTGATGTTACAGAGATGAGGTTGATTTCCCTATTCACAGCAGGTTTGACAGACGCTCTCGCTAGATTTGTGAGGGCATTTGAGCCTTCTTCATTGCATGAGGCTATTAGGAGAGCTCGTGACCTGGAGTTATCCACTCCTAAGTTGAGGTTTCCACCTCGAGTGTAGCCTAAGGGTTTCCCTTCAAGAACCAGGGGTTCGCAGCCGAAGGTACCTCCACCTAGGAAGGATATAACCGAAGACCATTCGGAGCTAGTGAGGACAGGGAGGAATTGAGGTGAAAGAAACTATGTTTCAATTGCCGCACACCTTGGGTCCCAGGACACGATTGTAAGGGTAGAGGGAGGGCCTAGTTCATAGAGGTCTTCAAGGAGAGTGATGGTGACGAGGATTTTGACACACAACCATTAGAGGATGATGATGATGAGGCATTAGATAGTGCGGGTGTGGAGTAGGATAGCAAGACTTTCCCCAGGAGACTATCACCACATTGTCTAGTACCCTGAGGTACAAGGCATTCAGAGTTAGGGGAGTTTTGTAGGGATAGCGAGTGGTGGTACTCATTGATAGTGGGGCAACCCACAACTTTATTGATGCCTCATTGGTTGAGAGGCGGGGTTACAGACAGAGGAATTTGAGGGCTTCAACGTGGTTGTAGCCAATGGAGATTCTATGAGATGCACACGACGGGTTCCCAATTGAGCATCACGATGGGTAACTATACAGTTACCAATGATTTCTATATTGTTGGTATTGGAGAGACCAACATAGTGCTTGGGGTACAATGGCTCCATTCCCTTGGTGAATTTTGAACTAACTTCCAAATGATGGAGTTGAAGTTTAAGTTCGAAGGGGGAATGTGATCTTGAGGGGCTTATCTTCAGGGGCACCCCGAGTTGTTACGGCCAAGAGGATCAAGAGGATCTATAGGCATGACGAGGTGGATTGGGTAGTACACTGTTTGGTTTCGAACAAGAAATCAGAGGAGGGACAATAGCAGTACCATGTGGATATACAGGGCCTATTGGACAAACACAGTGCCGTGTTTGGTGACATACCTCTAGGTATACCTCCAGATAGGGGATTTGAGCATGTGATTGAGCTTGAGGATGTTAGACTGGTGATCGCTTCTCCTTACCGTCACTCCAAATGGTTTAAGGATGAAATCAAGAAGACTATACATGAACTCATGGATATGGGGCATATTAGACCAAGTTCCAGCCCTTTTGATTCTTCGGTGGTTTTGGTGAAGAAGAAGGATGGGACCCTATGAGATGTGTATGGACTACCGGGCCTTAAATAAGAAGACAATAAATAACAAGTATCCATGTACCACGCATTGATGAGTTGCTAGACAAGCTACATGGTGTAATCTATTTTTGAAAATAGATTTGCATTCTAGATATCATCAAATCAAATTCAGGGAGCAGGATGTGCATAAGACAACGTTCAGATGCCATTATGGTCACTTTGAATTCTTGGTGATGCCTTTTAGATTGTCTAATGCTCCAGCTACATTCCATTCTTGCATGAATCATGTGTTCAACCGCCACTTGCAGAAGTTTGTATTGGTTTTCTTTGATGATATTTTAGTCTACAACAGGACATGGGAGGACCATATCAGGCACCTGGGTGAGATATTGGGGATATTAGAAGCTAATTCGTTATATGCGAAAGCCTCTAAGTGTGATTTTGGCATGACCAAACTTCTTTACTTGGGATATGTAATTGGTGGGGGTACAGTGAAGGTGGATAGAGGAAGATATGGGAAATCCTGGATTGGCCACCACCTAGGACATTGACACAATTGAGAGGATTTGTGGGGTTGTGCACATACTACCGGAGGTTCATGAAGAATTTCTCTCAGTTGACTGCTCCATTGACCGATTTGACCAAGAAGGGGGATTTTGCTTGGACAGACGCAACATAACAAGTTTTTGATCACCTCAAGGAGGTGATGAGTTCATGTCCCATCCTCGCATTACCAGACTTCTCCCACCCATTCATTCTAGAGTGTGATGCATCAGAGAGGGTGTTGGGGTAGTTCTCATGTAGGATAGGCATCCCATCGCCTATGAGAGTTGGAAATTGAAACTTGTGGAGAGAGGGTATTCAATTTACGAAAAGGAGATGTTGGCCATCATGCATGCCTTGGCCAAGTTCAGACAGTACCTTGTGGGCAGCAAATTTGTGGTTCGTACAGATCACAACAGTTTGAGGTTCTTCTTGGGATAAAGAGCTCAACGATCGCCAACAGAGATGGGTGAACAAGGTGTAAACCTATGACTTTGACATAGAGTACACTAGAGGTAAGAATAATATTATTGCTGACACTTTATCTAGGAGGCCTTACCTCATTGCTATGCTTAGTTCTATGTCTAAGATTTTAGCGGATTGGAAGGCTCATATACTTGTTGAGTACTCCAAAAACTAGTTTACCTGTGAGATCATGGATGGTAGTATACAGGATGACCGATACAGAGTAGTGGATGATCTCATTTTCTACAAGGATAGGATTTTCCTTGTACCAGGATCCAAAATGAAGGAGAAGATCCTTTGTGTAGTACATGATACACCACTAGCTGGACATCCTGGGTATTTCAAAACATACAAGTTCATCAAGGAAAGATTTGCATGGAAGGGAATGAAGGATGATGTCCTTAATCATGTCAGAGAGTGTATGGTTTGCCAACAAACCAAATCCAAGTGTTCTTTCCCAGCAGGATTACTTCAGCCTCTCCCCATTCCCAAACAGAAATGGGAAAGCATATCTATGGACTTTATCACTGGGCTTCCCTTGGTGCATGGGCATAGCTGCATTTATGTTGTAGTTGATCGGTTAACTAAGTATGCTCATTTCTTTTCCCTACCTAAGGGGCACAAGGCAGTGGATGTGGCCGGATCTTCTATACCGGTATTTTTAGGCTACATGGGTTGCCTAAAAACATTTTCAGTGACAGGGACAAGATCTTCATGAGCACCTTTTGGCATGAGATCTTAGGACTAACAGTCTGAGAGTTGACCCCAAGACTATTTGCCACCCACAGCAGAGATGGGAAGATGGAGATAGTCAATAAGTGGATAGAAGGCTACTTGCAGAGTTATGTAGCAGGACACCAGCGGGCATGGATTAAATGGTTACACATGGGTGAGTACTACTACAATACCACCTACCAGATGAGCATAGGTATGACCCCTTTCCAGATCCCTCGTATGGGTACGATGCCTAGGACATTTGTAGATTTGGTATTACTAGATAGCCAAGCTCCCAAAGCTCAAGATTGGTTATAGGAGAACCAGATATTCTGAAGGCTCTCAAAGAGAATCCTCAAAAGGCACATAATCAACATAAGGTATACTCGGATCGGCACAGACAGGGAGGTCTTTTGAGGCTAGGGATCTAGTGTTCCTACATTTACAGCCCTATAGGTAGTCCTCACTAAAATAGAAGGGTGCAGAGAAATTGAAACCATGATTTTATGAGTGCATGCATTTGAGTAGTTCATTGAGTAGGGGAAGTGGCATATGAGCTAGAGCTACCAGAGCACAGTAAGATACATAATGTCTTCCATGTTTCATGCCTTAAGAAGGCGCTTAGACCACATATTGTACCATCTACAGAGCTACCACCACTAGATGAGGAAGGGAAGTTGGTGCTAGAACCGGAAGCCATTATTGAAATGAGACAGAGGGGGCTCAGGAGCAGAGTAATCACCAAGTATTTGGTGCAATGGAAGGGACTGCCACTTGAGGATGCTACTTGGGAGGGGGAGCA
Source organism: Taxus wallichiana var. yunnanensis (assembly GCA_018340775.1). Classification (NCBI taxonomy): domain Eukaryota; kingdom Viridiplantae; phylum Streptophyta; class Pinopsida; order Cupressales; family Taxaceae; genus Taxus; species Taxus wallichiana. The sequence continues at coordinate 322,890,994 of CM031237.1, forward strand.
GATTTTACAGCATCCTAATTTGCATTTGCTTGAGGACAAGCGAACTTCGGGAAGGAGGACTATTGTCCCCTTTACGTGATGTCCCCTTTTCCTATGCTAAATGGCCCAAGGGCCAAGTCGGGTCCAAAACGTGGTCAGACCGGGGGTTGTGACGACTGGAAGCTTTTGGGAAGGGGCCCCGTGGTTTTAATATCCTAGTTTGGCATTTGGGGGTCACTTTTGGACATGGCAACTCAAAAGGAAAAACGTAACTATAGTTACTTTTATGTTAGTGGCCCCTCCATGGAATAAAATGTGCCTAGGGTTATGGGGGCTCATTTTCCAATGAAAAGTATATAAGGAGATGGGGAAGGAAGAAAAGGCACTTTTTGTTGCATACTTTTAGCCTCTTCTCGTGTACAGGCTGCTGTTGCGTTTCTATAGCTTGTGGAGTCAAATCCCATAGGGACCCTAGCTTCGGTGGTGAGAGACTCGTCCCTAGCTAGCAAGGAATTCTTCGGTAGTGAGAGATCTACCCTAGTCTATCATTTTGGAGCTACTTTTTGGGTCGTGCTACAAAGATATTTCCAAAGGGTTCAGAGGAAGGGTTTCAAGGATTTTGGGGCTTTTGGGGAAGACAATCAGAGGGGCTCTAGATCAAACTCACGGTAACCATCTGGGTTGGGCGTGGCAAAGCACGTTGAAGGTGCCTCCCTCATTTCCCGACCCCATTCCAAGTGAGGTGACTTGCAGCCTTTATTTGGGGGTTTTTCCAATCGGTCATTTCATATCTGAAGGTGGAAACATTATTTCCTATATCTATTAATGTTATTTCCAAATACCCTTATTTTTGCTCTTGTATTTAGAGGGTCACGAACCTCTGAAGTTTTCCAGCCGCTTAGGGCTTTCTGTACTTTTTCTGGCAGCAATATATTATTCCAAAAAATGTTTTCATAGTGTTTTTTATTTCTTATTGCAAGCGCCCTCAAAATTTCATACCTTTGTGGGAAAATATTTTGTGTGATATCAATTTAATACCATTTGTTGTCCTATTTGGACATTTTCGGTAAAAATCATTATTTTACTTTTTGCTACAATTTTTATATATTTTGTGCATTTTTAAGTAGTATCCACAAGGGATATTTCACTCCATAACCGATGTCGATTATTGTGTTTTCCTACAAGTTTAATATAGCATGCTAATCTAAAGTAATTGAGCTCCACAACTCAACAATCTCCCACTTGGAGATAAATTACTGCATTATACCTATACAACGTCATTCTTGGATCCTTTCCTTAGCTTTGTTTCTTCCTCTTCAAGTCTCAAACTCAAAGACCAACATAAGTGGAGTGTAGATCCAACTTCTCTTTTACTAATGGCTTCATTAGCATATCCGTAGGGTTTTCACTCATATGAATCTTCTCCAATTTTAGTTGTCCATCCTCCAATACATGTCGTATGAAGTGATACCTCAACTGAATGTGTTTCATTCTAGAATGAAACGCTGAGTTCTTTTCCAAATGAATTGCACTCTGACTGTCAATCAATATTTTGCAATCATCTTGCTCCTTTGCCAACTCTTCCATGAACATGTTCATCCATATCAACTCTTTGCTAGCCTCTCCGTAGCTACAACATACTCTACCTCTATAGTAGACAAAGCTGACAACCTTCTGCGATCTTGAAATCCATCTAATCTGTCATCCCACCCTCTTTGTGAAAATATATCTAGTAGTGCTCCTTCTACCATCCAGATATGAATCAACATATCCACATAAAGAAATACCCAAACCTCCGTAGGATAAGCTGCATGTTAGATGTCCCTCTCAAATACCTAAGTATCCATTGGACTGCATTCCAATGTTCTTTACCTAGATTGCCCATAAATCTACTCACAACTCCCACTTCTTGTGTAATGTTTAGTCTGGTACAAACCATAATATATATGAGACTCCCATTGCTAAAGAATATGGTACTTGTGTTATGTATTTGACCTCCTCATGTGATGAAGGACATCAATCTTTTCTCAATTTGAAGTGACCACCCATAGGTGTCTTGACAAGTTTTGAATCTTGCATATTAAACCTTTCCAACACCTTATTGATATAAGCTTCCTGAGACAAATACAATTTCTTGTTCTTCCTGTCTCTATGTATTTTCATGTCAAGGATTCTTTTTGCATCTCCTAAATCCTTCATAGAAAATGTGTGAGATAGCTTTCCTTAAGCTCACCAATGTCCTGCATACTAGATCTTGCAATAAGCATATCATCCACATACAATAACAAAATAATATAGCTCCCATTTTCAAGCTTCTTGAAATAAACACAATGGTTAGATTCACATCTCAAATAACCATGCTCATGCATGAAACTATCAAACCTCATGTATCATTGCCTTGGAGCTTGCTTGAGCCCATATAGACTCTTTTTCAACATGCACACTAATTTCTCCTTACCCTTGACTTCATACCCAAGCGTTGTTGCATATAAATTTATTCATCCAAATCGACATGAAGGAAATTCGTCTTCACATCTAGTTTCTCTAAATGAAAATCATCTACTGCAACTATGCTTAATACAGTAGTAATAGAATTCATTTTAACAAGAGAAAATATTTCACCAAATTCAATACCTTCTTTCTTTGCAAATCCCTTTACTACAAGCCTTTCCTTGTATCTTTTCTCGTCCACCCTCTTCTTCCTTGATCCTGTAAACCCATTTGTTCTGCAATGTCCTCTTACCTGCTAGAAAATTAACCAAATCCCAAGTTTGGTTATGTTCCAAGGATTCCATCTCCTCATCCATGCCATGCTCCCACTGCACATGAGTCTTATCTTGCATTGCTTCTTCAAAAAAATTTGGTTCACCATTATCAGTCAATAATAAATAAGATAGAGAAGGTGTAAATATTTTTGGAGGTTTACTTACCCTTTGTGACCTTCTCACAGAAGTTTGGGGTACCAGAGGCTCATTCTAGACCTCCTGGACATTTGTTTCCAATTCTAATAGTGATCGACGCCGGTCACCTGTAACCGACACCGGTTCTGCTAACCGATGTCAATTTGGCTCTTCTATAACCGATACCGGTTTAGCTGACCGATGTCAGTCAAGGGTCAACCGACACTAGTTACTGTGTAACCATGTAGGTATGACTTTTAAATACGAGAGTTCATTTTCATTCACAAACTTCTCAACCGATTCGTCCTTTGGGTACCAAAATTGATCCCTGTACATTCTCTTTTCATTCCATTTAATGTCATAACTCCTAATAATTTTAGAATTACCTAAATCCCAAAAATGAAATCTGAAATCACCATATCCATGACCAATGAAAGTGAATCTCTTGGATTTTACATCCAACTTTTCCTATTTTCCTTATCAATATGCACAAAAACTTGAACCGAACCAAAAAAGTTAAGAAAATAAAGATCTACCTCTTTTCTAGTTCATGCTTCCTCTGGTATTCCTCCATCTAGTGAACTTGAAGGCCCATGGTTAATAAAATAAAACATTGAATCAACTTGCATGTATATCATATAAAACTCCAAGTCAATTACATGAAGTTCGTGCACAAAACTATATGGTTTCAAGATAGGTTGTATTCAACTGAGTCCAACATGTATGAGCTCATATTTTCACACCTAACAACTATTTTCGTAATTTGATATAGTTTTCTAGTTTTTTTCTTAACATCGAGGTCATATTTCGTGTATTTTGATAATCATAGACACCTATATACAGAAGTATAATTCAACATTTGACTTCACCTAGAACTTTGAAGAGAAATACTTTCAAATACTATTCAAAATCAGTTTCAATCTCTCCTCTCTCCATATACAGTAATATAAAATCCTTATGAACAACCTATACATCATGTTTATATAACCCAACTAGGTGAAAGATTCTAGCTTCCCTCTATACAATCCAAGTCATAGTCAAGGTCAAGCCAAGGCTGCACATATCCAATAATCAAAAGGGTTAATAGAATGTTTCTAAGCTTACATGCACTAACATTATATACAAAATTATGAAGGGTGCATTCTTATCTCTCTATAGGAATGCCCACTAACTTTGGGTTGAGATACTTGGGGGCACATTCGGGGTTAGATAGATTTACGCTACACTAAGAGAACTACATTAGGCTTGCTTCCACTTAAGAGGATGTAGTATTGCACTTGGACTAGTTTAGTAGGCATTAACCACCTGGGTCAGTCTAGCCTCACCATTCACCTATGTATCCTTTTTTATAATACTTAAATGAATTTTTCTTGTAGGTATATAGGATTTCATTCTTGTTGAAATTCATTACATACATTGTCATATTTTTGCAAACCTTGATCTATGATAGTGAAGTATAATTTTAGACCATTGATGAGCACCAAAATTAAATAATACTCACACAAAGTGGTGGAAAAACATATATAAAGGGACCATTTTGTAATTTCCACTATAGTCTCAACTTGTATGGCCTTTTCCCAAGTCATATTGAATCTAGTTCCAGTTTCCAAACATAAGCATTTCCAAAACTTTATCAGTCTCCAAATTAAGTTTGCACATCTAGATTTCTTTATGTATCTCTATATCAACTAATTGCATGCCCTTATTTTATTTAAATCAATTGTGTTCAATTAATAAATCTAAATATACAACTCATTTTCTAACCCACTTATAACCATAATTTATTTTTGGTTAAATCACAATGCATAGGTTCTCATTTGACTCCTTTTAATCTCACTAAATGGGCCTCTTGAAATGTAATTCCATTGCATCTCCTCCTTCTCACCGATTTGGAATTGCTTCTTCAACGTTGTTTTATCTTCCTTTGCTAAGAAATAGTTTGTTTAATCGTATGAACCTTGTACTTTTGGAAGATTTTGTTATTAATTTTTCATAACAAAATAGTGACGACCACTTTTGGCTGTCAAATCACTTTTGAGTAACTAAAAAATATTGAGAGATATCAATCTCCAGGGGCCTATGTTGGTATTCCCACTAAGTTATATAGGCACCTCCAGATTGATATCTCTCAGTATATTTTAGATAGATGTATTTAAGATATTTATGCTAAAAAAATTCACTCTATGTTTGTTTTAATATGTGGGTAGTACAATTTATTTTTATGTAACTTATTTGAATATTTTACCCTCACATATATATTTTATTTAAGTAAAAACTAATTAAATATTTTACCCCATACATATTTTATCTCGCTTCTATTTTACTTATATATCTAAAAATTATAGCCCAACTAACAACTTAAAGAATATTTAATCCATACATGTAAAAATATCTTACCATAGATTATATATAACTAAAAACAGCTTAAATATTTTACTACATACATATTACTAAAATATTTTACCTCATACATATTTTACTTCACTACTATTTTAATTATATATCTAAAAATATGAACACCATACATTAAAATATTTTCCATTTTTTTATAGAAGTATAAATTAGCTTATTTGGATTCACACTTTCTTGAATTTACTTCCACGGTAATATCTCCACATAGTTATTTACCCGATTCACACATTCTTGAATTTACTTTCGTAATAATATCTCAATATAGTTATTTACATTCACACTTTTCACATTTTGAAAATAACTTACATTTCCATGTATAAATACATAATCATATATTTATTTTATGTCCTAAACATTGAGTCGGCATTACAAAATAAAGTATTTTAACCATTATATATTAGTCGATAAATATATAGTTTTTTCAATCAACGCACGCCATTACACTCCTTTCATGCCACTATAGGATCACCTCTCGATGAGGGCTTCACTCTTATCTTCTAATTGTTGCGAGTTATCATGAAGGCAAAAAGTCATTTTCGTGATGGCCATTGATACGATGATAGTTGCAGTAAGGTCTATCATGAAAACAACTTTGTAGGCGATGAGGTGGATGATGCTCATTAAAGGTTAAGTGAATCAAATTATTATCAAGCAGTACATAGCACATCACGAGTTCTAGCGTGATGAGAAAAGTGTAATGGCCCCGTGAAGCAGTGCAAATGTCGAGGTGTAGCCCGACACGAGATGAAGAGATGGAGGATGCTTATAATAGAGAAGATTGTACTTGATTAGGATTTGGAGGATATTGAGACCATGGAGGCCACCGATATATGGAAGTGGAGAAGAACTAGATTATGTAGCAGTAGAATGATAGGAGGAGGATCTAGAACATGTACAAGATTGAGATCTTCTTCTAGATAAATGACCTTATAGCATAAGAGAATAAATGATTCACATGTGTCATATTCCAATCATTGTTTTAAGGAAGAATCAAACCACGACGAGAAGATGAACTACTATTCTAAGTCAATGGGCTAGAAGACTAGCTTGATGCATGTAAGAATTGAAGTCTAAGATGTAGTTATGAATAGTTTATGTGTTACTTATGATGTAATCTAGGTAAACGATCATGTGTGACCCGAGGACCATTGTTTAGCATAAAGCATTGAAAATAAGTATCCTCCATTTCAAAAATGTATTAATGGATCCAAAAGGTAAATGAGTGTACCGTTGAAGATATTAATCAACAAGACTATAAAGGAAGGATTTTGGCAATAATAGATCATTTGAGTAAGAATCCATAGTAAACGATAATGCTTGAGATGTAGATATGGATTTCCCATGTCGTCAAAGCATGAAAATGTAGACATGATGAAATCCTTAGGAAATGTATAATTGTGAATTTTCTTTGGAATATGGTTGTCATGAAGAGAATTATTATCAATAGAAGCATAATAGGATTTGATTTTAAGAGTGAGAGATTAAAATTGATATTGCAACTCACCAAGCACATGTGTGAGTTATTAAATATCATGTGGAGGAATTGTAAAAGATGCAACAAATCCTTTGAAATGTTGAAGCTTTCCATTATGAGTGATCAAAGGATTGTGAGAAGAAGAAGCGGAAGATGAAGATGTTATGGGAACACTAGATGTATTTTAGAGGAAATAAGAGAAGGTATGCTAGGAGGAATCGAAGAATAATCATGCATACCATCAAAATCAACCTCGAAACAGAATAAAGCAAAGTGGAAAATTCACATTCAATAGTCTTAACCAAAGTAGAATCGTTATTAACATGTTCATGCTCAAAAGTATTATCAATATTAGATAAATTTTCACATACAAGTATTTCATCGAGTGCATCATTAACATATAATGAAGTAGGATAAGAACTATCATGAGATTTATCTTTACAATCATTAGAATCATCTTTAGAAATAGAAGAAGTCTAAGATACAACTTTACAATCATCCCGACAAGTATGAGAAATAACATCATGCACATTTACATTTACATTTACATTTACATCCTAATTTTTTTCTATAGTATCACAATCAAGACCAAGCATATAATTGATAATATCATCATCAAGAGTTTTAGTAGAAATAGAAAAAGGTGGAGTAGACCTACTACCTATAAAATAACAAGGATTACAACTAGAAATGTTTTTTTTTCAGAAACAATGCTACAAGAAGAATGGGTGAAACTAGTAAGAAAGTTACCTACGTTGGCTAAAAATATTCTTTGAATATTATCATCAACTCGAGGATTGAAATAGAGAGCATTTATTTCAACCGGTAGCCTCATCATGAATAGTGTTAACACTCTCATTATGCATAGCTTTACTCATAGAGAAAGAACTACTTTTCTCCATTAGGATTTAGTGGATACTAGGGAAATGAGTTGTAAGATATGGGTTTACAAAGTGATTCTATAAAATATGTTATATTTTATTAAAATATAATTTTAGAAACTACTATAATGATATACAATAAGATACAAATGATTTCACGCTTTTATAAATGTAACTATGTAAGAAAATGTGAAAGGTAAGATACTATCTAGTTTTTATCATCCCGAAGTGTGTCCGGTTTGGTAGGACTAATGAAAATGTTGTGAATAAGACTGGGGACTGATCGATAAGAATTTTGTAACATGTTGAATGGCCTAGACATAGGAACCTGGGTAGGGGCAAGGGCGCCTGGGGCACCGAGACCTCTCCTTGGCACTAGAATCTTTAGAAATTCTCATAAGTTGATGATTTTCTTTAGTGTCGCTAGGATTTCACACTTATTCGCCATTGATCGCTTATATGTCACACTTAGATCAACAAGCTACCTATAAACCTTCAACACAAATGATCTCCTATAAAACCCCCAAAATACATTCAAAATCCTAAAAATAAAGATAGAAAATGGGAGGTCAAATTGTCCTCGACTATTAACAAAGTGAACTTACAACCGAGTGCTTCACTACATCTCAGACCATAGGTAGTTCTATGTGATTGTGTGTGCAATAGTTTTCCTATCCTTTCCTTGCACCAATGACGCTAAGATAGTGGGATGTATCTAGATAGAATACAAATGTGTGGATGGAAAAATGAACTTCCTCTTTCTATGTAGTGTGTATGCAAATTAATAAGCCCAAGATGCAGTCCCTTTGATATGTAGATAGAAAACCCTTAATATAAATTTTCCCACCCTTTATAATGGTATACATGTTATGTTTATATAGGGATCTCTTCTTTGAATTTCAACACTAGTGGCATGACATGTCGATAATGACAGTAGGAAAGGAGTAAGAAACCCGAAAAGGCCGATGAAAAATGTCTAAAATGAAAACACAAACAAAGATGACAAGAGTGCCTAGATTTGATAGCGTGCTGCAGACACTCAGTGTCTAGTTCTGGATGCTAGTGTCTTGAGAAAACCGACGTCAAATGTGAGAATAATGATAATCACGGATCTATGTGACCTGACCAAGAATGGTTGTAGAAGTAAGAGTAGGAGATAAAACAATAAAAACAAACAAAAAAATGGATGTAGTAGACAGTGTGTCACAAGTGAATACTTTTCTTACTCCAGAGCCATACATAACACAACATACTTGGTGATATACTAGAATAGTAGGATGTGCATGATTTTGTGTCTACATTTGGAAATAGATAAATAACTCAATTACCATATTACAATCATACCACCATGTACTCTCTTATGAGGAATCAATTTGGAGTCCAATAAATAAAAATCCTTCTTAACCTTTAATACCATGTCTTAAAGCACTATCTTATAGGCCTACTTTTTGACAAATTTAGGTTCATTTTTCTAATGACTCGGTCTCATGATACTCTGCTCAAAGATTTAGATACCATTTTCCATGTTTAGAAAGATCCCCAAGTTTTATTACTCAATTATTTATAGGTTATGTCATGTGCATATTTTAATAAGGACTAATTAGGTGTAGTCGGATGTAAAATTTGATCCTTTAAAACTATAAGAGCTATTACTCATGTAACCATGAAGAATCTTACAAAATTATACATCATGTAGGGGACTCTTCACAAGTTATATGTTCCTAATTTTATCCCTTAAGACCATAGATTTGTCAAGATATATGATGGTTTGGATAAAATAATTAGGTCATGGTTTCCATAGGAAGAAAAATGCCTTAAATTTCTTCTATGACATTTTTAGGACCCAAAACTAATGGATTAAGCTTTTGTTTGTTCATATGAAACTCTCATATTTATTATTTCAAGCCTAAATATTATTAGTTTAGTGTACACTATAGGATTTTCTTGAAAAACATGAGAAATGTCATCATGCATAGGTATATTTGAATGTGAAACTCAACTTCCATGGGATATCTTTGCAAACTCACTTACTAACCATTTGAAAACCAGCAATAAACATATTATTGAATCAAGAAAGAATAATTTTACTTCTCACTTATTTTATTCTCTTACATTTGGTGGGAAGAGTATACTTAAGATTACCCCCTTACGGTTGAGGATTATATTGATATTCTTCATATCAATTACTCTTCATGAAAGCTATATAATTTAACCCATACATTTTCTTTTGTTTCTATAATCACATACAATTGAGTACAGAGTAAAATATGGAATGAATCCAATCAACTTCCATAGGAAATTTAATGCAAATATTGATCTGTTATTAACACTTAAGAATCTTATAAATCTCTCTCTCTCTCTCTCTCTCTCTCTCTCTCTCTCTCTCTCTCTCTCTCTCTCTCTCTCTCTCTCTCTCTCTCTCTCTCTCTCTCTCTCTCTCTCTCTCTCTCTCTCTCTCTCTCTCTCTCTCTCTCTCTCTCTCTCTCTCTCTCTCTCTATCTCTCTCTCACTCTTCAGTCTCTTCTCTCTCTATCTCTCTCTCTCTCTCTCTCTCTCTATCTCTCTCTCTCTCTCTCTCTCTCTCTCATTAATTGTCTAAATTATCTCTAGTTCTATATATTTTAATCTCTCTCATCAAAGAAAATTCACTAATAATACATCTCATAACATCTATCTGTACTCATATTAATCCACTTGGATCTCTATAAAGCATTTCTCCATTTGAATTATTAAGTTGAGATTATATGATTATAATTGATGACATTGAATATTATAATAGTGGCTAAATTGTATGTTAGTTACATATATATTTTAATTCCCATGTTCAAAACATTAAATAAAATTAACACTAATAATACATGTTAGCATAACATACATATCCAAACTCATATTAATCCACTTAGATACATGTATAAAGCATGCTCCATCCATTATAAAATTTGTAAAACTAAATATATTTTTCCTTTAAATTATATTGATTTCAAAAATTCTTGATAGAATACAAAATTTGAACAAAATGAATGTCTAAAAATCCATATAGGCATATAATGATATACATCCATAAAAAAAAAAATTCCAACATATGACAAAGGCATACATTTGTCCTGCGCCGCCAAAAATACACGAGGGACGCTAAGACCCGCGCTAACGAGTAAAATCCATATACATCTAAACTATGGGGTATCATAAAATAATTTGGTTCTCTTTGGCCTGGGAAGATGAACTGGTCACATGAGTGAAATGTCCCTTGTTGATAATACCTCCTATGCTCAAAGGATGCTTGTAGCTTGAGTTGTTAATACACATAAACAACATACACATTAGCATACAACTAATGACATAAAATAAAATTACTTACAAGTAAATACTTACTACAATCTCATGATCACTAGAAATCGTCCTCTTCCTCTCAAGATCAACCTTATGGGGAAACAACATAAGTAGTAGGTGCATGAACCTGGAGCTATCAACTCCTCCTATGATAACCATGATGATTTTTTTTGAAAATTCATACATTTCATTTAATTATACTACATGATGTTATTTAATACAATCAATTCATTGTTAAATTACTTTACTATCTCATACTTGTGTAAGAGGCACAACAAATGGTATCCCCATAACAACTCCAATATCTAATGATCATCGAATCTCAACATGAGAATCTAATGATGTCATCAAAAATAAAAATAAAAATGTTATGGACATAAACACTACATGATATTATCTCGCATACGCTAACTATTTTTCATTGTCTTCATATATTATAATTAAAAATAATCAAACTTGCATTAGTATATTTTTCAACATTCACATTCATACTTGAAATTCACCATTCAACATCAAATTATAATTTTAGGATAAGATACCTATATGGAAGACAAATTAACAATAAAAATTACTAATTTATACCAGAGGAGTTTTCATTTTTGACAATAAATGTGAGGAAGGGGAATATGATATCTGGATGTATATTTTAAATTTCTAATTTTATAATAATACACATGAACCATTCGATTTTCATTCATAATGGATTAATATTGTTAATTATAACATTTTTAACAAAAAGACATAATAAATTGCAATTAACTTTATGTAACATTACCTACTTTAGTCAATCCCAAAGGTTCAATCTAAGTAGAGCTTCTATGATGATGATAGTGTCATTGTTGGAACAAAGGAGAAGTCATTAAACTGGTCATGCTTGTTTCTGAGCATGAGGGTGAGTCAGAACAGGACATAGAATCACGATGTGCCTCCTCCAGTCCAAAACTTTTATCATCATGTGGAGCTCCTTACTAGGTTGTGGAGTAGTCTCACTCGGATATGGAGAATCCTCGCTAGAATGTGGACCTTCCTTACTTGGTTGTGGAGTAGCCTCAATAGGTTGAGGAGATGTGTCACTAGTTTATAGAGTTGCCTCATCAACCATATAGGATTTATACTCTTGAAATCTTGCAAAACTATATTATATGATGTATTATTCCTCGAATGAGTAACCTCGTCAAGCATGGGATAGATGAGTGCTATGTTGAAGTAATGAATGTGTAAAATACCTAATAGAATCATAAGTCTTAACCTCCATGGAATCATAAGTCTCAACCTCCATGGAATCCTTCACAACAAAAGGGACTTAAACATGTTAAATAAATGAACGAGAGATGGGTATAAGTGGTCATTTATGCAAAATTTATGCCCGAATATCATGTGTTGAGAATTTTCCTCTACCTTGGAACTCTCGAATGTCAAAATAGTTTGGTATTTCATTGAGGATGAACTCAAAATAGAGTTTCCTCAAGATATATTGTGGTACCTCAACATTGTTGCAAGGAGGTTGGTCAAAAACCATCCACCATGTATCCCAAACATTATTTTTTATCCCCTCATGGTTACAACAGTGGATAGGGAATTTTTTGCAACTCAATAATAAGGGTGTATTAGTGCATTAGGGTCAGTGAACAAAGCACACAACATTTTTTCAGTGACTTTTTTCTTCGCTGCATCATAAGACAATTTATCTGCTTAAAAAATGTGACAATTGGTTTTGTAACCCTCCAATGTGTTTATTTGACCCACCACATCATCAATATTATATATTAATGACTCTAATGATGTATCAAGCTTTTGGTAATGGGTAATTATCGTATTGGGGTTTACTAGGGTATCTATTAAACCATTAATATCAACTTTTTAATTCTGATCTCCCTAAAAATATTCGGTGTTTGGAGGATGTATTGGAATTGAAGGACGTGTTTTAGGTATGATTTTTACACCTTGGTGTACAAGTGAATGAGATTCTTTGGGTGAAGCTATTGAAACCTATGAAAATAAAAAAGAAAAACAAATCAAGAACACTATAAAAAAAATAGTTTAATAGTGAAAATTGCCCTAAAATGAACAAAAACTCACCTTATGAACTTTGCACCATGGTTGTTTCAATCAACAAATAAGTTTTGGCCTCCAAAAATGTGCTCATGCTTTTTCCCGATCGCGTTATTTGAAAAATAGTGTTTTTTTTTTGTGGGATGATTTTGTGAGCTTTGGCTATAACAATTTTTTATTAAAGTCATAACATGAGCATGTTATAGCATGAACATGTTATGTCTCTGTAAATCTGATCCATATCATGAGATTAATATTTTTCTATCACGTTATAACATGATCAAGCCATAATGTGAGCGTATTATGGTTAAAATGGCCAAAAAGTAAAATTTTGGCTACTTTTTGGTCCCCCATCTCCATGCACATACCCTTCCATATAAGAAAATCTTGTTTATATTCCTCATACTATATTTATTGAGCTAAAGAAGATTTGAATTAAATAATTCAATCCACATGCCTACCGTGATTATCACTACTATATTGGCCATGTTACTAATAAATGTTATAAAGTATGACATATTATCCGAGACTTAATTGAAGCTAATATTATTTCATTTTAAATTCATCCCAATATGGTGTTTCATGTTATTCTTCCCATGCGTCTTCTCATGCATATATTTTTGTGATGACCAACCATCCCCTTTCCTCTCTTAGCTTTGTATGATCACTATAAACTCTATGCTAATCTATGCATTCCTTAGCCCATTGATTCATGCCATGATCTTATAATATTTTATTCTAATTACATTACACACAAACATCCTACTATTGATGAGGATATCCTTATATAAACTCTAATTTATATTTCTACTCATTTTATTGTGTCTCTTACTAAAAGGCCTCCTATCATCATTAAGAAAATGAGTGTTCCACACTCAGGGAAAAATTTCATTAAGTATGAAATCTAGAATTTCACACTTACAGAGGGGGAAATGTACACACATAAGTTTGGAAATTTATCATTTGGAAAGGAGAACATCGATTTAATTCCTATATTGTGTCTTGTGCTTGAATCCTATTTCCAAGACTTGAATTCCCATTTCTATTTAATAGATTTATCTATTACATACTCTTCTCATTCGTTAATTTACCAAATCAAATTAATGTAAAACAGAGAACACCTTTCATGTATATCGTATGAAACTCCAAGTCTATTACATGAAGTTTGTAAAAAAACTATATGGTCGAAGATAGGTTGTATTCCAACTTAATCCAACATGTATGACCTCATATTTCAAATCTAACAACTATTTTTTTAATTTTATATAGTTTTCTAGTTTGTATCTTATCATCTAGGTTGTATTTCATGTGTTTTGACAATCACAAACACCTATATATTCAATTCCAATTCATCATTTGACTTCACCAAGAACTTTGAAGAGTAACTTTTGCAAATACTATTCCAAAGTTGTTTCAATCTCTCCTCTCTCCATATATAGTAATATAAAATCCTTACGAGCAACCTATACATCATGTTTGAATAACTCAACTAGGTCAAAGATTCTAGCTTCCTCTATACGATCCAAGACATAGTCAAGGTCAAGCAAAGGTGCACATATCCAATAATCAAAAGGGCTAATAGAATTTTCAAAGCTTGCATGCACTAACATTATAAACAAAATCATGAAGGGTTCATGGTTATCTCTCTATAGGAATTCCCACTATCTTTGAGTTGAGAGACTTGGGGGCACATTCGAGGGTCGAGATAGATTTACACCTACACTAAGAGAACTATAGAGGCTTGATTCCACGTGAGGGGATGTAGTGTTGCACTTCGACTAGTTTAGTAGGCATTGACCACCGTGGTCAGTCAAACCTCACCATAGACCCATGTATCCTTTTGTTTTATAATAGTTAAATGAAAATTTTTGTAGGTATATAGGGTTTCCTACTTGTTGAAAGTCATTAGATACATTGTCACATTTTTACAAACTTTCATCCGTGATAGCGAAGTATAGTTTTAGACCATTGATGAGCACCAAATATTAAGTAATACTCACAAAAAGGGGTGGAAAAACCTATATAAGGGTACCATTTTGTAAGTTCCACTATAGTCTCAACTTATACGGCCTTTTTCCAAGTCATATTGAATCTACTTCCAGTTTCAAACAAGCATTTCCAAATCTTTATTAGTCTTGATTAAGTTTGCGCATATAGATTTCCTTATGTATCTCTATATCAACTAATTGCATTCGCTTATTTTATTTAAATCAATTACATATTATTTTTTACATCATTTAATTCTTGGAGCTATATTTTGATTTGCATATTAATTATTCAATTAATATATCTATATAAACAACTCATTTTCCAACCCCATATAACCGTAATTTCTTTTTGGTTAAATAAAAATTCATAGGTTCCCATTTGACTCCTTTTAATCTCACTAAATGGGCCTCTTCATATGTAATTCCATTGCATCTCCTCCTTCTCGCTGATTTAGAATTGCTTCTTCAACGTTGTTTTATCTTCCTTTCTTAAGAAATAGTTTGTTTAATCTTTTGAACCTTGTACTTTTGGAAGCTTTGGTTATTAATTTTTCATTGGAACCCCTTTTTATCACGCTAAGGTAGATGTTACATTTGTTCTCATTTATATCATAATTTACAATATTCCTCTACCTATGCGGTATTCATTACACACAATTGTTTCGGTGAACAAAGTATGTACCTTTGTTAAAATTGATGAAAACTCCCAGAGTAGTATATTTTTGAGAGCCATTGCTTTTTTAATCTTTATAAGCCTCTCTCATTCAAAGCATGTGTTATATATTCATGGATCTTGGGTCCAATTCATTAAGTATGAAGGCATCCCCTTTCATCATTGCTTCCACTATTAAATTCTCGTGCACTAAGAGAATGTTTACTCTTCATATGTTTCTTCTTTATATTTTCTCATACACATTTAAACATGTGAAAAGGCATGACCATTCCTGCTAACAAGGATTTTATTCGATTCAACCATTAAGTGTTTTTTATTGTCACTTGATTCCTCCTCCTCCTTCAATGTCTTCTAATCTTGGGATTGACCCTCATCAAGTCTCTCGGATGGATGAGATTTTTAAATAGGTGTTTTACTCCCTTTAAGATGCTATTGGTGGTTTGATTGGTGGAACTTGGTTATTAATATAGTAGACAAAGATCTCTTGTTGGTTCCTTCTTTTCCAAAGGAATAAAGTCCAAGGTTGATGTTAGTTCTATGGTTAAATAAATAGGATGAAGATATGTGGCTAAAATATTGAGAATGGAGATTGAGGATTTGGATTTTGGTGTCTCTTAGTGGACAATTGACACACTCCTCTCCCAAAGAGAGAGGATATTGGTCATCACTCAAGGTTAGATTCTTCTAGTTTACTTCCCTTCTTTCATATGTTTTGTTTCTTTTGTGTCCTTTGTTGTGTATGTCAATTAGCTTTTTTTTGCTACTTTATATTGTTGGTTATAATATGTTTCTTCACTTTATATTTTATAGTATTTATACTTAATTTTTAATTTTGTACCTTCTCGTTGGTTGAGTATTTAAATTGTTTTTGTACTAGGTTATTTTTTTCCTATGTCTAAATTGTTTTTCTAGGGATTAGGCCCCTAATGGGAGCCCGGATAATGGTACATAGCTCCAATTTCTGTAAAGCTACTATTTTCATTTGTATCTATATTTTAAAAATGTTAACCCTAAGTCACAAAAATAATGAACATGATAAACGGAAAGTGTCACAGTGAACACTATGAATTTCTTTTGAGAAATGTATTTTAAAGTGCACTAATAAAACAAATAACATAAATAATATACGAAAAAATGTACAATCTCTATAATTACATATTTATTCTAATAAGAAATAATTATATAATAGATTTAGAAAAATGTGAAGCAATTTTACAAGTCAAAATCCACAAATATATATAAGACATGACGTAGAAACTTATCAATGATAAAGACTATAGTTATAGTTATAGTTATTAAGTAAGTTTATATTGAAAAGAAACATTAGCATGATATTTATTACACCGATAGGCGTGAACTAAGTTAGAAAGCCCGAGGGGCTCTGACACGAGATGACAACAGCGAGGGCCGAGATCGTTTGGTTGACGAAGTACGTCCAATTTTTCGCCGTACACGTGTCACTGCAATTATTTTTTTATCCAGAGCATGTAGACTGAAACTGACGTGTGATCTTGAACAACTATTGCAGCCATAACAGGGAAGGCATTCATCGCCCGTGACATGACATTTGAAAACACAGCTAGCGCGGCGAAGCATCAGGCGGTGGCCCTTCGCGCGGGATCAGATCTGTCGGCATTCTACCGGTGCAGCTTCAAGGCTTACCAGGACACTCTTTACGTCCACTCCCTCCGCCAATTCTACCTAGAATGCGACGTCTACGGCATTGTAGACTTCATATTCGGAAACACTGCGGTCATTTTGCAGAACAACAATCTGTACGCCCGTAAACCCTTAGAAAACCAGAAGATAATGTACACCGCTCAGGGCAGGCAGGACCCCAATCAGAACACCGGCATCTCCATTCAAAACTGCAGGGTGACTGCAGACTCGGACCTCGCTGCCGTGAAGAGTTCGTTTAAGGTTTATCTGGGCAGGCCGTGGAAGGAATATTCTCGCACCGTGTTCATGCAGTCTTTCCTGGACGATCTGATTGAGCCCGCCGGGTGGCTGGAATGGAACGGATGTTCGCATTAAGCACGCTCTACTATGGGGAATACATGAACCGCGGCCCGGGTGCGGGTACCGCAAATCGGGTTAAATGGCCGGGCTACCGTGTCATTACGAGTTCCACGGAGGCACAACAATTTACCGTGAGTCAATTCATAGAGGGAGATGTGTGGTTGCCATCTACGGGTGTTCAGTATACTTCTGGTTTTACATAGAATCCAACATAATTATGCCGAAAGGCGTGTTCTAAGTTAGAAAGCCCGAGGGGCTCTGACACGATAACGACAACGAGGGCCGAGATCGTTTGGTCGATGAAGTACATCTAATTTTCACCGTACATGTGTCACTGCCAAATGGTATGCAGGTTGAGGTTTTTACTGGAACAGGTAATTTCGGTCAAACTCATACCTTATTTTCACTCCGGAGGGTAGCTTGGTTAAACTGTGGCCATTCGATTTTGTTTTAGTGGTGGTGGAACAACGGTCGCATAGTTGAGTACTGTTGTTGTCTTTTGTCGAAGATTTCAAATCTACAGACGCAGTAGAGGGAGACTCAATAGTGGGGATATTCTCATCACCAGCCAGTTCCTGTTTGGTATTGGCTATCATAAATTTGTGAGATCCTCGACTCTTCGAAGAGGAAAATGCGTAGGGCGTTGCAGAGAAGCGAATGTCGTCTTGAAAGTTTTCAGTGAAATTTTCAGATATTGCACTGAATACATCACATGCAGTGCAGTCTCTCACAACGTCTTCAAGATCTCCTCCATTGTAAATCCTACACCAAGTTTCCATTAACCCCATAAAAATAAATATATGGAACTAAATTTGTTGTTTCATTTGTTTCCATTGATGGCGGTTTTCCTGAACTGCTTCCGCGTAGGCCATGAGCATGTGCACGAGACGGACGTCGGATTCCTGTGAATCCGCGCCCATCACCATGGGACGGTCCGCCGAGAGGAACCCATCTGCGCCCGCTTTTTTTCCCTCCGTCTGCTTGTGGTGATCGTCTTGCGGTTGGGGCTGTGCCTACGGTTGTTGGTGGTACAGGTCGGTTGGACTTCAAGGAAGGAGTTGCTTGAGCTTGGGATCACCACAGTCGAAGGAGGCGACGACTCATCACGAGAAACCAGCACCTGATGCTGATGTTGATGCCGTTGTTGCTGCACCCTATCACACCTCTCGGCGCCAGCTCTACATTGGGATGGGATCGACCAAAGTCTGCATTGGTTCGAGTTTGCAACAAATGTGATTCATGCATTATACAGTGAGTATAGATTGGCACATGGGTAGATGCTCTCATTATTAATGTGAATTTATGTACTTATATTGAAGTATATATACAGTGAGTATATATTGACTTGTGAGTTTAACACAACTCACAAATGAATGTGCTCATTGTGTATACTCTTCACGCATGTTGTTAATGTCAATTTCTACAGACTTTAACCTGTGTACACATATTTAAGTATATATAAATTGAGTATATATTAATTCGTGAGTTTATGTATATATGCAACATACAGGGGGGTTCAGGTTGTCGCATGGCATAGGAGAATGGATTGTTGTTGTGTTCGAGATTGTGATGACATTTGGCCTAGTCTACACTGTCTATGCCACAACCCTTGATCCCAAGAAGGGGGATTTAGCCACAATTGGTCCCATCGCCATTGGGCTTATTGTTAGTGCAAACATTTTAGCTGGAGGGCCATTTTCACGAAGCATTTGGCCCTGCTCTGGTTAGTTGGGCATGAAGGCACCATTGGATTTACCAAGTACGCCCTTTTGTTGGAGCCACCTTGCTGGGATCATTGATGAGTTTTTCATGATTCGATCTGAACCCACTCACCACCAGCCATTGGCGACTGAGGATTATTGAGCTTCAACCAGCGTTAAATGGTGCCTTTGTTTTCCTCGGGGTTCGAACTCGTGACCGGAGAAGGGAAAAACTTGTTTTCTTAGTGTTTGTGTATGGTGGATGTATATTTGGTCTTATTGTTTGTATTGTGTATACTATGTCATCGTGAGAGTATATGTACATACTTCATTTCTATTGTAATGTGGTGGATTCTTATGAATAAAATGGACTCCTATTATGATTTATTAAATCCGCACACCCTTGGTTTACATTTTCCAAAATATTTAGAATTTTCTCAATGTTTTCCAAAATAATAATATGTATAATCGATTTCGACACACACACACACACACACACACACACACACACACACACATATATAAAATCTCATTAAGTAGATATAGTAAATATTCATGATGACACTTACACGCAAATGTTTGGCTATAAAATGATAATTTTTTAATTTAAGAAACAATAAAAAGGGGTAAACTAGGCTATGATCAATCTAAGGAATATCTATATCGAATGAATTTAAACTACATTAAACTTAAAATATTGATAATGGCGTAGACGATGAGGATAAATCTAAACTATCTTAAAATTTTCATACGCTAGCAAATGCAGAACGCTCCACCCCATTTTTTGCATTTACTTGCTCGAGAATTTTTTACTTAGATTCATCGATCTGGGTTTTTCGAGCAGAAGTGGAGTCATCGCGGGCTCTACATCTTGCTTCTGCTCGAAAGACTATGGTGAAGATGTCAGAAATGGTGGCAGAGGCATGCAGTCCACAAATATTGGCCTTTGAGTGGGTTTATGCATTTGAACGGGTCTTGGCAATTGCACTTTGAGAACGAGCTCTGGAGCTTGCACATTGAGCTTGATGAACGTTTTGGCGATTGCACTATGGGCACATTATTTGTGATTTTTAATAGGTTTTAGTTTCATGTAAATTGGTGGTAGAATTAGAGTTTAGTTTTATTTAATTTTTTAAGCTTTTTAACAGGGCATTTTCTTCCTTAATCAGGGTTTTGTCTAAAAAAATTCTTCATGGATTTCCTCATGAGCAACGATTACATCACTGATTGTGTTGTAAATGCATTGATGTTTTGCATGGACACTTTGAGTTTCTTTTTGGACCCCATGCCAAGAGTTCTTCATCTTTTCAAGATGGCAGAAGGAGCGATGAACCTGCAAAAAAAGATTAATTTAGGGAAATAGATTGAAGAGTGAGTAGCAAAGAAAATTACTTGAGCAATGTCGCATCAAAGGCCTTTTTAATGGTGGACTTTAGGCCTCTGATTTATGAACATCCCAAATCCACCGTAAACTCGAGCATGCACATATTGTGGGACAAAAATGAAGAATAGGATGCTCGAGGTGGAGTGGCGAGGAAGCTAAAAAGAGGGCAAGAAAAAGGAGGAGAAAAACCGTCAAAGTGATGCACAAAAGAAAAAGAAACTAGAAATTAAAGAAATCATGTATTTTCCTGGCAGCTACACATATTGATAGCAATTGAGTAGCTTGGGAGGCCATGTATTTGTAATCTTGCATGAATCACTCTTGGCTTAGAATAGTTGTGTCTTGATATGATTGTGGGTTTATCTATGTCTGAGTAGCTTATACTGCTCCACGTCATCACCCAACATGTAATCACTAAAGTCTACATATGGTTATGTGAAAAATACATGCATTAGACCAACATCATTGTCTACGTTTTGATTTTATGGAAGTATCCAAGTTAGCATTGGTTTCCTTACCTACCAACTCGAATCCTATGTAAAATCAATTCCTGAACTCGCCAACACGTTCACCTTAATTCGATTCAAATCTATTATTTTCCATCTCAGGTTGCTATCTCCATGGAAGCTCTAACAGTTGCAACCATATTTTTTTGTTACCCTTTTGAATCTTCTATTTTAACAAACTTGCATTGTATGTGTTCATCTCGACATCGATTAATCAACCCATGTAAAACTTCACAGTTGTAATATATACAAGTCCATTCACTGTGACTCGTTTTCATTCTAAATCTTGGTTGAAACATTTTTTGTAATTTTTAATAGGTTTTATTTTCATGTAAATTGGTGATCGAAGTAGTGTTTAATTTTAGTCTAATTTTTATAGCTTTATAAACTCAAATAGACGATCTTCGTTTTATTGATATTTATTCATCTTCTTAGTAAATATATACATGTGTGTGTGTAAAAAAGTATTATTTTATTGGGGTATAGTCCCTCCCAAAAAACTATTTGCCAATAATAAAAAAACTATTATTTAATAATAGCTTGTAGCTATATTAGATAAGTTTCTCACATTTGTCATTTAGTCGCAGTCAATGTGTGTCTTATACAGTTTAAATGTTAAATATAGAGTTGTCAATGTTGTTATTGTTTTATGAGAGTCATAACTCAAAACAAAATTAATTGTAAAAGGAACAATTGAATCAACAATCAAATTAATTTTATGGCCTTTGAGTACTCATTTCTCTGAACACCGAGCATACTGACTCATGATAGGCTAATTATGGTTCAATTACAACACAAACTTCTTCTCTGCGTCAACCAAAATGACATGCTCTCTACAAATTTGTGGGGTGAAACATGTCTTTTAAATGGTGCTATTGGTTCTATCCTCGAGATTGTTTGCACCATTTCATTTCGCCCGCCTAGTTTGCCTTCATTCATCATCGTCAAATTTGATCCATACACAGGGGCCCAATTGGATACGGAAAACCCTTCCCATGTTCAAATTCCACCAATTTCTAGAGGTGCACGGGGGCAATGACCACTTGAAATAGCTTGGGCATTCTCAATCCATAAATCTGAAGGGCTTACTTTGCGGAGACCCATTGCTGACATTAGGGGTGGGTTTACCTTCCCATCTCTATCAAGAGTTCCCTCCATATCCACCCTTCCAATTTAACCCCCTTTTTCATTCAACCGCTATGAAAAAAATGTCTTCAACATCTCTTCCTTAATCACGCATACAAGAAAAATTCTGACTTCATTCCCTACCCTTCACACTCCCCTCTTAATCCCCAATGGGGCTTCCCTTTCAAACTGCTCCACTTCTTCTGCAATATAGATATTTTCTTCCACACTAGTTTCCACTACTTCGTAGTTTTTCATTTTCCTCCTCCAAATATCATATTGTTTTGTTGTCTGTTTCGGTTTCCTTTTCCACTCGCTAATATTTTGCTTTCGGCGTTAACATCGCACACCTCACGTGCGATTGCACTGCTAGTATAAAAAAAAATCAATATATGAAAAGTGTAGTCAATGGTGTGGAATTTGTACCATAAAGAGGGTCCTTAAACTAACCACTCCATGTCAAAATCATTTATGATACATTTATTAATTTGTGGCCTATTTTTATCATCAAATTCCACAATACAAAATTTAATAAATGACATCTAACTTTCTACAATAAAAAGGGTCCTCAAACACAAAATCTAACTACTCCAAATAGAAATCATTTGAGATACATTTATGATATTTCTATTTCTTTATGACATGTCTTTATTGAGCAGTCACAAAACATTGTCAAGTCCATATATTGAAGAGAAAAAACAAAATGACATTATAAAAACAAAATACAATAAATAAGAAATGTAATCAATAACAACTTTGTGGAATTTCTACCATAGAAGGGGTCCTCAAATGCAACAGCTCACGACTCAAGCGACAAGTCTAAATCATTTATAATACTCAGCCTTTGCAATTATCATCCCCCAATGCCCGATTCAACTCTCTTCCTGCCATCAATTAACATTAACGTGTCCTTTGATGCGATACGCCATTTTTTGGGTCAAACTTTACAGATTAAAATACTTTTCATACTCAACTGTTAAGCAAACGAGTTGAGTTTGGGAATAGCGTAGAAACTATGTTCAAACAATACAGATTACTATAACTTTTTTAGTTGCCGGGATGAATTCTCGGTTGGGAAACAAACAACTCCGCATCGGAAAATACCGTAGAACTTACGTAGTTCTATAAACTTTGAAAATGAGCACAATGAAAAATGTATTAAACAGCAAAATGCGCAGAGGAAATAAATGTGATAACGATGACAAGGGAATTTCCACTGTAAAAGTTATTGCAATTCCCTGTCAAATCATTTGTGAGTAATTACAAAATTTATAATTGATTTTCATTTCATTTAATTTTATTAACATATATTTATAAAATATATTAAATATATCTATTTAAAATATTGAGAGATATCAATCTCCAGGGGCCTATGTTGGTATTCTCACTAAGTTAGATAGGCACCTCCAGATTTTTATCTCTGGGTATATTTTAGATAGATGTATTTAAGATATTTATGCTAGTCAAAAATATTCACTCTACGTTTGTTTTAATATGTGGGTTGTACAATTTATTTTTATGTAACTTATTTGTATATTTTACCCTCACATATATATTTTATTTAAGTAAAAACTAATTAAATATTTTACCCCATACATATTTTATCTCACTTCTATTTTAATTATATATCTAAAAAATTACACCCCAAGTAACAACTTAAAGATTATTTAATCCATACATGTAAAATATTTTACCATAGATTCTATATAAGTAAAAATAGTTAAATATTTTACCACATACATATTACTAAAATATTTTACCTCATACATATTTTACTTCACTACTATTTTAATTATATATCTAAAAATATGAACACCATACATTAAAATATTTTCCATATTTTTTTATAGAAGTATAAATTAGCTTTATTTACGGATTCACACTTTCTTGAATTTACTTCCATGTAATATCGCCACACGTTATTTACCCGATTCACACATTCTTGAATTTACTTCCGTAATAATATCCCCACATAGTTATTTACCTTCACACTCTGAAAATAACTTACATTTCCATCTATAAATACATAATCATATATGTGTTTTATGTTCTACACATTGAGTCAAAGCATTACAAAATAAAGTATTTTAACCATTATATATTAGTGACAAATATCTAGTTTTTTCAATCAACGCACGCCATTACACTCCTTTCATGCCCATGTAGGATCACCTCTTGGTGAGGGCTTCACTCTTATCTTCTAATTGTTGCAAGTTATCATGAAGGGCATAAAAGTCATTTTCATGATGGCCATTGATACGATGATAATTACTGATAAGGTCTATCATGAAAACACTGCAGATGATGAGGTGGATGATGCTCATTAAAGGGTAAGTGAATCAAATGCTTATCAAGCAAGGTACGCACACATCACGAGTTCTAGCATGATGAGAAAAGTGTAATGACTCTGTGAAATAGGTGCAAAAGTCTAAGGTGTAGCCCGACGCAAATGAGGAGATGGAGGATGCTTATGTAATGGAGAAGATTTAACTTGCTTAGGATTTGGAGGATATTGAGACCATGGAGGTGCCTGATATATGGAAGTGGAGAAGAACTAGATGATGCGGCATTAGCAATGATAGGAGGAGGATCTAGAACATGTGCGAGATTGATATCTTCTTCTAAATAAATGACCTTATAGCATAAGAGAATGAATTATTCACATGTGTCATATTCCAATCATTATTTTAAGCAAGAATCAAACCACAACAGAAGATGAACTACTATTCTAAGTCAATGGGCTAGAAGACTAGCCGATGCATGTAAGAATTGAAGTGTAAGATGTAGTTATGAATAGTTTCTATTTTACCATGATGTAATCTAGGTAAACGATCATGTGTGACTCGAGGACCATTGTTTAGCATAAAGCATTGAAAATAAGTATCCTCCATTTCACAAAATGTACTAAAGGATCCAAAAGGTAAATGAGTGTACCGTTGAAGAGATTAATCAACAAGACTATAAAGGAAGGATTTTGGCAATAATCGATCATTCAAGTAAGAATCCATAGGTAAACGATAATGCTTGAGATGTAGATATGGATTTCCCATGTCGTTAAAGCATGAAAATGTAAACATGATGAAATCCTTAGGAAATGTATAATTGTGAATTTTCTTTGGAATATGGTTCCCATGAAGAGAATTATTATCAATAGAAACATAATAGGATTTGATGTTAAGAGTGAGAGATTGAAATTGATATTGCAACTCACCAAGCGCATGCGTGAGTTATTAAATATCATGTGGAGGAATTGTAAAAGATGTAACAAATCCTTTCAAAGGTTGAAGCTTTTCATTATGAGTGATCAAAGGAGTGTGAGAAGAAGAAGCGGAAGATGAAGATGTTATGGGAACACTAGTTGTAGATGTAGAGGAAATAAGAGAAGGTATGCTAGGAGAATCGAAGAATAATCATGCATACCATCGAAGCAACCTCAAAAATAGAAGAAAAGAATGAAAATTCAAATTCAATAGTCTTAATGAAGTAGAATCGTTACTTAACATGTTCATGCTCATAAGTATCATCAGTATTAGATAAATTTTCACATACAAGTATTTCATCGAGTGCATCATTGACATATAATGAAGTAGGATAAGAACTATCATGAGATGTACCTTTACAATCATTAGAATCCTTTTAAAAATAGAAGAAGTCGAGATACAACTTTACAATCATCCCGACTAGTATGAGAAATAACATCATGCACATTTAAATTTACATCCTAATTTTTTTCTATAGTATCACAATCAAGACCAAGCATATAATTGATAATATCATCATCAAGAGTTTTAGTAGAAATAGAAAAAGGTGGAGTAGTCCTACCACTATAAAATAACAAGGATTACAACTAGAAATGTTTTTTTTCTTCGAAACAATGCTACAAGAAGAAGAATGGGTGAAACTAGTAAGAAAGTTACCTTCATTGGCTAAAAATATTCTTTGAATATTATCATCAACCCAAGGATTGAAATAGAGGGCGCTTATTTCAGCTTCGGTAGCCTCATCATGAATAGGGTTAACACTCTCATTATGTATATCTTTTCTCATAGAAAAAGAACTACTTTTCTCCATTAGGATTTAGTGGATCCTAGGGAAACAAGTTGTAAGATACAGGTTTACCAAAGTGATTCTATAAAATATGTTATATTTTATTAAAACACAATTTTAAAAACTACTATAATGATATATAATAAGAGACAAATGATTACACGCTTTTATAAATGTAACTATATAAGAAAATGTGAAAGGTAAGACACTTATCTATTTTTTATCATCTCGAAGTGTGTCGGTCTATTTAGTAGGACTGATGAAAATGTTGTGAACAAGATCTGGGACTGATCGACAAGAATTTTGTAACATGTTGAATGGCCTAGACACAGGAACTTGGGTAGGGGCAAGGGCGCTGGGGCACCGAGAGACCTCTCCTCTTGGCATTAGAATCTTTAGAAAATCTCGAAGTTGATTTCTTGGTGTCACTAGGATTTCACACTTCTTCACCATTGATCTCTTGTATGTCACACTTAGATCACCAAGGTACCTATAAATCTTCAACACAAATGATCTCCTATAAAACCCCCAAAATACATAAAAATCCTAAAAATAAAAATAGAAAATGGGAGGTTGAATTGTCCTCGACTATTAACAAAGTGAACTTACAACCGAGTGCTTCACTACATCTCGGACCACGGGTAGTTCTATGTGATTATGTGTGCAATAGTTCTCCTATCCTTCCCTTGCGCCAATGACGCTAAGATAGTGGGATGTATCTAGATAGAATACAAATGTGTGGATGGAAAAATGAACTTCCTCTTCCTATGTAGTGTGTATGCAGAGTAATAATCCCAAGATGCAGTCCCTTTGATATGTAGATAGAAAACCCTTAATATAAATTTTCCCACACTTATAATGGTATACATGTTATGTTTATATAGTGATCTCTTCTTTGAATTTCAACACTAGTGGCATGACATGTCGATAATGACATGAGGATAGGAGTAAGAAACCCTAAAAGGCCGACCACAAATTTCTAAAATGTGAACAAAAACAAAGATGACAAGAGTGCCCGTGTTTGACAAACATGCACGGACACTAGTGTCTAGTCTTGGATGCTAGTGTCTTGAGAAAACTAACGCCAAATGTGAGAATAATGATAATCACGCATACATGTGAATTGACCAAGAATGGGTGTGGAAGTAAGAGAAGTAGGAGATAAAACAATAAAAATAATCAAAAAAATTGGATGTAGTAGACGGTGTGTCACGGGTGAATACTTTTCTTACCCAAGAGCCATACATAAAGCAAAGCATAGTTGGTGATATACAAGAATAGTAGGATGTGCATTATTTTTGTCTACATTTGGAAATAGATAAATAACTTGATTACCATATTACACTCATACCACCATGTACTCTCTTATGAGGAATCAATTTGGAGTCCAATAAAGAAAAATCTTGCTTAACCTTTAATACCATGTCTTAAAGATCTGCTCTTAGGCCTAATTTTTGACAAATTTAGGTATAATTTTCTAATGACTCGGTCTCATGATACTCTGCTCAAAGATTTAGATACCATTTTACATGTTTAGGAAGATCCCCAAGTTTTATTACTCAATTATTTATAGGTTGTGTCATGTTCATATTTTAATGAGGACTAATTAGGTGTAGTCGGATGTAAAATTTGATCCTTTAAAAGCTGTAAGAGATATTACTCATGTAACCATGATGCATCTTACAAAATTATATATCATGTAGGGGACTCTTCGAGAGGTTATATGTTCCTAATTTTATCCCTTAAGACCATATATTTGTCAAGATATATGATGGTTTGGATAAAATAATTAGGTCATGGTTTCCATAGGAAGAAAAATGCCTTAAATTTCTTCTATGACATTTTCAGGACCCAAAACTAATGGATTAAGCTTTTGTTTGTTCATATGAAACTCTCATATTTATTATTTCAAGCCTAAATATTATTAGAATAGTGTACACTATAGGATTTTCTTGAAAAACATGAGAAATGTCATCGTGCATAGGTAGATTTGAAGGTGAAACTCAAGTTCCATGGGATATCATTGCAAACTCACTTACTAACCATTTGAAAACCATCAATAAACATCTTATTGAATCAAGAAAGAATAATTTTACAACTTCTCATTTATTTTCTTCTCTTACATTTGGTTGGGAAGAGTATACTTAAGATTACCCCCTTACATCAAGGATTATATTGATATTCTTCGTATCAATTACTCTTCGTGAAAGCTATATAATTTAACCCATACATTTTCTTTTTTTCTATAGTCACATACAATTGCTACTGAGTAAAATATGGAATGAATCCAATCAAATTCCATATGAAATTTAATGCAAATACTAATTTGTTAGTAACACTTAAGAATCTTGGCAGGATGGAAAGGGGCTATTCTCTCTTCAGCTGGAAAATGTCTACTCATCAAAAGCACTCTTCAGAATCTCCCGGTTTATCTCATGTCTCTTTATGCCATCCCTACAGCTGTTCTTACTAGCATTGCTAGAATCCAGAAGCACTTTCTGTGGCAAGGAACTGAAAATAGATTCAGGTATCATTTAGTTGACTGGAATGAGGTTTGCACCCCTAAAAATTCAGGGGGTCTTGGCATTATGAATCTCAAATATTTCAACTCAGCCATGCTTGCCAAAATGGGCTGGAGATTTCTTAAGCAAGAACAACCCTGGGCTGAGCTGCTCAAGACCAAATATTTAAGTAACCGCCATCACCATCTCTTCCTCTCTGAGGACGCCCTTCCTGCAGGTTCCACCTTCTGGAATAATCTTGTTAATACAAGATACGTTCTCAATAAAGGTATTTTTTGGAATCTTGGCACTGGAGACCGAATAAACTTTTGGAAAGATTCTTGGAGCAATCATGATCTGGAAAGGGACTTCAGACAAATTAAGGAACCCCTCATTAATTTTTATGGCACTACTGTTAACAATTATATGGAAGAAAGTAATGGAGTTAAAAAATGGAAGATCCTGCATTTACCTGACTCTAGTATGCTGGATATTTTGTCTTCTCTCCAAGATAAGCTGGATCTGATTCCTATTGATCAAAATGGCACTACCGATGAGATAGTTTGGAAAGATTCTTTTGATGGAGATTACACTGTCAAAACTGGTTACACTTCCTTCTTCGCCTCTCTTTCTAGCAATATTAACTGGACCAGAATTTGGATGAAAGAACTCACTCCTAGAGTCAATCATTTTCTGTGGTTAGTTATAAAAGGTAAAATCCTCACCAAGGATAACCTTATCAAACGAGGATTCATTATGCCTAATGGTTGCTGCCTCTGTCAACAGGATGCTGAAAATATCAATCACCTCTTGCTTCATTGTGATTTTGCAAGAAATTTCTGGAGCCGGATCACGGAACATTTAAATCTTAACTGGGTTTTTCCTGATGATATTTTGGAGGCCTGGACCCAATGGAACTCCCCCTTCAAGAATAATTTAATTAGCAGATTTTGGCTCTTGATTTTCGCTCATGGGATTTGGAACATCTGGAAAGCTAGAAACGGGGTTATTTTCAGAGATAAGAAAACTTCTACAGATATTCTTTTCAAAGGTTTCATCAAAGATGTTAAAGATAATGTTGTCACCATCAAACCTGCTAAGAGCATTTCCTTCAATAAAGAAGAAATTTCCATTTTGGAGAAATGGAAGATTATTCCTGAAAACCTCTTGAAGAGAGGAACCAAAATTGACTGGTCTTTAATTAAGTGGATCCCACCCCCCGGGTGGTACAAACTTAACTTTGATGGAGCTTCAAAAGGTAACCCTGGAGCTGCTGGTGGAGGTGGCATTATCAGAGATCACAATGGTAACATGGTGGTGGCTTATGCTGGGCAAATGGGTTACCAAACTAATCACTATCTTTGAAGCTCTCTCGGCTCTTCGGGGTATGAGGATTGCTAAGAATTTGTATATTGAAAAATTTCGATCAAGGAGACTCTCTTAATATTATTAACAATCTCAATAATAAACACCCCCCCAGCTGGACCGTCAAAAGTTTCATTCATGAATCCATAAGTATCTGTGGCACCTTCAACATATGCAACTTCATGCATACTTATAGAGAAGGTAATAGAACCGCCGATGTATAGCGAACGAGGGAGTCGTGAAACACCCATACAAATCTCACCATTTGGAATTATCATGACGCCATCTCAGATAAGCTTGGAAAGATCTTGGAGCATGATAAAAATCCTAGCCGTACTGGTTAGTTGGATTTATTGCATGCATTATGTGCTGGCAAATGGTACACGTTGCAAACCAGTCACTTCGCCTATGTGAAATCAAAGGAACAGCTACTACCCTTCACATGCTTTTTCGGGTCTTTAATAAGCTGGTCCGAGATGTTAGTTTAGTTTGATCGTTGTTGTTAAGTGACTGCTTCGTTAGTTTCTTTATTTAGTTGTTGTTTTGTCGCCGCACTGGGCCGCCTCTCTGTTTCGTTTTTGCGTTTTGGAGTTTGGCTCCATTTGATCTCCCTCTCGTATCCAGATTTTGATCCTTTCTGTTCTTCTCTTGCCCTTTCGGTTGAGCTTTTTTTACAAGGGTATAGTCCCTTTCAAAAACTAATTTACCAATAATTAAAAAAACACTTAAGAATCTTACAAATCAAGAGTAATTTCTTTCTTACCCTCGTTGTCTCCTTCGAATCTCTCACTTTGTCTTTCTCTTTCTATTTCTTTCTCTCACTCTACTTTTCATTCTCTCTCACTCTCTCTTTAATTCTCTCATTCTCGTTCTCTCCTTATATATATTTGTATTCCAATTCATCATTTGACTTCACCAAGAACTTTGAACAAGAACCCTTGCAAATACTATTCCAAAGTTATTTCAATCTCTCCTCTCTCCATATATAGTAATATAAATCCTTACGAGCAACCTATACATCATGTTTGAATAACTCAACTAGGTCAAAGATTCTAGCTTCCCTCTATATGATCCAAGACATAGTCAAGGTCAAGCAACGGTTGCACATATCCAATAATCAAAAGGGCTAATAGAATTTTTCAAAGCTTACATGCACTAACATTATAAACAAAATCATGAAGGGTTCATGATTATTTCTCTATAGGAATTCCCACTATCTTTGGGTTGAGAGACTTGGTGGCACATTCGGGGGTCAGATAGATTTACACCTACACTAAGAGAACTACAGTAGGCTTGATTCCACTTGAGGGGATGTAGTGTTGCACTTGGACTGGTTTAGTAGGCATTGACCACAAAGGTCATTCAAACCTCACCATAGACCTATGTATCATTTTCTTTTATAATAGTTAAAGGGAAAATTTTGTAGGTATATAGGGTTTCCTACTTATTGAAAGTCATTACATACATTGTCACATTTTTGCAAACTTTCATCCGTGATAGTGAAGTATAGTTTTAGACCATTGATGAGCACCAAATATTAAGTAATACTCACACAAAGGGGTGGAAAACCTATATAAAGGGACCATTTCGTAAGTTCCACTATAGTCTCAACTTTTACGGCCTTTTTCCAAGTCATATTGAATCTACTTCCAATTTCCAAAGAAGCATTTCCAAATATTTATCAATCTTCGATTAAGTTTCATGCATATAGATTTCCTTATGTATCTCTATATCAACTAATTGCATTTCCTTATTTTATTTAAATCAATTACATATTATTTTTTACATCATTTAATTCTTGGAGTTATATTTTGATTTGCATATTAATTATTCAATTAATATATCTATATAAACAACTCATTTTCTAACCCCCATATAACCGTAACTTCTTTTTGGTTAATAAAAAATTCATAGGTTCTCATTTGACTCCTTTTAATCTCACTAAATGGGCCTCTTCGATATGTAATTCCATTGCATCTCCCTCCTTCTCGTTGATTTGGAATTGCTTCTTTAACGTTGTTTTATCTTCCTTTCTTTAAGAAATAGTTTGTTTAATCTTTTGAACCTTGTACTTTTGGAAGCTTTGGTTATTAATTTTTCATTGGAACCCCTTTTATCATGCTAAGGTAGATGTTATGTCTATTCTCATTTATATCATAATTTACAATATTCCTCTACCTATGCGGTATTCATTGCACACAATTGTTTTGGTAAACAAAGTAGGTACCTTTGTTAAAATTGATGAAAACTCCCGCGTAGTATATTTTTGAGAGCCATTTCTTTTTTTAATCTTTATAAGCCTCTCTCATTCAAAATATTTTCTATATATTCATGGATCTTGGGTCCAATTCATTAAGTATGAAGCCATCCCCTTTCATTGCTTCCACTATTAAATTCTTAGCACTAAGAGAATGTTTACTCTTCATATGTTTCTTCTTTATATTTTCTCATACACATTTAAACAAGTGAAAAAGATCACATGACCATTCCTGCTAACAAGGATTTTATTCAATTCAACCATTAAATGTTTTTTTACGTCACTTGATTCCTCCTCCTCCTTCAATGTCTTCTAATCCTAGAATTGACCCTCATCAAGTCTCTCGATGGATGATATTTTTAAATAGGTGTTTTACTCCCTTTAAGATGTTATTGGTGGTTTGATTGGTGGAGACTTGGTTATTAATATAGTAGACAAAGATCTTTTGTTGGTTCCTTCTTTTCCAAAGGAATAAAGTACGAGGTTGATGTTAGTTCTATGGTTAAATAAATAGGATGAAGGTATGTGGCTAAAATATTGAGAATGGAGGTTGAGGATTTGGATTTTGGTATCTCTTAGTGGACGATTGACTCACTTCTCTCCCAAAGAGAGAGGATATTGGTCATCACTCAAGGTTAGATTCTTCTAGTTTACTTCCCCTCTTTCATATGTTTTGTTTCTTTTGTGTCCTTTGTTGTGTACGTCAATTAGCTTTTTTTTGCTACTCTATATTGTTGGTTATAATATGTTTCTTCACTTTATATTTTATAGTATTTATACTTGATTTTTAGTTTTGTACCTTCTCGTTGGTTGAGTATTTAAATTGTTTTTGTCTTAGGTTATTTTTTTCCTATGTCTAAATTGTTTTTCTAGGATTAGGCCCGTAATGGGTGCCCGGATAATGGTACATAGCTCCAATTTCTATAAAAGCTACTATTTGCATTTGTATCTATATTTTAAAAATGTTAACCCTAAGTCACAAAAATAATGAACATGATAAAATGGAAAGTGTCACGTTGAACACTATGAATTTCTTTTGAGAAATGTATTTTAAAGTGCACCGATAAAACAAATAACATAAATAATATACAAAAAAATTGTACAATCTCTATAATTAAATATTTATTCTAATAAGAAATAATTATAAAATAGATTTAGAAAAATGTGAAGTAATTTTAGAAGTCAAAATCCATAAATATATATAAGACATGACATAGAAAATTATTAATGATAAAGAATATAGTTATAGTTATAGTTATTAAGTGAGCTTATATTGAAAAGAAACATTAGCATGATATTATTAAAAAAACTCAATATATGAAAAGTGTAGTCAATGGTGTGGAATTTGTACCATAAAGAGGTTCCTTAAACTAACTACTCCATGTCAAAATCATTTATGATACATTTATTAATTTGTGGCCTATTTTTATCGTCAAATTCCACAATACAAAATTTTATAAATGACCTCGAATTTCTACAATAAAAGGGTCCTCAAACACAACATCTAACTACTCCAAATAGAAATCATTTGAGATACATTTATGATATTTCTATTTCTTTATGACATGTCTTTATTGAGCAGTCACAAGACATTATCAATTCCATATATTAAAGAGAAAAATCAAAATGATATTATAAAAACAAAACACAATAAATAAGAAGTGTAATCAATAAAAACTATGTGGAATTTCTACCATAAAAGGGGTCCTCAAATGCAACATCTATAGACTCAAGTGACAAGTCTAAATCATTTATAATACTTCGCCTTTGCCACCTTTTTTATTAAGCAATTGTGATCCCATTATACCCAAGGAGTTTTCATTTTTGAAAATAAATGCAAGGAAGGGGAATGTGATACTGGATGTATATTTTGACTCTGTAATTTTATAATAATACACATGAACCATTAGTTTTCATTCATAATGGATTAGTATTGTTAATTATAACATTTTTTTACAAAATGACATAATAAATTACAATTAAGTTTATGTAACATTACCTACTTGTCAATACCAAAGGTTGAATCCAGTAGAAATTCTAATATGATGATAGTGTCCAACATAGAATCACGATGTACCTCCATTAGTCCATCACCCTACTCATCATGTGGAGCTCCTGATTAGGTTGTTGAGTCGCCTCTCCTGGGCTATGGAGAATCCTCCCTAGGATGTGAAACTTCCTCACTTGGTTGTGGAGTAGCCTCAATAGGTTGAGGAGATGCCTCGCTAGTTTTTGGAGCTGCCTCATCAACCATATAGGTTTTTATACTCCTGAAAGCATGCAAAAATATGTTATATGATGTACGATTCCTCGAATGACCAACCTCATCATCATGGGAGATATGAGTGACATGTTGAAGTAATGAATGTGTCAAATACCTAATAGAATCAAGAGTCTCAACCTCCATGATATCCTTCACAACAAAAGGGACTGAAACATGTTGAATAAATGACCAAGAGAGGGGGATAAGTGGTCATTTATGCAAAATTTACACCCTGAATCTATCATGTGTAGAGAATTTTCCTCTACCTTGGAACTCTCGAATGTTAAAATAGTTTGGTATTTCATTGAGGATGAACTCACAATAGAGTTTCCTCAAGAATTTTGTGGTACCTCAAAATTGTTTGCAAGGTGGTTGGTCAAAAACCATCCACCATCTATCCCAAAAATTATTTTTATCCCCTCATGGTTACACTAGTGGATAAGGAATTTTCTACAACTCAATAATAATGGCGTATTAGAACATTAGGTCGTTGAACACAGACACAACTTGTCTTTAGTGATTTTTTCTTCACTACATCATAAGACAACTTGTTTGCATAAAAATTGTGACAATTGGTTTGTAACCCTCCCATGTGTTTATTTGACCCACCACATTATCAATATTAGATATTAATGACTCTAATGATGTAGCAAGGTTTTGGCGATGGGTATTTGTTGTATTGGGGTTTCTTAGGGTATCTATTAAACCATTAATTTGAACTTTTTAATTCTCAATCTCCCCTGAAAAATTTCTTTGGTATTTGGAGGATGTATTGGAATTGAAGGAGGTGTTTCAGGTATGTTTTTTTCACCTTGGTGTATGAGTGAATGAGACTTTTTAGGTGAATCTATTGAAACCTATGAAAATAAAAAGAAAAACAAATCAAGAACATTGTAAAAATATTTTAATAGTAAAAATTACCCTAAAATCAACTAGAAATCACCTTATGAACTTTGCACTATGGTTGTTTCAATCAACAAATAAGTTTTGACCTCCCAAAATGTGCTCACGCTTTTTCCGCTTGCGTTATTTGCAAAATAGTGTTTTTTTTTTTTTCTTTGTGGGATGATTTTGTGAGATTTGGCCATGAAAATGTTTTATTATAGTAATAACATGAGCGTGTTATAGCATGAACATGTTATGTCTCTGTAAATATGATCCATAACATGAGCTTAATGTTTTTCTATCACATTATAACATGATCAAGCCATAATGTGAGCATATTATGGTTAAAATGGCCAAAAAGTAAAATTTTGGCTACATTCTAGTCCCCCATCTCAATGCACATACCCTTCCATATAAGAAAATCTTGTTTATATTCCTCATACTATATTTATTGAGCTAAAGAAGATTTGAATTAAATAATTCAATCCACATGCCTCGCTTTGTGATTATCACTCTTGTATTGGCCATGTTACTAATAAATGTTATAAAGTATGACATATTATCTACGAGACTTAATTTATGCTAACATTATTTCATTTTAAATTCATCCCACTATGGTGTTTCATGTTATTCTTCCCCATGTGTCTTCTCATGCATATATTTTTGTGATTACCAACCATCCCCTTTCCTCTCTTACCTTTGGTATGACCACTATAAACTCTATGCTAATCTATGCATTCCTTAGCCCATTGATTCATGTCATGATCTTATAATATTTCATTCTAATTACATTACACAAAACATCCTACTACTGATGAGGATATCCTTATCTAAACTCTAATTTATATTTCTACTCATTTTATTGTGTCTCTTACTAAAAGGTCTCCTATCATCATTAATAAAAATGGGTGTTCCACACTCAGGAAATTTTTTCATTAAGTATGAAATCTAGAATTTCACACTTACAGAGGAGGGAAATGTACACACATAAGTTTGGAAATTTATCATTTGGAAAGGAAAACATTGAATTCATTGCTATATTGTGTTTTGTGCATGAATCCTAATTCCAAGTCTTGCATTCCCATTTCTATTTAATGGATTTATCAATTACATACTCTTCTCATTCGTTAATTTACCAAATCAAATTAATGTAAAACAAATCACACCTAGCATGTATATCCTATGAAACTCCAAGTCAATTACATGAAGTTCGTGCACAAAACTATATGGTCTCAAGATAGGTTTTATTCTAACCTATTCTAACATGTATGACCTCATATTTTCGCATCTAACAATTATTTTCTTAATTTGATATAATTTTCTAGTTTATTTCTTATCATCTAGGTCGTATTCCGTGTGTTTTGACAATCACAGACACCTATATAAGCAAGTCTAATTCATCATTTGACTTCACCTAGAACTTTGAAGAGTAACCCTTGCAAATACTTTTCCAAAGTTGTTTCAATCTCTCCTCTCTCCATATACAGAATATAAAATCCTTATGAGCAACCTATACATCATGTTTGAATAACTCAACTAGGTCAAATATTCTAGCTTCCCTCTATATGATCCAAGTCATAGTCAAGGTCAAGCCAAGGTCATGCATATCCAATAATCAAAAGGGCTAATAGAATTTTTCAAAGCTTACATGCTCTAACATTATATACAAAATCATGAAGGGTTCATGATTATCTCTCTATAGGAACGCCCACTATCTTTTGGTTGAGAGACTTGGGGGCTCATTCAGGGGTCGGATAGATTTACACCTACACTAGGAGAAGCGCATTAGGCTTACTTCCACTTGAGGGAATGTAGTGTTTCGCTTGGACTAGTTTAGTAGGCATTGACCACCGTGTGGTCAATCAAACCTCACTATAGACCTATGTATCATTTTGTTTTATAATACTTAAATGAAGTTTTTGTAGGTATATAGGGTTTCCTAATTGTTGAAATTCATTACATACATTGTCCCATTTTTGCAAACTTTCATCTATGATAGCAAAGTATAGTTTTAGACCATTGATGAGCACCAAAATTTAAATAATACTCACACAAAGGGGTGGAAAAACCTATATAAAGGGACCATTTTGTAAGTTCCACTATAGTCTCAAATTTACGACCTTTTTCCAAGTCATATTTGATCTAGTTCTAGTTTCCAAACAAAAGAATTTCCAAATCTTTATCAGTCTCAGATTAAGTTTGCGCATCTACATTTCCTTATGTATCTCTATATCAACTAATTGCATGCCATTATTTTCATTAAATCAATTATATATTATTATTGTTTACATCATTTAATTCTTAGAGCTATATTTTGATTTGCATATTAATTATTCAATTAATAAATCTAAATATATAATTCATTTTCTAACCCCCATATAATCGTAATTTCTTTTGGTTAAATCACAAATGCATATGGTCTCATTTGACTCCTTTTAATCTCACTAAATGGGCCTCTTTGATATGTAATTCCATTGCATCTCCCTACTTATCGCTGATTTGGAATTGCTTCTTCAACGTTGTTTTATCTTCCTTTGTTGAGAAATAGTTTGTTTAATCTTATGAACCTTGTACTTTTGGAAGCTTTGGTTATTAATTTGTCATTACAACCCCTTTTTATCACGCTAAAGTAGATGTTACGTATGTTCTCATATATATCATAATTTACAATATTCCTCTACCTATGTGGTATTCATTGCACACAATTATTTTGGCAAACAAAGTAGGTACCTTTGTTAACATTGATGAAAACTCCCGAGTAGTATTTTTGAGAGCCATTGCTTTTTTTTAAATCTTTATAAGCCTCTCTCATTCAAAAAAGTTGCTATGTAATCATGGAAACTTATTAATGATAAAGAATATAGTTATAGTTATATTTATTAAGTGTATTGAAAAGAAAAATTTGTATGATATTATAAAAACAAAAATTGATATATGAAAAGTCTAGTCAATGGTGTGGAATTTGTACCATAAAGAAGGTCCTTAAACTAACAACTCCATCAACTCCGTGTCAAAATCATTTATGATACATTTATTAATTTGTGGCCTATTTTTATCGTCAAATTCCACAATACAAAGTTTAATAAATGACCTGTGAATTTCTACAATAAAAAGGGTCCTCAAACACAACATCTAACTACTCCAAATAGAAATCATTTAAGATACCTTTATGATATTTCTATTTCTTTATGACATGTTTTTATTGAGCAATCAGGAGACATTATCAAGTCCATATATTGAAAAGAAAAATCAAAATGATATTATAAAAACAAAATACAATAAATGAGAAGTGTAATCATAAACAAATTTGTTGAATTTCTACCATAAAAGGGGTCCTCAAATGCAACGGGCACGACTCAAGCGACAAGTCTAAATCGTTTATAATACTTCAGCCTTTGCAATTATGATCCCCCAATGCCTGATTCAACTCTCTTCCTACCATCAATTAACATTAACGTGTCCTTTGATGTGATACGCCATTTTTTTGGGTCAAACTTTACAGATAAAAATACTTTTCATGCTCAACTGTTAAGCAAACAAGTTGAATTTGGAAATAGCGTAGAAACAATACAGATTACTATAACTTTTTTAGTTGAAGGGATGAATTCTCAGTTGGAAACAAACAACTCGGCCATCGGAAAATATCGTAGAAATTACGTAGTTCTGTAAACTTTGAAAATGAGCACAATGAAAAATGTATTAAATAGCAAAATGCGCAGAGGAAATAAATGTAATAACGTTGACAAGGCTATTTCCGCTGTAAAAGTTATTACAATTCCCGCTTTAGATGTGACGGTCACTTTTGGCTGTCAAATCACTTTTGAGTAACTACAAATTTTATAATTGCTTTTCATTTAATTTTATTTTACTAGCAATTACATGTGCAAATGTAATATGAACATAGAACGGTATGTGTTATTTGATTTAGAGGGATAGTTATTATTTTTGTAGTTGATGTTGATAGGGGTGTGATTGATTTTGTAAGTGTGGGAATATAGATGAAACATTACATTTAAAAGTTATATTTACATTTCAAATATGTTATAAATTCGTACATATACATTTGCAAATCTTACATCACGAGTGGTAGCCTTTTGTGGATTATTTTATTTGAACTAAACATGAAACATGAAGACTTTTGTACATTTGCATATTTTATATCATGAGTGGTAGTCTTTTGTAGCCAATTTTATTTTCACTAAACATGAATACATTTGATACATTTGATATCGCTTTGGATACAAGAAGTGTTGAGTAAAGTAGTAGTAGAGGTGCTATCAAAGTAGAGGCTAATATTTATGATGGGTTGTTTTGGTTTGGTTGAGTGATATTAGTCTTGACTCTTCCTTTCTTCTTGCTCCAAGTGTTGATAGGTGCGCCATTTTTGAGTACCTTTGGAATGAAAAAGGAGGGGAAATGCCACGATTGGTTGTTTTGGTTGAGTGATAGTAGTCTTGACTCCTTTCTTCTTGCTCCAAGTGTTGATATGTGCACCATTTTTTAGTACCTTTCGAATGAAAAAAGGAGGGGAAATGCCACGATTGGTTGTTTCGGTTGAGTGATATTAGTATTGACTCCTTTATTCTTGCTCCAAGTGTTGATACGTGCGCCATTTTTTAGTACCTTTCGAATGAAAAATGAGGGGAAATGTCAGGATTGGTTGTTTTGGTTGAGTGATATTATTCTTGACTCCTCCTTTCTTCTTGCTCCAAGTGTCGATACATGCGCCATTTTTTATTTCCTTTTGAATGAAAAAGGAGGGGAAATGCCATGTATGGGTTTTTGTTGAGAATGGGATAACATCAACGTGTTTACCTCACTATTACATAAGAGTTGAAAAATATAGGACATGTGGGAATAAATGTCAAATAAACCAGGGGAAAAAGTTGTAATTTGTGAAAATAATAAATTCAAGGTAGACATAAACAGACTTATAAGTTGTAATTTCCAAGTTATTCATTGTTGGATTCACATCTGGATTGTCATTACCTGTGATAGTTGAGATTCAAACTTTGTTGTCCCTCTAAAATAATGTAAAAATGTTACAACAACAGCAATCATGATATCCATATACAATTCAAGATATCTTCAAATCAATATATAAAACCATAGTTAGCCTAGCCCTGATATAATAAGTATGCACTTCTATAAAAGGGAATACCAAAATGAGATTGAGCAGTAAAATAATTGGAAGTGCCAATTGACAAGGTTTATATGTAGCTATACATTTTCAAAACCTCTCCTCAAACCTACCATGGTAAATTTAGGCATAATTGTTGTAATGACAGTGAACATCTCCTCAAACAATTTTAGGGAACTATACATTTTCAAAACCTCTCCTCAAACCTACCATAATAAATTTAGGCTTAATTGTTGTAAAGAAAGTGAACATGTAGTTGATCGGGCTTGTTACATGGTGAAAATGGTATTGAAAGTGATAGTTAAGAATCAGAGTTGTGGTGAGTCTAAAAATGTCACATGCTTGGGTGTGTTGAAAGAAACTATGAAAATAACACCACCATTAATTTTGCTATCCATACACACATATGGATCCACAGTCATGATACCTTCATGGTATTATAAAACAGGGCTATAACAAATACCCCATCGGAATCCATAGGCAATGTTTCAAACTATACTGCTAATTTCTGAAGTCAACAACATGGACTATCTCTCCAAACACAAAAAACAGATATTAGAAATACAAAATAAAACTTGATTCCTTTTTATCACTGCATGTCTGACACGATAAACCTTATTCAAGTGCAAGCCTGTGTTTAAAGCTTGCTTCACTTAGCATCACCAATAATCTCCACAAGAACATTTTCCCTATTTTAAATGATGGAACTGTTTGCATCTCTCACAATAATTTCTCTTACAACAATCTTGGAAATAAACTTAGTTGCATTGTGGAAATCAACACATACTCGAAGGTTCTTGACAACTGTAATGATAGTTCCAAGGGATGTATTTAACAATCCAAATGCAATCGCCAACTTCTCGCTATGGTGGTAGAGGAAAATTTCTTTTTCCTCATCCTCCACATCATTGAGTACCTGTCTTGAATCTGAAAAATACCCTGTTGCCTTCATCTTCCATGACAAGTTCTCCAACTTTACATAGATTTCCTGTGTTTGTGGATGTGATCTGTCTCCTACACAAAACACATGTACCATTTTACGGACTTCAATCCAACTACATCCAAGTATCTTTTTAGATCCTCTAATTTTCATCAATCTCCTTACCTTCAGAACATCACCCCATCTGCCCACTTCTGCATAAACATTTGACAGAAGAATGTACGGCGAAGCATTTTTGGGCTCCAACTCAAAAAGGAGATTTTCTGTAAATACTCCTAGCCCTATATTCTTATGTGATCTACAAGCACCAATCAAAGACATCCACACAACCACCATAGGTTTAATTGGCATTTTGATGATAAAGTTTAGAGCTTTCTCGAGATAGCCAACATGGCCAAAAAGGTCAACCATGCATACATAATGATCCATTGTCGGTATAAAGCAATAAGAGATAATCATGTCATTGAAGTATTTGCAGTGGTGAAGCATTTTTGGGGTCTAGCTCAAAAAGGAAACAAGATATAATAATACCATTGAAGTATAATCATGTCATTAAAGTATTTGCAGTGAAGTGATACCGACAACCACCGCAGGTTTTATAAGCATACAAGTGGTTTTATTTTTGTCATTGAAGTCATTGAAGTGATATAAGCATACAAGATATAATAATGGTAGAAACACAAGAATAAAACCACTCTAGGAAAAAGGGTTTTTGTTGGCTATAAGAAAACCATTTAATTATGTAGTGCTTGCTACCTTCAATCACAAATATCTTACAAAAAACAAAAGATGAAATTAATAAAACCGAATGTATGTGGTAATCAGTTGAGCCATGAAGGAAAGTGCATATCCCAGTGCCTTGTAATAACATTACTTATATATAACTCAAATACCTAGTCCCTTGCAATAGAGCCATGAAGGAAAGTGGATAACCTAGTGCCTTGCAATAACAAATCTATATTGGTTTCTTCATGGAAAATTAAGACAACACAATTAATCAACATAACTTTAAAAAAGTTAAAATAGCACAGAGAGAATTTGGTTTTTAAGAGATAGTACATCTAGTTTCAAATTGAACTATAGACCATTGCATTTTATTTAGTAATATTCCCATTCAAGCCTACATTAGTTTAGTATAGGATTTTTCATGTGATTCTAGTTAGGTTCTATTTTCCATTTTTGGCATTTTTGTTTCCACCATTAATACTGAAGTAAGTACATTAGAAAACACCT
This sequence comes from Taxus wallichiana var. yunnanensis, assembly GCA_018340775.1. Taxonomy (NCBI): domain Eukaryota; kingdom Viridiplantae; phylum Streptophyta; class Pinopsida; order Cupressales; family Taxaceae; genus Taxus; species Taxus wallichiana. The sequence continues at coordinate 322,934,048 of CM031237.1, forward strand.
ATTTACGCAAGTTTCAGGAAAACTTTGGAAAGTTAAAATTTATGGCCTGAGTAGAAAATCATTCGGAATTGTTCATTCTATGTACATTGTTTCTCAATACCAAACATTTTTTGTGCTAATCCCATGTGCTTACTTTTCTATCCTATCATATTTTTGTGCAAGATTGCGCATGAACCCAGATGTTGTATCACAGACCATTGCATTTTATTTAGTAATTCTTGGGTTTAGTTGTGTTTGATGATGTGTGTTTTGCATCACAAAAATTATTGTGGAGGATGTAGACCTAATATTATGTTTCATATACTTCGAACTTTTGAAGTTTGTCTAAACTAACTTTGGAATTTGGATTGTTTGATGATTGTTTTTTAAGGTTCCAATATAGTTCTTTTGGTTTGCAAACTAACTTTTGGAATTTGGATTGTTCCTATGCATGGGTTTGATGTTCTTGTACATAGAGGAATCTATGAAGCTGCTAAGGGTATATACCAACAAATGTTGCCCAAGGTTTATGCTCATCTGCAAACATACAGAGAGGATTCACGCTTTCATTTCAGTGCAAATTTGGAAGGACTTTTCAAGCCTCATTAATTCATTGAGATTCGTGTTTTCTGAGTAGAACAAGCAGTGTGAAGACAATTATTACTAATAAATGCCTGGATTTTATTTTAAAGAGAAGCTTTAGAAAAATACACAACAGGAAAAAGACAAGAAAATGTAAAGAGAAGCTTCAGAAAAATGCACAACATTTCTAAAAGGAAAAAGACAAGCAAATGTAATCCTCATAGTAAATTTTATTTTAAAGTAGTTTGTTCAAAACAGGTCAGCTTCATGGTCTACACTTTTTGGACACCGCAATTTTGACAAAAGTTTTCCATATGCTACAAAATTTCTGGGTTCTTTTTATTCTTAGAATAATCAAATCCCATGACATCTATTAAAATAATTAAGAAAATCCCGATGGTAGATAGGGTTTAATTGCAAATAATAGTTGTTATATTTTCAATACATAAGACACAATCCATAAGGAACAACTCATCTACCAAAATACATTTGACAAATGTATTAATGCTTAATCTTACACCTGCCATATGATTCATATCATATCTTGAAACAACATGACACTTGTCCCTTTCAAATCTTCGTAGCCTTTTACTGGTTTCTTATATACAAAGTTTATTTCAATTCAAGCTCAGTAGATAGGTATTTTGAAGGAGTATGATGGACTTGTACAAAAAGATGGATTATGCATAGGGAGGATGGTTTTTGTTAATTTCAGTATAGAAATATTACATAATAATTTGGTTCATGCATGGGGTATCTTGTCTTGTTATATGCAGGTATCCCAGCGGAACCCTCTGTACCATTAAGCATGATTAGAAGATATCTACAATGAACTTGGAAACCATTAGCATTTGCAAAAGTATAATAGTTGGTTTGGGGTGTATGAGATTGTTCCAACTGAATATAAAGCTAGAAGTGAGCATAGATTTTGACCCAAGGAAGGTTAAGCACTCTGAACAATTCAATATGGCAGAGGAAGAAGTATTCAGGTTGGTATGTCTTGCTTTGAAAGAGGATGGAAGGCTGCCTAGATAGTATGCATCATTACCCACATAGAAAAACTTAAATTCTTACAACCTTTCGGACCTTGTATTCAAACTTTTAAATTGCAAAATATTCAGTTGATTTTTGCCCCGGATATATAAATTTCATCTCTAATTGACCATAACTATTGATTTGTATTGTGCAGAAACCCCTTGGTAAGATCATTATTTACCATGTAGCTCCAGTGTCCACAGAAATAAAACTGACCACACTCTGCGCAGAACTGCATTATCAATCAAAGTTTATTGTGCCTTTTTATTTATGTCCACATATAACCACAAATCCTAATGCCCGAGTGTTCATAAAGTTCGGTATGACAAGCTAAAGGAGAGCCTATTGTGCCTCTAAACTTTTATATGTGCAATGATTTGAAGGGAGAAATGTACCAAGAATTTTTTATGTTGCAAATTAATAGAACTCTTTTTGGTTTTGCTAAATCTTTCTTGAACAATAGTATGATAGCAATGATTTTTCAATAAGCAAAGTAAAACTGTCCAATTTGGATGGTGGAATACCATGCATCGCAATTGCAAGGATGAGGGGTTTGGAAGTTTCGGTCACAAGCCTAACATATTTGTTGCCGAAAGACATTTCTTTAATAAATAGCTTTTGATCAGCTAAGATTGAAACATAAAATCGTAATTTTTTCTAATCATTGGATAACATATTTGTTTTTATAAATTTGACATTCTTATATGTTACTTGAAAACTTCTTTTAAAACTTTGAGAAACCATTCAAACATATAATAATATGTACACCATTTGAGAATGTCTAAATTCCTAAATTCCCTCATTTTGGACGTAAGAAGTGATTGATGTTTGCGGGCAAAGCCTCGATTAAGATTTTGTACCCGTTTTACATAAACATTGTTAAAAAGTCCTCCGCATTTCCCCCCACATGACACGTATGCACGTTGTACAAAAAAGTGCCCAAATAAATACCATGCAAACTAATTTACCCACCATCAACGAAGGAACGCTTTTATATTAAATGTAATAAGTGGAACAAAACATATCAGAAACCCGTGTTACGAAAATAATTAACTAAATTACACACAAATTTGCTTACACCAAATTAGAGGTGGAAGATTGAGATGATTGCAGAAGGACCTTCTTTCTTCGTTTTGGTGTCAGCAACAACCGACGGAGATCCATTTCTCGTCTCGGTCTTCTTGGAAAAAGTCTGTCTACTATCAGGAAAACAAGACCTCGTTTGGTGCCTATCAAATAAGAAAGCTTCCTTACCAGGAGATGATGTACTGCGAAGAATATATACTGATTCACAGAGAAATGTTTTCGTTAATGGCGAAGAACTATTGCCCTTCTTCTTCTTCCTCCAGAGGCGGGAGAAGATTAAGATCTAAAAGCGGGAATCTTGCCTCTGATGACGAATCACAATCGCTCTGAACGTTTCTCGTCTCCGCGGCTTCCTCTTTCCTCTTATCAAAATTCTGTCTACTGTCGGAAAAGGATGGATCCAAGAAAAGCTGCTTGTTGACAGGAGCGACGGATGGATTTAGTGCAGAAAAGGAGGTGTTTTGCTTCATTCTAGTGCAGGCCAAGAATTGTAGGGTGCTATTTTGGCTTGTACTCTGGTGGGCCGAGGAAGAAGAATAATAGGCGAAATTAGTTTTGGCTTTGTGACCTCTGAAGGAAATAGCAACAGCGTCGTAGGCCCACGCAGCTTCCTCTGCGGTATCAAAAGTGCCGAGCCAAACCCTAGGTATCAAATTGGGTGATCAAATACGCTATCAATATAATTCCTTCGCTAGCATACAGAGCTCATCTAATAACAAAACTTCGCTAGCATGCAGAGCTCTTCTAATAACAAAAGCCAACCTGCCCGTCAAAACCATTGGTGTAAAAATAGGCAATGTTAAAAATAGGCAGAAACGTCCAAACGACTGTCAAAATAAAAGACATTGAAAAAACATCCGGAGGCCATCAAATTTAACAGATATCTCTAGTATCTTTTAGATAGATGTATTTAAGATATCTATGCTAGTTAAAAATATCCACTCTATGTTTGTTTTAATATGTGGGATGTAAAAGTTATTTTTATGTAGCTTATTTGAATATTTTACCCTCACATATATATTTTATTTAAGTAAAAACTAATTAAATATTTTACCCCATACATATTTTATCTTACTTCACCCCATACATTAAAATATTTTCCGTGTTTTTTTATAGAAGTATAAATTAACTTATTTACGGATTCACACTTTCTTGAATTTACTTCCACAATAATATCTCCACACAATTATTTACCCGATTCACACATTCTTGAATTTGCTTCCGTAATAATATCCCCACATAGTTATTTACCTTCACACTTTGAAAATAACTTACATTTCCATCTATAAATACATAATCATATATTTATTTTTATGTCCTCGGCATTAAAAAATAAATCATTTTAACCATTATATATTAGTCGGAAAATAAATAGTTTTTTCAATCAACTCGCACCATTACACTCCTTTCCCGCCACTATAGGAACACCTCTCAAGACGGGCTTCATTGTTATATTATAATTGTTGTAAGTGATCACGAAGGGAATAAAAGTCATTTTCGTGATGGTCATTGATACGATGATAGTTGCAGTAAGGTCTATCATGTAAACACTGCAAATGATGAGGTGGATGATGTTGATTAAAGAGTACGTGAATCAAATGCTTGTTGTCAACCAAGGTACGCATCACATCATGAGTTCTAGGGTGAAGAGAAAAGTGTAATGGCTCCCATGAAATAGGGGTAGAATTTTGAGGTGTAGTCAGGCACGGATGAGGAGATGGAGGATGCTTATGTAATGGAGAAGATTTAACTTGCTTACAATGTGGGAGATATGGAGACCGTGGAGGCTACCCGATATATGGAAGTTAAGAAGAACTAGATGATGCGAAGTGGCAATGATAGGAGGGGATCTAGAACATGTGCGTAATGAGATCTTGTTCTAGATAAATGACCTTATAGCATAACAGCATGAATGATTCACATGTGTCATATTCCAATCATTTTTTAAAGCAGAATCAAACCATGATAGAAGATGAACTACTATTCTAAGTTAATGGGCTAGAAGACTAGCTAATGCATGCAAGAATCTAAGTGTAATATGTATTTATGAATAGATTATGTTTCACCATGATGTAATCTACGTAAACGATCATGTGTGACTCTAGGACCATTGTTTAGCATAACGTGTTGAAAATAAGTATCTTCCATTTCACAAAATGTAATGATGGATCCAAAAGGTAAATGAGTGTACCGTTGAAGAGCTTCATCAACAAGACTATAAAGGAAGCATTTTAGTAATAATCGAACATTCGAGGAAGAATCCATAGCTAAATGATAGTGCTTGAGATGTAGATATGGGTTTCCCATGCCGTCAAAAGCATAAAAATGTAAACATGATGAAATCCTTAGGAAATGTTGAATTGTGATTTTCTTTGAATACGATAGCCATGAAGAGAATTATTAACGATAGAAGCATAATAGGATTTGATTTGAAGAGTGAGAGACTTAAATTGATATTGGAACTGACCAAGAGCATGCGTGAGTGATAAAATATCATTTGGAGGAATTGTAAAAGATGCAAGAGGTACTTTGAGAGATTGAAGCTTTCCATTATGAGTGATGAAAAGAGTGTGAGAAGAAGAAGCGGAAGATGAAGATGTTATGGGAAGACTAGATGTAGATGTATAGGAAATATATAAATATGGAGTAGTCCTAGTGCCTATAGAATAACAAGGATTACAACTAGAAATGTTTTTTTCTTTAGATACAATTCTACAAGAGGAATGGGCAAAACTAGTAAGAAAGTTGCCTTCGTTGGATAAAAATATTCTTTGAATATTATCATCAATGCGAGGATTGAAATAGAGAGCACTAATTTCAGCTTCGATAGCCTCATCATAAATAGGGCTAACACTCTCATGATGCATAACTACTCTAAGAAGTTCTACTTTTCTCCATTAGGGTTTAGTGGATACTAGGAAAACGAGTTCTAAGATACGGCTTTACCAAATTAATTCTATCAAATATGTTATATTTTATTAAAATACAATTTAAAAAGTACTACAATGATATATAATAAGATACAAATGATTTCACGCTTTTAATAATATAACTATATAAGAAAATGTGAAAGGTAAGATGTTTATCCGATTTTTTCTTATCGATGATGTGTGTCTAGGCTGGTAGGACTAATGAAAATGTTGTGAAGAGTATTGGGAATGATCGATAAGAAATTTGTAACATGCTAAATGGCCTATACACAAGCGCATGGGAAGGGGCAAGAGCGCCTGGGGCACCAAAGTGACCTCTCCTAGGAACTAGAATCTATAGAAAATCTCAAAACTTGATTTCTTCAATGTCGCTAGGGTTTCACGGTTCTTTTCCGGTGATCACTTGTATGTCGCACTTAGATCACAGAGGTACTTGTAAACCGTAACACAAATAGTCTCCTATAAAACCCCAAATTACATGAAATCCTAAAAAAGATAGAAAATGGGAGGTCGAATTGTCCTCATCATTAACAAAATGAACTTACAACCGAGTGCTTCACTACATCTCATACCACCAGTAGTAGTTTTATGTGATTGTGTGTGCAATAGTACTCTAGGTTTCCCTCACACCAATGATGTCGAGATAGTGGGATGTATGTAGATAGAATAGAAATATGTGGATGGAAAAATGAACTTCCCCTTCCTATGCGGTGTGTATGCAGAGTAATAATACTAAGATGTAGTCCCTTTGATATGTAGATAGATAACCCTTAATATAAATTTCCCCACCCTTATAATTGTATACATGTTATGTTTATATAGGGATCTCTTCTTTGAATTTCAACACTAGTGGCATGACATGTCGACTATGACAAAGTGGGATAAGAGTAAGTAAACCAAAAAGGCTGACCACAAATGTCTAAAATGTCAACAAAAATAAAGATGACAAGAGTGCCCATGTTTGACATAGTGCATGGACACTAGTGTCTAGTCCTAGATGCTAATGTCCTAAGAAAACCGACACTAAATGTGAGAATATTGATAGACACGAGATCCATGTGACCTCGACCAAGAATGGGTGTAGAATTGAGAGAGGTAGAAGATAAAACAATATAAATAAAAAAATTGGATGTACTAGACGTGTGTCACAAATGAATACTTTTCTTACTCAAGAGCCATACATAAAACAACATACTTAGTGGTATACTAGAATAGTAGAATGTGCATGATTTTGTGTCTACATTTGGAAATAGATAAATAACTCAATTACCATATTGCAATCATACCACCATGTAATCTCTTGTGAGGAATCAATTTGGAGTCCAATAAAGAAAAAATCCTTCTTAACCTTTAATACCCTGTCTTAGCAATATCTTTAAGGCCTATTTTTGACAAATTTAGGTATAGTTTTCTAATGACTCGGTCTCATGATACTCTACTCAAATATTTAGATACCATTTTCCATGTTTAGGAATATCCCCAAGTTTTATTACTCAATTATTTATAGGTTATGTCATGTTCATATTTTGATGAATACTAATTAGGCTTAGTTAGATGTAAACTTTGATCCTTTAAAACTATAAGATATATATTACTTGTGTAGCCATGAAGAATCTTACAAAAATTTGCATCATGTAGGGGACTCTTCACAAGTTATATGTTCCTAATTTTATCCCTTAAGACCATATATTTGTCAAGATATG